>CM041633.1:60647590-60739370 GCA_023333625.1 Bothriochloa decipiens | reverse complement strand
ATGATGATCATGTTTCTGGATCTTGAGCGACCACCAAATTAATTGCATGGCTTCCATTCTATTGATTGGTCAGCTTTATTATCAACTAATCATGCAGGCTGAAACTTCGCCATAATAATACAAGTGCGAGTTGTTGTGTTTTTTCCCCTCAAACATTCAATAATTTGTTTATTTTGTTATCAGGTGGCTCATCTTCCACTACCTATAATGGGCGACAAATTTATGAAAAACGACAAGAAGGGAGAGGGGCAGGAGACGATGGAGAGTGAGGGTACAGAAAAGACCAATAAGAATGACAACAAGCATCCAGGGAAGACTGATCCTGGCACCTTTGCTGACTTCCAGAGTAGTGCGAGTGCAAGCGCAAGTGCTCCTGCAACTGCAATGGGTTTAGGAGAGGGCAACAAGGTTACGAAAAATGTCGAGAAGGGAGAGGGGACGAAGATGATGGAGAGTGAAGGTACAAAAAAGACCAATAACAATGACAACAAGCGTCCAGGGAAGACTGATCCTGGCACCCGTGTTACGTGGACAAAAAACACGGACCACAGTAGTGCAAGTGCAAGCACAAGTACTACAGCAACGGAAGGGGTTCAGGAGAGGACAACAATGAGACAATGTATGTGATTCATGGCTGCTTTTAGTTACTATTTTTCTGGCAAAATTCAGCGTTGCCACCTGTATTAACTTACTTTTACACTGTTCTCGTGAAGTGAAAGTGGTACAGGAAGGTGAAGGGGAAAAGGGTCAGGATAGGCCAACAATGAGATAAAGTAAGACAAGCCACTATTGCTTCTCTTTACTACATATTTTATTAACTTTACTAACATAATTCTGCTCTTTTTCCGTATAAAGTGCAACTGCTTCAGGAAGGGGAACAGTAAGGAGGGGAAGAGGAGCAGCTTCTGGGTGGCTTGCTACTTTGTTGGGTTTCAATGCTTGATATGTAGCTCGTTACGTTTCTACTTTTTCTTGACATGTTATTTGGACATATACGTTGGTGTTTGACATATTATTTGTACCTCTATATTGGCATCTAATATGGTACCATGATGGCATGTTATATGGATCCGGTTGTTGCCGTTAATTCAATATGTGTGAAATTAATTTATGGTGTGACATTAAATTCTGTTTAAATGGATTGTCAGCTGAAATGCTGTTGAATTTTTCTAAAATATACAATATAACCATCAATAGTCGCCTGATAATGACAACAAGCATACAGGGAGGACTGACCATTGCACCGGTGATAAGTTGATAGAAAGCATGAACCGTAGTAGTAGTATACAATATATGGAGAATAGAATGGGGAAGGGGAAGATGGAGAGTCAGAATACAAAGGCCCATCCAAACTTGTCTGACAGCATGACCAGTGAGAGCACGCCTGTAGGGAAGAGTGACTGTGTCACTGGTGCTATATTATTGATACAAAACATCAACGATGGCACCGAATGTGGTAAACAATCTAAGGAGAAGGGAAAGGTGTAACACCTAGTGTTTTGCATCATGATAAAATTCACTAAAAATTTAAACTTTTTAGAATTTTCAACAAATTAAAACCTAAACAATTTATTTTTCGCAAAACCATTTTAAAAAGTGTTTTGCGTCATGATAAAATTCACTAAAAATTTGAACTTTTTAGAATTTTCAACAAATTAAAACCCAAACAATTTATTTTTCGCAAAACCATTTTAAAAATATTTTTCAGAAACCTCATATTGAAAGTCACCATATGGATCCTCTTTGCATTTACGATTGTTTGAGCGTTGGGTTGAGATGTTTGTTTGAATATGTGATTGAATGTTTACCTGCCCCAGGATTTAATTTGGAACCAAATGCCTCTCCCTGTTTTTCCTCCAAAAACTCCTAGAACATTGCCTTGAACCCTCCTTGGTCAGTCCCTACCCACTTGGAAACCCTCCTTGACTCATCCCCAAACCCTTCACTACACAAATCCTCTTTGAATTCATTTGAAACCAAATCAAATTTGGCTGGGTTAAATCTGAGATAAAGAAAAAGATTTCATAAATGGAAAAGGAACTCGGGCTGCTTGGGTGGCCTCTAGCCCAACGCGTGCGCCCTCGCCTCCACTTTCTTCCTAGCGCGGGCTGACCCGATCACTCAGCCCGGCTAGCACGCGCTGCCTCCTCCTATTCACATCACTGGCAGATGAGACCCGCGCGTCAACTTCGTCATCGCCAGGGACAACCGACCTCCCCAGCCTATAAATAGGTTTGACCAGCGAGCTTCGGCCACAGTGAGTAGCACACCAGCTCCACCAAGGTCTAGGACATGCCATCTGCCTCTTAGTTGCTCTCCTCCCATCTCCTCTCGAGCCTTGGCTAGTTTTCCCCAAATTTGGTCCCCATGACCGCCATGGGAGCAAACTCTGAGCTCTCCATCGCTGGTGTGTCATAGGTCAATAATAGTAGCCAGCTAGCTCCTAGCACCCCTAGCCATCTTAATTCCCCACCAACTGCTAGCCCTCCAAACCCTTTGTGCCTCCTTGACACCGAAAGCAGGCCGCCACCATGGCCGATGCTCATCATCAACAAGGTGAGGCCGAGCAAGGAAAGGCTCGCTACACAATTCTTCATGCTCTATGACCACACACCACCCTTCCGCATTTTGCTAAAATGCTCAATGGGAGCACCTACCCGTCTCCATGCCGCAACAGTAGCTCCGGCAAGCCACCACCGCAGCCGTCGCTCCGACAAGCCGCCACCCCCACCATAGCCAACTTCTCTAACAATTGCACAACTTCCAAGTATGTAATAAGCTCATGTAGAACCTCAAACCTCCGCAACCTTCATTTGCAGTTGGCTATTGGCCCTTTAGCTTTGCATAGACAGCGAGCGTAGTGCGCTGAATCGAGCCCCGACCACCAACATCGCTAGTGTAACCAACTCTAGTGAGCTAAGCCGCCAGGCTCTATTAATGTCGCCAGGTAGATGTCACTGTCTATCCACCACTCTGTCCTTATGACGCGGGCCCAAGCAGGAACGGTGTCATCGGTTGAAAGAGAAGGATAGGAGGTAGCCTACCGGTCAATGGAACATGCTCCATCATGCAGACCCCACATGTCAGCCATAGCAGCTGCTCCTCTCTCTCCTTCTTCCTACGGACTTGGTCCACATGACCTGAGAGAGGGAGAAAATGGTCTACGGCATAGTGCAAAGCCCGGAGCATGAAATAGTCTAGCAGCCATGCATGCCAGCCCTGGCCCCACCTGTCAACTGCACAGTTGGGTCAAAAAATGCTAGGACACCCAAGCACTACACACAAAAGAGGTAAAAAGGCCCTTTCCATGCATAGAAAAAATACCAAAAAATCCTAAATAACTTAGTTACACCCAAAGATCTACCCCAGCATTTCTACCCCATTTCCATCATCCTAATTTCTAGAAATATTTTCCAAAGATTATTCCAATTACCTTTTCCCATTGAAATTATGGAAAACAATATCTCCCTCAACTGGTGGAGGTGGTAGCCTTGGTAGGGTGGCCTAACGTCATCGGCGATGGGATAGGAGGTGGTCATGAAAGAGAATCCTGGCATTGATGGTGGGGAGGTGGCCCGTAGAGGCATCCCAGCACCAGATCCCATGGTGGAGAGCAGCGGCACTAGCGACAATGGTGGTGCTTGGCATCGGTGATGGCACAGGTGGGCAGGGTCATGCCGAGGCACTCTAGCGGCATAGGTGTTGGGGCTGGGGTGGGGAGGCGAGGGAGAGGTAGGTGTGGGGGCATCGGCGCTGGAGTGGCAAATGGCGCCGCTGGCGGCAGCAACAACAAGGGGGCCATTGGTCGAGGTCTCCGAGGGTTCCTCCTCACAATGGTAAGTAACCTGAGAAGACGAAAGGGACACCTCAAAATTGCCAGGCTTTGAAGGAAATTGAGAACTTGCAAGCCATCCAATGCACCCAGCTGTTCACACCCCAAAATTTTGAGCTTCAAAATAGTTGTGGGGGTATAGATCCGTTGTGGGGGTATAGACCCGTATACCCTCATGGCTGCTCTTGGGCCGCATCAACATAGTGGCCCGGATTGCAAGATGAAGACGTGCGGCACACGACATACACCGCACGGTATTACAATAGTGCCAAATAGGCTACTTTGATTGTAACTCTGTCCCTTCAGAATATATAAGGAGGGGCAGAGGTTCCTAAACAGACCAGATCTCATCAGACCATGTCTTTACACGAGCAAATCTCCAGGATCTCTTGCCTTGTAACCCAGATCTCCGTGATCTAGGACACGTTGTACTCTGATCAATATAATCCACAGAGACGCAGAACGTAGGGTATTACGCACCTCACGGCCTGAACCTAGATAAACCTTGTGTTCGTCTTTCGTCTCACATCTAGCTCATAGGTCCTAGCGTACCCTTGCTGATCTTTTACTACCTCGGGTAGCCCCATAATAGACTACCGATGATATATCATCGACAGTGGCACGCCAGGTAGGGGGTGTGCAATCTAATCTTGAGGCAAGCCAGATGGTTTCCTTTCCTTCTTCCATGGAGTTCAAGTTCGATCTGACCTTCACCATCGACGCGTTCACCTGGACCACCGGCGTTGCGAGGACCGCCGGAACCGTGAAGGTGGTGCAGCCTGCTTCTACACCTACTTCTGCACCAACGTCATCGTGCAGCCTGCTTCTGCACCAACGTCCTCGACCACTTCGTCGTCTGGTTTGATCTTGGGACCTCTCCCGGGGTCGTCATATAATGTAGCAGTATCACACTTTGTAATTGATGCCATGATGGCGGGCTCAATTGTATTCTTTATCACAGCATAACACTTTATATTGGTGTTTACCCAATTCTTTTTGTCAATGGAATATGCCAGCTCTAAGGGAGCATAATCCCTCTCTCTCATGCCAATCAGCATTAGATTCATCCGCCAGCCTCATTGGTGCCTCAGGCTGAATGGGGCGTGGTGTGGTTTTTATCCATTCCACCTCAGCCAATACAAAAGCCAGATCAAGCTTCTTTTTCCATTCATTGTAATTGTTACCTTTGAGCTTTGGAATTATATCGATAGCATCCATTAAGTTGAAGCTACCTTAAACCACAATCTATATATAGTGAGAACATTATAATGATATGAGAACAATAATTGCTGGCCTTAGTTTCAACGTTGGTCAAAAGTAAAACATACAATTTATCTACAATAATTCTACATCACTATTGGGCAGAAATAGAATTAAAGCATGACCAAAAACATCAATAACATCATAATATTGCCATTAATCAACGTTGGTTAGAATAATAGCAATATTATAATAACTGTAAAAATTATCCATGTTTCAAAATTAAATTCTCCCATTGGTTCAAAATAAAAGCAACAATCTTTAAAGTATGCATCAGAAACTTTAACATTCACATAATCATTTTGCAGACTTCTGCACCAACGTCATCATGCAGCCTGCTTGTGCACCTACTTTTGCACCTACTTCTGCACCAACGTTTGACGACGACCGCAGCCTGCTTCTGCACCTACTTCTGCACCAACGTCATCATGCAGCCTGCTTGTGCACCAACGTCATCGACCACTTTGCCGACTGGTTCGATCTCGGGACCTCTCTCGGGGTTGTCATATAATGTGACGGAAAATTTTGTGTCATCATAAATTAATGGGAGCTAGATTTTTTTATGACGACTTGGTTTTTCTGTCATATAAGTGCGGCCAATTTCGTCACAAATTGTCTGGTGCCGAGAGCTGTTTGACGAGTATGAATCTATGACGCTTCACACAGATTATATATGACGAATATACCATCATTGAATGTTTTATCAAATATGACGGTCTCTAATGTCATAAATTACCCTAATAGAAGTGGACTTTTGAGCATGTCTGTTGGGCCTAAAGCTGGGCCTCGGCCTAAAGGAAGAGAAGGCACAGTTGGGGGAGACGGGCTGGGCCTAAAAGAGTAATGTTGAGAGTCTTTTTTTTCCTTTCTTTTTTAACTTCAATTTACATATCCATTTTTTTCCAAATGTGATGATTTTTCATCTAGCATTAAAGGTTAAAAAACTAAAAAATAGAATAATAGTATGCATATATTTAGGGATTAAACCGAGGACCTTTGGAAAAAAGTGCATAGACCGCTTAGGCATGCATCCGTTGATGCTTTAGTGTGGTGTCTTATCCCAGTTCATTATTTGAAACACAAGATAACCTATAAACAATATTAAAAATATAATAGGAATCAAACATGGCCTCATAGAATTAAGCCGAACATGCAGGCTAGCGTGCGCTGATCTCTCATTAAAAAGAAAGAAAATAAAAAAATAAAGAAAATAACAAAATAAGAGTGGTAGATAATGTTCGAACCTGCCATCTCCAGCACTAACGGGCGCGACCAGACCACCAGGGTACGCATGGCTCTTTGTTCGGTTTTTATTATTTAATCTATTTAACATATTTATTCAATTTTAGCAAAAAGGCAGAACAAAGCAAAACTAATGCAGCAGGTAGGGGTCGAACCTTGAACCTCTCAAGCAACGAGAACGAGACTTACCAGCACGCCCTTGCTCAATTTGTGTGTACGTGGTTATTTTCTCCACTTTTTACCCAAATACATGTAGATGTTCCAAGTAGGAACGTGCAGCAATGACCCATGCAGAAAAATGAATTATTTAAATACTTAAAAAATCAAAGTCATGAATACAAGGTTTTCCCTTTTTAATCTATAGTCAAAACTTGTAACAAGTCATTCTCTCACATACTAACTGCAAATGTGATGCTTCTTTTTTCTAAAATTATGATCTATCAAGTAAATTTATTTATTTTGGTCATCTTTTTAGGTAACAAAGTTTAAACAATTAAAATTTTCAATTTCAAAAAATTCAACTTCAGGCCGAAATGATTTTAGTTGAAAAAGTTATGAATATAAAGGTTGTACGAATCATCAAGATCTACAATTTTTATTTTGGTCATTTATTCATCCAATAAAGTGACAGTAACATTGTTCACAAATTTTACACATCTCCCTCATAGTTTATGAAACTATGAGGGTGATGTGTTAAAATTATGTAGAACGCTACTATCACTTTGTCGGATGAATAAATGATCAAAACAAAGTTTGTAGATCTCGATGAGTTGTACAATCTCGTTGTTGATGACTTTTTTACTTGAGTTTACTTAGTACCCTAAAATTCTATTTGAAGATCAAATATTTTGAAATTTAAATTTTCTAGTGTCGTATTGGTCTCAAACTTTTTGACAGGCTTGCACATACCCTGTGTGAACCAACTACCAAGTTTCAGATTTGTTTTGAATTGGTTTGGTACTTTTTTAGTTTAATTGAATTTTTATGCGACTTCACCAAGTAATTTTATGTTGAACTGAGTCCACCCCCGAAAAGATCTGAAATGGAGCCAAACTTTGCCAGATGGTCTCTTGCACCTTAGGAGACAAATCTTTGTGGTGGTCAATGCAGAATTTTTGTGTTTTCAATCTACAATTCACCATATTTTGTCTCACATAGCACGAAGAAAATTATAACAATACAAATAATGATCAGAAAAATCTAAGATCTTATGTGGGACCATATTTTAGGTGTAAATGACTGTCGAAAAAATTTAAACTATTTCAACATAGCCAAAGTCTACATGCTCCACAAAGGTATATTTAACCTTTCATCTAACCATAACTATACACTTAGATTCTTAAGAATCTTAAGGTCTATGTGCTTTCCAGTGTCGTATTGGTCTCAAATATTTTCTCAGGTTTGTAGGCCTTGTGTGAAGCAACCATTAAGTTTGAGATTTTTTTAAATTTGTTTGATACTTTTTCTAGTTTAAGAATTTCCACGCTACATCACCAGGTAATTATATGTTAAACTGAGCCCATCCCTGAAAAGATTCAAAATGGCGTCAAACTTTTCCAAATTGTCTCTTGTGCCTTAGGAGATAAATCTTTGAGGAGGTCAATGTAGAATTCTAGTGTTTTCAACCTATAACTCAACATATTTTCTTACCCAGCACCAAGAAAAATATAATAATATAAATAATTATCAGAAAAACCTAAGATTTTGTATTAGACCATATTTTGGGTGTAGATGATTGCCAAAAAAATTTCAAGTCATTTCAACATAGGCGAAGTCTACATGCTTCACAAAGGTATAGAGAACGTTTCATCCAATCAAGACTATACACTTAGATTCTTATGGATTTTGAGGTCCATGTGCTTTCTAATGTCGTATTGGGTCTGAAAATTTTTCTTAGGCTTGTAAATGCTCTATGTGAAGCAAATACCAAGTTTGAGATTTTTCTAAATTGGATTGGTACTTTTTTAGTTTAATTAAATTTTGCGTGACTTCACTAAATAATTATACGCTGAACTAAGTCCACCCAAAAAGATTTAGAATGGCGTCAAACTTTGCTGAATGCTCTCTTGTGCCTTAGGAGACAAATCTTTGTGATGGTCTATGCCGAATTCTAGAGTTTTTAATCTATAGTTCACCATATTTTGTCTCACGTAACACCTAGAAAAATATAATAATACAAATAGTTACAGAAAAAACTTAAGATCTTATGTGGGACCATATTTTTTATGTAAATGACTGCCAAAAAATTTCAAACTATTTTTACTTTTCATTTGAAATTACTTAATACACTAAAATTATGTTTAAATTGCTATTTGAATTTATCATATTTTGACAATATATATATATCTGACAATATATATATATAAATATATATATATATGCGCTGCATATTGGACCTAAATCCTATCCGGATTCAGTCCACCACAGCCCAATCAAAGGCCCATCTCATCCTAGAAGTTCGATCGAACTGGACGGTCAAGATTCACTGAATCTTGAATAAATACTAGTGAAAACCCTAACCTTCACCCTCCTTATCCTTTTTCCAGCTGCTGCCTCCCTCTCACTTCTCTGCCCTCGCTCTCGCGCCACCGAGAACAGCGATGGGCGGCGGGGGAGGCCAGCGTGGCCGCGAGCCCTCCACCCCTCCCCTCAGGTCGGCCAGCAGATTCCCCAAGTCCACATGCTTGCGGCTTGCCCTGCCTCTCCTATATCCGCCACTATCGTCTCAGCTCTCAGGCTCTCATCTCTCATCTTCGGGATTGCATCGTGGTGGCTGACAATGCAAACTGCTGACTCGTTCTAGTTTCTCTTTTGTTTCATCGGCAGCCAAAGCAGATCCACGAGATCCTCGCTCCTTCATCCTTGTTTCATCGGCAGCCAAAGCAGATCCACGAGATCCTCGCTCCTTCATCCACAAGGATGTTTCTGCAGTGGCCTCGAAGGTTCGATGGCCCCGGCGAGATCCATGGCGTCTTCATGGCTTCGAGGGTCTAGTGCGGCAGGTGGCGGCGGTACCGTTGCTGCTGCAGTGGCCTCCACGATTAGCGGTCGTGGAGGGTGCGCTCCGCCATGACACGGTACTCCAAATCTCGGACTTCATCTGCAACACATATCGTCATTAATCGCAGGTGACGCGCTTCCGTTTATTTCTGCAAGCCATTTGGACTAGGGGCGTTAGTTAAACCTGCACATAGTAGTTGTAAAAAAAAAAACCTGCACATAGTTTTGAATGTTATGGGACAAGCTAACATATATACACACAGTTGCAAACAGTACGTACTGCTGCCGCCTGCTTGCTTTGTACTGCTTGTTTGGCAACCCTATGTTTTTGATGCAGAATTCGGATGGCGTGCGTGATTCTAAGCTGCTGCTCCCGTGGTGTCTGGGATTCACTGCTGGATCCGCCGCCTTTGCCGAGTGTCGGCCGCACTCGGCAAAGGCACCTTTGTCGTCGGCAAAGGCTTTACCGAGTGCGGCTCTCGACAAAGACCACTCGGTAAAAAATTGGTCGGCAAAGCCACCTCGGCAAAGGCTTTGCCGAGTGCCACGCCAGCACTCGGCAAATGTAACGGGCGACGTCAATATGACGACACCGTTTACCGAGTGCTGACGTGGCAGGCATTCGGCAAAGATATTTTATTTTATTTATTTTTGAAAAATTGTTTGCGAGTGCCACGCCTGGCACTAGGCAAAATTTTTTTTATTTTTTTTTAAAAAATTGTTTGCCAAGGGCTGGCGCTCGGCAAAGGTATGGTCTCTTTGCCGAGTGCCACGCCAGCACTCGGCAAAGCTGGGCTCTGCTGGGAAAAAAGCCCAGCTTTGCTGAGAGCTGGCACTCGACAAAACTGGAAAAGTTTTTTGTTTTTTCTGTTTTCTTCCGTTTCAGACATGCAATTTCACATATATTCACGAAATAGACTAGAATATCACATAAAAATCCCATTTCATCAGAACCATGACGTCTCAACACGAATTTATACATAAAGGTCCTCAAATTCATCTGTTACATCGATACAAGTTCATAACATGTCCAAAAGAGCGACAAGTTCATCGATACAAGTCCACAAGCGGGCAGTAGAGGCACCTAGCTCTCCCGGCGTCCCCAGAGGCCCCAGAGCCCCCATCTTGCTCCCACGGAGACCACCCTAACCGCGGCACCGACTGGAACCTCTAGTAGGGCGGCGGAAGCAGAGGGTCGCTTGCAGGCCCGGAGTGCCCCTGCTGCGTCGGTGGAGGAAGAGCGGTACCTGGCCACGTGAACCCCTAAGTCGGGAAGGTCGGGTGAGCCGACTACCCGTGCGATGGAGAAGGGCCCAGTGGAGGGCTGGCATCTACAGGAGTCAGGTTCGAACCCGCCGACTGTTCCTACACAAAGGCCAAGTGATCTCATTAGTACCTGCAGGATGGCCGCACAAGTTAAAGCAACAGGTAATATACTCACCGGAGTCCCTATAGGAGTAGGCACACGAATAGGTGGTGGAGCGAAGATCGAGGCAGGGAGCTCGGCCTGCTACACTCCCAGGATCTGAAGGGTCCGAAAGTAGCCGGCAAAGTCCTGCATCTGACGCTGGTAGTGCTGCGTGATAGCCGCCAGCTGCCGCTAATGGGCCACCGCCTGGGCCTCTTGGTTCGCCTACAACTGTGCAATCTGTGCCTGCAATATTACACCCGCAAGGTTGATGGTATGTGAAGGCAAGGTACATGTGTGAAACGAGTGAACGACGAATAAAACTGCACTTACCTGAAATGCCGAGAACATTTACGTGTTGCTCCGCTGCCGAGGCGCTATGGGGATGTCGGATGAGCTCCTGGTCCCGTCTCGTCGAATCTGGCTCAGCGTGGGAACAGAGGACGATTCGATGGCGCTGTTGGCCATCCAGTACCGGCCGTGCTGCTTCCCTCCTCCCAACCTCATCAAAAGATCTGTGTCCAGGGGGTTGGCGGCGGGGTCGAATGCCTCCCAATGGCGCTGGCGAGCCGCGGAGGTGTACTCGGCGAGCTTGGGGTAGACGCTCGCATTGGTGTACGTGTCGGGCCTGTCTGCCGGGTCGTAGACGTTGTCCACCGCCGTCGCTTTGCCCTTGTGAGCAAGGGCGTACCCCCGTGAACTTGTTGATGACCTGCCCACCATGCGACTGGGTCTGCGAGGAAAACACACACATGGTGTACCCATCTTTCCATAAACAATTGAGAAAGTTTTGAGCAAGTTGTGACGTCGGATGCCCAAAACCCAGACATCTCCACATGTGATCATCGTGATCACATGTGGAGATGTCTGGGTTTTGGGCATCCGATGTCACAACTTGCTCGAAACTTTCTCAATTTTTTACCACTGTCTCTACATGCGACGACAAGACACCTCAACAAGTTTTGTCATTTTCGGACTTCGTTTGGATTTTATATAATTTAAAAACACTTTCCCCAAACGTGACTCTTCATGTTACGACACCAACATGGTCGTAATTTCATGCGTGGTGCTGGATGCGGCCTCAACATACTCCGAACATCATGAATACCATTTTTTAATGAACAAATTCCATTATTTCATGTACCTGCAGTTCAAATTTGGAGTTGTCAGAAAAATTCAAAGAAACAGAAATAATTAAGAAAATATAGCAAAAAATCAAAATTGTCCCAACTTTAAAGTTGAGATGTAGAAGGACACAGAAAAAACTGGGAAGAAAAAACAAAAAAAAATATTCTTTGCCGAGTGCCAGGGTAGGCAGTTGGCAAAGAATCCTTCGCCGAGTGCAACGCACGGCACTCGGCAAAGGCTGTTGCCCTGGCCGGCCCTGAGCCTGCCACGTGGCAGCATTTTGTCGACTGCTCGGAACTCGGCAAAGGTGGCCCCTTTGCCGAGTGCCTAACGGCGGTGCACTCGGCAAAGGGGACGGCGACGGATGCCGTTTGGCCAGGCCCCCTTTGCCGAGTGCCTCTATTTTGCCGAGTGCCGGGCACTCGGCAATGATCGCCTTTGCCGAGTGTAGTTCTTTGCCGAGCGCCTGGCACTCGGTAAAGAGATCTTTGCCGACTGCTTGTTCTAGCACTCGGCAAAGATTCTATTTGCCGAGTGCCCAGGTTTTGCCACTCGACGAAGATTTCGGCACTCGGCAAAGATGGCGTTTCCGGTAGTGATTGGCGCCTACTACTCCTACACAGTAGTAGCACGCAGAAATGCAAAATGTGAATGTTTTTTTTTTGTGACCATGATGTGAATGCTTGTGCCCTCTAAAAAGGTGATACGTACAAAACAACCTGGCCGTGTGCATACAGTATGTGTACAGCTGATGCGTGACAATACTAGAGTATGTAAGATTTTGTTTCTGCTCATATGTTTCAGGTATTCTGCTCTCATAGAACTCAGTTAGCTTAGCCTGTTTGGAATTTGCTACTGCATTATTGTCCTGTGTCAGCTGATCACGGTACATTCCACTTTAGTGCTCAAGACAGGATATGCACAGTATAAAAATGGGAAGCATATAAACTATTAGTTAATGCAGTGCCAAGCTTACGAGTCTAACCTGTCATCCCCAAGTTCAAATCTCTACACTGAATTTTTATAATTATTATGGACATGAATGGTTTGCTGCAATACTGCTATCTGTTTCTTACCTGTACACGACCCATTGGTCTCATATATGTCATCCGGTTTCAACTGTTTTTGTTTCAGTTAACTTGGACCATTTCTAAGAGACAACCTGTCACATTTGCAAATTGGAAAATAGCTTATACAAACCAAAGATTTCATTAGCAGTTGACTTTTCATACCTTTTTCTTTGACAAAACAAGGCTAGTAACCATTTACAATTATTTGCATATGTACTAGTGGCCATTTTTTTAAGTCCAACAACTTGTTCATGCTTTGTTTATCATATTTTCATTTTGTCTATCATCTAGGTTATCCGATAATTGCCTAGACTAAAATTTTTGGCTTTCTGATTTACAGTATAATAGCTAAAATAGATCATTTATATATATTAATTGAAATAAACACAATTTTTAGCCTCATTTAAGTTTATTTCTAACTACTTATTTTTGTGTTGTTTTATTCCGTTGAAAGTTGCAGCAACCAAGGAGAGAAGTGAAGGACATGGGAGCTACATATTCTTGCAAGGTGCACATTGTTCTTTGTGGTGAGGGACATGGGAGCTAATATATTGTTGGAACTATAAACTCTATCTTGTTAGAAACTATATGAACTTATTTGCATATGTAAAGCACAAACTTGTGTGATGGATTTGAACCTTTGCACTATGTAATGGATCCTGTGATCTAGGTTGAATGTGAATGATGGTTTGACTTTTATGTCTATGTTATGTGACCATTGCTAAGCTTCATCACTGAATGAATATATAATGCATGACAACTTCTTAACCATGATTAACTACATATACATGATGATTTCTTGTCATCATAATAGCGACATTAACCAGGGTATGTACTCGGCATTTGTGAAGGTTCATACATTATGTGACGCGTTGACCACACTAATATGTAACAATTATGGTCGTCATAAAAGGTAACAATATGTGACAACATACAAATGACCGTCACAAAAGGTCACGACATTATGTGACGGTTTTCCATCTTGCCATCACAAAACTTTTTGTGACGCTTATTATATGACGATAGGCGTGACGGTATCTTTTAGTCATAAATTTTCTTTTGTGATAGTTTTCGCACTTTACATGGTGATTTGTTGTTGTCATACAAGCCACGATTTCTTGTAGTGTCTGCTCCGGCAACCCGTCGGCAGCTTCCTTGGTGGAATTGATCAGAGATCGATCCGCCGAGGATGGCTTCACCATCATTCATCACCATCGGCGCGGACGCACGAGCCGTGCCGACCACTCTAGCCGCCCAGATCCAAATCTGCCTGCGAATCGACGACCGCCCGAGCAACCAGCACCGTCGTCGGGAGGCATCGTCATCAGCTTACACAGCACGGCGGCGTCATGTAGCGTACTCATGGCGTCGTCGCTCTTCAATCTCGCAACGGAGCCTGATCTCCTGAAGACCCAATCGCGTGCATGCAAGGCTAAGCGACGTTCATCGTCATGTTTCCATAACGAACAAGAAGCAAATATGTACACGCCACCTTGGAGCACAAACGCCTCTACAAGACATGCAACAGGCTCACATGCATGCATCACACGCTCGGACACGTTCGGAGAATTTTCCAGCAGCAGCCAATCCAGCGAGAAGCTAAGTCAATACTCTATATTTATTTTCTAATCTAATTTTATATACATATATATTCGGATATCGACATGTACGCATGAATTTTTTGGCCAGGATCGTCGTTGTGCGTCGTCTTGCATCGGTGGCGCACATTTCGTCGGCAAGTCTCCGGCTCGTTGGTGAGAGCGCATCGAGCTCGATGCCGAATCACAACTCGAACAAGCAACGTGCAGTACACGGTCATCGCCTCTCCGCCGACACGGAATTGTGCGATGCCAGGACGCCAAACCCCAATGGGTCCCAGGACGACTACATAGATTCATTGCTGCTCCTCCACGTCTCCACGACGTGCTCAATCTCGTCCGACTAGATCGAGACGTCCGAAGCTATCAAGCAATCCACGTTGAGCCAACGAATCGTCATCCCAGTTGTGTGCTTCTCCTCGAACGTCATGCCGATTACTCCACACCACTCGGTCGACAATCAAGGCCGCGCACACACGTCTTGTTTCTTCGAACAAGCCACGCCGACCTGCTGGTGATACAACTAGACGCTCGTACCTGCCGTCCACGCCGCCGCATACCTGCTGGACGTACAGCTCGACGCTCGTACCTACCCTCGGCGACGCCGCCGACCTGCTGGACGTACAGCTCGACGCTCGTACCCGCCGTCCTCGTCGCCGCCGACTTGCTAGACGTACAGCTCGACGCACGTACCCGCCGTCCGCGCCGCCGCGGACCTGCTGGGCGTACAGCTCGACGTTTGTACCCACCGTCCGCCGCGCCACCGACCAGCTGGGCATACAACTCGACGCTCATGCTCGCCGTTCACGCCACCACCGACCTGCTGGGCGTACAGCTCGACGCTCGTACCCGCCGTCCGCACTGCCGCCGACCTGCTGGACGTACACCTCGATACCTCGTCTCGGTGTCACGTACCGCATAGCCTCGTCTGCGTCACCTCGGCTCGGTGTCATGCACCGCACAGACTTGTCTACGTCGCCTCGGCTCGGTGTCATGCACCGCACAGCCTCGTCTGCATCGCCTCGGCTCGGTGTCATGCACCACACAACCTCGTCTCCGATCACGTGCCGCTCGGGGACACGTCATCGTCGCCTTGGCTCCACGCCACGCACCACACAACCTTGCGTCTCTCGGCTTGGTGTAAAGCACTGCACGGCCTCGTGTCACCTCGGCTCCGTGTCATGCACCGCATACCCTTATGTCATTTCGGATCAGTGTCACGCACTACACAGCCTCGCGTTATTTCAGTAGTGCCACGCGCCGCACTGCCTCGTCTCTGACCTCGAGACGCTCCGGAATCGTCATCATTGTCTTGGTTCGGCGGCAAGCAAGCTAAGTATTAAAATTAATATTTTCATCATTTTTCATACATACATCTTCGACGTATATGCGTTTTCATAACTCTCATACATACATCTTCGACGTATATGCGTTTTCATAACTCTTTGCCGACCACTCCACAAGTGCGCTCGACGTCTAAAATTTTTACCATGTGTGCCATCCCAAGATGCACATGTTTTCCTAAAAAGCTGAACAGTTATGTCCTCCTACCGAGTCAATCAGAAAAGGCACCATTCCCGGTTCCTCCGACCACGTGTTACCACTCCGCGCTATACATCACAGGAGATACCGACAGTCGCTCTCTAACGGTACTAGGTCCCTAGTGATCGTGGCAATCGCGCTTTTCACTAGCGCTCTCCTAGTCACCTACGGAGCTGATATATCTCTAGGATTCACTACACTACTCGCGCTAATTAAAACACACTAGAGATCAATGTATTCTTTATTTGTACATCATGTACTACCCATTCTCTATGTTTATTTTTTAGAAATAAGGTTCGGTTGTCGAGCTCACACTTTACGCTTAGGGACTGGATCGAGGATCATCGTCCAGGTGGTCACGCCACCTGGCACTCGGACTTCACGTCCAACTAGTTGGTTGAATTGTTCGGTGCTTGCCGACTAGTTGGTCCAACTATTCGTCGCTCGGCTCACTGTCACACAGTGCAAAACCTCGTCTCCGTCGCCTAGGCTTGGTGTCATGCACCGGTGCTTTTTAGGTGTCCCTTAGCCCTGAAGACATGTGCTCCGTCCTACTCTATAGCTGGGGACTACGCAAAGATTTGCCACCTAGTGGTGACTGCGGACCAGTGGTTCTTAGGTGTCCCTTGACCCTAATGCCCTATGTTCCATCCTGCTCCATGGCTGGGGACTACGCAACGACTTGCCACCTCATGGTGACTGTGGACAAGTTATCTTCAGGAGTGCTTTTCTTAAAAGCTCGATACAACATGTTCCATTTTCCATTAAGCTTGGGGACTACATGGGCCCATGTCACCTCACGGTGACTAGGCATATTCTTTACTGCAGACTTTTGATCTCTACACTTCTTAGTGCACGGTTTGCATTAGCATCTCAGTGATATTTCACATCACGTGTTAACGTGGGCCCATGTCCCTATGACATGAAAAGCTTTTTTATTTTTCTTAGAGCAATATGCGTCTTTCGACAGACCACCTACCTTGATGGACACATTGGTCGGCTATCCGTTAGCCCGACTTGTACACCGTGGAACTGCTCGGCGCGTGGTCCAACCGGTCCGTACTACAAGACTTGAAGCATTACTCATCAGACAGGTCAAGACGAAATCTTCCTCATGATACATGGTGCTCGAGAACTAGCTATGGGGGTATTGACCCATATACCCTCATGGCTGGTCTTGGGCTATATCAACATGGTGGCCCAGATTGCAAGATGAAGACGTGCAGGACACGACATGCACCGCACGGTATTACAATAGTACCAAATAGGCTACTTTGATAAATCTGTCCCTTCCGAATATATATAAGGAGGAGCAGAGGTCCCTAGACAGAACAGATCTCATTAGATCACATCTCTACACAAGCATATCTCTAGGATCTCCCTGTAACCCAGATCTCTGCGATCTAGGACACGTTGTACTCTGATCAATACAATCCACAGAGACACATGACGTAGGGTATTACGCACCTCACGGCCTGAACCTGGATAAACCTTGTATTCGTCTTGCGTCTCACATCTAGCTCGTAGGTCCTAGCGCACCCTCGCCGATGTTTTACTACCTTGGGAAGCCCTATGGTAGACTGCCGAGAATAAATCATCGACAGTCGTGCACCTCCTGAGCCGTGAAGTAGCTTGGCGTTCGGTTTTAAGGCTGTCCTCGCCTAGCTAGCCTAGCCTGGTGGCACGGGCAATGAGGACCTTACTACATGCGCAGCGAGCAAATTCATCTCTCGTGCATTAGCAAAATAATGCTTGTGTCTGTAGAAACTCCCACGTACTCTCACTTGCTGCTTTGGTGTCTCCCCTTGTCTATCAGACATGATCTGAAGCACCGAGATAGTTAGATGCATGCATCACAGGTGAGCAGAAGGTAATAAGTTTTATTTCCATGCTCAGTCTAGCTACGTAGCACTCGGTTTTAAAGACAAAACCAAATACACAACATATGTGATCCCAAGAAGTCAAATCTCATATATAACAACAAATAAGGCTAATATTAAATAACATTGCTTAATATATAACGTACATAATACAAATAATACAACCTTAGATAGTAGAAAGCGGAAAGGCACTCCAATCTTCAAGTGAAAACACCAAATCCACAGGGACAACTGACTAGTTGATTAGAAGCCTAAAACTCCACCAAACTCTAGCAATCTGATAACCATCATGAGGTGTGGGGAAATAGCAAGGGTGAACACATATCATACTCAACAAATGTAGCATGAGGTTCATGAGGCTCAAAAGGTATGATACTAGTTAAACTGCAATTAGGTTTTAGTGATGGTCATCGTTTAAGCAATTGAGTAGGAACAAGTTTAGCATAAGCCGCAAATAACCACGTGATCATATAAAGAAGAATAATATATAGCAATAACAATAATCATAAGTGAGCATATATCTGTAATATCATTATTATCAGTATGATCAGTGTCCATCATCCATTCAGTAAGGATCCCAGGCCGCTCTTGTCCGTGAGACAGCTCATATACCAGTTTGACACTCTAGAGAGGTTGTACATCTTTACCAACAAGTCATGATTCCCATATGCCATCAGCTCTACCAAGGAAGTGGGGTAGGGTACACTACGAGGTGTTTCGAAGTCCCCTCTAACAAGTGTAGCCTGCTAAGGATTCCCCATCAACCAGTAAGATCCCTCACCCAAGCGGTGACTAACAAAAGACAAACAAACCAAAGTGCACTCCCTTGGTAGGCCATGGAATCATACCAATTGGAGCCCCTCTTGTGTCTTTCGTAAGTTACTACAAGCTAGAATAGCTCAGAGTACTAAGACAAGACCAGAGCCATGTAGTCCTCGTGGTTGTACTGTAAGTCCCGAGGAATCCACTTACAGATAAGTCCTTATGGTGAGAAACTATAGTACCACAAAAACAACCCAATGCTCTAGCCCTCTTGAGTCATGTTGCTAAAAAGTATGTTTTAAATGTTTATTGCATATACCATTAGTCAAGTTATAGATCATGGTTTTTTATCTTTGAGGACTAGCATAATACTACCCACATGCATATAACCCAAGGTATTAAGGTATAAGATACCAAGTAGCTAGGATATCCTTAGTGGCAACAAGGTAGACACATGCATATGAATTAAGTGACATTAAAGTGAATAGGTTACAAGGGTAATCCCATACCATACTTGTCTTAAACTTAGATCTTCTATCATCTATAGGTTCGTAGTTCCCAAAGATGGCCTCTTTATCTCCACGTAAAACTCACCGACTGGACATGATCATAGAAAACCACACTAGCAGAACCATCCAATCATACATGAAGCAAACAATAGAACTATATTAGAACAATACAACAAACATGTCAAACAATAATTGGAAAGGGGTTTTAAAGATGTTCTACATGCTACTACGAACACACAGGCGCAAAAAGCATGCAAATCAAAACAACGGTTTGAAAGAAATGACTATCAAAAAAGAAAACTAGCTTTTATTGATTTTAATTACATAAATTTATGCATAGAATACTTGAGAGAAATATCTAGATCATGTTAAGTCAATTTGTATTTTTAATTAGAAAACCAAGATAAACTAGTTATATTTTACGTATAAAGCTTGTAACACAATCATTAATCAAGCTGGCATTTATACCATGAAATTCCAGAGCTACTTACATGAAACATTGTTACTAACACGTAGATCACGTCCTTATGAATCTAACACAACTTGAACATGTCAAACCGGAATTAAAATGAAGATTTTATGGCTAAAACAATCTCAGTGGCTGTTTTGTAAATAACCAGAACTCATTTTCGGATTAAAAGAAATCAAAACCGGGTTTTAAATCTGAGACAGGGACTGCGGGTGGAATTATTAAAAACAGAGGATCTCTTTAACCAAATGTCCAAAGGGGTATCTTCTAATCTTAGCCGTAGATCATTGATTGGACGGATGGTGCGGCTTGGGGAAAAGCTGCTGGCCGGAGCAGGCTGACGGCGGCGACGACTCCATTGCCAGCACCGAGAACTCACCGACGAGCATGGGAACAGGGCCTAGGGTTCACGGTTCGGCACGGGAAGAATGCAGGGAGATACAGGAGGATACTGCGAGCACACCTAGGGCTAAATCGCAGATGGAGACGAGGTAGCGATGGCGAGCGGATCGACGGGGCAGCAGCAGCCTTCCTGCAGGGTTAGGAAACGGCGTCTGAGCAACAGAAAGCGAGAAAGAGAAAGATAGATGTGTCTACCGCTTCTTTACCTTTCCACGAAGAGGCGGTAGGACGGCAGTTGCCGTCGCGGCGGGCGTGCTCTGTTTTTCCGCGAGATCCAAACGGGCGGCAGCGTAAAGCCAAGGCTTGAGTGGTGGCACGGATAGGAAAACCGGGGCCGAGACCGGGGATCTTGGGCTTTATAGGGGCTGCTAGGCGTGCGGTTACACCAAAATCCCGCCGAATCCGGGCTCCGCACGGCGGTTTCCATCGGACTGGAGCCCGTCTCCCACACGACGAGATGAAAGACAAGAGGTCTGACTGGTGGGGACCATGCGTCAGCGAGAGGGAGGAGCATGGGCCCCGCGTCAGACAGCCAGAGAGAGGCGAGCAGGCCGGGCCTTCGGCTGAAGAGGGAAACAGGCCGCAGGGAAGGGGAGAGAAGAAGGTGTTCGGGCCAGAAGAGAGAAGAGAGGGGTTTCCATTTTGTTTCTTTTTCTTTTATTTCAAAAGCCATTTTTAAATGCGGTTTTAAATCAATTTGAATTTGAACAAAAACCATTCCATACAAAAACTCAAATGCACCCGCATGTATGCACAACAATGTCGTTACTCCCTATGTTGAATTTTAATTTAAAGAAAAAAGTTTATTTTCCTATGCTCTCGTGAGCACAAAAATACAAAAGTAATAAAATCAATTTATATCTATTTAAAAAATAAGTAAATTTTACGGTGTTACAAGCTAGAACTCTTCCACACTATGTGGTCTGCAGTACGTGTCGGGCCTAAGCTGCAGCGAAGGTAGCCGTCCCAATTAACGTCTAATAATAATATTTCCAAGAAGTGCTATACATAAATATATACATACTGCATACGTACCAATACATACATAAGTACATATACGTACATATATTTTTACATAATTTATGTCATTGATGCTCGATCTCTACCCAGGCCAATCGTGGTCATGGACCACTGGCTCACGTGTCACAACATTTTCTTTCCTGCGTGCTGGATACATGTGACGAGCTTTGGCGTCATATGTTTTTGTTCACCAACCATCCATGCCGACTGTCGTGACAGATCGTTGTGGCCGCATTGAAGTCCTCGACGACACTGTATGTCTGTAGGCACGTAGCTGTACAACATATTGGCGTGATCGATCGAGCTAGATTATATTGTACTACTGCGTAGCACCAACCATAGAATTGATTGCGCATGCACCAAGTAAGACCAAACTGACATAAATGTCGTCACAAGCAAGCCGGTTGGGGAACGCGAGATTATTAGGTTACTCTGAGTGCATAGTTTTATTGCACTGTTATCCACCGCTACAGAAAATCTTTTGCATGGCGTTTATGATTTGTTAACCGTAGCGGTTTATAAAAAAAGCGCCACGGTTAATCGAGGCTGGGCAAGCCAACCCGCAGGGCATAAAATAGTCGTGGTTAATCCATTAACCATGGCGGTTCTTCTAAATAAATGCCACGGTTAATATTCATTTACCGTGGCAATTTATTTTCATTAACCATGGTGTTTATAAAGACTGTCACGTAAAATCTATTAACCGTGGCGGCTTTTACCACGCCAAATAGGGCCCAGACGCCCAGCAAACCCTAGCAAGAAATGCCCATCTTGGCCCGTTATCACTGCTCTCCTCTCCCTCTCCTCACGACACTGCCCCCTTCCCCTTTCCAATCCTGGTGTACTCCGCGCCCTCCCCTACCCTCCTCTCCCCTCCTCCCCTCCCCTACGACGAGGGTGTGGATCCCGATGGCGGCGGCAAGCTATCCTCCTGGCTATCATATCTCATTTTAAAGGACTAAAATAAGATATATAAAAGCCTTACATGCGTCCGAGGATGTCGCACATATAAGTTGACAATATAAATAGTACCAAATCATAGTTTAATTACATAGCGTACAAATAGCATAATCTTGTCTTTAACAAAAATAAGACATAACTAAGATAACTTCAGATGATGGCTCCACCATAGGGACAAGTCAACTGGTTGACACAAGCTAGTAGTCGTGTCGATAACTCTCACTCCAATCTTGATCTGTTACCCATCCGGGATTTTCTAAGTAATGAAATAAAACAAGTGTAAGTACATACGTACTTAGCAAGCATAGTAGGGGTTCATGAATGTCAATAAAGGTTGACATGGTTTAACTGCAAGTAGCTTTTAGTATATGTTATCTTTTAGCAATTATCGTCAAGGCAGTAGTAAACCCATAACCACATGATCACAAAATAGTTGAATAAATGAATTGCAAATAAACCATTAAATGAACACAACAGATCCCCTCAGCTTTTCGGGCCACCCGTAACCATGGGCACAGACAATATATTGATTTAAACTCTGCGCAGAGGTGTACATTTTCACTACGAGTCATGATCCTCATATGCACGGGCTAGCTACTTCCCATAACACCAAGTCTCATATAAAGCCACTCATAGATTCCTCTAACCCCTTAGGGACGCGTAAACATCAGATGTAGGAACCCCCTTCCAGTATGGCACATTTCTTCCTAGCTATACTCATAAGGACAGAGGCTGTCCTATACCCAACTCGCATACCACTAACAAGCTAGAAAAGGTTCCATGAGAAACTAGAGCCAGAGCTATATAGCCCCCACAGCTGTACGAAAAGTCCTAGCTTTGCCAAAGGATTATATTGATCTTATATGGTTATCACTTATTCATTAATCCAGCATACATGATCATGGTTAAAGATTTACGCTAGCAACATACTACCCAAATGCAACATCTCCAGTTATCAAGGTAAACAGATATTCAAAGCTAGGTAATCCTAACGGGGTAGCAAAGAGACACATGCATATGATTTTAGTGTTTATAGTGAATAGGTAATGAGGATGGTCCCAACTATACTTGCCTTGATCAAAGCTTTCCTGATGAACCTGCTAATCCTGGTTATCAAAGTACTCTTGGTCTCCAACGAACAGATCACCCTCTATACCGATCAACAGTCAACAACACGCAAGCATTGAGCAGCCCCACACAAGCAAACAATAGATTCAATTAGAGAAGTACACCATATCAACAAAACAGATTGAAAAAGAGTTAATACAATGGTTCTACGCGTCACTATGATCACATCGAGTAAAGATCACTAAAATCGGAGCTAAAACGAGAAAGTTATGGATTTTATAAGATTTTCTATTGCAAAATAATAGATTAAAATAAAACTCAATTTCAAAGTTTCAAAATAAACCTAATAATGATACTAACATGTAGATTATGAAATTACGAACCCTACGCAACTTGAACAGATCAAATCGGAGCTAAAACGAAAAAGTTATAAGCTTTTGAAAATAGTGGTAAAACTGTAAATAGAGGAAAATATATTTTTGAAACTGTTAAAAGGAAAATACGTTTTCCAGTGAAGGAAACATATGCTGGGATCTGTTAAAGAGAAAATACGCTTTTCAGTGAACAAAGCATATTCGCATCGGAAGTTGTTGGGGCGCTGACCGAAGGCGTCGAGGTCTGACTCGAGGGGTGACCGATGGGTGACTCGAGAGGTGACCGAGGGGGTCGAGGCCCGAATGGTGAACTCAAGAAGTAGGTGAACGGGAGGGGCTAGCAATCGACGGAGGGTTGTCCGCTCACACAGGGATTCATTACTCGACGTGGGGGGTCGACCGCTCGGGATGCGCTCCGTCACTCCGACGGGGGGTCGTCCATATGGACGAACGTTCGTTATTTGAGGTCCCCCGTCGAATAGGAGACGGTCTTGACTTGGATGATGCTGCTCGTGGGCCGACCTAGCATAGCTCGACGTACGCTAGTGGAGAAGATGGGAACTGGAGCAGGCTCAGGCATACTGGCGATGGACGGCGACGACAACGAGATCGCCAGCGTACACGGACCTAGCGCTACGGGTCATGAACCGGCTTGGAATCAGTACCAATCGAGAGAGGAACTCAAGGCAATCTCACCTACGTTGAAGATGAAGGTCGGGGTGGACTGAGAAGGATGTGAGGCTTCAAACGGTGGACGACCTCGATCTACAAAGTCCGGCAAGGTTTTGTGAGCAAAATAGAGCAAGGAGGATAGTCAAATTGATCTCGACGAGCTCGGGAGATCAAGGAGGGACCCAATGGCAAGTCAATGGAGGTGACACGGCATCGAATTCGTGATCTTGAGCTTCAAGGACGGCGACGACCTGCGCATGGCCATAACACAAGGAGAGGCAATTAGGCCAAAAGAAAGAGACCAACTTGCTTGTGAGGTCACGACGGAGCTCCGGTGCAGCTTACTGCGATGAAGAGGCAACGACGACGATGAATTTTGAGATGCTAGGGTTCGGCGGCTACAGCTGCACGACAAGGCGGTGCGCATGCTTAGAGTTCGGAAAGTTTTGCAGCCGCAGGTGCAAGGATTATATAGCCCGAAGGCGTGGCGTGGACGCAGACGCGCAAGGAACCGCGTCCGGGTCGGTGTCTAGCTCATCTTTGAGTCGGAGAAGAAAGGAAAGGGCGCGGCCAGTTTACTTGCCCGATTTGAGGGCGTCTTCTCGCAAAGATGGGAAAAGAGGACATGGTGGAGTTGCGGCGACTTTTATGAGTGACTCGGCGTGGACGGCAACAGGTGCCCAGGCGGCCTCGAGGGGTGCTCGGTCGGCCTCGAGGGGTGCTCAGCTGGCCTCGAGGGATGCTCGGTTAGCCTCGACACGTGCTCGGTTGGCCTCGAGACGGCCGGAGGCAAGAGAAAAGGGCGCAGCCCAAAGAGAAAATGAAGAACGAGCAGACCTGGCTGCTAGCTACTTGGGCCAGCAGAAGAGACAAGAAGAAGCAGGTCACTCGACCAGGAACAAAGAGAGAAAGGAAGCTGACCAGCAAGCCAAAATTTGTCTTGCAACTAGAAAACGAAAAAGGAGAAGAAATTACTTTCTTTTATTTTCAAACCTTTTCACAAACCATTTTCAAGAGATTTGAATTCAGCTAAACTTTGGACCAAAACCAAGCAACATAACAGAAAACATGTAGCAGCATGAATGCACTAGCGTGTTCCTAGACATGATAGATTTTTATTTCACTAAAACATTTATTTTACTTATATTAAATGCTCACAAAAATAGCATAATTAAATCCATTTAGCTATTTTAAAAACCATGCAAAATTTAGGGTGTTACACTAGCACACACGGCAGGCGCGGGCGTAGGTGGCAGCGCCGTCCACGCAGACGCGAGCACAGGCGTGCCCTCCCCGGACCTTGATGCGGCTCTCCCTACCCCATCCCTTCAGCGCGTGGGCGGATCCGGCGGCAGGGGGCGGATCTGGCAGCTTGGGCACGAATCAGGCGGCAGGGTGTGGATCAGGGCGGCTCTGGTGCCGATCAGGCGTGAAACCCTAGCTGTAGTTGTACGGTGTGAGCCCAGATCCAGGCCCATTTAGGTCTGGATCTGGATTAATCATGGTGGTTTTGGGCGGTCAGGAAACCGCCACCGCTAATCGATTGATTAACTGTGGCCTTCTGTTTGTGGTGCTTACAGAAACCACCACGGTAAATGAAAAAAACAGCCACGGTAAAAAATTTGTGTAGTAGTGATCACGACTGAGAACTAGGTAACTATGCCAGTTGGTTTTCATGGAGATAAAACTCCTCTCACGGCTGATGAAACCCTCTCTCCCGAAGTTAATTAAATTGCTGATGTGGCATAGAATTTAATGCTCATGAAACCCTTCATGAACCTCTATTGTGACTGGACTTAGGCTCAGTATTAATAAGGTGCCACATTAGCAAAAAGAGTGACATAGGGAGAGAGATAATTAATAGGAGAGAGAAGAAATAATTTTAATGGGGATGAAACTCCGTTGGCACTATTTCCAATCTATGAAATACCTATGAAACTGCATTGAAAGTGAAGGGTTTCATTCCAAATATGTTTTGATCAATATCAATATAGCAATTTAATGTTGTGGGATGACACTATGCATTGAGAGAGGTTGTTTCATCCCACAAATCAAGACAGTAAAGCTGACATGACACTCTTGGAAACTGTGAGATAAAACACTCCACTGAGACTGACCTTAGATGATGAGATTCTGCACACCACAGGAATAATTGATATATTATTAGGGTTCCCTTGTCTTTTTGTTTTCCTCAAAGAGCTATCTCAGACATGAGTAATAGTTTTGTACATCCCTGGTTGATTGAGAGGCTAGAACCTTGTTCCATTATGAAAAAATATCTCGGATATGCGTGCATTTGTTGGATCTTTCTGTTTGCCCTAGAGAGGTATCTTTGCTCAAATCAACTCGTGCACACAATTCAATCAGTTTGTAGACTAAAGCAACAGAAATGTTAGCTTGCTCGGCAAAAATCAGCTGATACCCAAAAATCTATCTGTATGTAGCAAAAAGCAATGGTATGGATATAAGGAGAGTGTAACTGAATCTATGATGACCAGTCGGTGGTTAACTTTTTTTTTTTCGAAACCGGCTTCATCAGATCAACTACAGATATAGGGAACGAAGAGAGAGTAGGGTGGGACTCATGAGCAACCAAAATACGGCATGTTGTCAATACTTCAGTTCTTCTGTGAATCATCCTTGTTTCCATGAAGTAACAATGTGTCCTCCTTCTTTGCTTTTCTTGTCCAGCAACTTGACGGCGATCTGTAACATAGGAGAATTGACCCCGGCGACAATGGCTTTTTTTCTTCCTCCGAGTAAAATCCTGCCCATTAACTCATCAGGGCATAGGCATGACAAACAATAGAAATTGGATTTTGTATATTTTTGCCCTCAAAACAAAGACTATTTCTAGCCTTCCATATAGCCCAACAGATGGCCATTTTCACACCAATTCTAGCTTTGTTCAAAAGAGCCTGGAATATCAGAGGCACCAAGGCAAGTGGCAAATGTTGCCCATACAACAATAGTGGTATTACACTAGAAAAATAAGTGCTTAATTGTTTCAACGGAATGACAGAAATAGCATTCAGGGCTCCCTTGCCATTTTTGCTTCAGCATGTTGTCTTTAGTGAGAACAACATTAGTAATCACTAACCATAGAAAATTTTTGATTTTAGCAGGGATTTTCCTTTTCCAAATCTTCTTATGATATACCCCACTATCATTAGTTGTAAGCATATTATAAGCCGATTTGACAGTGAAGAGTTTCTTAGCCCCAAATCTCCATGTAACAACATCATCATTTTCATTAAGCATAATGGAGTTAAGAGCAGAAACAATTGTTTCCCACATGATTCTCCATATATCGACCAACCTCCTAGAGAAGGTGATATTAGAGATATCATTTTTAACTTCAGCAAGGGTAACATCCTTTAGCTAAGAAGCAGCTACGCTTCCACTAAGCTCCCAAATCAAGATGATGCATTGCAGCGCTTCCCCATGGATGACATCATTTAGAAGATGATGCCATGTGAGCAGCACATTCCCATGGGGAATAGAATAATTGTGGCGGCTACCGGTGTTGTTTCTCTTATGGACCCTGACAAGACAACAAGGAGCCACGGGATTCCAATTCGACCTATTTATCATAACGTCTCGGTGGATAGAGTTGTCAAAGACTATACCGAATTGGCTCTCGACATTCCTGGAGGTGATGGGACAGGACCCTAGGACAAGCTGAGCATCCATTCATTGTATGGCTCAAGTTACATCATTATTCTCGAGGTACCGGCTAGGGTACTGTGGCCTCCTCATCAAAGCTGTGGATGAAAGTGAACGAAACATTTTTTCAATCATTCTCAATTATTGGCTTCTCACATAAATAACAACCATTTACACTCAATCATTTTTGTACTCACACGTCTCCCAACCTAAGTCCAATTCTTCCATCCTACCATGATGGCACGGTTACATCTCCATCACCTCCAAGGCCGTCTCCCCTCCTCCCCTCCTCTGCCTCCTGCACTGTAGAGGCATAAGAGAGGGCCCCGCCCTCTGTGAAGTCCCCGATGAAGAAGAAAGCCAGTCAATGACGGGAAAGTGTAAAAGAGAGTATTGAACTGAAGAGAAGTCGGAAGAGGAATCAAAAGCAGGGGCATAAAAAGATTTGGATAACTAGTGGGAAAGTGTAAAAAAGAGTAATGATTGAAGAGAAACCAGCCAAAGCTGTAGTACATAGCTCGACAATAACTAAGAAAGTTCATCAATGAGCGCACGAAAAAGCAGTGTGAGGTACGAAAGCCCTCGCCATTATTGGATTATGAACGCTCTCTTGACAAATTATATAAATTAAGCATCGCAGAAAGCAAAGAGAGCAGGGAAAGATGTTGCATAGCTCGGGCAGCAATCTAAACACTCTATCGACCCGCTACTTGTTGAGGATGATACGCGCAAGGCACTCCAACACTTCATGTACGCAACTGGTCTCACACCTCAACAACTCATTGGGGAGGATTGATACCAAAAGCCACATCTGATATTTACCAGACCTATGAGCATGGCCAGAGTCTTGTCAACCGTCAGTCCTTTCCATCACTAGAAATGCAAATGTTCTTGTTAAACAAGTGGTACATAAGTGCGTGTGAGAAGGAAGAGGCATGGCTACTTGCCAGAGTTAGACCGGAGCATTACTTCAATGGCTATGACATTGTACATATTGAGTTCAATAAATTACAACAACTATTTACCGGGAAGCTCTATGACATTGTACTTAAGTGCCTGTAAGTGATTCTTTATACAATTGAAGTAACTTGCACGTTAGCTCATTGTCTATATATAGTTATCCTCACACAATATATTCTTTTGTACTCCATATAAGCAGATCCGAGATGCTGAACTAAAGACAAGAGGGATAATTGATATTGGTTTCATGGATTTGAATTGCACATTCAAGAACACAGTTACTGTGGGGGTATAAACCCCTATACCCTCACGTCTAGGCTTTGGGCCGCACAGACCAGAAGGCCCAGACCACAAGACGAAGCCCGTGGTCCATCACCACCCTAGTTGGTGGGCCACGCGGAACCTGAAGGCTGTTTGGCATGCAAGAAAGCCTAGTCGGTTAGAATCTGTTCGTACTCTCCAAGTTACGAAGCAATGTAACTGACCACAGGAAACCCTAGATGTGTAACCTTACCCCCGGCTATATAAGGCGGGCAAGGACCCCCCTCAAACGCATCTTGCATCCTATACTCTTCTGTACTCAGCACTACAATCCATATAGAGACGCAGGACACAGGGTATTACGCACCTCGTGGCCCGAACCTAGATAAACCCTGGTTGTTTGTCTTGCGTCTTACCTCTGGTTCGTAGGTCCTAGTGCACCCTCACTGATCATCTACTACCTCGCGGAGCCCCATGGTAGACAGCCGAGGAGATATCATCGACAGTGGCATGTCAGGTACGGGGTGTGCGATTCAATCTTGAGGCAAGCCAGATGGCTTCCTTCCCCGCTTCCATGACATTCGAGGCGGGCCTCACCTTCACCGTCGGGGCATTCACCTAGACCTCCGACATGGCGACATCCATCGTGACCACGGGAGCAACGCAGCCGGCCCCTGCTCTAACTGCACTGACCACTGCGCTGACAAGCATGATCTCGAGGCCGCCCTGCGGTCGTCCTCATCAGCAGCACGTTGGCAGCGTCCTCGCTACCAGGGGAGGCGCGTCAAAAACTCTGATCTGATCGATCAGCACGGTGGAGGCCTGGCTGACACCTAGATCTGGTTGAGTCCATCCGCTTGCAACTCAACCAGGACATGGATTTCACCCCTGTTCATCCGCGTCAGTGCGGGCATACGAACCACACCGACCACTTGCGCCGTGCAGATCCAAATCTGCCCGCGGCACGAGCATAGCCTCCTGCTTGTCAGCAAGGCTTCCCCAACAACCACCAACCGCGCTGGCAAGGACGTACGGGCCAAGCCGATCACTCACACCGCCCGGATCCAAATCCGGCCACGGTCCGAGCACCGCCGCCCGCTCGCCGGGGTGGTGCACCAGCCAACCATCATCAGCGGCAGGCACCGGCCAACCAGGCTAGCCACCAGCGCCGACCAGATCCAAGCCTGGCTGCAGCGCGTGCCCCTCCTTTGATTAGGCTGGATGAATTCATCAACGTGCATCAGCGTCGGCGTGGGCATGCAAACCACGCCAACCAGATCCAAATCTGGCTATGTCCTAAGCACAACGTCATGCCCTAAGGCAGCAATGCTAGGCGCAACAAGCACAACCCGCTGGTCTGGCACCGGTAGATCCAAACTCTCTTGCCTCAAGCACTAGAGCCGCCTTCTCGCATGGCCTTGACAATGCAGCTGCGTCCTACGTGAGGAATCTGTAGACCATCCCCATGCGATGTGACAACCACCTTTTGGATCTAGATCCAACCAGGGTCTTCGTTCCTGAAGACGCAAGGCATGTCAACATGGTGACCTGGAAGGAGATCAATCCTGGATTGACGAATACCATCCCAGAGAGTAGTACCATCTCCGATCTACTTGCACGGCTCGACAAGACACCCTTTGTCTCCTTCGACTACACCGAGTACCTCCTCTCTGATGAATAGAGTTCTGAGGTTCGATCGATGGAGCATGTCGAGGATGAGGCCCCAACCACACTAGCACACTTGGCATAGACCAGTTCGATGGATCTGGCCCTAGACTTAGCCAAATTCCCACGTGGGTTTGGGGGCGCGGTGTTTATGGTCAGTGATAACGAGCCCCCTCACCCAAACAAAACTAAAGCAGCTAGGCTAGAGAGGGAGGAGAGCAATTGTGGCCATGATTGATGGCGGATCCAGAAGCAAGCAGCAAACGGTCCTCAACCTCACCGCCTCCATCGAGATCTCCAGGGCGAGTTTGACATGGTTGGGGACCAACCCGTCCACGAGACTCCCACCACAAACATAGCCGTGGCCAGGCATCAGCTAGAGGCCCTTTCCCCACACACACCCGGGGTCAACGTCGTCATTGACTACTTGATCACTACCGAGGGTCAAGTAAAACGGTTGCGTGAGGCCTTATCTATGACTACGTCATATCAGTCTCGCCAGTCTCGTCGGCGTAACCACAGTCGCCGTGACCAACCAACGGAGGGTGGTGCTGACTACTACTCCAACCACAGAGGGTGGAACCTCCAGCCTAAGGAAGCTCAGCGGAATGGTGCCGACAACGACTCGCATGATGATCTGCAAGAAGTCCACAGCGCGACAACAGCCAGCGTGGCAACCGACAACGCGACAATTGCCGACGTGATAACCGCTGTGTCGAGTGTGAGTAGGAAGTCGAGCAGCGTCGATGCTCTAACCTCTGTGACCACCTCGATGAACGCTACCATCCTCGCCGCAACATGGGCAGACCACAGCCATTTTTAGCGTGGCTCAAGGCCTTCATCTGGCCAAAGAACTTTCAGATCAGTGACGTGAAGATGTACGATGGCAAGGGCGATCTCGAGTAGTGGATCATGCTATACGAGGTTGCCGTCCAGGCAGCCAGAGGTGATGAGTACGTGATGGCCAACTACCTGCCTATGGTGTTGAGCCAGAACGCCACTTCGTGGCTGCTCCACCAACATGAGGGTACCATCCACAGCTGGGCGCAGCTTTGCCAAATGTTCATCGACAACTTCAAGCAGACCTATGATCAGCCGTGCTCCAAATATGCCCTGGTGTAGGTTCAGGATTATCCGGGGGAGCTGGTGAGACATTACATCTAGCGTTTCTCTGACATGTGGAACAGAGTGACCAACGTCACCGTCGTGGAGGGCATCCACCAGTTCATCCAGGGCCTTCACCAATCTCGAAGCTTGGACCTCTACAAGAAGTTGCTCCTGAAGCAACCCAAGACGATGGAGCACCTCTTCGCCATTGCATAGAAGTTTGCCCATCTCGACGATGGCATGTACAAAGCCAAAACTGGCGCCTCCCACCGCAACTATGGTCGCAATGATGATCACGACCATGACAATGATCGAGACCACCGACCAGATTGCTGTCTCGAATGCTGTGGTGACAGACACGATGACCGTGAAGCCGACCAGCGCAAAGACGATCGTCCCTACAAGCGTCGTGATTGGCAGGGCAACAATGGCAACCGGTGCAGTCACAACCACAACGGTAGATCCGTCAATGCGGTGAAAGGCCAGAAGTGCAAGAACGATGAGGAGCTCAACAAAGCCCTCAGCCAGGATTGCCCTCACCACCTTGGCAAGGGTCACACGCTGGGTGAGTGCAAGGTCTGGGAAACGTGTTCAAGACCACCGCTAACAAGAAGCTGCGCCCTGCTCCTAAGGGCAAGGCCAAGAATGCCAACCATGATGATGACGCTGAGGAGGATGACGTCCAAGATCCAAACCCGTGGCATGTCTATAGGGAGCCCGAGAAGCATGTCACCGTTGTCATATTCGGTGGCAAGGTCGAGCTCGAGAAGCACACGACAAGAAGCGTATGTTAGGGTACTGCCTGCTCCGAGCAGCCCATCTCATTTAGCTGCAATGACATGTAGGCCAAGATCCCCGGTGCTGGTCGATTCCCACTGGTCCTTGACCCGGTGATTGGCAGCGTCCGGTTTGAGAAGGTGCTCGTCGATGGCGACAGTGCTACCTAGCCTTTAAGGCATTGAGACTATAGCCAGAAGATCTTACACCTTATGAGTCTCCGTTTTGGGGCATCATGCCGAGCAAGCCTTCATACCCTCTCGGGACAAAGCAACACTTTCGCATCGACCACATCAGCTTCATCGTGGCCAATTTTGATGGGATTTACCATGCCATCTTTGGTCGACCAGGAATCTCTAAGTTCATGGTGGTTCCTCACTATGGGTACCTCGTGCTCAAGCTCTCGATTGAGCAGGGTATCCTATCCCTGTGCGGCAATGTCTTCACAACACAAGAATGCAAAACCAACGCCTATGCGGCTACAGAGTTCGAGGAGCTGAAGTCACTGTTAGATCAGACCACCTTAGAGGTTAAACGAGATGTCCTCGGCAGACACCGAGATCCCAATCAACACTGCTCGGTGCTCTACCAACAAGAGCAAGCAGCACAAGTTGGTCGAGCTCATTCTCGGCGACCCCTCGAAGACAATGAAGATCGGGGCCAACCTGCCTCCCAAATAGGAAGACGCACTCGTCCGGTTCATTCGGAAGCACATTAGTGTGTTCGTGTGGAAACCCATAGATATGCTAGGTGTTCCAAGGGACAAGTCCGAGCACTACCTGGACATCTCGAAGACCACAAAGCCTATCAAGCAGAAGCTGTGATGGTTCGCTTGTGACCGAAGGGAGGCCATTAGGGTTCAAGTTGCCAAGCTTTTAGTGGCTAGCTTTATTAAAGAGGTGTATCATCCGAAGTGGTTAGCCAACCTGATTCTTGTACGCAAAAAGAATAAAGAATGGCGAATGTGCATTAATTACACCGATCTCAACAAACACTGCCCTAAACAGGGTTTCAATCTCCCTCGAAGCGACGAGGTTGTAGACTCTACCGCAGGTTGCGAATTGCTCTCTTTCCTAGATTGCTACTCGGGTTATCACCGAATAGCCCTCAAAGAGAAAGACCATGAAAAAACCGCCTACATCACCCCCTTCGATGCTTTCTGCTACACGACAATGTCGTTTGGCCTCAAGAATGCCGAAGCTACCTACCAGCGAGCCATCCAGATATGCCTCACTAACAAGATCACTGATGACCTAGTCAAGGCATATGTAGATGATGTAGTGGTGAAGACTAGGGAGTCTAACACTCTAGTCAACAAACTCCGACAAACCTTCATGGACCTAGAAAACTTTCAATGGAAGCTGAACCCCCAACAAGTGTTTCCTTAGCGTGCCCTCTAGGATCCTACTCAGCAACGTGGTCAGTCAGGATGGCATATGCCCCAACCCCAAGAAGGTCCAAATTGTCTTGGATCTGTAGTGACCATGATGCGTCAAAGACATACAGAAACTCATCGGGTGCATGGCGACCCTGAGTCGCTACATCTCCCGGTTGGGCGAAAAAGGGCTTCCCTTTTTCAAACTTCTCAAGGCGAAAGAGAAGTTCAAGTGGACGGTTGAGGCCAACCAGGCCTTTACACAGCTCAAGGAGTACCTCGTGACTCCCTCGGTACTCACGGTCCCACAACCAGGCGAAGAGCTTCTCCTCTACATAGCCACCACAACCAATGTGGTCAGTACCATAATCATGGTCGAGCGTGAGGAACCTGGGCATATCTACCCCGTACAGCGTCCAATCTACTACGTTAGCTAGGCTCTTAACGAGACCAAACAATGCTATACACACATCCAGAAGCTCCTCTACATGTTCCTGATCACATGGCTTACTCGATCACGGTGGTCACAGAAGCCGCGCTCGGTGGCATCCTGCATAATAGAGATGCTAGTGGATGTATTGTGAAACATGCGTTAGAGCTCTGTGAGTTCACGCTGAAATTTCGCAGTCGATAGACAGTCAAATCTTAGGCCCTGGTTGACTTCATCGTAGAGTGGTCAGACATCAACTTGCCTCTTGCTGATACAATTGCTGACCACTAGCAGATGTACTAAATAGTTCCTTAAACATCGATGGTGCTGGGCAGGTGTCTACTTTATTGCTCCTTCCAAGGATACACTTTGATATGTCTTGCGTATCCACTACAAGACATCCAATAATGTGACCGAGTATGAAGCTGCCTTGCACAGCCTCCGTATCATAGTTGAGCTAGGCATAAAGCATTTCCTGGTGTACGGTGACTCTGCTCTGGTCATCAACCAAGTCAACAAAGACTAGGACACTATCAATGAGAAGATGGCTGCTTATGTGGCCAAGATACGCAAGCTGGAGAACAAATTCTATGGGTTAGAATTTATACATGTGCCTCACATTGAGAACAAAGGTGCCAATGAGCTATCCAAGCTAGGCTCCTCTCGCGTCGAGGTACTCCTAGGCATATTTGTTGAACATTTAATCAAACCCTCAATTCCCGAGCAGACTTAGAATGCACCAGCACCCAATCCTGCTATCGACCAACTCATAGCAGTGCTCGATGATGACAATCTGGAGGTCGAGCCAAGCTCCCTCGGCCAAAAGGGATCTGATGATCTTGATGGGCAGCCGTCGGTTGATGAGCCAGCTGAATAGACAGCGCCTCTCTAGCCCGACTGGAGAGAGCCCTTTGTTAGGGACATGAATGACCACCTTGTTTCGGAGGACAAAATAAAAGCCCAACAGCTAATCTGTTGAGCTCGTGCCTACTTTATAGTCAACAATGAGTTGATGCATAAGAACCCAAGAGCCAATATCTTTCAGAAGTGCATAACCCAAGAGGAAGGACTCAAACTGCTAAAAGACATCCACGCTGGCACTTGTGGTAACCATGCTGCATCCCAGACGCTGGTCGGCAAAGCCTACCGAGCAGGGTTCTATTGGCCTACAGCAGTCACAAGTGCATGAACTGCCAAATGTTTGCTAAGTAGATTCATGTCCCAGCACATGAGCTATAGACTATCCTGGTCACTTGTCCATTCTCATGCTGGGGACTGGACATGATTGGTCCATTCAAGAAGGCACTCGGAGGCCATACATGTGTGTATGTGCTGATGGATAAATTTTCCAAATGGATCGAATACAAACCGATCATGAAAGCCACAGCTGAGAAAGCGGTGCAGTTCCTCGATGTTGTCATCCACCGATTTGGCATTCTAAATAGTATCATCACTGATTCGGGCTCCCAGTTCACAAGCAGCGAGTTTTTTGACTTCTGTGTTGATCTCAGCATAAAGGTCAAATATGTTTCCATCGCTCATCCTTGGGCCAATGGACAAGCGGAGCGGGCCATTGGCATGATCCTCGATGCCTTGTGAAAGCAAGCCTACCGGGATGATAGAGACCTCAAACCTGGTCAGTGGTTGAAGGAGTTGCCTGTTGTGGTATGGGGACTGCGTACCCAGCCCAGTTGCAACACTGGAGTCTCCCCGTACTTCATGGTGTTTAGATCCGAGGCTGTCCTACTGGCTGCGGTTGCTTTCCATTCACCGCGTGTCACGTACCATGATGAAGATGCCTCTAACAAAGTTAGGGAAGTGGATATCATTGCCAAAGATGAGCGAGCACTTGAAACTTGTGCTCGCACAACCATGTACCTAGCTTCTGTACGCCATTGCTACAACCGCAATGTCAAGGGAAGCCTATTCGCTGTCGGCGACACGGTGCTGCAATGAATACAGAACACAAATGGTCTGCACAAGCTGTCACCCTGACGGGAAGGGCCATTTAAGATTAAGGCTATCACATGCCTAACATGTTATCAGCTATGCACGATGAAGGAAGTCGACGAGCCAAACTCTGGGCATATTGACCAGCTCATACACTTCTATCCGTAGAATAAGATATGTACCAAACTTTTGTGTTTTTTCTTTGTTGTACTTTTTCCTGTTATAGCATTACTTTCTTGCACTATCTATCATACATGCACCCTGCATTAGTCACAGTTAAACTTTGTTTCTAGACCACCGAGCATGGCTTGCTAAGGCTCTATCTCGATCCTCTTACGATGTGTTACAGCCACCTGCGCTATATGGCACTATGAGATTTGACAATCGCTCTCTAAATGGTACTAGGTACCTAGTGATCCTGGCTTCCACGCTGTTCACTAGCGCATCCCTAGTCACCCATGGAGTTAGCCTGCTTCGAGGGCAGGGGCAAAACTTAATTATCGACATTTTTTCTACAACTACATATCGCATTTTGAAAATGGCATATATGTTACCACCCGCTTAACATGCCTAATTAAAAATCACCATGTTCATGTCAACAAAAGGCTAAAAGTTACAAGCACCCAGTGCTCAGCATAACTAACAAACAATGTTTAACACATAAATACATTGTTTATGGCCTACTAACCACATCCACCTGCTGCAGGATCCTCGGTGAGCGTCATATCTCCAACTACGACGACGGCGGTTCGACCAGACGTGGTCCGCAGGTCCTCGGCGGCTTCATCAGAGACCTCCACCGGGATTCCAGCTTCAATCATTGACATCTCCATATCTAGGTAGTTGGTGCGGACAACGACGAGCACGGTCACAGCCACAAAACGCCTTGCGCCTGTGACAACCTCCTGCAAAGATGGCCACAACCTATGGCAGTGGTTGGCCATAGCAGGCATCTCACTTACACAGTCTATGGATGCGCCTCTGCAGGGAATATGGCCCTCAGCACCGGCCTGATGTGGTCGGTCATTGTCTTTATCCTCCCCTAGCGAGCAACGTTGTTATCCTCCAACACCTTGAACTAGGCCATGTGGCGATCCCTCAGATCTGCACAAGTCACAGACATGGTGGTTAGCATACCCTGGTCCATCCAGTATGCAGCTGACAAACTAAAATATTTCCAAATTGTTCCACTCACTGGTCAGCTGGGCAATTCTCTTCTTGTCCTCCTTCGCCTGCTCCTCGACAGCCATCTTCAGGTCCAGTAGGCAAGAATATTCCCCAGCCATGACAGTATTGCTCTTGCCCAGCTCTAGCAAAACACAATCACTCAGCATGAGCACATTCTGCATGGGAGCTACAAAGAACAAAAGGTCTTACCTTCATGGTTGGCCTCCAGCTTGGCCACCCTCTGACGCAGCGCAGCGACCTTCGCCTCATGGGCAATCTCCTGCATGTTGGCAATTCTTAGTGTTGCTTAAGTTAGGTTGTCATCCCCAACACGGTGCCAGAATTGTTGGTTGTATTTATAATCTAAGCACTTTACATAAAATGAAATGAAAAGGTTATCCGCAAGCGCACAGATAAATACTCCCATTGTAGCATTTCACCCAGGAAAGTTCCAGGTATCGTTATTTATAATTCACCAGTAGGAAGGCAGAATGGAGGTATTGAGAACAAAGCTAAAACTTACACTTGTGGTAAGAGGTCTACTAGATCTTCTCAAAACAGGAGGTTCCACCGAGCATTTTCCTTCTTGGGCGTGATTCTACAAAAGAACTAGGAAATAAAGATACATAACTCCTAGTGTTGATTATAACTATAGGTCATTGAGCTACGTCAATTAATGCAATTACACATCTAGCTATCATGGTCAAAATAATCTCATATCCATACTCAAGAAACATTACCAAGGTGGGTCATGAACATAGCAAGACATCACCCTGCAACTATAGGCCTTACACAATCCTACATTCAGGGAGTGGACTACAGAGGACTCAACGAAGCTGTCACCTTCGCAATCTACCACATGGCCCAGAAGATAGAGGGCACTCGCAGATAGACTTAATCTAGGCACCATGCCTACATTAACTCTAACACCCACCCCTTGTACTTTAGGATGAGCGCTATATGAACAAGAGCATAAACACCAAACTATTCCAACTAAACTAGACATATAACCAACATAGGCAATGAACATTATAATTATGAATCTATTATTATAACAAGTCATGGTGAGGATTTAACTATGAAAACGAACACGAACAAGAACAAGAACTTGAACAAGAACACAATGAAATAGATGAACTAGACAATTAGACGATGAACACAAAGAACATGTAGATGAACTAGAAGATAAACATAATGGACTAGAAATAGATTAATACTGTTGAATATAAGAGAGATACAAGACATTACCAAGCCTCCTTATGACTAGATCTGGAGCCCAAGCGCTACTTGCCTCCTCTAGTTTCCTATTCTTATGTTCTAGCTATGCCCTAGATGGTGGATGCTCTAGGTTATACTTTCGAGGGACTACCCTAAACTGAATGATGTGATTATGATGATTGAATGGATGCCTCCAGGGGGTTTGCCCCCTACTTATATAGCCGGGTGGGATTAACCGTGGCCCTTGGATCAAATCAACATGGAACAAGGGTCAAGATGCGCTGTAGAGGTCAGTTGGAGGCCGTTGAGAAAAGGAGAGGCCACTTGCAACTGGGCCCACCTAGCAGCCGCCGGGCTTCCGCTTCGTTCTCGTGTCTTCTAGTGTCTTCTACATCCTTCTAGTGCCTCTTTCCGATCCGATTATGTAGATAGTCGTGCGTGGATGGATTCTTTCGTTTCCTAGCTTTTGGATAAGTCACTGGAAAATATTATTTTACAGAGCTATGGAATCTTATCGGTTTAGTCCCTAGTTTTGTGATGATGAATTCTAGGGCCTTCTAGAGTCTTCCGAGTCATAACCATCGAGGACTTTCCCTCCGGTGCTCCAAATATGGCAAGTGATATGTCTGTTTTGATCATCTCGATAAGCTCTTCACAATAGTGTGCTCAGACTCCTTACTTGAGATACTTCTATGATGAAATATTAAATATCCTGCAAATAAGTGAGAGCAACACAACTTGTGGAACTCATTAGAATAAATCCCTACTTCTTTATTTTATCTTTTAATTAAGTCCTTAACCTCGGTCAGTTGACGTTTAAAAGTTAGAGTTAATTAGCATCAACACCGCTCCTAGTAGATCTTGGCCTGCGCCTCTAGCTGCTCCTTGGCCACCCTGAGGGTCTTGCATTCCTCCCAGGTCGCGGCAAACCGATCTATGGTTTTCTCGCGCTGGTGGGCGGTCTCCTAAAGGGACTGCACAGGCGGTGATACTGCTAAGTTATAACTAACTACTGAGACAACATAGGCAATCATTACAACTAGCATACCATGATCCAGTCACATAGCACCTCCATGGCATCCTCAATCCCCGTGTTCCGATCGCAGTCTAGGATCTCCTCGTATGACACAAAGTCCTCCTTCCCCCTCTTGCGTATCGTGTGGATATACTGGGTTGGGATGTTTTTGATCGGCTCCCTAGGCGGCGCCCTGGGGACTTCCTCGATTTCTGCAGGGGGCGCCGGGGCACTAGAAGATGCTGCTTGGCCGTGCACATGACAGGGACTGGAGATGAGAGGAGAACGAACAGCCTTGGTCCTCACCGGCCTCCCGAGCATCAGCTGCTCATCAGCCTGGCCGGTCTGAGTAGTGGCTGGCCTGGTCGGCATAGCAGTGCCGCTTATGGCCTCCGCTTAGCCCACAGACTGTACTGCATCTCTGGCTATTTCTTGCTCAGTGTTTGGTGGGGGTGTGGTCTGGCTAGGAGGACAGCATTGCGATGTCTCTGACGGTGTGCGCTCGTATACATATTCAGATGAATCAAGGACATTCCAATTGAACAGCATAACCATGCAAGAAAAAAACAAACACAGTACTGGCACTTACGCTGGCGCTCCCCGGAACCCTCCCTTGTACAGTGGGACCACTCACCCGCCAGGAGCGCCCAGGTTCCCACTTGATGCCCCACTACCGCGCCCAGAGACTTGTTCTGGCGTCACGCCGGATGTGCCTGTCCCGGTAGGCTGTGCCGGTGGAGTTGGCACCCTTGTCGACTCCTGGCCCCCCAGTGATGCGGACGTCCCAGCCTAGGGCGTCGCCTCCCCGCGCGATGCTCGCTGTGGTGATGGTTGTGGTGGTGTTGACCCCCTGGTCTGCTCCCGCTGGGTCGGCGATGCGGTTTCCCCCTGATTAGGGGGAGGAGGAGGCGACGATGCATGCCGCGCAGACCTCTTGTCCTCTTAGTGATGTATGTTGGACATGATGAATTTATTATGTGAACGGATTTGTTATGGCATATGATATATATGGATTTGTGTTATATATATTTATATATATGTGATTTGCCTACCGTGATATATATAGAAAAACAGAAAAAAAGGAAATAGCACATCCTCGGGCACTCGGCAAAGTTTATTAACAAAAAAGGAAAAACTCTTTGCCGTCCTTGGCACTCGGCAAAAACTTTCTGAATAAAAAAATAAAATACCTTTGCCGAGTGTCATGTCAGCACTCGGCAAAGAAGCCGCCAGATGACGGTGGCCACTTCTTTTGCCGAGTGTTGCCGAGTGCCTTCGCGTGGCAGTCGGCAAAGAGGTATTTACCGAGCCATTCTTTGCCGACACCTCTTTGCCGACTGCCGACGTGTAAAGCACTCGGCAAAGCCTCCGCCGACTGCTTTCAGGCCTTTACCGAATGCTTTCGACACTCGGCAAAGCAGGTGGATGCGGTAGTGGTAGGAAACGGTGGACAGGTAACTCCTTTCTTTTAATGTCTTTGATAAGAAACATTACTTGTCCCTTCTAATTTTTTGTATTCTCTGGTTAGTGGTCACAGCTGTACATCTTGTCGTATGTGAGAGCAAAACATAGTAGCACAAATCTGTACATCCATGCATCAAGATAATACTATACCTAAATGTTGTATCATAAACCAATTGGACAACGTTTTAGACAGTCTGACAATGGGGCTTGAAGCTCTCTCTATATAAGGTGTCACAAGACAAGAAAAAGGTGCTGTATGCTTCTTCTGGTCCGGCTGTAAGTAGTCTTTATTCATTCTTTTCTCTCTTCTGTTTCCCACTGTGGTATTTGTAGTGCACAGTGTGGTGTTTCTAAGATTTATTAAATGTCTCACTTCATTTCCATTTGCTTTCCTTCAGAGCATGGAAGCTGCTGCAGCATGGGATGGACCTTCTGAGTTTCAGCTGGCGAACTGGACCATGGAAGAACCAGTTGCTGGTCTCCCTGTGGAGTATGCGTCAATCGACATACCTGTGGAGTATGATGTGCATCTGCAGCATCACCTCGTTGATTACTATTCTGCAGCTTCACAACACAATATTGCTACGACTGAGAAAGCAAAGGTCTCAGACGACCTCAGTGATGCGAGGACTGTGGCCAAACAAGTAGTGGACCAGTTTAAGGCTGATATGAACATGATGAAACAGAAAATGCATAGATACCCGGCTTGTCTTGGAACTGTCGAGAAATCATATACAGTGCCGAGGATTGTGGCCCTAGGCCCCTACCACCATGGCCTGGAGCACCTCAAGAAGGCAGAGGAAGTGAAGCACGTTGCTGCCTGCCACTGCACCAGGGAAGGCAAGTTACTGAAGGAGATGTATGAAGTGTTCATCCCAGTCGCAGACTGTGCCCGCAACTTGTACGACAAGGATGTGATGGAAGGTATTGGCATAGATGATTTTCGACATATGATGTTCTTTGATGCTTGCTTTCTGGTGCAGTATATGCTTTTGCGGAGTAGTTCCCACCGTTACAAAATAGATAAGAGCTTGAAGGGTTTCTTGAGTCCTAACCGCCATGACATCTTCCGTGACGTCATGCTGCTTGAGAACCAGCTCCCATGGATTGTGGTCGAGGTAGTCATGATGTTCTTCATGCCCATGTCATCAATATCGAAGAACTTCGTTTATAAAATGAGACGCTGTATGCTACCCAGCGACCATCGTGAGCCTCCTGAACCAAAGCCTTTTATCTGGTAGGAAGACTACAAACCACCTCATCTCCTTGGCCTCCTCCGGTACTACATTGTTGGACGGAGTGACATTGAGTACTCCGAATCAGAACCCGAAAACATGTCGTTTTCGGTCAGTGCTATGGACCTTGCTGAGATTGGAATCACACCTAAGGCCAACAAGACGATGGAGCTCATTGACATCCATCTCAATCATAAAGGGGCCGTCTTCACCGAGCTCTGCTTGGCACCAGTGTCCCTGGACCGTGACTGTGCAAGCTACCTGGTCAACATGGCGGCTCTTGAGCTGTGCATGGTCCGAAGCTTTTCAAAAGCCCGGGAACAAGACTCTGCTGTCTGCTCCTACGTCTTGCTCCTAGCCAATTTGGTATACAGGGAGGAGGAAGTCCAGGAGCTACGGCAGAGGGGTCTCATACAGAGAGGAGGTGGGCTCACCAACGAGGAGGCGCTCCGATTTTTCACGAGCTTCCAGGGTCTGCGCATGGGACCACGCTACTATCACATCATGCGAGATATCGAGATTTACAGGGAGAATAGCCGGATGAAGACCAAGCTGCACGGGTTTCTCCACAACCACAAGAAAACCATAGCCGCGGTTGTCACCGGCATTGGTGCTGTTGGCGGGATCATAGGGACACTCCTGTCGATCAAAAAGTCCGTTTGATCATCTGAGATGTTCTTCTACATATGCTTTAATTGTATTGTTTCTCCAGCTTGTAGGATTCGTAGTATGTGTCGTCTGAATGTTGCTTTGCAGTAAAACCCTTGTTCCATGTTAATTATTTGTCTTCTGAGTCTCGAGCCAGCTATTGTATTGTGATGACAGTGTATTAATTGTTTATTGGTTTTTGGGCTGAACTGTAATCGAACTATGGCCGCGGCCACCAAAACTAGGCCGATCAAACTGCAAACCTGCTAAAAAAAAACCTGCAAACCACGTGCACCCTTCGCTGTGGTCCCTACATGCCACAACCCTTTCCCATCCTTTCCCTTTATATTAGTCTATCTATATAATAAAATATTTGTATGCCATCAATTTAAATGCAACAAAAGTTATACATGAAAATTAATATAAACACGAATTATGCACACAAGCATTGTGAGCGACAATATCTTTATATAACATTATATAACATAGTTTAAATTGTAATAATTTTAGATTGTTGTCTCTTTGTTGAAGGTGTTAGAATTCTTTTTAATTATTATCAAAAAAATTATATTGTAAGTTGTGTAGTATAATAATAATAATAATAATAATAATAATAATAATAATAATAATAATAATAATAATAATATGTGCATAGTTTATATGACACAGAAGTTACGTGCGTACATAAATTTTAGGGGATGTTTGGCACCACACTTCCTAAGGGGCTCCTCCGAATGAGCCAGAGCCGTTTTGCATAAGTCACAATTTGTAACTACTCCAAAATAGCTCCAGCCAACTTCTCTACTTTTTAGTGAAAAATGGTTCTCCAGGAAAATATTGGCAGAGCTCCTCCACGGAAGCTAGAGCCATAGCCGAGAAAAAGCCTTGCCAAAAAAGATAAAAAGTTATATAAATAGAATTACAGAATTTCATAAGAAATTGAAATTAATTAAATGCATAATATTGAATAGGAAAATCTAGAGAAAATAATATCGGGCAAAAATATAGATTAAGGTTATGAACAGGAAATGGGTGCACTAGCAGTACGTGATTGGTTGTTTGTCGTCTCGATCTTTCGGATATGCTAATAAGGGTAGGGTTTGCATACGCGTATTCATAGGATGAGTGTGCGTATATGCTGTCTATGTTGATTTGTGTAATCTAAAAAAAACATAGTTTTCTTATGTGCTTGAGCCTACAAATCCGCATGTTCAGGCTAACTAGAACTAAAGTATCCATTGTATAGTCTATAAATAAATTAGGATTCAAAGCTTCTAAATGGATAACTCTTGACAATATTACATGATAAATACAGAAATGTTCTAAAATAGTCGTAACAGGGAAAAATAACACAGTTTCACTTCTGCCCCTGGATATTTTCAGAGCGAGCCATCTAGCCAAGGGCACTGTGGTCCAAGGGATCAGTAAAACCACCGAACCGACCACCAACCATAAGTGTTGGACATGTTGACAATCACTCATCACACCAACAAAGATGCTACATCATGATATGAAAAATCATATGTCTGCAGTAACTGGTTCATCATATCATGATGATGATATTAAAATGTGGTAACTCTTCATGACAGATTATCGCAAGTATTCTGTTGTCGTAAATTAGTCTCATTGCTATAGCTAATTATAGTGACTAAATATATTTTCTACTACTATACACACTCTCGTAATCCATGCATGCATGTACACCTCCTGTTACCATACCTGGAAAATGAAGTTACGAGATCCACATGGTGGCCCAGCGTGAAGCACGGAGGCAACAACCGGCGAATATTTTTTTTTTTCAATTACCATAAATAAACAATGGAATTGCCTACGGCTAGCTGCATGCCACGGTAATTAATTGCCAGGTCCTGGAATGGAGCTAGCTACAGAGTGTACTCTTCCTATACATATATATATACATACTCTCCCTATACAGCATTCTATAGCTAGCTACAGAGTATACTCTCCCTCTCTCTATATATATACTTTTCCTTTCATTCGAACTGAAGTTTGAAAGGAGGAAGGAAAAGGTCCTGCGAGCAGACCAGATGAAAGCAATCCAAGAGGCATTGTTAGGATTCTTATGGATGAGGTCATAGATCCCAAAGGCGCGTACTACTATAACCCAAAATAATTCTTGCCTAGTAGCCATACGACTGAAGAGTAGCGTTTTTTTTAAGAAAAACACTTATATGAAAATTAGCAGCGACTAGCTGCTAGAAGGGAAAAGGGTTCCCAAGATACAGAACACAACGCCCTGCCTGGGCAGCAGGAACCATGAGACGGATTTGTACAAGTAGACAAAGGAGTACATGAAGTTACAGATTGACTGAAAGCTTGTCTAGCTAAAGAATGCGCTGTGACATTCATATCTCTTTGAATCTGAAGCACCTGAACTTTTTTGTTGGTAGTAGAGTTTAGGAATCTCTGAGTGAAAGGCTTGGCTTCCCAGTGAGGAGGATTTTCAAAGTCTGCTCCGTTGAAGAAGTCGACCAGCAGGAGGTTGTCAGTGAGGAACGAAATGAAATCAACCTGCAGCCAAGAGATAATTGCAGCCGCTAATGCCATGGCTGCTGCCTCTGCCATTACGACAGAGGTAATGTTGCTGATCTGCGCCTTGATGTACAGCTTTATGTTGCATCCAGGGTGAAGGATGAAGACTCCTATTCCTGCTTTCCTTGGCCTTGAATCATGAGTATCAGGAGAGATGGAAGCGTCGGTGTAGCACCTAGCTCCTGGTAGCAGCATGGCGTACCTGCACAATCTTTGATTGTTGGGCAAGCCTAGTATGAAGAGGTTTTGATGGCCACCCGATTGATCTCCTCTTACTTGTTGTCTCACTTATTGATGATCACCTGCACGACATAGACTTCTCACCTGTGATGACTGTGAGGTATTTGTTGCATCTCCTTTGTGCCCTCGATCCCTGTCACTAGCTAATCTGATTGTATTAATGTGAGCCTGTGTAGCAAAGTGAACCTGCAAAACAGACCAATGTCTTTGCCGAAATCTCAAGTCATTTCGAGCCCTCCAGATGAACCATAAAGTGGTTGGAATTTGTTGCATGTCTTCATCAGAGGTTGAATGCGTTATCAAGATCTCCAAAGCCGCCTGTACACCATCATGCTCCTGTGGAAGAGAAGAAGTGCGCAATGGAGGTCTGGAAGAAAACCAGACTGCTCTCGCAAAGTTGCAGTGAAAAAAGATGTGGGAGTCATCTTCAATTAAACCACAGTGGTAGCAATTCTTGTTGATTTTTGTACTCAAATTTCCTGCTCTCTCTGCAGTAGCTAAAGCTCTTCTTGCCAGTCTCCAAACAAAGGTTTTAACATTGGGAGAGATAGTTTTGTGCTTCCAAGTTCTTTGAAGAATGTACAGAGCTCCTTGTGAAATGCTTCTTGCTCCTTGAGATGGAAGACTTACCTGCATTTGGTTATAAAGATATCTAAAAGCATCTTTGGTTGAACATTTAACTTTTGTCGAATGCCTCCATTTGACTGTGTCATTTCCTGTAGATGGTACTGTGATAATATCCTGAATGGCCTCTACAGCTTGTGGTTCAAAAATCTGATTAATTAGTTCAGAGTTCCAGCTAAAGGTTCCCAGATCTCAGAGATCTGAAATATTGTTGGGGAGGTTTTGCACTGAGACAGGCAATTTAAGATAGCTATAAATTTCTTTCCAGATAGCACACCAGGGAGTTGACCAGATACTGGAGTTGCCTCTTTGGATTTGTACAGTACAATTATTAATCAGAATGTCCTTAACCCTTAAGATGGAAGCCCAGAAAGAAGATTTAATTCGAGAGTTACCAGCCTTCCAAAAACTAAAGTCTGGGTGGTACTTAGATTTAAGAATATTTGCAAGGAAAGTGTTTTTACCTGTGGCAATCTTCCAAGCAGCATTTAAGATAAGACTTCTATTAACTGTAAGGAAATCTCTCACTCCTAGACCACCTGCAAATGTCTTTCCAAGGTCTGAAATGAAAAGATGAGGAAGGATTTTCCTCTTGCACTCCTGCCGACCAAAATTTTCTGATAATGGAGGTAATCTTGGAAATAATTTTTTGGAGAACAAGATAGTGGGCATGTAATATATGGGGATGGAGGCTAAAACAGAGTTAATATAAGTTAATCTTCCAGCATGGTTAAGCTTGTTTGCTTTAAGGGTAGTTAATTTAGCACGGAATTTATTGATGATGAAATCATAAGCCTTTGTTCTATCACTGTGGTTAAACATCAGGGGGTGACCAAGATAAATGGAGTTTGGCATGAGATCAGGGACCGGGAAGATGCTCTTTACCTCTAACTTACTCTGAGTGTCCTCATTTTTGCTGAACATGATGTAAATTTGGAGTTTGTCCCGAAGCTGCACAGAAAGAATGGAGAATGGAATTGATCTTACCTGCTTCTTCCTTGGTAGCTTCTCCACATATAATAAGGTCTTCTGCAAATAAAAGAGAGTGGATTTGGGGACAATTTGGGCCTAGAGTGATACCTTTAATATCATGACAGGAGGAGCTGTGTTGAAGACAAATGGATAATTCATTAACGGCTAAAATAAACAGATAGGGAGAGAGAGTGCAGCCTTGTCTTACCCCTCGCTGAGGATGAAAAGTGGGAGTTGGTTCACCATTAATGATCACTGACATGGTAGTAGTAGATATGCATGCGTGCATCAAATTGATAAAAGTTTCATTGAAACCTTGTCTTTTAAGAGCATTAACTATAAAGTTCCATTCAATTCTATCAAAAGCTTTAGCGAGATCCACTTTTAGGAAGAAAGCTTTTTGTTTGCAACTTTTAAGATTAAAACTATGAATGATTTCCTGAGCAATGATAACATTAGAAGCAATGTATCTACCTTGAAGAAAGCTGATTGATAAGGATGAATGATATGAGGCAAGTTAACTTTGATTCTTTCAGCTAGAGATTTCGAAATAATTTTATAAGCAATGTTACACAAACTGATGGGCCTGTAGTCTTTAGGAGTATTAGGAGCTCTAATATTAGGAATGAGAGTGATATGAATCTTATTAATATCAGGAGGTAAGTAACCATTTTTGTAATAGGTACTTACTAAGTCAAGCACATCCTTACCTGTCCATTCCCACGATGATTTGTAGAAACCTGCATTTAATCCATCAGGCCCTAGAGCTGCATTACTTCTCTTATTTTTAACTATATCATGGATCTCTTTCATATCAGGTACAAAGTTTGTGTAGTGGTCCTGATTTGGATCTTGGATTTCATTTGCTTCAATATTCCAGGGGGAGTCTTCATTCCTGCAATGAGCTTGAGAACTAAAAATTTCTATGAAGTAGTTGTTAGCTGTGGTAGCAAGCTGATCTTGAGTGCATAGAAGCCATCAGGGTTGAGGAAATGGGTGATGGAATTTTTCTTGGCCCTCTTAACAATAGAGTGATGGAAGAACTTGGTATTTCTGTCCCCAGCAACAGACCAGTTCTTTTTGTATCTTTGTCTGTGGTAAGCTTCTTCCCTGGCAAGGAGATTTTTGTGTTGGAGAATAAGGAGTTTTTGGAGACTTGGATTTTGTTGGTCAGATGGCTTCATTTGGAGGGAAAGGATTTGTTCTTCAATGGCAGAGAGAGCATCAGTGTTCTTGGGCTTGGATTTCTGCCATTTCCTAAGATCTTTGGCAAGAAAGGACGTTTTGATGTGAAAAGGCTTATTGGCGGATTTCATCCAACTAGATTTAGCAACCTGCTTATAATCATCAGTTAGCAACCACCAATTTTCAAACTTAAATGGCTTGGAGATGATACGACGTGAGGAGTCCAAAACCGCCAAAATAGGGTCGTGACCACTTTTCAGCATAGGCAAGTGATAAACAACAGTATTAGGAAAATCCACACACCATTCAGCATTTGCAAGAAATCTGTCAAGACGCTCATATGTAGCATTAGCATCAAAACCCTTATTCGTCCAGGTGTACGCAGGACCATTATAACCCAGATCAAATAAACCACAATCTTTAACAAGATAACAGAAATTAGAAATCATACGACAATTAGTTGGCCTAGGTCCAAGCTTTTCGTTAACATTCATAATATTGTTTAAATCCCCCATACAAATAAAAGGTAAGTTCGGGTGAGAATCAACAAAATGTTGAACTTGCTTCCAGATCCATCTAGTCTTGAGATGATGGGGGTCTCCATACACACAAGCTAAACCAAATTTCTTAGGAACACGCAGGTAGGCTAGGTTAGAGTAAGGGCGACAGGAAGGCTAGGCGGTGGCTAGTGAGGTGTGGGCAGTGTTGGGATTGGGCCTCGACGGCGCGGCTGGGAGAGGCGCGGTGGCTTAGTGAAACACGACGGCGACGGTGCCTTGGCCGAAGGGCGGAGGTGATGCGGTGGAGCAGCGAGCAGAGAGATGCAGGACGGAGGGGATGGATGCGTGTGAGAATCACGGGCACACAAGCAGCAACTATCTAAAGAAATTGATATGGATTGAAGGAAGATGCAGTGGATTGAGAAGGAAGAGACGCTCCTGCAGTCTGTTCACAATTTCAATCGATTCAAGAGTAGGAGTCAATCTCAAACAAATCTGATTGGATGGATTGATAGATCAGGTGAGCAATCACTGAACTGGAAACAAGATGAGGATGGATCTGGTTTCAGATGGGAGATCGGACGTGGGTAGGAGAGCTACAGTGGTACAGCTACAGGAGCCAAGTCGCCGGCAGTCCAAGTAGGGTTGAATGAAATCCCAAGACATGAGTACAATCTTTTTGTGACTTTATTATGTACATGTTGCATTCATGTGCAACCTCCACAAATATTTGTGTGTGTGTGTCTATATATATATATAGTTTCATACATTTTAGTGTCTTATTTATGTATAATGATCGAACAAAACCTTATACTTACGTATATTAGCAGCTTACCATTCGTATATGAAAAGCTAATTGAAACCAAAAAGAATTGAATTAAAAAGAAACCATAAAAGAAAAAGGAAACAAATAGAGATATTTAGTACCTGTTGGAAACACTAACTAAGACTAAATGTGCCAACCCCAGCACAAAGTCTGAAGGCTTATTTAGTCCTGGTTGATAATAGAAACTCAGACTAAAGGTCCACCTTTCCGTCCCGGTTCACAGAACCAAAACTAAAGGGGTTTTCCACCCAGGGCTGATGCTCAATTCTGTCCTAGTGCGAGTTAGGGGTGAATAAGGCTTGTGTGTGTGTGTGGTTGGCGCGGGAGCCGTAAATCTTGTCGTGAGTGGAGACATGGTAGCCCCAACTATGTGGGGTACGTGCATCAAGGCCAAAGCTAGTATACATGCATAAATATTGTCGTAAAGTGCAATTGTTCAATGTTATTTAGATAACCGTGCCTGCACAATAGGAAACTGACGCTCTATAAGAGGAGCATCGAGAAAGCTGTGTGCTTCTTCTGCCCTGGTCGCTGTAAGTGTTCTTTTCTCTTCCCCATTTGGATCTCTTATTAGTAACCCTGAATATATGCTTCTCTCATGAGTACATTACGTTAAATTCTGATTATACGCTAGCTAGCATGCAGTTTAGTTTTCTTGCATGTTTCACGCTTCACCATTTCCTACATTCTCTTAATTTTGTGCAGTGCTTCTTGCAGCAAGCTACATACTGCTGCGTGCGTTCAGCTTGGCGCTCGGAGCCAGCGCTCGCATATATGGAATCCACATCCACTGCTGCATGGGCGGGACCTTATGAGCTTCAGCTGGCGATGAACTGGACCGGTGAAGAAGCACCAGCAGATGATGCTCAAGAAGTGTGGGCTCCTGCCGTTGGCCACCCTGCTTTGCAGTATTCGTCCATTGTCGACAGATTTGGTTCCCCCTGCAGCCTCCAACCGTACGTCGTCCCTGCTAGCACTAGCAGCGGCTCTAGCGGACGGCCGCAGCTACTGGTTGGGTACAACTACTATGCTGCGGCCGCACAGCATCACGATCAGACTGGGAAAGGAACGACGACGACACACGAGGATCCGTCGTCCTTTGAGCAGCAAATGGAGAGCTATATGAATAGCCCTATGAAGCTGTTCCAGGAAAGAAAGAAGGAGTTTGATGATGCATATGATGCCCAATTCATGAAACAGAAGATGCACCGGTACCCTCCAAGCATTCGAGCTCTCGATGATGATGGTCTGTATACCGTCCCGAGGGTGGTGGCCATCGGTCCTTACCACCATCATGGCGGAGGCCATCTGAAGCTGGCGGAGGAGGTGAAGCATGCGGCTGCCTGCCACTGCATCACGGAATCCGGAAGCTCGGTCGAGGAGATGTACGGCGCCGTCATCTCGGCCGCGAATGACAGCGACGCCCGCGGCCTCTACCACACGGACATGATGGCAGGTCTCGGCGACGACGACTGCTTCCTACCCATGATGTTCTTTGACACCTGCTTCTTGGTGATGTACATCCTTAAGAGGTCGGGCGCAGAGAACTTCGACGCGAAGCTGTACGATTTCTTCGAGTCCAATGACGATGACATCTTTCATGACATCATGCTGCTTGAGAACCAGATCCCGTTGCAGGTGGTGGTCGCCGTCATGAACATGTGCACGGCCGAGCCCTTGGAGAGAATGAAGATGTTCATTGCTAGGTGGCTGGAAGGTGGCTGTCTGCAAGACCGGGTTGTCCCTGGATCGACTCGTGATGACTGGGACCTAGACTACTACAATAAAGCACCGCATCTCCTTGACCTCCTCCGATTCTACGCTGTAGGAAAAAGAAGAAGAAACAGCAGCAAATCCAAGCTGTCACCTTCAGATTTAAAGAAAATGGAATCGATTCCAGTTTCAGCCGGTGCCATCGAGCTTGCCGAAATGGGCATCTTCCTTACAGCCAACGAGACAACGGAGCTCCCAGACATGGGCCTCACCAGGAAATGGATCATCTTCGCCCAGCTCTCCATGGCGCCGCTGTCTCTCAACGATGCACGTGCAAGCTGGCTCGTCAACATGGCGGCTCTCGAGCTATGCACGACTCCAGATTTTTTTGATAAGACGGCGGAATTTGAAGACTCTGCTGTCTGCTCGTACCTCCTCCTCCTGTGCATGTTGATGCATCGGGAGGAGGACGTGCATGAGCTGCGAACCAAGGGTATCCTGCAAGGAGGAGCTGGGCTCAACAACAAGAAGACACTCGACTTCTTCACCAGCCTGCAGCGCCTGCGCAAAGGACGCTGCTATGCCCTCGTCATGGTAGAGATCCAGAATTACAGGAACAAGAGGCCGTGGATCAAAGTGTACGCGTTTCTTTACAACAACTTGAAGTACATCGTCGCAGTTGGCTCCGCCATTGGTGGATTTATCGGTATCATAACGGCGCTCATGGCACCCAAGGGCGCCCACTGATATGAGAGAGATGCACATGCATGTAGTATTATTTCACTGGTACTATATATATTGTTGGTGCTTTTAGTATTCCCTGACCATGTAGTTTGTCCCCTTCGCATTATACCTACGAATGAATGTATTTAATATGTGTCTAGTTCAATAATATCAATCTGGCAGCGAATGTCTCTGTAGAATGGAAGTTATCATCAGGCACATATATGCTCTCGGAGGCTACATGCTGGAACACATAGGATCGAAGGCTAGCATGCAGTTGCTGGGCGGAGCGGGGTCTAGAAACCATCCATGTGGAACACATAGTACGATCGCACCATCCATGTGGGTACGTCCGTCACATGCACCAAAAGGCCAAAGGATAAGAAATTAATTATTTCATAGTAAAGCTACGCACAGGTTCGGGCCCGCACATGATGCATGTCCGTCTGCTGAAAGTAAAAGCTGAATGTCCATCACATGATTCGATTTCCTGCCATGCGCTCTGTCCATAGGGCACATTGCTGGGCTAGGGCAGTTTCAACTAAGCGAAATGCTAATATATCAGTCCAATTAAAGAGGCAAGGGAAGGAAAATTGAAGAAATCGTTTTGTCAGTGGGGGTTTCAAAGGGGTTTCTGACTATGCTCAGAAGGGCAGCAGATAAGCTAAGTGCGAAATCTACTGTCCACGATGACAACAATCAAGTCATTTTAGATAAATGGCTATATAGTTTCCTTGGTACATTTGATCATAACACTATGCATACATTAAATGCCACAGGTTGTCTATGAAACAGTGAAATGAAACCCCAATTGAGAGAGCAAGTTTAATTTCACAGTCTAAGTGCACAAAGTTAACGTGGCAGTCTAACTTAAAAAAAGTGAAATGACACTCGCCATCGATACTGGCCGAACGAAACCACGTCTACACTTAACCCGATGTACGAAGAAACGACACATTCGGCATTGGGAAGAAACCACCAATTTCTACGTGTTGGGATGACGTGCGCTTGCCTGCGCCACCGTCGGCCTCGCTCACTTGCACCGGCCGTACTCGCGTGCGCCGCTGCGCTCGTCCCATCGTGAGGCTCCTCTACGATCGTTGTCCGTGCAGGCGATCCTCGTCCATGCTCTCGTCCGTGCATGTCCGTGCAGGCTGCTTCATCGTGAGCACGAGCTCATGCCCGATGCGCTTGGGCCACGGGCCCTCCTACCCTCGCACGCGTTGCTGGCCCGCGCTTGCCTGCCGCCACCATGCGTCCGCCGTCCGCCCACGCCTCGCCAGACACGCAGGCCGTGCTAGGATATGCCCAGCATGCTCGCTCTGCTTGCCGGGTTCTGCGCGAGCACGCCTGAGTGCTGCGCGTTCTGCATCTGAGATTAGTAGAGAATAGGAGCAGAGAGGAAGGGATGTAAGAGAGAAAAAAATGGTATTTATTACATGAAGACTCGACCATTGTGTGAGATAGGTTCTAGCTTAACGTGGTTATCTTGGACATCGTGCATAGTTTCTATCCTTTGAGACCGCCCTTAGCGATGATGGTAGATATTCACTCTGGCCGGCCGGCCTGCGCAGATGCAGTGCGCGGTGTGGGAGAGGTGTCAGTGCGCATATGCAAGGGTGGGCGCGGGGTCCGGTAGTCCGGCTGCAAGAGAGCAACCTGCGGGAGCCACCGGAGGAGGCGTCCGAGGACGTACCACGAGGCCCAGTCCGCGAATCGGACGACGCAGGACACGCGTGACAAGCGAGCGAGGACGATGAGGTCCAGTCTGGTGGCCATGTGGTCTGGCCCTTTCTTGTCTCCGCTTCCAGCAGCGCATGCACCCATGTGCCCGTTCCGCGCAGCCTGGGCCAGCACAGCTTCTATAGGAGCAGCGGGATTGAGGATATCATCATCGTGTCCACCTGGCCCTCCTCTCCGCTCCTCCACCTGGTTGGCCAGGAAAACCAAGGATCATCTGGGTGTAGATCTAGCAGGTAATGCGAGTGTTAGCTATTACCGTGGATTTCACTACACATCTCGCCAAAATCTAACATTTTGTACCCATAACCATTTGAGAGCACTTATTCTTTATTACTCGCTTGAGTTCGACATTCTTTACACCATTCTAGTGATCAATATCTAGACTGGGCTTTTTGACAAAACAAGCCGGATACGTGAATTATGTCAGGGTAAGCAGTCATTGAGCCTCCAATAGCTGAAGCATATAGGACTTCTATTTGATCGATTTCACATTGATTCCTAGAACATTGAAAGTTCCCAAACTAATGCCCTTGACTATAGGAACGGTTGTTTAGTTACATATTATATCTTTAGAATCTCCTATAAGTTTACACTTTTCCTTTTGTCTTGATAAGTTCCAACTCCTAGAACGAATGACACTTTACCGAGACCATTCTCATTGAAACTTGAGGACAAGAACCATTTCTTCTCCAACGGTAGATTAACACCACTACTAGCGAGGCAAGGTGCCACCCACATGCAGGATTAAGAAAATGAATTTTCAACTCTTCAACTTTACATAAATACATTTATCCCCTAGATTCTCTTTAAACCTCAACTTTATAATTGATTCCTAGACTTTAAGTACCACTGTCTAGAGCCTTGCTCTAATCCATAAAAGTTTTTCTTCGGATGATATCCCTTATGTTCTTTCCATCTATGACAAAACCTTTAGGTTATGGCATGTAAACTATTCTCATAAATCCTCATTAATAAATACCATCTTTGCATCTATCTGATGTAACTCTAAACCGTAATGTGCCACTAACACTCATTATAATCTATTCATTCTCTTTGCATGAATCTTTTCACCATAAGTGGTGCTTTAAAGCTTTCCATATTCCCTTTGGAGTCACATTTTGTCGTGTAGACCCATTATAGCCAACTGTGTTTGCTCCATTAGAAATTTCTTCTAAATCCCAAACATCGATAGTATTTATGAATTTCATTTTATTTTTCTTTGCTTCTTGCCATTTTGATGACTGAATGCCTCTCATGGCTACCTCTAATCGCCCTCCATTTGAATTTCATTAACATAGACTTTATAGTCATCAGAAAATTCTTTGAGACCTTCTGGGGACTGAGGTACTGGCACTTCTTTCATATGGGCCTCAGGTACTGGCAATAGATTCTTTGTTATTCATCTATTTGAAGAGTTAACAATAGGTGTTGTATATGCCATACAACATCAATAAGTATTGAGAAATTTGTTGCTCTTAAAACACTAGAGTGGGCATGCAATCTCATTACTATTTAAGTCTTAGGTATCTACATACCATGCTCTCCCAGATTACTCTATTTTCTATAAAGATGGTGTATCTTCAAATTTCTTATTTGGGTTTAATCTATCTAAACTTGAATGGCGCTTTTAGCACCACCTTAATAACTTTGAGACTCTTTCGGCATGAATACTAGTTGAGTGCGCTATCTTCCTATGAAAACTATGAAATGTCTAGGAATTTAGCTATTTCTCTTCTCTATTTAGGGGTATCGTTATTATGACCGTTGTACTCCCTCAGCAATTATAGATCACTCTTATTCCTAATGCACATTATGTATCACATTGTCTGAAGTATTGGGGAGTGTCTTTCTTAGTTATCTTTCTTGAATAATCTCATATTTCTCCCCCTCGACATGTGGCATTAACTTTACTACACAATATCGAAAACTATTCAAAACTTTTGTGAATGAGGAGACATTTATCACTTACTTCATTTAGATGATTGTGTCATGCAAAACAAGGTTATTTCTAAAAAACTTTTAGGAGCACACTTTCCTCATTCTACTTCATGAACTCAACAGAGTCCTTCAGTACTTCTGCAAGTCATACATGCATATCATTCTTATGTTTTGGTTCATATGCAACTTTCTTTTCCTACCATGCGTCAAAACTTCTCTCGCCATGCGGGATAATTCTCTATAAGGGACCCAAATGCTAGAATTGGCTCACCGCATGTTCAGCCATTAAATTCAGAAATAAATCTGAATACTCTTTAACACACATGCTTAATCCAACGTTGATCAAATTAAACATATAGGTGACCTATTACATTTCATATCATGACGATTAAAACTAAAAAATATATGATTTATTACATCTCTTATCATGATGATCAAAATTAAAATTTTTCTTCATAAAGAGTATATAAAAGGCATTTCTTAGACTAAACTGTCATTATTCTATCTCCTTTTATTGGATCAGTATCCCTTAAATCTTTTCTTTTCAAGCCATTCTTTATAGAGAATGGACTTCTTTCATGCAAAACTTGCACTTTTCATCTTTTGGGTCATAAATACCCAGCTCATTTCCTTTTCTACCATCAAGAATGAAAGCATGGAGTTCACTATCTAAAAAAACATTAATGAATAATCAGTAACAATGAGCATGAAAATAACCCTATGTTGGTCTGCTTAAAACATGTGCATTAAACTTTCAATTCTTTAATTTCTATTCTATGTCACCATTAGAATTAGAATAAAACATCATTCTTCTACATTAGTTTCACATCACCGTTAGGCAGAAATAGAATTAACATATGAAAAACTCAATCTTATAACTACTGTTCAAAAATAAAATTCTCACGTTGGTTCGAATTTAATTAGAAAATAATCATCATCATTATAGCGAAATACGGAAATACATTTTTCTATTGTGAGAGCATATTTTGATCTTTATCTTTTCTCTAAAAAATTGGTCACTTTAATGCAAAATTTATTAGAAATTTATACTTTAAACGTAAACTCACAAATAAACTTATAATAATGTTATCATCAACGTTATCATCAACGTTGGTAAAAAAACAACATCATAATTCAACTTAACCATAAACTAACTACACTTCCAATTAAAATTTCCCCATTGATTCTAATTTTAATTGGTGAATAAACTTTTCATCATTTACTGAACAACTATAATAGCTCTTCAAATTAAATTCTCCCCAGGGTTCAAATTTAATTAGAAGAAAATAAACTTTAACTTTGCACTGGAAACTTAAATAATATTCTTAAAACAATACTGATTCAGAAGCATTTTACTTTACTCATCTGCTCTCTAAACAAATTATCCTATTGGTTTAAATTGGAGTAGAGATCATACTTCAAACTTTGACTGAAATTCAGCAAATAAATCAAAATGTGCTTCTGATAAATAATAAAGTCTCAAACATGAAATATATTGTTCCTTGCCCTGAAGGCCAAAACGGCCCACTTGCTATAGTGTGCTTGTGCACCGGCCCATGGCCCAGCAGGGCCTCTCGTGACCTCCCACACAGGCTTCGGCAGCGCTAAGGCTCATCACAATGTAGCGCGCCCGCTCTCCATGGCCCAGTGGCCTCCTCGGCCCAGTGACCGAAACGTGCAGCAGTTCTCCCCTGCGCCCAGGTGTAAGGTCGAGATGGCGGATTAGAGAGGGGGTGAATAGTCTGTCGATGTTTTATCACCGATGGCCCACCATCGGGGTACCCGGGAGGGTGTTTTCGTTCGGAGGAGCTTAGCGGACTGCGGAACTCGGTGGTTATGGCAACAAGCTTGACGAGATAGACAATTTAATACTGGTTCAAGACCTTTCCGTCCAGTCGGCGTTAGCCCGTTGCGTTGTATTGATGAGTATGAGGGATTGTGTCTGTCTTGTTTCTCATTGTGTTCTGATTGTGGTGAGACGTATTGTGTTAAGGTATTGGAGGTTTAGTGATGAGACGTGCCGATCTAGGGAGCCCTGCCCTCCTTTATATAGTCCAGGGGGCAGGAATCCTAGTCCGTTACATGGCGAGTAGTCCTAATAGGATTACTAACTAGTCCTACTAGGATTACATGAAAGGAATTTGAATTGGACTAGGTCTTCTTATGTCTTCTCCGTGGGGAGCCCCGTGTGTCCCCCTTCGATAAGCCCTCGAGCGTTTTAGGATTTGGGACTTGGAAGCCAGGTTCTTTTGAGATGAAATCTTGGGATGCTCTTCTCTTCTCTTGTCGTCAACTTGCTTTTTAGGGAGTGCAATTTGAAAAAATTACACTCACTGAGTGTAGCCCCCGAGTCTCTTACTTTATGGAACAAAAAGCTGGAGGGTCTTGATGAGATTTTGAAATATGTCCTTGGTGGAGGGTACTCCTACAGCCCGCGAGCCTTCTCCGGGTTGTTTTCCTTGGAAAAGAAACCGGGTGAAGGGTCCTCATGTGTTGTCATGTAGTCTTTAGCTCTTGTATTTCTTGGTTCTTCGTCGTTGAGTCCAAGCCCCCGGGCATTGTTGATGTAAAGGCGAGCCCTCGAGCTTGGTGTTCAGGTTCTTTTAAACTTGTCTTTATCTTTGTCCCAATTCTTCTAGATTGTTTTCTTACTGATCCGGGTTCTTTCTGATCTTCTTTCTGACCTTCTCTTGAGCCTTGATGCACCTTCTTCGGGCTGTTTTCTGACTGATCCGTGTTCTTTTAGGTCTTCTCTTGAGCTTTGATGCGCCTTGTTATAAACAACTTTTGTATAAATGGATGCTTCTTCTTCATCATGAGTGCTTCTTCGTCTTCTTTATGACATCTCTTGACATGCGAGCTTCGTCCCAGCTTGTTTTGTCTTGACGAGTAGTTCATTGAATTTTTGAGTAGTCATTGGCTCCCGTTGCTCTATACTACCCGCTGCATCATGTTGCTAGTGGAAGTGCAGTGGCGGGCCCTAAGCCAGTATTGCTCCTGTCTTGAGTTGTGCTGCATCATGCCACAGCATAATGTAGGTCTGATCCTGAACCCGCACGGTGTGCCTGAGTTCAGCCTAGAATGTTGCATCATGGAAGAACTCTCTGATCGAGAACCAACACGAGTGCCCTGATTCACCCCAGAGAGGCCCGGTCCTGAACCGACACGAGTGCCCTGATTCAGTCCGGTGCTCTGCATCACATCGCCGGTAAGGGGAGCCAAAGTCCTGGACCGACACGAGTGCCCTGATCCCTCTGTTTATAGCGAAAAGGACTTGACTCCAGAAGCAGCACTACATGCCCATGTTCAACTGCATCACATCGCAGTACAAAACTTTCTGATCATGAACCGACATGAGTGCCCTGATTCAACCTAGAAAGGCCCTAGTGGACCGACACGAGTGCCCCGATCCAACTTGGTTCTCTGCATACATCACAAGCAAGAGGGGATGCCAAAATCCTGGACCGACACGAGTGCCCTAATCCCGCCGTTGCGAAAAGGATTTGACTCCCAAACCAGCACTACGTGCCCGGGTTCATCTGCATCACATCATAGTAACTCTCTGATCGCAAACCGACACGAGTTTCCTGATTCACCCCGGAGAGGTCTGATCCTGGGCGACACGAGTGCCCTGATCCAGCCTGGCGCCGCACACCTGGCGGCGAAAGGCTGACCCTGAAGTGGTACTATGTACTCAAATTCAGGAAGGCACGCTGTGAGATCACCTCGCAGCGTGATTTTTTGATTCTAGGACGTCATTACATGCCCGAGTTCTTGTCATGCTTGATCGATGAACCCGCAAGCGACGGCAGGGAGTTCTCAATGCCTCATGCTCCAGGCGATTGCTTGATCAATGAAACCGCAAGGGACGGCAGGGAGTTCTTAGAGCCACATGCTCCAGGTAATTGCTTGGTCGATGAACCCGCAAGGGACAACGGGAAGTTCTTTCATTAACTGAACTTGTGGAGGCAATAGGTCTTCTTTTAGTGGTGCCATCTTGATGTCTTGCTTCATATCTTAATGTAGTGAATAAGTGATTTGTGAGCTTATTTTGTGTCATTGTATTCAAAGTTGGAGCTCCGATCTTCTTCATTGGTTGTCTGTTGTCTTTACGAGGGCATTTCTGATTTTGCCTTTCAACAGTTGTGCAGAGAGCTAGGACTCTACTTCATCTCATTGGTAGTCTTCCTTCGTGAGGGTACTTTTGATCATGCTTTTTAACATTCATGCAGAGAGCTCGGACTCTGCGCCGTCGTCGATTCTTTCTCCTTCATGAGGATGCTTTTGCTTTTCATGGAGGTGCAGAGAGCTCGGACTCTGACTCATTGTTGGTTTGTCCTCCATTTTCACAAGGATGCTTATAATATTTTTTCGTAATGGATGAGCATAGAGCTAGGACTCTACTCCATCATAGGTTGTCCTTCTTCTTCGTGGGGATGCTTGATGATCGTCTCCGGTGAAGTACCTGAGAGTTCAAGGCTTCGGGTGGACAATCTCCTCACCAGAGACGCCATATCAGCCCCACCCTGGAGCTCTCAAGAAATTTGGGCTCGAAAGCCCCCGAGCATCGGCTTGGCCTTGTTGTCGAGTTGTTGCAAATAGCATGTTTGAGTGCTTATTACTCAAATGGCTTGTTTTTGATCTGCTTCTTTTTTGGATGATTTGTCGTAACACCGGGTAGGTGCTTATATGTTGATTCATGATGCCGTTAAGTGTCTTGCGCAATCGTGTGCGTGCTGAATCTTGCTAGGTAGCTTGCTTGCTTCTTCTTCACGTGCCTTGGCCTTGTAGCTTGCTTTTCATGGTCTCAAGATCTCGGCTTGATTTGTTGTAACATGTCGGGTTGTCGTCGGACGAGCGTACTTGCGTGTATGTCGGTTAGTTGCTTGATCATGAGTCAGACGTCGAGTGGTAGCCCGGCAAGTGGTCTGTCGTAGTCATCTTCCGGCTTCGGACGGCTCGTGCTGACTTGCCAGGTACCACTACAGGAATCAGGGTCTTTGCCAAGTGCTCGAAGCACTCGGCAAAGGCCGTTTTACACTCGGCAAAGGCTTTGCCGAGTGCCGCACTCGGCAAAAGGCACTCGGCAAAGAATACGTCGGCAAAGGGTTCTTTGCCGAGCGCCAGGTGTCGTGCACTCGGCAAAGCCTTTGCCGAGTGCCATGTCAGCGCTCGGCAAACCTAACGGCCGCCGTCAACCCCAGGCCATCTTTGCCGAGTGCTGACGTGGCAGGCACTCGGCGAAGACTTTTTTTATTTTTTTAAAAAATTTTTTTGCCGAGTGCTGACAAGGAGGGAACTGGGCAAAGATTATTTATTTTTTTCCCGAAAATTCTTTGCCGAGTGCTGAGGTGGCAAGAACTCGGCAAAGAGCTTAATTATTTTTTTATTTTTATTCGGAAAAAGACCTTTGCCGAGTGCCGGCTCTCGGCAAAGTTATGGTCACTTTGCCGAGTGCCAGGCTGGCACTCGGCAAAGCTGCTGACCTGGGTCATGATTCCCAGCTTTGCCGAGTGCTAGCACTCGGCAAAGCTGGGAAACAGATTTTTTTTCATGTTTTCTGCTGTTTTCTCTCATTTCATTCATCCAATATCACATATATTCAACAAACATCACATATATGCATCCATTATCACAAATATGTATCCAATATCACATAATCTCACATAAAGGCACAAATATCTCACATTTCAAGCATGATCCAACATAATGGTCGAAGCCATTATCACAAATATGCATATACAAGTCCATCCACACATCCAAGCATGATCCAACATAACAGTCGAAGCCGCAAGTCCATCCACAACATAAAGTCATCCATGCAAGTCCATACACATCCATGCTGCCCAAGTCCATACATAAATCCATACCTAATATGTGGCGCCGCCCCCAGGGCCCTCTGAGTGTGAAGAGCTCCCAGGCCCCTGCTGCCCTGGCCACGAGCTCCACCCTGGCTGTGGAGGGGCACCCTGGAACGTCCACCCCGGCGGCGGAAGCTGAGGGCCGCCTATCCACCTGGAGTACCCCTGCTGTGGAGGAACGGCACCTGGAGGCGGGTACTGTGGAGGCAGGCCAAGGTACTGTGGAGAAGGTCCACTTGTAGGAGTCGGGTTCGAACCCGCCGACTGTGGCTGCACAAATGAGAAGCAATCTAATTAGTACAATAAAAATGGCCATTTTCGAGTAAGTAGTAGTAGTAGAATAAGTCTAGCAACCAGCAGCCTTAGTTTGTGACATGTGTTTCTGTATCAATTGGAAAATGTATCATTGGTGATTGCCATATAAATGCCACAAGATAAGTTCATGGCAGCCATGGAACCATGGGACACATCCATCCCAGCCATCACATGAAACCAGGCCCAAGTGTTGCTGGGTATGGATGTGTCGCATGGTTTGATGACTAACATGAGATATAAAACATCTTGGCAGCCACCTAACATTTAAACACATGTCTACATCATTGGCTTTGCCCAAGAACATAATAACAAATTGGCTAACAAAAGTGACAAGAGTAAAGTAACAGCAAGGCTAACAAGAGTAAACCTGAGGCGACGTAGGATCCAGACTAGGAGGAGGGGGTGGAGCGAATAGTGAGGCAGGCAACGGAGGCAGGGTCATTCCCGGGATCTGAAGGGCCTGGAAGTAGCTCGCCACGTCCGCCATCTGACGGGCCGAGTGCTGCTGGACAACCTCCAGTTGACGCGCCGACTGCTCCCGGAAAGCCTGCAGCGATCGCCTATAGGTCTCCTCCTGGGCCGCCTGCTGGGCCTGCAACGCTGCCAACTGGGCCTGCAATATTACCCCGCAAGATACATGTTTAAAGGCAATGTACATGTGTAAAACGAGTGAACGACGAATGAAACTGTGTACTTACCTGTTGGGCCTGCAACAGTGCCAAGACCTGCGCGTTGACCTGCGCGTTGCTCAGCTGCCGAGGCGCTATGGGGATGTCGGAGGAGCTCGTGGACCTGGCTCGAACCTCGCTCAGCGTGGGAACTGAGGACGACTCGATAGCGCTGTTGGCCATCCAGTACCGGCCGTGCTGCTTCCCTCCTCCCAACCTCATCAGGAGGTCTGTGTCCAGGGGCTCGGTGGTGGGGTCGAACTCCTCCCCATGGCGCTGGCGAGCCGCGGTGGTGTACTCGGCGAGCTTGGAGTAGGCGCTCTCGTTGGTGTACGCGTCGGGCCCATCCTGCGGGTTGTAGACGTTGTCCACCGTTGTCGCTTTGCCCTTGTGAGCCAGGGCATACCCCGTGAACTCGTTGACCTGCTGCCCTGGATGGGACTGGGCCTGCGAGGAAAAATACAAAGATGATCACAAGTAATGACAATTGCGCACTGAAATAAATAAATCAACTGAAGCATACCCATCATTCCATGTACACTGGGAGGGACTGGTTGCCGTGGTGGTGTGGTGCCCCTCGCATCTGCAGGCGGCATTCCCGGCGGGCTCTGCGTGTCTCGTAGGCCTCATCGCTGGTCCACCTGTCCACAATGGCTACCCAGCAGTCCCTGTGCCTGTCGCACCATTCCGGACACATCTGCATGACATCAAGCAAGTTAACTGCAAGAAAATGAATTGAATGTTTCAAAAGAAGGAATCAGAACTGAACTTTCCTACTTACCTAGAGGTACTGGTCCCTGGTGAGGTCGGTCTCCCTACTCAGCAGCATCTCCCTCGCTTGCGGCTTCTTCACCACCCGGCCAAGCACGTCGGCGTTGTGGGTGATGATGCACTGGAGTTGGTACTCGTGGTACAGGTCCTTGAGACGCTCTCTGCAGACCCTCTCCTGCACTCGCGCCGCATGGGCCTCGTGCCCTTCCTCGCACTTGAAGAACTCCTGCACACAGATATCATGTATCATTTCAGTGTTTCAAGAACGTAGTATCGAGTAGTGCTGTGCGATGAAAAGACTCACCCAGAACTCCCTCTTGATCTTCGCCGCTACGGTCTCGCCCTCCTGGGAGATGCTGGAGAAGTGCTCCCACATCATGGGAGGCTGCAGTTCACCATTGTGGATGACCTGGCCGGGGTAGTGGTGCCGAATCAGCAGGCCCTGGATGCCATTGACATGGCGCGCTTTCCTGCTCACAACCAGCCAGGTGCTGCACAAGTCATAAAGAACAATTCTTAGTCTGCAGTTCGATTTTCAACATGTATAAGAACAAGTAGTGAAAACAGAATTGGTTACTTACTTGTCACCCACGGGTCGAATGACCGGGCGCTGGGCCGGGAGCGGCCGGCGGTCAGGGAGGGACAAGGGCCTGCGCTGGTAGACCTTGCTCGTACCCGACGACGAGCCTGGTGTCGCCTCGCCCCCGTCGTCGCCGTCGTCCTCCTCGCCGCCGTCACCGGTCGTCGTCGTCGTCGTCGTCCTCCTCGCCCCCGTCGTCGTCGTCGTCATCGTCGCCGTCGTCGTCGTCGCCACCCCCTGCTGGGAGTCCTGGAACTCCAGCCTCCTCGTAGACGGGGGCCTCCCCCGCCTACTCGCCGACAGGTCCTCGTCGGTGGTCGTCTCCTCCTCGGCGGCGGGCTCCTCCTCGGCGGTCGGCTCCTCCTCGTCCCGTCGCTGGTACAGTGACTGGACCTGTCGAAGCGGCCGCTGCCGCTGCCGCCGTCTGCCTGGCATTTTGTCGAGTGCCTGCAATGACAAAAAAGGAAACAATTAGCACAAATAAATGACAAGTACTTGTAAAAGAAACATAATTTGCAAGATAATAATAATAATAATAATAATAACAACAATGTAGTATTACATGAATTAGAAACCATGCCCACGAAGGGCAATATGGCTGGCGTGTACTCATCATCACTGTTGTCGTCAGCACTATCGATATTGTCGAGCTCAATTAAGTGCCTGAGATCATCCTCATCATCTGTATCGTCAGGATCATCGTCATCAACCTCAACAACTCTATCATCGCGCTCCTTCCTCCATCGCTCAAGGATTTGCAAGTCCTTAGCATCCTGCACTTCAACACCCTCGTCCTCATCGATGTCGTTATCTACTTCCATGCCCATGAGAGAAAGAATGTCTATCTCGAAACTCCCTTCTAGCCCCTCGGGTTGATAGAACTCGCCGTTATCTATGTTTGGGTCAAAGTAGTAATCATCATCGTTTGGGACAGCCGCTTTACCGTGCGGCGACACCAACTGCACAAGGGACCATCCCGCCAGGTTCTCGTCTTTTTGGCACGCCCATGGGAGGTAATAAACTTGTGTGGCGTGTCGGTTAGCCACAAAATAGACATCATCTCCTTTATAGACGGATTCCTGTCGAATTTCGATTTGCCCAATCTTTAGGTCTTTTCGAGTGACATCAGGATCGAACCAGTGGCATTTGAATACCACTGGCGCAAAAGCTTTGGCACCCGCAAAGTTGAGCTCGTATATTTCTTTGACTATACCATAATAGTCCTTATCATCTGTGCCGGGCGTACGAACTCCGGTGCACGTGGTTTTTAGGTTGGCCCGACTCGCTCATAGCTTCTCGGGCGAAAGCGATAGCCATTGACATCATAAACGTTGAATGACTGGATACGGGAGAAGCCACTGCCCACCTGTTTCAATTCATCACTCATTTCCGCAGCCGTGCTGGCCTGCAAGGTCAGGACCGGTAGATCGTTACATTACTAGCTCCTAGGAGCAAAAGTGGAATCTCAAAGTCAGAACGAGGTTACTTGGATGGTACCTTTGTACAGAACCAGGAAATGAAATCGGGCACACCATGTCTAAACAGATGGTCTTCTTCTTGCTCGGTAGGAGCCCTATTGCCTCGCCAGTGTTCATTAATAAATTCCCTAAATAAACAAAGGGGTCAGATTGATAGGTGTAGGATAGTGATGGCGTATGTAACAAGCTCATTGAGAACTTACTTCTGATAAGGAATCACTTCATCAAGGTTCAACAACAAGTAGAGCATGATATCGCGCCACTGTTCATGGGACAACTTCTTTGTGGTACCTGCGCTTGGACTTCCCATCTCCCCTTGGAAAAGGCTGAGTTTCGATGAATTCTCGTCGGCGATGTAACGAGGGGTTGGATTATGCACGTGGCTGGGAAGTTTCTCAGTAGAGTACGCCTGTGTGAATGTCGACACCTCCTGCAGAATGAATGCCTCTGCCACAGAAGCCTCAATTTTGGCTTTATTCCGACACATTTTTCGAAGAAGCTTTAGACACCTCTCGATTGGATAGCACCAATGGAACTGTACGGGGCCACCCAACCTTGCCTCTCGCGGTAGGTGCAAAATCAGATGTTGCATCGACAGGAAGAAGCCGGGTGGAAATATCATCTCCAACTTGCAGAGCAACAAAGGTGCAGCCTTCTCAAGGTCTACAAGCACGTCCTGAGATAACTCCTTGGCACAAAGCTGGCGAAAGAAAAAGCTCAACTCCGCCAGGACACGCCATACTGGCTGGGGGAGGTATCCTTGGGTCATGGCGGGAAGGATCCGCTCAATCCACACGTGGAAGTCATGACTCTTCATCCCTAAGACTTTCATAGTCTGCAAGTTCACTCCCCTACTCAGATTCGCCGCATACCCATCCGGGAACAGTATCGTCTTCATCCACTGCAGTACTTCCTTCCTATCTTCCCTTTTCAAGATGTAATCGGCCAGGCCCCTTTTCCATCTCTTGCCTGGCGCAGGGGTCTTCATCACTAGCTTTGGTCTATCGAAAATCGTCTCCACGTCTAGTCTAGCCTTAACGTTGTCCTTTGACTTTTTCATGTCCAAGAGTGTTGCAAACAGTGCCTCGGCGACATTCTTTTCTGTGTGCATTACATCGATGTTGTGTGGAAGAAGAAGGTCCTTGAAGTACGGAAGCCTAGTCAAGCCCGATATATGAGTCCACATGTGGTCAACACCATATCCCTTAAAACCACCGTTGTTCTCATCAACTTGGAGAGCCTCTATCTCGGCAAGGACCTCGGCAGGGCTCTTGATCTGAGGAATGGGGTCGGTGACTTGAACACCTTTCGTAAAGTGCTTTTTATCTTGTCTCAATTCATGGTCCTCAGGCAGGAATTGACGATGTTTGTCGAAGGAAGAATACTTGCCACCCTTGTTCAGCCAGGTGAACAGCACAGCTTGCTTGCATATTGGGCAAGGGAACTTTCCGTGAACACCCCACGCGCACAATAAGCCATACGCTAGGAAGTCATGCATGGAATACTGGTACCACACATGCATTATGAAGTTCCTCTTTGTAGCTCGGTCGTAAGTCAGTACCCCCTCTTCCCAAGCCTTCTGCAATTCATCCCACACTGGCTCCATGAACACACCCATGTTGTTTCCTAGGTGTCCAGGTATCATCAGCGTCAAGAACACATTCCTGGGTTCGAACATGATGCCGGGCGGGAGATTGAGGGGGATCACGAACACAGGCCAACAAGTGTACGGGGCCGCCATCATTCCAAATGGGTTGAACCCATCTGTTGCCAGCGCTACGCGTACATTCCTCGCCTCCATAGCCTTGACAGGATTCATGTTATCGAAGTGCTTCCATGCGTCACCATCTGATGGGTGTACCATCTTGTCATTACTGTATCTTTTTCCATTCTTGTGCCAAGTCATTTGTTTTGCGGACTCCTCTGTCATGTACAGCCGTTGCAACCTCGGTAGGAAAGGAAGATGTCGTACGACCATCTCGGGGATCTTAGACTGTTTCGTTTTACCATCACTACCTTCTACCTCCACAAACCTAGAGACTTTGCACTTTGGACAGTGTGTTGCTTTCGCGTGCTCTCTCCTAAATAGGACGCACCCATTCATACAAGCTTGGATCCCCTCATAAGGCATCTTAAGTGCACGAAGGAGTCTCTGTGACTCGTACGTGTTCTTTGGTAGGATATGATGATCCGGAAGCAGTTTGCCAAAAACTGTCAACACGAGATCGAAGCCGTCTCGACTAATGCCCAATTGCGACTTCAACGCTATTAGGCGCGAAATTGCATCCAGTTGCAAAACCGTTGTTTTCTCATGAAGGGGCTTCTGTGCCGCCTCCATCATGGTGTAGAACGCCTTTGCGCTTTCCTCTGGATCATCCTCCACCTCCATTGCTTCGTTAAAGTCGGCCATCATGTCAGCCATCCCGGCATCTGCATCATACTCTTCGAGGAGGGATCTCACTGCCTCCTCCCTCATACGAGCATGTTCACCATGGTGGTTCGAGCAGGTATAGTTCGGAACGAATCCGTTCTTGTAAATATCTCTGTACATCTCCCTCTTTCGTTTCTTTTTCTTGTTCTTGCATTTGCTGCAGGGACACGGCATTCGACTCGACCCTTTAGCAACTGGGCCAAATGCATGCTCCAGGAAAGCATTGGTCCCCCTTACCCATTCACGGCTCTTACTTTCGAAGCCCGTGTACATCCACTCATGGTCATCCATCCTCTGTCATGTGCCAATATAAGCGAGCAATAAAACCCTCTCCTGCATATACAAGGCGTCCCTACCATCTAATAGGTGAAGGATAGGTCCTAATCCCATCCGAGGATGCGTAGATAAGGTTAGCTTCCATGCTCCGCTCCCGTCCGAGACGGAATTTCGGCAGCACCTCACCGCTGTTCTCCCGATACACGTCCTGGCGGGGAGAGTGTGTATCTGGAGAACAACGGGGAGGTACTGCCGAAACTCCAACTCCAACGGGAGCAGAACATGGAAGCTAACCCTTCTACGCATCCACGGGCTGTCCAAAAAACGTGGACAATCCAAAAGAGATACCGTCGCAGATATGCACACATACCAATGACCGTATCTCTTTTGGATGGGAGACGCCTAACTTGGTTACGACGACAACGGTAAGAGAGAGAGAGAGCTCAATTATACCTAAGGTGGCGGCGCAGTGGCGAGTCGGTGCAGTGGCGAGTCGGTGCAGCTCCGAGTCCCCTCCAACACGTCCTGCTCTACAAAAGAAGAAAAACATCACTATTAGTTGAAAAATTCGGCAGAACCTCCCCTGTACGGGGAGGTTTCCAAAACCTGCAAGAAAAGTCGGCACGAAGACCGACGTCCACATTTCCAGCACGATGGCCCAAACACCAATGATATACATGGCACGAAGGCCGTCAACGACCCATACGGCACGAACACCTTCAATGACATACATGGCACGAAGGCCGACAACTGAGGGGAAGTTTTATACCTTAGGTGGCGGTGGAGTCGAGTGACGCGGTGCTGCGGCAAGCTTCTTCTCCGGAGACGCACGGGTACGACTACGGGGGCGAACGGTGAGGGCGACCAGCCTCCTGCTTCTCCCTTCTCCTTCCTCCCTTCTCCCTTCTCCTTCTTCCTTCCCCCTCCTCCTTCTCCTCCCTTCCCTTCTTCCTTCCCCCTCCTCCTTCTCCCTTCTCCTTTCTTCTCCCCTGGTTCCTCTTCCTCCTCTCTGCAGGCACTTCGGAGGCGGGCCAAGGGGCGCTGCGAGGGGCAGCGGCGAAACGGGGCGCGGCCGAGGGTGGGGCCACCGGGGCAGAGGACTGGCCGACCGGGGCGCCGGCGAGGGGCGGGGCCGCCGGGGCTAGGCGCGGGCCCGGTGGCGCGGCGAGCGCTGGGGCGCCGGCGCGGCCAGGTGGCGGAGGGGCGCCGGCGGTGGTGGAGGGGCGCGGCGCTGGAAGCGCCGGCGGCGGCGGGCGTGGAAGCGGCGAGGGGGCGAGGGGCGGCAGGCGAGGCTCGCCGGCGTCGAGGTCGGCCGCCGGCGCGGGCCTTGCGGTGGCGGAACGCGAGGGCGTGGCGGCGGCGGACGGCGCGGCGGCAGGGTCGGAGCTCCGACGGCCGGGGGAAGGCCGCAGGCGGTGGCGGGGACCGGCCGAGGGGCGCGGACGCGGGGCGGGGCCCCCGGGGCTAGGCGCGGGCCCGGTGGCGCGGCAAGCGCTGGGGCGCCGGCGCGGCCAGGTGGCGGAGGGGCGCCGGCGGTGGTGGAGGGGCGCGGCCCTGGCAGCGCCGGCGGCGGCGGGCGTGGAAGCGGCGAGGGGGCTAGGGGCGGCAGGCGAGGCTCGCCGGCGTCGAGGTTGTGGAGATGTCTGGGTTTTGGGCATCCAACGTCGTAAGTTGCTCAAAATTGTCTCAATCTTTTTTCATAGCCTCCACATGCAATGACATGACACATCAAGAAGTTTCGTCATTTTTGGACTTCGTATGGATTTTTCATAATTAAAAAACACTTTTTCCTCACGTAACTCGCCATGCTACGACACCAACATGGTCCTAACTTCATGCGAGCTCCTGGATACGGCCTCAACATACTCCAAGAAACATGAATAATATTTTTGGAATGGCCAAGTCCCATTATTTCATGTACCTGCAGTTCAAATGAGGAGTCACCGAAAAAATCCAAAGAAACAAAAATAACTAGGAAAATATAGCAAAAAAACTCAAAACTTTCCCTAATTTCAAATTTAACATGTATTTGTTGTACCAAGGTTCTATAAAAATTTGGGATGAAAAAATAAAAAAAATTGGCACTTTGCCGAGTGCCATGGTTGACACTCGGCAAAGAGGCCTTTGCCGAGTGCCTGCCGACGCGGCACTCGGCAAAGATTTTTGGAAAAAAATAATTAAAAAAATATTTGCCGAGTGCCTAACGGCCCACACTCGGCAAAGCCGACGGCCACGGACGCCGTTCGGCCTGGGCTAGCTTTGCCGAGTGGCGTACTTTGCCGAGCACCGGGCACTCGGCAAATAGGCCCTTTGTCGAGTGCCCCGAGTTGCCGAGTGCCTGACACTCGGCAAAGAGGTCTTTGCCGAGTGTTCCATCTAGCTCTCGGCGAAGCCTCCCTTTGCCGAGTGCCCGATATTTGGCTCTCGGCAAAGGTTTTAACACTCGGCAAAGCGCCGGATTCCTGTAGTGTACTTGAGTTGCTTCGGTGGCGCCACGCGGATCTTATTTGAAGTCGACTTGATACAATCGACGAGTTGGCAATGTCGCTGATGGTCAGCGTGGCAAATTTTAACAGCCACAGATAGCACAAAGGTAGACTACAAGTTAAAACTGTGGAGTTGTTGGGATAGTGTGATCGTGATGCCACATAAATAATATCTAAAAATATTTAAAAATATGACGTCACTTGGCTTGATTGCCATAGCCGGGTTGTTCGGACGAGTAGTCGGGCACTGCGTCTGAGTTGTTTGCCGAGTTGTCGTCGTTGTGCACTCGCCGGGTTGTTTGTAGCGGTAGCCGGAATGTGTCGTCAAGTACTCGGCCGTCGTCGAGTACCCGGGGCAGAGTTGTCGGCCGTGGCTGCTACCGCTGATCTCATACAAGTTTTCTTCTTACGAGCATATTTGCTCTTGCTTCCTTGCTTTTCAAAATGACTTGATTTTGCTGCATCACTTGCTTGCTTCCTTCCTTAGCTTGTCTTGTATGTACGTATATGCATATATATACGCATCTTGTCGTCGTTTGTCTGATCCTGAGCCGGAAATTGAGTAGTAGTCGGAGTTGGCTTGTGGTAGTCGGGTCTTCCGGTTGGAGTCGAAACGGACTGTGCACCTAGTCGTCGTGCTGGATTAGGAGTCGAACTTGATTGGGAGTCGGACAACAGCCTGGGCGAGAAAAAAATCCTGCTGGAGCCGGCTGATCTCAGCTTCTCTTCTCAGGACTGCCCGTTGAGTTGCTTCCTTGCGTGATGTGTTCAAAAGCTAAAATTAGCTTGCATGGTATAGGACCGTAGATCACATACATCCGTGCATGTGATCCAGAATAAGCTTGTACGTCTTTCTCAGATCTTGCTTCTTCCATGCTTTTGACGGATGACTGGAATCTTTGCTTGGTGTACGAGCACTTCCTCAACAACAGCCTGTACGAGTAGTTGGATGCATAGAGCTGTCGTCGAGAACGTGTTGGTGTTGATGATCTTGTTGGTCTTCGTGTTCCCAGCGGCAGCCTGCACGAGATTGGATTGCACGAGGCCGCTTCCGAGAACGCGTTGTTGATGTTGAAGGTTGACGAGAGCCGTAACGATTTGTCGACGAGGACTGACGAGTGCCGCGACGAATCTTGATCTCGAGGTCTTCTGAGCCGCAGCAACTTGTCGTTGAAAAAACTCATCTTGAAGGTGTGGTCCGCCGAATTCCCGGTGTACAATCCGCCGAAAGCCCCTACCTGGCGCGCCAGCTGTCGATGTTTTGTCACCGATAGCCCACCACTGGGGTTCCCGGGTGGGTGTTTTTTTCGAAGGAGTTTAGCGGACTGCGGAACTCGGCGGTTACGGCAACAAGCTTGACAAGATAGACGATTTTATACTGGTTCGGGCACTTGACTTGCGTCGAGTAAAGACCTTTAGGTCCAGTCAGTGTTGGCCTATTGCGTTGTATTGATGAGTATGAGGGATTGTGTATGTCTGGTTTCTCATTGTGTTGTGATTGTGGTGAGACGTGTTGTGTTGAGATATTGGAGGTGTAGTGATGAGACGTGCCGATCTAGGGAGCCCTACCCTCCTTTATATAGCGAGTAGCCCTAATAGGATTACGAACTAGTCCTAGTAGGATTACACGAAACGAATCCTAATTGGACTAGATCTTCTTATGTCGTCTCCATGGGGAGCCCCGTGGGTCCCCCATCAATATAGTCCTTTCTAAAATTTATCACACCGGCTAACTGAAACAAATACAGAATTAAACTAATCAATCTAGCCAAGACTTCACCCCTCTAACTATAACTCTAGATGCACCTTGTAAAAGATCCTAAATAAGAAAGAAATATACCAATCTAGCTAGTGCTCTCCTCAACAATTCTAGTAAGCAACTAGTACTTTAACAATCGAGAGAGCATCTACACAATTCTATTGAGCAAAAAGCACAAAGCCAACCTAAGCTCACTAGATTCTCAAAGACATGGTTACACAAGTCGAACCCAAGAGCTCAAATCACTTAACTACACAAACTAAGCAATGCAAGGGATAAACTTGTAGCTACACAAGTAAGAAGGCAATTAGAGAGCTACACAAGCTATCTAATCACAAGAGCAACTACCCAAGCTAAATATATGATGAAATGTAAATACAAGCTTGTGAAGAGAATTGCAAACCATCACGAAGAGTGGATACAATATGACACGGCGATTTTTCACCAGGTTTACTTGGTTGCCACCAAGCTACGTCCTGTTGTGTCGACCAACACTCTTGTGGTTCCTTTGGTATTTGGCCCTCAAGCCAAAGCCCCTCAAGGCACGCCTCCTCAAAGGCACTGTGAGCAAACCCACACACAATTGGTTCTTCGGTTTGACCCACAAGCCAATTGCCCACTAAGGCTAGCTCCCGCAAGACACCTGCTCTCGAGTGAGGTAACTTAATGACACGAGCATTCCAGTAGAGCTATTCTTGTGATCCTCATGAGGTGAGTACATAACCTCTCAACTCGATCTTTGGAGCACCGCACAATATCCGTTGCGTGAGGCTCACGAAGTCTCGTGCCACCAAGCTATCTAGAAGGTGGCAACCTCCAAGAGTAACAAGCCCGCAAGCTTGCAACATGAACACCTAGTGCCACACGATGCAATCTCTCAATGCAATCGTACTAGAATCGCTCACTCACACTAATAATTTTGCTACTTTTGATATCATTAACGATCTTGAAGCTGCTACACATAACTTGTTTGAGAAATAGTTAAATCAATTTGTTATTAATAATTCTGTAGAGATAAGTGAGTTTAATCCTGAGAATGAGGACAACGAAGAAACTGAAAGTTTGAGTGAGTTTGATGATTTGAATGAGTTGGTTGTTCATCGATCAAAAAAAAGCAATGAAAAAAAGAAAGAAAAGAACAGTGAAATTTTCTCCAAGAGGGAACAAGCGAGGCCAGGAAGATCCTAGATTGCATGGAACCAGGGATAAGTTTATTCCTGAGAATCCAATGGGGAACAAAAGTAGAAAAAAGAAAAATAATAAATGATGACATCACAATTATCTAGTCTTGTTTGGAAGTGCAGAGGTCTAAAAAAGAAAGTCTTGGCTACTTTTTTGAAAAATTTGATATATGAAAAGAAGTTTCATTTTATTGGCTTATAAGAAACAATGGTGGTAAATTGTGATGATTCTTTGTGGCTATAGAATCCATCTAAAGGGAAATCTGGTGGCATTTTAGTTGGTACTCTTTTGGAAAGGTTTGATGTGAGTTGTTTTAAACCGGGTGAGTTTATGCTTGAGATGAATCTATGGGATAAACAGCTGAAAGTTAAATGGAATTTGTTAACTGTATATGGTGCAGCCCAAGAGGACCACAAGTTAGCTTTCTTAACTAAGGTACATAACTTTTGTGCACAAAATAAGGAACCTATGTTGATAGGAGGAGATTTAACATCATAAGATACATAACTAAGAAGAGAACTTTAGATGGTGTGCATAGATACACAAATGTGTTCAGTTCTCTGATTCACTTCTGTGAGTTAAAAGAGTTATTTATGTCTGGAGGTGTATTCGCATGGTCAAGTAATCAAACTCCTCCAACACTTGAGAGGCTGGATGGAATTTTAGTAACCAAAGAATGGGAACTACTTTTTCCCCAAGCTATGTTAAGTAAATTACCCAGAATGATTTCTGATCACAATCCACTAATCATTTCTTCTGGAAATTGTGATACAATGCCTTTTATTCTGTTCAAGTTTGATCTCAATGGTTAAATAATCCTGAATCTTTGCTCAAGTTGATAGAATCTTGGGTGAACCTTGCAGAGCAAAAACTAGTATTGACAAAATTTCATAGAAACTAAAGTTGATTAAACAAAATTTTAAAGGCTAGGGTTTCAACTTACAAGGAGAGATGAGGAAGAAAAGAAAAGAGTTTCAAAAAGAAATTGAGATGTTAGAGCAATTTGAGGAAGAAAATGTTCTGTCTTCAGAACAGATTGGAAGGAAAGTCTGGCTAATGTGTGAAAATATGAAAGGCCTTGAACACGACAAAATTTATTGGCATGAAAGATGTCATGAAAATTGGCTACTAAAGGGGATACTAATACTGCATACTTTCACATGTGTGCAAATGGTAGAAAAAGAAAAAACACTATCATTAACATGGAAAATGAGGGTGAGATCATTGAAGGGGATGAGAACCTACTAAAACATGCCACAGATTACTATGCTGATCTGTTTGGACATCCCCAAAATTATGATGTGTGTTTAGATGATGACATTTTGCATAATATCCCTCATGTTTCATCTAGTGACAATGAGTTTTTGTGTAGACCTTTCACTGAGATTGAAATCAAAGACGCACTTGATCAAGTGGAAAAAAACAAAGCAGCAGGGCTTGACAAGATCCCTATAGAGTTTTGTCAATGTTGCTGCTATATTGTTAAGCTAATATAAGTAGAATCAATTACGGTATCATCACCTCGTTGCCAAAAGTTAAGGATGCTTAAAGGATTCAACAATATATGAGATGGACTCTGGCAAGCTATTGTTAGACATAAATATTTAGGTAATAAGTCAATCCACGAGGTGAAACATAGACTGAATGACTCACCTATGTGGGCAGACATGTTGAAAGTTAAGCATCTATATCTTGCTGGTAGAGATAACTACACATACAAGTGCACGTGTCCATGGCCTTTGCATGAAGTGGTACTTTGAGGCATGCATTAGAAGTGTTAACATATATCTTTTGCTTCACGGATGCCGACTCTTCATTACAACTTGATTTTTTTGTATCAAAACATCTCCCTAGTAATAATACCCTGCCAGATGATTTTCCATCAATTGTAACTTACCCAGTCTATCGGCTTGTTGTGACCCATCTATATATTTTGTGCAGCTTGTACTTGTAACTGTAACTGCAGAAGATGCATACGATGTGTGTGCAGCAGTGCAGCTCATTCAATTTGCTGCATCTGAGGAGCCAGTGGGCTGAAATGGGCTTTGATGCATCGGCCGCTGCTAGACCTGCCAGGGCCCAGGAGTCAGGAGGATGCAGTACGTATGCGAGCATTTGTCTGGGAGGCGTCCGCACAGCCCAGCACGGCATGGTGCGGACTGTCCGCATCCCAGCCCTATTGGCCTCTTGCATCTCTGACAGAGATGATCATCAGACAGGCAGGGCATGTAGGGCTTGCAGTTGCAGAATGTTATTTTTATTGCTCCTAACAATCGTACATATATTCCTTACGTACAATCTCCGTTGATGCATATAGTGCAGTAGAGAATTGTACACACGCGTCTCAGTCCTGGTACCCAAGACGTCACTGTTTGAAACCGGAGTACAACTATTAGGTTTCTGGGCTTCAGGCTACCTCGCTGACTGGCAGAAACAACCGCTCTGAACGTAACCGAGAAGAAAGGATCATCATGATTAAAGTAGGCGACTATATATGCCCATGCAGCCCGAGACACGACAGCCATTCTCCAAGAAGCACAGCATGGCCCGGTGGTGAGTGTGCCCGGGCCAGCACTGCCCGATGCACAGGTTGTGCCTAGCCATTCTCCAAGAACGTGGCCCAGAACGGGCGAGGACTGCAATTCAGTTGTGGCCCGATGGCAGCCCAACATTCAAACGAAGGGAACGGCCTGCTAATAGCTGGCCAGCCCTGACTTCATTCCCGTCTCCTCACACGGCGGCCGCCGCTCCTCTTGACTCCCGTCGCATCGCATCACGGTCAGGAGCACGGTTCCGGGATTCAGTCCGAATCAACCGAATTCTGTACATCAAAGAAACCATCGTCGGCACGCAAGGTCCTCGGGCCGCCCTGCACATGGGGTGCTTTCGGGCTGGTCTGGAGGCCCAACAGGCCTTGCCTGGGCTGTAGCTAAGGCACGAAGCTCACCTTGGCACGGCCTGTGAGGCACGATGACCCGTGACGGCCCAACCCCCATCTATGTAGGCGACGATGGCTGCTGCTGCGAACGAGAAGCTCTGATCTGGTCGTCTCTTCAGATGAAACTAAACTGCATCGATCTGCATGCCGTCGTCGTGGCATGAGAGCCATTTTCCTTTGGAACGACATGACATCACAGACTGGGGATGTTAATTGGACGGTTTTGCCTACTCGATGAGGGTCGTCGTCGATCGAGTTTAGTAGATAAAGAAATTATTCGCTTTTTGACTATATGCTGCTGGTGTTTACTGTGTGGTCTTTACTGATACCGAACTCGATCCAGTTATATTATTCACTTTTTGACTACATGTTGCTGGACTGAAAGCTACTACTTTTATCAATGTGACTTAAGGAGAAGCATGCGTGCACAGGCTTTGTAGTAGTTATGATGGAGGCTCATTTTTTTTATCAAATACTGAGGTAATACATGATGGATTATTCAAATTATGTAGTCCTGTCCCATGATAAGATAGGTCATAATTGAGAAATTAAATGCCCGAAAACTTTCACAAGTGAACTTTTTATAATTACTAATCGGATGCCTTTAGCCGGTACAACAACACACACAATGATACAGTAGGGATCTGGTTTTATATCCAAACAACCAAAAAATTGTTGTAAACTCTGAAGTCTTCTAGCATATTATATTATTTGTATACTATCATATGCAATCTCATTCAAACATGGCGTGGTGGAAAAGTGAAAGTATGTTTTGTTTCTCTCCAATTTCTCAAATTCAGAAAGGTATTGTTAATGCTTGTTAAAATGTAGATATGCTCTTGCCGCATAATCCTGAAATTGTTCTGTAGATTTAGTTTCAGATCTACAAGCAATATGCTATATATACATGCACAAGGACGAGTTCCATGCCCATTGCATGACTTTAGTTTGAGGTATGCACGAGGCTGCAGTCAAGCTAAGCATACATCGTGTTTGTGCATCTTTGAATTCGGTCCTAACGACAGTGTACAGCTTAAGAGTACAGCTTAAGATTACTCTAGGGGAGAACGTCCGTCAGCAACAATATGGATGCGCACAGTGCTCACGCAAATCTCCTTGTAGAACACTTGGTTCATTCGCTGTGACCCTTTTCTATCAGGGGTAAGATAGTATGATCTCTACATTCAAAAAAAAAAAACGTGTTTTCTTCCTTGCCAGCTGATCTATCAAAGATGCATGAATTTACACAGAAGCTGCGCATGTTATGTGTCAACCTAAGCACCAAGAGGTCTAGGAATTCAGAATTTAGGGATACAAAACAAATATTTACTGAGCAATTGGCTTTTTAAATTGTTCAATGAGAATGGTATGTGGCAGGAACTTTTAAGAAATAAATATATCAAAAACAAGACTATAGGCAGTTGTGTTAAAAAACCGACAAATTCTCACTTTTGGAAAAGTCTAATGAATATTAAAGATTTTTTTATGGAATTGGGTCATTTGAAAGTCAATGATGGAACACAAACTAGATTTTGGGAGGATACTTGGCTGGGAAACAAATCCCTCAAGATTAGATTTCTTGCTTTGTTTAACATTGTAAGAAGAAAATAAGATTCGGTTGCTAAAGTTTTAGGTTCACCCTTACTAAACAAGATTTGGTGGGTCAGAGCTTAATAAATTAGAACCGTGTTGTTGCTTCTTTACAAAAAGTTAATCTATCTGATGAGAGAGATGTGTTTGTGTGGGATTTGAAAGCATCAGAGATATTCACAGTCAAGTATATGTATGCTGCATTAATTAACAATGGGTAAGAGTGTCGTAAGATATTTGACAAACAAAACTTCCCATGAAAATTAAAGTTTTCATGTGGTATTTAAAGAGAGGTGTAATTCTAACTAAAGATAATTTGGTTAGGCGTAATTGGTAGGGGGATACTAGTTGTAGCTTCTGTCATTTCACTGAAACCATTAAACACCTATTTTTTGATTGCTTTTATGCTAAATTTTTGTGGCATTCTATACATATGCTTTTTGGAATTATTCCTCCTTTGAATATGGCTGACTTGTTTGAGCGTTGGTCTAAATTGGAAACTAAAAAGTATAATTTATTGTTATTAACAGCAGCTGCGGTACTTTTTTTGAGCAATATGAATAACTAGGAATAAAGTGGTTTTTGACAAATGTAGGCCAAAACCTCTTTTGCAGGTACTATTTCGAGGAACACACTATTTACGTTAGTTGGCACGCTTGCAACGCCATGATGATGTGAAGGATCAACTGATCTCTATGGCTCCTCATCTAGAGACATCCACCTTACATTTCTTGGTTTCATTGGATGGTTTTCGCAAATACAAGTTGCCTATGTTTAGTCAAAAACTGTTTATCTTGCAAGTTTCTGTGTGCCTAATATTCTTACAGCCGAACTTTATGCTTGGTTTGGAGTCTGTAATAATTGGCCTGATTCTATCCTTGATAGATGAAAATAGATATTTTATCCTTTATTAAAAAAAGCTACGCACGTTTTTCACCTTTTGTTTCGAGGAACTACGACTTTTTTGTCCAGAACCTAGCACGAGCTAAGTTATATTATTTCCTATTGGCAGCATCAGGCTCCATATTAGACATTGTTACAGTTAGATAATGGATAGGTTATTTTGGATTTACTTTATTTGTATTGGCAGCATAGAGAACTAATAACCCGTATAGGGTAATCTTCTATATACGATTTGGGCACCAAAAGCGGGCTAACGGATAGGGCCACATCGCCTGTTAGCCCGCTGGTCATTGGATTTGGCGAACTTGTGATGGCCGCCGTTCGATTGCGGATCAGGTCTGGTCTCAACCCGCTTCTTTGTGAGCCTGAAACCTTCAGGAACTTCTCGGGCTCGTCGAGCAAGCGGCGGCACGGGCTCCAGCCACCACCGAGGCGGAACCGAGAGCGAGAAACGGCCGTGACGGGGCCACCACACCACCACACCATGACACTACCACGCTGGTGGCCGAGGGCACCTCACGCTGCCATGGCCGGCGTCCAGGGCCATCACGCAGCACGCTGGTCGCTAGGGAGCAGGTCCACCCGCCATGGCCAGGGGCCTCGCCGAAGCACCATGGTTTGGTGGCGCTGCTTCCCGCCTGTGGAGCCCGCACGTACCATGGCTGCGTATCGTCACGGGCCAGGGCCACTTATGCACCACCGGATCCAGATTCTCCCATCGCATGCCGAGCTGAGGCAGCGACGCCGGACCTCCTCTTCCTCGAGTTGCTAACCTGTGCTTGTGCAACGTGTGTGGCTGCTGCAGTAGCAGGTAGTGCCGTGCCGTGCTCCTACCACTGACTTTGGATCACTGTTGTAATTCTTGCTTGTGCCACCAAGGTTTGTATATGGATGTGCAAATGTTCACACCTCTCTAGCCGCCCGAGATGCAAAATTGTAGTACGAAAGAAGGTTAAGAAAAAGTTCATCAATATCTCGCGTGAGACAGAGAGGATAGGAGGCGACGCATCGTCGGTGACTTCGGGGGTCCGCCGCCAGTGACCGGACCAATATCTTGGCAAGAAAAGTAGGAGAACGGGGCTACGGAACTATGTTGATCATTATCCACGGTGAGTTTTCCCCATCCCCTCCCTCCTCGCTCAAATATGGTTTCCGCCTTGAGCAGTGATGTCTGTGGGGAGAACGCGGTGGTGTTTTGCTTGGCCGATTCGGCATATCTATGCAGGAACTGTGATCGGGATGTACATGGGATGAACATCCTGGCAGCCTGCCATGTAATAGCTCGGATCGAAGCGAATTTAGGGGAGAATCAGGAACATACGTAAAGACAAATTGTGGTTGTGGGCTGAGGTTGGGGAAGATTGGCGATGGAGGATACTCCTCTGGTTGGGCGGATTGAGGACAGGCCTCGGGAGTGTCCAGAGCTCCAATCAGCCCTGACAAAGAAGACAATCCTTCACGGATTGACCTTAGCCCCTGGTGCTCTGGGTGCCACAGAGCTGAATGCTCATACCTATAAACCTACAACAGCAGGGGGAAGCAACTCGCCTGAGACGAACTAGCCAAGGAAATCAAATCGCATTTGTTCTACAATGACTCATTCAACCAATTGGAGAATTCTGTTGAGCTCGAATCAGCCATGAATCGTATGGAACAGGTTCAATAGGGATCAGTAGCTCGAGTGCTGGAACAGGGAAGCCACAATGGGGGCAGGAAGACAAGTTTGGGCAAACTGACATTCGGTTTGCCCACACTTGGATTCCGAGTCAGGCTGGGCCTGGACCGGGCTTGTACTGGATTCCCAAGGGAGCTATTGACTTGAACTCCAGATACGCACCCTATAGAGAAGAGGAGTGGAAATTTGGTACCAAGAAGGTTAGGGTTCACCAGCCGCCGCAACCACTCTCCCAATCCTTTGTCCAAGCAATGAAAGGAGAGATGGATAGTCAAGGAGCTGGGAAGAGGAGATGGGAGGAGAAAGGAGGAGATTGGATGGATAACGATGATCTGCTCACTTAGGAGCTTCAAGAACAAGACCTTCGGTGCCACCTGTAGCGTGGCCCGGGGGGAGGACGGGATCATCAGGGGTGGGGCAGTCCGCGTGGAATCAACCTGGTGGGGCAGGGACAGGAGAGATTCAATCAAGGTAGGAATGGATCAGGAGCTCTCTATGAAGGTAACAACCCATACTCATCTCAGGGGAATTGGAACTATCAGGGTGGGCGTCAGAATCAACATAATCAGCAAAACTTTCGCCAGACAAATGAACGTCAGGGGGCTTAGACATAATCAACATCAGGATTCTGATTGGAAAGAAGGGAGTAAAGAGCATGAGAAACTTGCTGTTACTAAAGCTGAGGGCAGTAAATCCAAAGCCATAGTAGATATGATTTGCTATAGATGTTTCCAACCTAGACACCTACAGGTAGATTGCAACAACAATCCTGTGTGTTATAAATGCAAAGGGAGTGGCCACATGTCCCATGAGTGCAAAGAACAAGACACTAGAAAAATAAAGATGTATGGATTTGGTGTTCCTGGTCAGGGTTTTTACAAGATGAACTTCTTAGAAGCCAAAGTTAAGGTGACTGAAACTACTAGGGTGTTATTTGTGCTAAAAGGGGAAGAAAGTGCTGTCAAAATTGACAGGGAACTCAGACACCTTATCAACCCTGATTGGGACTTCAAAATTAAGGACATGGGACACCAAGACTTCATGGTGATCTTCCCTGATAAGCCTACACTAGATACTTTTGTTAGACTACATGATTTTAAGTTGTCTCTGTATGGTCTGCAAGTCAGACTGGAAGAAACTACAAGAGATCCTGATACCTCCTGAGTGTTGCAAACTATGTGGGTGAAGATCTACAAAATTCTTGATATTGCAAGAGATATAGATTCAGTAAAAGATATAGCATCACTGGTAGTGGAACCCTTGGTGGTGGATGAACTAAGTTTGATTAGGGATGGTCCTATGAGAGTCCAGGGGAGGTGCAGAGATCCAAGTAAAGTTGATTGCTCAATTGAAATATTCTTCAATTCAGATGGTGTCTTTATGCGATATGAAGTGGAGAAAAAAAATCTGGCCCAGCTAGAGGAACAAGATAACCTGAAGATAAGTCTGATAGGGACAAGGATTATCAACCAAGTGGGGATGCTAGTGAGAAAAGTTTTGGTAAATTTGACAGGTATAATAGGCTAGAAAAAGAAGGCGAAAGAGGAGAGGACGAGTGTATGGAGGAGGAATTAGAAAAAACTGAAGATTCAGAGAAAGATGGGGTGAGTCCTGTGTATGCTATTCCTATTACTGCATACCAACCTGGTAAAGGGGTGCTTGATGTTAAAAGCTTAACTGATCAGGAGCCAGGATTAATGGATAAAGCACAGGATGATCTAATCCCTAATGACTCTCAATATGTGGTGCATTGTGGAAAAGAAACAATTTTGGTTGACAAATCAAAATGGCCCAAGTTAAAACTTCCTGGGGAAGGAGAGGAGAAATCTCTTACTCAGGAGCCATCATTAATGGTTGAAGGAAACCAACCTCTCAATCTGTAGGGGAGACTCAGTGATTAGGACATTATGGATCACATGTCCAACTGGAGCAATGACTCAGGGGGAGATGAGGATGGACTGGGGTGGAAGACATCAAATGGGAAAAAGGGAGGAAGAGGAAGGTCAGAACTGTGGCTATAGCTTCCAGAACCAGCAACAGAATTCCCAAGATGGTGTTCCTATTGCTGAGAAGGCCGCGACTAGGACGTAGCCAAGAATGACTGCTCCAAAATGATAGGTAATCTTCTTTCTCGTAATCCCTTTACTATACTAAATGATGCCTCTATTAGTGAATTACAAGATGTTATGCTTGATTTAAATATTGTCAATGAACATATAGTAGAACAAATAGATGTGTTTAGAGCTGAGGTGTTGGTTAGAGTTGCTATGGCAGATGCCAACTATAAATTGCACCTTGAAAAGCTAAAAGGAAAAGATAAGCATGTTGATATAGATTCTGGAGGAGACCTAGATATGGGGCTGATCAACAATGAATCTAGACCTGATGTTAACATGAATCCCAGGGGTGTGGGGATTGAAACACAGAAAAAGAACAAGGAGGGGGAGCAAGTGGGGGATTATATTCAATGAGGATACTCTTCCGGAATATTAGAGGATTGGGGAAGTTTTACAAAAGGAATCTCATCAGAAATCATATTCTACAAGATGATATTGATTTTGTAGCAATACAAGAGTCTATTAAATAAGAGTTTGAAGACTGGGAGTTGAAAGAGATGTCAGGAAACAAGGAGTTTGTGTGGTTTTGGGCTCCAGCAAAGGGGCATTCTGGAGGCCTAGTTACAGGGGTGAATACTGAGGACTTTGACGTTGAGAGCAACATTGTGAATGACTATTATTTGGCTACTCTGATCAAGAACAGGACTTCTAATTTTAGGTTTTGGATCCTTAATATCTATGGTGCTGCTAATCATGAATATTCTGATGAGTTCTTAAAAGTGCTATCTCTTTTCTGTGAGCAAGATAATCTGCCAAAAGTTCTTGGGGGTGACTTTAATTTGATCAGAGATAATAAGGATAGAAACAAAGGACAAGGGGAGCCTAGGCTGATGAACATGTTTAATGACTTTATTGGGGATTTCCATTTTAGAGACTTATACATAAAAGGAATGAGATATTCCTGGTCTAGGAAACAAAGGGATCCCCTTCTGGTCAGACTAGATAGAATTTTGGTTTCTACTGATTAGGATATGAGGTTTCATCAAAGCTATGCCTAGTACAAAGCAAGAGTGAGTTTGGACCATTCCCCTCTCCTGCTTGACCCTAGGAACACAGAGATCCTAAGTCCATGTCTTTTTACTTTCAAGAGAAATGGTTCTACCTTGACAAATTAGGGGAGTCGATCAAAGAGAAATGGGAGCTCTTCAATAATCAGCACCAGGGGAGTGGTTATGCTTTGGACAGATGGCATGATGGCTTGCCAGGACTAAGATAGTTTCTCAGGGGGTGGAATATGAGAATGATAGGTAAAAAAAAAAGATAAAAAAATACTGCTAAAAAGAGTAGAAGATATTGACCGCATTGCTAAAACAAGGCTTCTATCCATGGAAGAATGGAGGGAGAGAATAGATAGTGAGGACCAATTAGAAGAGTTACAAAATCTGGAAAATGCTCAACTAAAATAGATGGCTGGGAGGAAATGGGTGCTAAAAGGGGATGCAAACACCCATTTCTTCCACCAGTGAATGAGTGGGAGAAGAAGGAAAAGTAACATCTCTTTTCTTGAAACTGATGAGGGAGAAATAAAAGGTCAAAAAGAGATCACGAATCATATTGTCCTTTACTATAAAGGCCTTTTTAGCAACAATGAAGAATGTCTGATTCAATTAGGGGATGATTTCTGGCCTGGGAAGATGTGTGTCAGTGAGAGTGATCAGAACTTGTTGATTCAACCTTTCTCTCCATAAGAGATTAAGAAGACCATTATGGAGATCAGGGAGAATTCTGCACCAGGACCAAATGGGTATGGAGTGTCCTTCTTCAAGAAATGCTCGGACACCATAAAAGATACTTTGGCTCAGATGTTCCTGAATTTCTGGGAGGGTAACCTAGATATTAGGAGACTGAATTATGGGGTCATCACTTTAGTACCTAAACTCAAAGAGGCAAGCACCATTAAATAGTTCAGACCCATTTGCCTCCTCAGTATAGATTAGTCCCTGCTGCTCAAAAAATCATTAGAAGTAATCAGACAGTTTTTCTGAAGCAGACGAACATCCTAGATGGAGTAGTGGTCCTACACGAGGTACTACATGAACTGCACTAATCGAAAAAGAAAGGGCTAATCTTGAAAATAGACTTCGAGAAAGCTTATGATAGAGTGAGATGGAGTTTCTTGGAGGAGGTTATGAGAAAAAGAGGCTTTCCCCAACAGTGGATTCAGTGGGTTATGCAAACAGTAGTAGGGGGCAGAGTCTGTATCAATGTTAATGGAGAAAGGAGCCAATACTTTAGAACCTATAGGGGTCTAAGACAGGGAGATCCCTTATAACCTCTACTATTTAACTTAGTTGCTGATGCTCTTGGAGTCATGCTTCAGAAAGCTGTTGGTAAGGGCCATATCAAAGGGGTGTTAACTAAGCTGGTGAGTGGAGGAATATCTCATATCCAATATGCAGACGATACTATCATCATGATTGAACCAAGTGTTACCTACATCAGGAATCTCAAATTGATCTTATATTGTTTTGAGTGGATGACTGGCCTCAAAAACAACTTTCACAAGAGTGAGGTGTATGCTTTTGGAGTGGGTCAGGAGGAGAAGGAGAATATGGCTAATATGCTCAACTGCACCTTAGGAGATTTCCCTATGAAATTCCTAGGCATTCCAATTAGCTACAAACACCTAAACATGGAAACATTCAAACCTCCAGGGCAGAAGATGAGGAAGAGGTTTGACCCATGCAAAGGGAGGTTTCTGACTTCAGGGGGGAGACAAATACTGACTAATACCTGCCTAAGTAGTATCCCTATGTACTGCATGGGCTTTTACATGCTCAAAGATGGGGTGCACAAAGAAATGGACACTATTAGAGCTAAGTTCTTTTGGCAAGGGGCTGAAGACAAGTTTAAATACCATATGGCTACTTGGGAGATTGTGAGTAGGCCTAAAGAGCAGGGGGCCGCTAGGCATCATCAACACCAAACTGATGAATGAATGTTTATTAGTTAAATGGATTTGGAGGAGTTTTCAAGAACCCAATAATCTTTGGTTCATACTGATCAAAGCTAAATATCTAGACAGGAAGGGCTTCTTTGGGTCCTCTGCAGCTGGTCGATCCCAATTCTGCAAAGGAATTCACAGTGTCAAACACTTGTTTAATTGGGGTGCTACCTTCCAGATTGGTAATGGACACCACTGCAGGTTCTGGGAGGATTGCTGGGCAAAGAGTGTTCCTTTAAGAATCTTTTATGATGACTTATATCAACTGGCTTGAGACCCTACCTGTTCTGTGCATGATTGCAGAGAAGACGATTCTTGGTTTTTTGATTTCAGAAAGTCACTATCTAACCAAGAATACGATAGGTGGCTAGGCTTACTAGATGATATAAGTGATATAGCACTCACTAACAACAAGGCAGATTCTGTGCTTTGGGCTCTAGATAGCAAAAGCATGTTTACAACTAAGTCCTTATACCGATTTCTGACTGATAGAGGGGTGACAAGTAGAACAGCAGGCATTATCTGGAAATGTAAGGTCCCCTTAAAAATCAAGGTGTTCCTATGGCAATTGTTCAATGATAAATTACAAACTGCCCAAAACTTGAAAAAGAAAAACTGGAACGGAGAACCTACCTGCTGTCTATGTGGGAGATTAGAATCTGTTGATCACATTGTTTCACTTGCCCGGTTACTACATTCATTTGGAGTTTCATCAAACACTCCTTTAACCTGGAACACTACCCCACCTCGGTGGATGACTTTGCACAGACCTGGCTGAGGAGGGGAGTACCTCTACCGAAACACTTCATCATGTTTATATTTGCAGGGATCACATGGGCTCTCTGGAATTTGCGCAACAAGATGGCCATCAACAAGGTTTTGCCTAATGCTCCAACTGATGTTCTGTATAATGGCATATCATACATGCAGAAGTGGTGCACGGCGCTGAAGGAGAAGGACCGAGGACGCTTTGAACAGCTGAAGGACGTCATGATGAACAACCTCAAGAACTTCCAGTCGAGTGGAGTCATGATCTCTGACATAGTAGAGATTTGATTTGAGTTGCATGTAACGCTTTGAGCAAAACTTGTACACTGGCTACCCCAGTTTTATTTCCCTTTGTAAACATTTGGCTTTCAATAAAAGCTGAGGAAACTCATTTAAAAAAAAGATGCAAAGCTGTGCTTGCACTCGCAGTGCTGCCAGGTCAGCAATCACTATCGGATTCTACTTCTTTGCCGAGTGCTGATGGCACTCGGCAAAGCCTGATATATACTCAGTAAAGGCTTTGCCGAGTGCCGCACTCGACAAAAAGCTGTCGGAAAAAAAACGATGGCAAAGGCTTCTTTGCCGAGTGCCACGTGTCAGGCACTCGGTAATGATAAAAATTTAAAAAAATCCAAATAATAAAAAAAAATTTAATTGGGGAGGGGACCCACTGGCCAACCCCGACCACCCCGACTCATGGTATTTTTCCTTAGGATTTTTGAACACTTTGCGACGATGGGGATTCAAATTGACGACCTCTCTCTCACGCGTTTCTACCTTAACCACTGCATTACACCATCACATGTGTCTATAAGCAGTTTTAATTTCCCACATATTATATTAAACTGAGTGTAAATTACTTTTTTATACCCTAAATGATTTTAAATAAAAAAGTTGTTAACTACAAAATTTTATAATTTTTTGAGGTCTACACTTTTCGTTTAGGATGTTTTTCCATCCAAGGTCGTTTATAAAATTTAAATTTCAAATCTGAGAAATTCAAACATTTGTTTAGCACGGCAAGATGAACTCAAATGAAAAAGTTATCAACTATAACCTTTCATAACTTTTCGAGATCTACAGACCTTATTTTGGGTGTGTTTCCATCCAAGGTTATTTAAAAAATTCATATTTTGAATTTTTAAAATTCAAACGTAATTTATCATGGCAAAGGTGAACTCAAATAAAAAAGTTTTCAACTGCAGTATTTCATAACTTCTCAAGATTTTGGTTGTTTGATCATTTGTTCATCCAACATGGTCGTTCTTACATAATTCACAATTCTCATATAATCCTCTCTAATAGTTTTAATGAAACTTTGTAAAGAGATGTAGAATTTATGAACAACTTTATTATCGATTTGTCAAATAAAGAAATGATCAATATAAACTTTATAGATCTTAAAAAGTTATAAAAGTTTATAGTAGAAAACCTTTTCATTTAAGTTAATTTAGTGCCTTAAAATATATTTTTGAAAATCTCTTTGCTGAGTGCCATGAGCTTGGCACTAGAAAAAGAGGCCTGACACTCGACAAAGAGGTCTGGAAAAGACCTCTTTGCTGAGTGCAAAGTCTGGCACTTGGCAAAGACTTTCTTTGCCGAGTGCCCGAGATTTAGCACTCGGTAAAGAATATACACTTGGCAAAGTCGTGATTTCCGATAGTGAATGCAGCAGGGAAAATGGCATGACATCTAATCTTGTACGCCAAGATCAATGACGTGCTTAGGCTCAGAAGTTGTTTGATGAAATGCTGCAGGAACCAGCTTTTCAATGTCCTGCCGAAGGGCTGCCACTCTGCAGCCATCTCCAAGCACAAAGTCACTAAGGGCACATCGCTTGGCAAGGTGACACCACAAAAAACCTACTTCCTATGCCAAGCAACATCAGGTATCAAACACATATTTCTCACGTTTTAATTTCTCTCTTTTTTAATCTGTGCTCTAACTTACATATCCATTTGTTCTGCTACTTTGACAATTTTGATATTTGTGCATGAACATTTGTTTAGTATCATATTAGTGACATGAAAGTATCTCCGTCTTTTGTATGGCTGTTATAATTATAAATTTAGCTGTAGAACAAGCCCTTCTTATCATCCTTTGCTTTACAATATCTTACAAATGGCATGATTGAGTTGAAGAAAGACAAATTTAGCTATGAAGAGATCTATTAGGAGTGACCCCTATTTAATTTCACCAAGATTATTTAGTATGGTTAACATGTAAAATGATGCTGGTAAAGGTGTTCATGCAAATTTAATCATTTATAACTATTCTCATCAGCTTGTTAGTAGTCGATCTTGCAATTGCTAAAAGTGTGCCATCTAAGAGGGAACTACATAGTACATAAGTGAATATTCAGTTTCTAACACTATCAGCTTGCAACATAAGTGAATATTCAGTTTCTAACACTATCAGCTTGCACATATTTTTATATTTAGTTACATGTTGCTACTATATGTCAAAAAATTTAGAGTACATGACCTCAAATTCAGATTAATCTAACAGACACATCCAAACAAGAATAAAAGTATAACCGGCTGGATGCTAACAAGGATAAGAACTGTGAGTTGGGATTGCTTATTTTGTTGTTTACACACTCAAAAGCAAGATCTATACTTAGCTTCAACTTTGGAAAGTTACAAATTGCATATTATTATCATCATAGTGTCGAAGGTAATTATTTGCTATTTTCAGCCACCATTTTTGCATCACTGTATTTTTCTCATTCAGAAATCGATAATATTGATGAATATTCTTATATATATCATCCCAGCAGAGAAGGAGCATGAGGTGGCACCCACACTTGGGTCTCCACGCATCATGTGTACCGGCCCAACACTGGCAGGAGCGCGGCAACGCCGCGCATGATTTCTAGTTCATTTAATCGAAAGTGTTTACTAATTTATAAATGGGTATGGCGAAATTTGTGTTTATTCTTCTAATGACAACAACAAGTAATTGTTCTTTCTGATTAGTGTGGTGATTTCTGGGCTTTGGTAGTACTATAAGTAGTAACATGCAGACTTATTATTTTTGTTAGTATAATACTAAGATAACAGATCTATTCGGTATTTAAAATGTGTAATCCTCTCATTACAAGATAACATTATTCATACTTGAAAGATTGTGCCCTCAAACCAAACAGTATTTTATACATAATTAAATTACTTAACTCATCCATATACCCGATACAACAAATTTGCATGCTATATGCGAGCTCACCATGTGGACCATAGAAATCATGCTTGCACCAGTTTTTATGTAAAATCTAACCAAACCCGCACAATGTGATGGTCTAACGGTTTTGAACTAGTGGGTTAACAGTTTACACATGTTAATTGATTTTGGCAAAGAGTGCTAGCAGTGCTGCAGACTGAAAGAAGCTGCCGATGGCGACCAAGCACGGGTTCAGCCTGTAGGCACCCTCGACAAGCAGAATGCTTCGACATCAGCAAATGATTTGTCCACCATTGGCATGTGGCTAAGGTCAGCGTACGAGGTGCTTGTGCTGCTGCGCAAACGTCGGGACCATGACCACCTGGCCGTATATGTCTCCGACATCCCTGGAGGCACGACGTTTTTCAGCATGCTCGGATAGTTGAGGCTGGACATGTGCATTGTGGGCAGCTCGGAGCATCTCCACGAATCATTGCGCGAAACGGCGTGTAGTGCAGCAACGACAAGCGTGGAACAGACGTGGGCGGCATACTTTTGTTATGCTCGTACAGGAGGCCAGGTGCGGTCGGCCTCCAAATACGGTTTGTTATGGATTGGTTGAAGGGTTGGCTGGATTTGCAACCAAACCATATACGTGTATGATAGGAGGTATGGCTGCACCTGCCACACATTGAGCTTTTTTTGTTCAGGAAATAGAGGGAAAATGAAGAACATGCATGATTTGCACGATGGAAATAATAGATAGTATGATATATATTATAGTTGTGGGATATATAAATATCCCCCGTCACTATCTTTGATTTTCCAAAGAATTCAAGCTAGCTCCCTCCCGGTCCTGGATTGAAAGCTAAGTGTGCACTCAAGAAACGAAACCTTGAATAGGGTAGCACTCCTCCGGGCCTAAGTTTGTCTTCTTGATGGAGCGAATTCTTAGATGGAAGCTAAAAAAATCACTCGTTAGTATGATGCAAAACCATAGGTCTAAGATCGGTCTAAGGTTTGACCTTGATTGTGGTCATGCCTAAGGGTCTTCTTCTCAATACAATGCTTCGGGTTGTCATATCCGACAAATCAAGTTTTTATATGACTTTACATAATAAATAATATAAATAACACAACTTAATTATATATGTAAGTTATTTTTGTCCATTGTGTATTGAAAAATTTACACACAATTCATAACTTGTCGTGATTAAACTTTTCAACATGAAAATTTGTTTCATTATGTAGACGGAAAAACTATTTCTATGGATGAAAGATGGAACAAGGATGCATAAGTTTGAGCTACTGATTTTTTTTATTTTAGTTTGACTTCATTGATGTCTCCTTGTCATCCACAATACGGGCTATCCGCTAGCTACTAGGGATGGCAATGGAGTGATTTTCGGTCAGATATCTATGGGTTTTGGGTCTAGCGGGTTCAGGTTTGGGTGAGATTTCTCATCAATGGTTTTGGGCTAGGGGTCCAAAACCAATCAAGTTTGGTTTCGGGTTCGGTTTCCACCCGTGAATACCCGATGGACGCCCAAAATAAATCATTTGGAATGAAAGCTCGTTTCGGGTTTGGTTTCCACCCGTGAATACACGATGGACGCCCGAAATAAATCATTTGGAATGAAAGCTCATTTTTTTATATATTAATAATAGTTTGTTTACTTGGCATATTAAATTTATCATAAGTCGAATTATGAAATTATTTACTATTTG
>CM041633.1:60461610-60647190 GCA_023333625.1 Bothriochloa decipiens | reverse complement strand
ATGGCAATGAAGTTATGGGAATCAAATAGTTACTCCCTCATCTAACAACAACTCCAAGAGAAATGGTGAAACTAGATAGCTAAACTTTTAATTTAGCCAAAATTTAAAGTAGAAAACTTTGTAGAAAAATAGAAAATCCCAACAATCTTTCTAGTATGGCAAACCTAAATAGCTAGAGGCACATGTAAGCTATAGTTAGCATACAAGATTTTAGAAATAGCCATGTTGCTATTTTACAGATCAAATATAGCAAAGCTATTGAAGCTTAATTTTTACAAGAAAAATTTTGAAAATAGTCTACATAACAAGTACACATTTGAGTTGCTCCTAGCCGCCAGGAACCCGCCCCTCGGATCCCGTGCTCCCGCTGGCAAGGTCGCCCATTCCCTCTACCTCCGGGGGTCCTCGGGGGCCTCGGATGCGTGGGGAATTGGAGGCTTTTCTTCCGGCGGTGTAGATTATAGGTCCCTTCTCGGTTAGGTTCTCCGGCGGCGTGAGGTTGGTGGAGGTGGCCGCGTTGCCATGGTGGAATAAAGTCCTCCTGGCCTTCGTCCACCTCGTCGTCGTCTACTCCGGTGACCATGGGAGGCATGTGAGGTGGTGTAGGAGTTTGCGGCGGCTGCTGTTTCGTTGTCAAGGTGGAGCGGCGGTGCTCGTGCCGCATTTTATGTGAAGTCTATGATAGCAGCGGGGGGTGTGGCGGCAAGATGAAGTGTGGTGGATCGAGCTCGATCTGTGGACGACACGGGTCATCGGCGAGCTTCGGTTCAGGGTTGAGCGGGCTCGGCTTCACCGCGACGGCGGATGCCATCATCGGCATCGCCATTGTCGTTCCAACCTGGAGTGTGGTACTGACGGACGGGCGTTCAAAGACTTCTTCGCGTTCACGAGATTGAGCATCTGCTGCAGTCCACCTCAACGCCGGCGGCTTCCTCCGGCTTTAGGTGCTTCAGGTTTGCCGACATTGGCTGGTGACGACGGTCTTCGTCGGTGGCAGATGAGGCTGACTTCCGTTATCAAAGGGGCTACGGATCAGTTTGTAATTTCTCTTTTTGTTAAAGTCCTCGTAGCATATAGGCTAGGCTGCTGTCTTCCATATTCTTATTCGGTATTCCTATATCACGTTTTTGCTTGCCCTACTTAATATAGGTATAAATACGTACCACGTCTTTATGTTTGACCAGTGGCAGGTTGCTAAGCGGGTTAACAAGGTGTTTGGGAAGTACTGTACGATCCTAAAATCTAGGATCCTGTGTTGCCCCGTCTATATGGTACGTAATTATCTCATCACAGACCGAGCCACCACGCATTTGTCTCCCCTTTGTGTCGTCCCTATATTTGTGGTTCTCACGAACGATGGTGGTGGCGGCGCCGCTGTGCCCCTTGGTGCATTGGACCGCGCGAGGAATTAGTCAAGCCCACGAGCGATAAAGGCATGCATGCCACTTCCGCCGTGACACCAAGTGCTCGGAGTCCCACTTCTCCAGCCCTCGTCCTACCCAATAGCCTTCCTCCGTCGTCGTCGTCCCTCCCAGTGCGGCACGTACCCCAGCGCCTCTGCGATCCGCCGCTGCAGCTCATTTGCCAGGGTACACCCGTCAAAAACGATTTCGAGGAGTCAGCAATCAACCAATCATGTACTATTTTTATTAAGAAAAAAATATCTTCATATTTCTCAAATGCACTATATCTAGAGACACAAACTAAAAGAAGAATGCACTTTAATCTAGGACGAAGGTTTGTAGGAGTGGAATAGAAAGTGCTTGCATGCATTGGTAGTGGAGGACGCAATATGTCTTGCGGCTGGAAGACGAAGACTTGGTGTGCAAGACTGAGTGGCCCGTCTACTAGTGGTAGAGATCGTTGATGCGTGTGTGCATGACCCGAGCAAGCAGCTGTTGCTCATGCATGTAAGTCGGCCTTCTTATAGCCATGTGCGTGCGTTGTGTGAGTTGTGCGTTGTGTGAGTTGAGCAGAAAGAAACAAAAAGAGTGTCGATGTTGTGTCGCCGATGCGGCGTTCGGCGCCACAGTAGGCTTCGGTCACCCGACGAGTCTTCTCTCGTGTTCCAAGTGTTCTGAGTTGTATATACATTAATAATAACCAAGCTATAGGCGTTTGCCACCATGGCGTTAGTTGTCAAAATTTCCTTGTCTATTGTTTATGTTACTATGATTGTTCGCCGGTCCTCAGTTTCAATAGGCTGTGGCCTGGCAAACCAGCCACCCTTACAAATGCCTTAGTAAGGGCGGTTAGTGTTACCAACCGTCCTTACAAATGGCATGATTTATAACTGTGGCATTTGTAAGGGCAACTGCTGATTGAGCCGCCCTTACGAATGCTGGTTGTATAAGTGCCGCAACCATCTTCTTGCTTATCAAGCCATTCATTCCTCCACGCAAAAAAAAGGTTGGGAGGCCTTGAGCCCTCCTAGAAAATTGCTCTACTAAGTGGGGGAGGTTTTGATTTTGCTCTACTAATTGGGGGAGGTTTAGATCTCAAATCCTTTAGTGGGAAGCTTGTAGAAGGTAATTATGAAAATGCGATTTTAACCTCTTTAATTGAAGTTCTAATGGTTGGTAAGTGAACAAATTAGAGTTTTATTTTTCTCTCTCTTCCATGGTGCTCTAGCTTTGATGGAGGAAATTAGAGCCTAGTTTTCAATTTATTAGTGTAGATTATTTAGAGAAATGAGCTCACACATATTATCAGTTGCTCTTGCACAATTTTTGCGTAGATCACATCTTAGTTTCATGTGCGGTGAAACTTGAACTATTTCTAGATCTATGGTTTATTTTTTGATTTTTTAATTAATGTTTCATGAAATTGGAATGGGGTCGACCTCGCTCTCGTCCTCCATGACGCGCAGGTAGTAATCTCTGAACTCCCTTATCTCGAACATGACGACGGCGTCGACGCCAACGTACTCGGCCACGAATGGTTCCACCATCGCGCGCGGCATGGAGCTGACGGACACGCACCGCTGCTGCGGCGGCGCCACCGCCGCGTTGAACACATCGGCGCTCATGTCCTCCGGCAGCAGGTTGGGCAGCGCAGCCCTGCCCGCTCGGAACGCGTCCTTCCGGAGCCCGAGGAAGGTCACTACGGTCATGACCCTGATCGCCCTGTCGTGGCCGATGAGGCGCAGCGCGGGATAGAGCAGAAGGAGTACGAGCGCCCTGACGAACCCGCCGTCCTCAAGGGCCACGAGCATGAAGTAAGGGAAGGTGGAGGACGACATGAGAAGCCCTCCCTCCACCTTACACACGGCGACGCCGCCCGACGCCGCCGATGGGAGCACGTCCACCACGTCCAGCGGCGACGTCCTCGGCGGCGCAGGCAGTGGCCAGGAGGCAACGAGGGCGTTGAGCATCCTGATGAGGGCCTTGTTGAGTTGGGAGAGGGATTTGGGGAAGGCCTTGGATATGGTTGCAGGGACTAGGTAGCTAGTAGGTCGCGGACAATGGAAGCAGGATTGGCAGGCGTGTTGTGCTGTGGGGTGGAGCAGTATGGATCGATCGGAAGTGCTAGGCAGCAATGGCATCTGCATACGTACTGTATATACTTATATATATACATCCGTTGCCAGTATTGAATAAATGCAAAGCTTTGTTTTTTAATTTTGGGTCATAATGCAAAGCTTTGTTGAATAAACTGAAAGGTGAACCAAACGAAAGACGTGCGTGCAGTGTACAGGGTATGCGGCGTCAGCTGCGCGAGGCAGAAGTGGAAGCGAGGGCGAGCGGCCAGGCCGGCCCAAGTGAGGGAGGAGGCACGGGCGGGCTGGTCCGTGCTCGTGGGCCAAATAATGAAATCCTCTTCTTTTTCCCACAAATAAACTAGGTCCATATAAATGGATTTAAATTTGAATTTGATGGAGAATTGAAATGGGCAGGACTTGTCGAATCAAGTAGATGGTCAAGAATATATATGAGTGGAGAAATGCCAAGATGAATTATTTAGTGCCTAATAAATTGTAGAGAAAACAAGCATTCCAAAAAAAAATTCAAAGCATTCCATCATTAATTCACATGGTGATTTTTTATGCAAGGATTTAGAAAGATATATTTTCAAATCATTTTTTGCAGAAACAAATTGTCAAGGTCTTAATTTGTGGTAAAGTTTTAAGAAGGTTCATGTTTTAGTGTGGATTTTTATTATGTTGCAAAACACGGTGTTACAATTGTTGTTCCAACCGCGACTAGAGCTTGACCCTTTAGTCCCGGTACGATCTATCAACTAGAACTAAATGTCCCCACTAGGGATGGCGATGGGGCGGTTTCGGGTGGGATATCCAAGGGGTTCGGTTCTAGTGGGTTCAGGTTTGGGGCGATGTCTCGCCCATGGTTTTCAGGTTCGACACCAAAAAATGTTTTTTTTTCACACAACAACACACAAAACCTATCAGGTTGGGGTTTTGTTTTCAACCTATGGATACCTGATGAATACCCTAAATAAATCACTTGGAATGCAAACTATTGTTTTTATTATAGATTAGTAATAACTTGTTTACTGTTGGAGGGAGTAAACTCCACCAGGAGCCCTCAGGCAACTCCGCGGCCCCAATGAGGGGCCAAGACACCCGATGGGAACCAGCAGCAAGGCATAGACCTTCGCCGGACGTTTCACCACCGTGAGCGTGTAGGACCTTCGCCGGCGCAGGGATGCCAGAGACACCGTCAGACGAAACCAACCGCCGAGCGTTGTTCCTTTTCTTTGCAGGAAGCGGAGGTTCGCAGCACCGCGCGTGAAGCTCTGCTGGACCACGAGCAAAACCCCGGCTAGCATTGCGCTGTTCGGAATGGTAACCCCAGATGCGTCAACACGGAGTCTAGATGGGAAGACACGTGGCACCGGCAGAGCCCACGGAAGCAGTTGAGCCAGCTTAGGCAAAGTACTGTCCTACCCCGTTGTGGACCCGCGGTCAGTTTAAACCAAGTGTGAAACCCTAACGTAAAAAGCTCTTGACTCTTGGTACGCCCTATAAATATCAATGGTGAGGCATCTTGTAAGGGGAAACACGGTTCCATTTTTAGTGCCAAAATGCAATTTGCCCCTGTGGGCCCATCTTGTCCCCGCTTGCTCCTACTTGTCCCCATGACTCTCTTGTGTGCAGGGACCCTTGTCCTCCCACCTCCGGCTCAACCGGCGAAGGCAGGGAGGCAGGTGCACATACTAACATTTTCTTCGACTATTAAATTATTTACTACTAGCAACCATGTCCATGCGTTGCAACGGGTCGTTGTTTTTCACTTATGTCTCAGGCTCACTTTCTCCAATCCATTGCGCGGGTCATGTGCCGCTTGGGTGGCCTATGTTTGTTTCCACAAATTCTCTCTTAAATTCGTATGTCAGTAAAGAAGACTTTTCCGGGAGTTGCCGGCTATAGGACTTCGACATCCTAACAAATAGGGTCTCATCGGACGCTGCCCCGCACCTTTTGCTCTCGCATGCTCAGGTCCTGCGTGACACACCTCCACGATACCTCGGGTTGCACGACATGGCGATCTACATTTCCGCCGTTTCGGGTGTGGCTGCCTCCTTGCTTTGCTCGGCTCTGCTGATGGACTTCAGTGTGGGCGCTGGATACATGGTGTGGGCGGCATTGATATCCGTGCTCTGTAGGTGCCCGAGGACATACCCTCCTCTGCATAGTATTCACTCGGTTTTAAATTGTAGTTTAATTTTACTTTTTTAATACATGCATTTTGCTATGTATCTACACATATTATTTATTTATATACATATGAAAATCTATATACCATAAAAGTCAAAGTGAATCTCCACCGTGCATGCGTATCTAGATCGGGCATCAATCCGCTCCACGATTTAGGATGGCTTGCTCCATCGCGAAGGCTTGGGTCTTCTATAGACTAGCAGCCAAGGTTGCAAGGGTATTCAACAGCGCTCCGCACGTGATGACGTGTTCACTTACTTTTAATCTTCTACTATCTTGTTTATACATGTAGATATGTATATATGTTATATTTATAGAAAGTCCTATGTTGCGATGTGAACCAGGTTTCGGGTATCCAATAGCTATTCCCTCTAACCATGCAGAAATACACCCGCGTCGTTATGTTTGACCAGTCGCAGGATGCTAAAATCTAGGCTTGGAGTAATGGGTATTTTGGGACGGGTCTTCATTTGGAGTGTGTACTAGTGGGTGATATTGGGTTTTTCTATATTTGGGGGTGGGACGGGTTGGGTTTGTCTATCTCGCGGGGCGGGGGCTAGGGCGGGTTGGGACTTGGGGCGTCCTCCCGTGACCGCTCTCGGTTGGAGGAGAAGATGGCCGCCGCCAGCGCACATGCCACCGCTCCAGCGTGTCCTCCTCCAACGTCGAGATTAGATCGAGGTGCCCCTCCACCAGATCTGCTCCCACATCTTCTCCTTCGTGCCATCTCGTTCTCCGGTTCTCCTTCCCCTTCTCTTCTTGATTTAATTCAGTAATTGCATTCAGGCCATGTCTCGCCGCGCGCCTCCCGCCTCCTCCGAGCCTCGCAACTGAGTTGTGTCGCGGAGCCTCTGGTTGACCCCACCGCTGAGCCGCCGCACGAGCTTTGCCGCACACTTATGCTAAGGTGAATCATGCCTCCACGCTGAACCCTATGTTTGTATTTTTGGCCGCCGAGTTGAGGAGCTATTGCTGCTGTGTGGCTGTGTGTGCTTCAATTTGAGGCGAGTCGAAGCTGGTCAGGTCCTGCGCGGCCTAGGCACCCAGTGGCTTGTTGGTCTATTCTTGCTTCGTGTTCTTCTCGCACCTGATGTGAAGGAGATGCTATCTTTGTGTGCATGGTTTTGTGGGATTTTTAGATCAGCGTATAATTAGTGTAGTGTGTAGAATGTTTTTATTCATGTGGTCCTCCAGCATGCATGTTTTTGACTATAATTAGTTAATTGGTGAAATCATTGATAAGTATGACACAATTAGTTTTGGTTGATGGAACGGAGTATTGAGGGGGTAAACTAGCTCCTTGTCAAATATTGCACAATTGTGGTTTGGTGGATACAGGCAATTGTTAGTTTGTGTACAATAAATTCAAGAGCTAAACCATGCTGTCTGTTAAAGAGTTGAAATAAAAAGGGCCAATTTCTGCAACAAAGTGCAAACTGTATTGTTTCTTTGGGCTTCGTTCAATCTTCTAAATCGCATGGATAGCACAAGTGCATAGCCTCTCTAAGCAATTGTTTTAGTTTCAGATTGGTCTCCAGAAAGGTTCTAAATGGGAGACTGAATCTAACAAGCTTCTAGATAGCACAAGTCCACACTGGTGTAAATGGGAGATTGAATCAACAAGTGATAGAACTACAATTCAGTGAGTTCAGTCACCACACTAGACAATGGGTTAGTACCAGACTAAAATTATATTGTCACTTCTGCAGTTTCATTGTTACTGAATTGAAACTCTTCTCTTACTGCTATCTATTTCGCAATTATGCTAATTATATGTCATTTCTGAAATAGATTTCTCTAGTCTTCATTCAGAAACATCTGGATCCAGTGATAGCTCCAACCATTCATCACAGACGCCAAGTAGAAGATCCAAGGTTTGGGAGCATTTTGAGCCAGAGCTGGTTGAAGTCAATGGTGCAAATATTGTGGAGCTAAGTTGACTACAGGCAACAAATCAGGTACAAACAGCCACCGAAATCACATTGCTGAGTATTGCCCAAAAATCAGTACTGAGGATAGAAAAATGTTTCTTGACACACTAAAAAAGCGTTCATTACAAGGCCCATTTACCTTTGATCCAAAAAAGAGTCGTGAACTAATGATAGAATGGTGCATTAGTGCTGAGGTTCCATTCAATAAGTTTGAGGATCCTAAATTTGAACCATGGATGGCGTCAATGTAGCCTACTGTAGATTGCATAGGGCGTCAAAAAATTCGTAATGACTATGTCTCTATGTTTGAATGAATGAAAGCTTATTTGCGAACTGAACTTCAAAGCACTAATTCTGGCATCTGTTTCACGTCTGATCTTTGGACCTCAAACCAAAAGCTAGGATATCTTTGTTTGACTGCCCACTACATTGATCCTAACTTTGTGTTGAAGAAAAAGATTATTGCTTTCAAAGATGTGAAGTACCCACATAATGGTTTAGCAATTCAGGAAGCAATCACAACATGTCTGGTAGATTATGGAATAAAGGAAAAGATGTTCAACATTACTCTTGACAATGCCGCCAACAACAAAACAGCTTGTGATCTTTTGCAAGAGAGTGGGAAGCCAATTTATTGTTTGGTGGTCAGCATCTTCTTGTTAGATGTTGCGCTCATATACTAAACCTTCTTGTCCAAGATGGTATAAATGTTGCTAATAGTGTCATAGAGACAATAAGAGATCTAATTAGACATATCAATTCTTCACCATCACGGATCCAGGCTTTCAATGAAATAGCTGATAGGGAATGCTTTCCTACCAAGGCTGGCTTAGTGCTTGACATGCCGTACCGTTGGAACTCAACGCATGAAATGATTCTTGAGGCAGTGGAGTATAAAATTGTTGTAAAGAGGTATGCCACTACACAGCAGCAACCTATTCCAGAAGATGAAGAATGGAGCAAAGCTGAACGTGTGGGTGAGTTTCTTGGGGCTTTTGCACCTGCTACAAAATCATTTTGAGCAGATAGGTATCCTACGTCGCACCTTTTCTTGTACAATGTTCTATGTATCCATGATGCTTTAAGAGGTGAACAATGGCAAGCTAATCCGGTAATAACAGATTTGGCTAAGGCAATGGACAAAAAGTTTGACAAGTATTGGGATGGTAATTATAACATGGCTCTTGTTATATGCACCGTACTTGATCCAAGGAGAAAATTTGATTACCTTGACTTCTTTTCTCGTAAAGTAAGTCAAAACTATCTTGAAGGGAGAAGAAGTATGGATTTGGCTAAAGATTGGTTGACAAAATACTACAATAGTTATGCAACTGATCTTAGGAGAGATAGTACAAGTACAATATCTCAATCTGGTGCATCTAGAAGCTTGTTAGATTCACCTGTGATGGTGTTGGGCAAATGAAGACTGGATGAAGAATTTGCTCAATTTAGTTCTCAGAGAAGAGGTACTGATACTGACAAATCTGAACTGGACGCATATTTGGAAGAAGCCCTTGTAAGGGATGATGAAATTTTGAGATTTTGACTTGGTGGAAAACAAACTCAAATAAATACCCTATGCTATCACTTATGGCAAGAGACTTTCTAGCCATACCCCTTAGCACAGTATCTTCTGAATCTCCATTTAGTTTAAGTGGTTCAATTCTTGGTGAAAACCGAAGCTCGATGCTTCCACGGACACTTGAAGCTCTAGTTTGTTGCAAAGATTGGTTCTATACATATCAGTGAAGGTATTACTCTTCTCCCTGAAAACCAGTATAGTTATGAATGTTTGTAGTACTTGAGCTTTAGGAACTAGTTATATCATCATCATGCCTAATCTCTATTATTTTATATTTTATTTTACTTGATACCATTTGTGCATTGTATCTATGAAGTATAGTTTTATTATCGGTCAGAAGCTGAACTTTAATACTCCTGTGTTGCACCAAGTCACCAACCGTTTATATTTTGTACTGTTTCTGGGTATTATGCCAATTTGGTCTATTTGGAGTACTTCTGACCGATTTTACTCAACTTGAAACTAATGCTTGGCTGCTTGCTTTCTTTACCAACAACTCATATAATATATAGTATATACATCATGGGAAAGAAGGAAAAGCATATTGTAGACTAGGCTCAACTAATCAGCCTGATTGACAAGTTTGTCTCTGAATTCACTTGAATTGAATGATCAGTTACTATTTGTTTCAAAGTAGTGTTTAGACTTTCGACAATAGAGCTTGCCTTGTTTTTTATCAATGTCTAAAAGTATGAATACTTGCTTGCTGGAATAGAAGTGAAAGCGCAGTTTTCGTTTCAAGTGCAAGTCCAAGTGGTTTCAGTTCAACTTCTTTCACATTTTGATCCATCTTCGTCACTAATTTGATGCTGGCAATATCTTTGTTTATTTGGGAATCATGAGAACAGAATGTCTTGTTTCCTAGATTTGTATGCAAGTGTATGTTGTTTATTTAAGCTATGTTTAATCACTTATTTCACCAATGATTGTCGTTGAAAAATGTCAATTGTTGTATAGTGACTGGTGCTACCAGGAGCAGTAGCAGTTGTGTTTGATTTGCTTCGATGCAACAATACTGTAGTGGTTAAAAACGATGAATCAATAGTCCAAGTTGCTTCTTTAGTTTGCTAGAAGGCAGCAGCAGACGTGCCTTTGTGGCACCATGCGGGTGCATGCCAATGAGTTTTGGGGTGGGGCGGGTTGGAGCAGGTTGGGTCTGGTTGACTAGACCATTTTGGGTTAACCCACTAATAATGAGGCGGGTTGGGGCGGGTTGACCAGATCCTTTTGTGGTGGGGGCGGGACGGGTGAACAGAGCCATCATTTGTGGGGCGGGGTGGGTTCGGGGAGGGTTTCCCCCCACTGTCAGGCGTATGTCTAGTTCTAGATCTAGATCCCCATGGATTAGAGAGATGAAGCTTGTTTTTTCATCTAGATTCACCATGGATACATAAGAACTCTCTCCCACCATTTTATCTATTTTCTTACTTTTTAGTGGCTTTTTGTCTAGATCTAGATCTAGATCCATTGTGTAAAGAGATAAAGTTTGTGTTTCTTCCATTTAGATTCACCATGGGTGCATGAAAGCTCTCTTTCACCCTTTTTTTCTCTATTTTGTCACTTTTTAGTGTCTTTTGTCCAATGCTCTCTCTTTTTCTTGATTTTGGAGGTAGATCATCAACTTTTTCTAATTCTCTTCTCCGTTTTGCTGCTTGTGCCGTGTACAACTATGATGGACAGGTCCGAATGGATATACAAGATCGACAGAGTGCTTGATCCTCGGTACCTCGCTGAATTGAGAAAGTTCATGGCCGTTGCGAAAGCTCACCGTCAGAGTCAGAAGCGGTCGATAACCACATGTCCATGTGAGAAGTGCAAGAACCGGGTAGGCAACCCAAATTGTACCGTGCAATCTCATTTGATTGTGCACGGTTTCATGGAGCATTACACGGTCTAGACTTCCCACGGCGAAAGGCTCGGTGCGAGTGGCAGTGCATATAGAGTGAGCTCTTTAACGACGACGGTGAACCAAGATCCTATTCGACCACATGTGCCACCTTCGGTGGCAGCTGCTCCAGCCGTCGCTAATGATGCTCATGATCACATCACGGTGGACGAACTATTGGAGGGCATGCAAGATGGCGCCTATGGAGGTGACGATGGTCATGAGGCTCCTTTAAGGGATCCAGAGGATGTGCAGCTGTTTGAGGACCTGGTGAACCACATTGACGAGGACGTCGTCGTGTTTGGTAGCCCGAAGTGGTTGGAGAATTTTAGAGAGGTGAAGCAGACGTCCATTGATCCTCTGTATCAGGATGGTGGGAAATTCCAGATGGGTGCACGGTGCTCCGTTTCAAACTCCAGATGCTAATGATGAAGGCCTAGCATGGTTGGTCGAACAATAGCTTCAACGTGCTGTTAAGTTACCTAGCTACCACGTACCCAATTGGTGGGAACAAGGTGCAAGCCAATACCTATCAGGCCAAGAAGCTGATTCGACCGGTGGCGATGAAAATTGGAAAGTTAGAAAGATCTTCCTCATATACAACAAGTCCAAATCCTTGGGTCCGCAGAATGTGAAGAAATCTTGTGGTGTAAGGATGACATTAAGATCATGGAGGAGACGCCAACACCGAGGCCAACCTCCGCTGCAGGATCTTGTCCCCCGGGGGGTGGTCCGGGCGACGATGACGATGATGATGAAGGCGGGGATGACAATGGCCCCAATGTCGGTGCCCTCAAGGCATGAGCCCTCCCCCTCATCTGAGGAGTCCACCTCTGGGCCCGACCAACAATGAGGTGGGGGTTTCAGGGGCACCATCTGGGGGCAAGACGACGCCAGCAAGCTAGCCGAGCACGAGCGGGCCACCTCCACCTCCCCCTCATCCGAGAAGTTCACCTCTAAGCCACACCAATGAGGCGGGGGCTTCAAGGTCAGCACCGGGGGGTAAGACAATGTCGAAAGCCTACTAAGCATGACCGGCCCACCTCCACCTCCACCTCCTCCAAGAAGTGCGCTTCCAAGCCCCACCAACGAGGCGGGGGGCAAGACGACGCCTGCAAGCCAGCCGAGCACGACACCATCTGTTGCAGAGAGCCAACACGGAGAATCGGAGGCAGAGAGCCAACACGGAGAATCGGAGGCAAGCATGAGCTTGATCACCAAACAGCTCCCGTACTCGATTACGCTCAAATGGTACATTACAGTTGAGCATAGCATTCAATTCTCATTTTTACCCCATGAAATGATACTAACACTTACATCCCTATTCTTCTAGGCCACCTGATGGTCCTCATCATATGTTTCCCTTGTTAGATGACTGCCCCGGCCACTTCGAGTGTGGCTAGTTCATGTTAACTAGGCTGCGGCTGCTCAAAAAAAATGAGTGTGATACAAGGAAGTTGCATCTGTGGTACATGGAGGCGTCAAAAAGAGGAATGAAAGGTTTCAACGTCAGGCTTCCCATGGAGGCCTTCCACTTGAGCGGTGAAGATTTTAGTATCCAAGTGGATTTCAAGGACATGTACATGCTGTTAAACGAAGACAACATTGACATCGTCCAACTCTCCCTTTTCTCTCTGTAAGTGACGACTTGTGACTTAATTTCATAGATCTCTGCATTGGTATGCGTCAACTCCATACTTATTATGCTACGATGACTTGTCCTTGTAGGATGTCAGCCAACGTAAGTGCAAAAAGGCACCATCCTATTCTCTGCCTCTCTCCAATGCATATTAATGAGAGAATCATCATGGGCTACAAGCTACACAATAAAAATTTGATGGCACGGGAGAGAGAAAAGAGATATCAGGTGAATGTGAGAAAGAACAAGAAGGATGTGGCAGACTACATATACTCTCTAATAAAGAAGCTCAAAGAGGATGGGCCACACTGTCTCATGGCTGCCTATTACTTTGGTAAGCCAAAAATGACTATAGAGTTAATAAGTGGCTAGGATCATGCTTTCTCATCGACCTAACCCATATTTGGTTTCAATGGTGCAGCACGGGCCTCGCGGGACACTAGGTTTCGCTTACCATCTATCCTCAGTATGGAAGGGCCTGCGTATTAGACTTGTTGAGAGTAAGTGATAAAATAGGGTACAAGGCCTTTGAAGATTGCTTGAAAGTGTAAGTCAATGAGCTTTATCATCATTTACAGTTATCATATGTATTCATATCGTCATTGCTAACACTAGTACATTTCATGTAGGGCTTATAAGAAGTACGTGATGGATCCTAAATGCTAGGACCTAAGATCAGAAAAGCACAAGGAAAAATCCGACGCGATTTCCCGGTACGTAGTTCAAAGGTTCAATCATGCCTCTCATACATATATGTTCTAAAGCTTTGTGTATGGATCGTCTAGTGCACCAAACAACCTAATGACTCAACTGCATATGGCTTGTATGCCTACCAGTACCTGAAAGACTGCTAGGAGTACACCAAAAGCTGGAAGAGTCTCAAGTATGGAATCAAAGGTTGGAGGGCCGAAACACCGAACGACCCCAAGAGATAGTTCAAGCAACTCAAGGCAGACATCTGCAAGTTCATCCTGGACAAATGCATGCTCGAGGGATAACCATTCTTTGACCAGGATGCTCCCTTGGCGTACGAACCCAGGTACGAGAGGCTCAGGCATTGGGACAACGAGCTGCGTCTAACACTTTACAAGTGGCCTGTAGATTTTGATTACTTAGACCTTGATATGTAACTCGAACAAACTCGTCTGTTTCATGTACAGAGGACAATATCTTGTCTTGTGTATGGATGATGCTTTATGGATGATGCTTTATGTATATGAAGTTCTGTTTCATATTTGAATTCTATTTAATATCTGAAATCTAAAAATAATTTTGTAAATAATTTTTTAAATCCAAAATTATTAACCGCAACGGGCAACGTAAGTTGCCCGCTGCGGTTAACAATCTTAACCACAGCGGGCGGCTTAACGCGCCTGCTGTGGTAAAGCGATTTACCGTAGCGAGCAACATATGCCGCCTGCTGTGGTTAGTCAGCATTAACCACAGCGGGCGTGTTATGTTGCCCGCTGCGGTGCCGCCCGGATTTACTGTGGCGTGGCACCGCAACCGGACGCCTGTGCCCGCCACGGTAAATCCAAAATGCCCGCTGCGGTTATTCATCACGGACGTAGTGCACAGGAAGCAGGAAGCGCACTACTCCATCGTCTAGAGTAAGTTACTCTGTATATTGATCTACTAGAAGCCTTTTCTGATCCTTGACCGCTGATTGAAGCAGTCGAAGTTGTGTAGTAGCAATGGCCTCCATCACTGCTCGTCTCCGGCGTCGGCGTCTGGGTGAAACTCTTCCTCAATCGCCATCCATAGCGGCACGGCGGCGTTGCGAGCATCCTCCTGCTCTTGGTCGCGTGCGCGCCTTTCCAATCTCCGGGATGCCATGCATTGAGCTATGCGGCCATGCGGGTCGTTGTGCCACCGCCGGGCTGGCTATATACACGGATGAGCCACGTCGACCATATCGATCCGATCTAATCTTTCAGCGCGGGGCTGGCCGGATCGGTTAGCGGCTTGGCCCGCGCCAGTTGCATACCAGGACAGGCTGCCCACCGCCCCTATTTTCATCCATAATCTAGGGTTAGTTTCAGCTGTTCTCTAAGTACATTGAAAAACATCCAGCTTAGGGTTATCACAGCATTTATATACTTTATTTGGTTCTAGGTTGACTACATCCACTAATGTGTTTGTATCTTAGTACCTTTTATGTTTCCTAGACCCATCCGAAATTTCTTCCATCAGAATTTCAGATATTCTTCATATTTCAATTGTCATTCATTCTTATTGATGATAACCTCTTTGGATGATGTTTGCAATTCTTAATGACAGTCGTGTAACAAGTCTTTTTCTCTTCTACAGCTTAGAAAGAAACCAACATCTGTAGAAAATGATATTCCTGATGAGTCAACCGCATTAATTGTTGGTGAGTGCAAATGTTCGGTGAATGATATGTCGTGGTCATTAGTATCAAACTCTATTTTTACATATGTTTTCATACAAGAAGGAAAAGTTAAACACGAAACTCTTACCATGCGCAGGTTCATCACTCAATCCATCAACTCCTATTGGCATGAGCGACACTGACAGTCCACTAGGTTATTATAGCATTCTACGTCAAATTTGGTTAATCGTTGTTAATTATATCCATCCTTCTGATCCTTGTTTCAGGACTTCTCACAAAAGAGCTCATTAACTTGCTCAAGCAAGCTCCAGATGGCAATGTTGATTTGAATAATGCTGTAGAAACATTATTAGAGGTTACAAATTGTTTTCATTTTCATCTAAATCATCTCTTTTTGTCCACTTGGAAGTTGTTACACTCACAGACTTTTCCTACAATTCAGGTTCAAAGGCAGCACATATATGACATTACCGATGTCCTTGAAGGCATTGGACTAATAGAGAACAACAGAATCTATTCGATGTAAGCATAGCGTTCTTCCTTTGTCCCTTCTTTTCTTGTATTATGATTAGGATATGATGCAACCTTATATCAATAACCCTTGTAATTCCTATTTGTCATGCTAATCTCGCATGACACTATAGGGTCGTAGACGACTCAACTGTTCAATTAGACGACAACATCATTTCTGCTTTACAGGTATTTGCTTTTGTAAACTTTTTTTTGTATTGAAATTAACGTGCCATTCTTAACTGCAACACTCCTCTTTTTGTCCCCTCTGAGAGGTACCATAGTCACTAGACCTAAGCTCAGTTTTGTGTAACACATTGCAGGCAGAAGTTGAAAATCTTACACTACAGGCACTACGGGAAACGGGGGCTTTGCCGAGTGCCGCAAACTTTGTCGAGTGGCAAAAAAAGGGCACTCGGCAAAGATGCTCTTTGCCGAGTACCAGAACCAGCACTCGGCAAAGACTTCTTTGCCGAGTGTCCTGCACTCGGCAAAGCGAAGCACTCGGCAAACTGGCTCTTTGCCGAGAGCCCCTCACTCGACAAAGACGGGCACTTGGCAAAGTGAGGCCCCTCACTCGGCAAACTGCATCCATAGTCGTCCCCTTTGCTGAGTGCACTGCCGTTAGGCACTCGGCAAAGGAGCACATTTGCCGAGTGCCAGGCACTTGGCAAAGGCCTGCAAAGCCAGGCATTTGCCGACTGCCAACGGCAGCACTCGGCAAAGACCATATATTGCAACATATATATATATCAGCACATATATATTTATATCAGCAACCGGCTGTATATTGCAACACCACATATATATATCAGATAATATATATATCAGCACAAGCACATTTACCATAAACATTCATCACAAATATATCTAAAGTTCAAATACATAACAAGTTCACAATAGTCAAACGAAGGTTCACAACCATAAGTTCACAAATACATCCCAAGTTCGAACACATCTCAAGGTTCAAATACATAACAAGCACATGTCGATCGACCTCCTCCCATGGGCTGGTGCCTTGGGTGGAACTTGAAACTTGTGTCTCTCCTTTCACTGGTCGGAGCTGCACTTGCGGGAGGAGCTGCACTTGTGGTAGGAGCTGCAAAGTTTTTTCTCTCCTGTCAATTGTGTCTCAGGTACTTCGGTAACACTGTCACTAGTTGATGATTTGCGCAAAGTTGGTTTGCCCAATGGAGCTGGCGCTTTGGGTGGAACCTAATTTTGATGATGAATCAGACCGAGATGGTGACCCACCATTATTGTAACCTGCATGAAGTTGTTTACCATAAACCAGGATATAACTAAAAACCAACAGCCAGAAGTTAAAAGCCAACATTTTGAGTCAAAAGACTAAACACTGCAGGTTAGGCCCTTAGATTTGAATAAGCCAACTTCCCCTTCCTGAAAGCCATCAATGTATAAATCACTACCAAATGGCATAGGTGGAAATTACTGCTTTGCTTAAAACTATCAATTGACATGTGCTGAACCTCTTTGTAGTCTTTCTATGCTTGAGCAAAAGGCAGACAGTATATAGGATGGTGGAACCATACCTAATAGCAGAAGTTGCCGAGGGCATCCATCATCTTCTGGTTCACCTCCAACTGTACCTTGACCTGCACCACCACGAAATACTAGGTACAGGTTGTACTTGACCCGAGTGTTGTTCATAGCTGCAATAAGAGTGAGATTTGTTAGAGCGAAAAGTGTAATGGTAATAGAGCAAGAAAAGTGTTGTAAATGCACCTACCATCTTGGTTCAGTTTAGGTGGGGGATGCGGTACATAGTTTTGTTCAATGGTCCAGTCCCCACATGTACAATGCCAAACCTTTTCGGAGAGCTACAGTCCATGTATCAGGTATAGATTCTCAGCTGGCATATGTACAGAGAGTAAAACTGAGATCTTCCCAACGCATTTCAAAATCTGTCATCGGACATATGTTCGAGAAGACTTTTTCTATAATATTGGGCTTCAACAAATGTGGTGGCAATCCTCAACCCGTAAGCTTGAGATTTTCCAGAAGTTCATACTCTCGTGTGCGCTTTGGTGGGGTCACCTTTTGGGAGACGTTGGGTGGTGTGTCATCCAATTGTTGCAGTGTGGAACCATCTAAGGGAGACCATGGATAGACAATAAGCTTGTAGCCTGAAATGTCAAATTCTTGTTCTGCCAAGATTTGATTGGTTTCTTCAACTATTTTGGTGTGCACTAAGTAATCATGGTGATATCTCATAATACTAATGTGAAAAACTATAATATTGCACTTCTTGGCAATTGCAGTTGATATCAAGTGGTGACTAAGCGCATCAGCATTTGCCATTGGTGGCATCTTGAAAGATATTGTGACACCAAATCACATACGAGCCTCCGAATTCACCTCGGCTTCGGTAACGAATGTGATGTTGGACCGGTTCCATTCTACCTGTGGCTCTATCAGTCTCTCCTCCTGCAAAATAAGGAACAAAAGACCGTCAATCTGGTGCCCTGCATGGAGAAGAAAAAATAAAACTAGTGTATAGGATATGTCAAGTCAAACTAAGCATTATGTTTATACCACATTATGTTTTTCCTTTTCTGTTGTACAACTAAGCTTGTCATTGACATATGTTATAGATTATGTATTTTATCATTAACTTATTTGATAATTATGAGCCTGGTATGGGTTGCTTAGGTGCTCCTGTAGTGGCCCTAGGCGTCGAAATTTACCAGCTCTGCCACTGTTCATATATACTTGAGCAAATAAACCATAATGTGAGTCAGCAGTTTCATTTTTGATTTAGATCTATATGCCTTTCTAATGATTATGACACATTTTTATTATTCAAAAGCAAGAAATGTGGGGGGCGGGATGACTCACCCCAGGTCACAGTGAGCGCAATGGCGTACGGCGAGGCGCGGCTGCCACAGGCCGGGAAGGCAAGAGCGGGGCCACGGCGAGCAGGGCGCCGGCACTTCACCAAACTGGGCCGCTCGCCGGGGTGGGCAGTTGCTGACGCGATGCAGCGGTGGCCGGATCGGCGAGCCCGGTTGGTGCGACAGCTGGGGTGGAGGCACGGCACGCGTGGCGTGCGAGCGGTGGCTAGGAACAGGGTGCGAGCGGCCGACGGCAGTGCGGTGGAAGGCGCGCCGCTCGCCGGGGCGGGGAGATGGTCTAGCGGTGGTAGGGCGCGACGGCGAGGGAGGGATGCGGCGCGGGTGGCGCTGGGAGCGGGGCTCTGGGGGGTGGGGAACGGCGGTGGCCGGATTGGCGAGACTGGTCGGTGCGACAGCCGGGGTGGAGGCACGACACGCGCGGCGTGTGAGCGGTGGCTAGGAACGGGGTGCAAGCGGCCGGTGGCAGTGCGGTGGAAGGCGCGCCGCTCATCAGGGCGGGGAGATGGACTAGTGGCGGTAGGGCACGGCGGTGAGGGAGTGATGCGGGGCGGGCGGCGCGGGGAGCGGGGCTTTGGGGGGTTGGGGAATGGATGAGGACATATGGTTCTGGGGGGAGGCCGCAGGGGCCTATTACAGACGGTCCTTTGCCGAGGGCCCAACCTTAGCTCTCGGCATAGACACTTATTTGCCGAGTGCCACATCGGCTAGCATTCGGCAAAGGGAGGGAGGGCAACGGGTGACGGACCTGTAGAACAAAAGAAAATGACAGAACTCTGCTAAAGTTGCCATATTCAATCCTTTCGAGGGGATTGTGGTTGGTGCAATGTTGTCTTTTTCCGTTGATTTTTTGACTAAATCTTCAAGGAGCCCCTGACCTACTTTTTTTAATTAAATGAAATAAAAGTGTCTATGTTACATCAAAGATTACGTGACCTTTAGGCCAAAAAGAAAACGGGAGCGCTAGCGCCCGGACAACCGGACGCCTCGGCTGCTGCCTCCACCTTGCCTCCACGTTAGCATGCATAATTGTGTACATGCACATACATTATGATTAAAAAACATATCTCATAAATCATATAGCATAATTAAAATCCTATTTTTGAAAACTCTTTTTTAAAAAAATATCTCATTTAGATGTACATCAGATCTAGTTTGAAAAAACCCAAGCACGTATGTTGAGACAAACCGTAAACATGTGTTGAAACAACGCAGGAATATCTATTGAAGCCACCAAAAATTATCTGTTGAAACACCTTGGAGATGTTTGTTCAAACAACCCTAAACATATGTTAAAACAACGTATAAATACCTATTGCAACAACACAAAATTCATCTGTTGAAAAACCCTGGAATACATGTTGAAACAACCATGAAACAAATATTGAAACAACCCAGAAAATACACATAATAGCGGCACAAACACAAAGACAATGGACAATTCTTTTCTATGAAAAGACAATAGATAAAACTTTATCCTAGAAGGGCACAAGGACAAAGACAATAAACAATTCTTTTCTATAGAAGCACAATGGACAAAATTACTCCCTAGAACGGTACAAAGACAAATACAATGGACAATACTTTTCTATGGAAGAACAATAGATAAAACTTTCTTCCTAAAACGACACAAGGACAAAGACAACCTAGAAAATACCTATTGCAATAACCCAAAAATCATCTATTAAAAATATCCGAGGAATACCTATTGAAACAACCTAAAAAACATATATCAAAATCACCTATAAATATATGTTAAAACAACCCATAAAAACCGTGTCGCAAAATGGGATGCTTTTATCACTGTACTTCGATCAGCATGCATACATACATTAACAGAAAAAAACGGATTAAAAAATGAAAAAGTGAAGCCGCACATGCACGTCGGAGGTCTCGTACGTGCGTGTCGGAGCCAGCCCAGTCCGTCCGTCCGGACGATCAGGTTGGATGGTTTCGGAAAAGAAAAAGGAACTAAAACATCAGCTGAGGCTACCTCTCCAGGTGTTGATAAGGTTGCTCTTTGCGGGCTTGGCCTTCACACAAACCATCCCAGCTTCATGTTTAAAATGTGCTTTCCAGGCACCGACCTTCTACTGCCATTATTAAAGATGATTTTATTTCAAGTGCACCAAATGCCCCAGCATGCTGTTATTAATACTTCTCTGGATATGAGGCTGTTGAAATCTTCCGTTATCTCTTTGCGTTGCTAGATGCGCCACTAAACCGTGGCCCATATCCTGCTTTACCATCACCATCTCCACTGGCGGTGCTGTTAGGACTATGACCCTAACGGCTGTCGCATGATTGAATATCAGATCGGATAGACCTCATGTTCACATTGGATTAATAAAATGAACTTTCTAACCATTATTCTGACATAATTAAAATAATATTTTGTCTCACTCCAACGTCTCACAATAAACAGGAAACTATGAAACGCAATGTCAACGACAAGTTGCTCCAGTAGTGAAATTTTATCTCTCTGTAATAATATGCATCTATATAAATGCAACATAGTTGTAGTTTCGTGGCCCTTCATTCTATGAGCAATATATGAATGACATATTTGGTTATGATCATTCACATCATGGCTAACTACTTCGAAATACACCCTAGATTCGTAAAAGGACTACTTATAGCTACATCGCTTGCTTAATCTTGGCACGAAAACCCGAGAACCATGAACCGAACCAAAATGGCCGCAACCGAAACCAAACTAATCGAAACCCTAAAATTCGGCTCCTAGTAGAAAGGAACCGAAATAGTTACGGTTAATTTGGTTCTAGCCCTTGGTTAACCGAATTGACCTAAAAGAACCGAACTCAGTATAGAGGCCCTTATAATTCAGCCCAGCCCAAAAGAGAGGTAACCCTGAACAAGTAAACATCACACCTACGCACTCACGCCCACTCCGTGTCTCCGCCCCGTCTTCGCCGAGTCCGCTGCCGAGTTCGCCCACGTCTCCCTTCCCAACAATGGTGAGTCCACCCCCGCAAGCCGCGACCAACCACCGCCCCTGTCCTCTCGATCTTCCCCACGGTGCCCAGCTGCAGCGCCATAGTGCCCTGCTCCATCCTTGCTGCTACCCCACCCTAATGCCCCGGAGCAAAGGAATGGCGGCGCCGTGGCCAGATTGTTTTTTAGATGAAGGATAGTATTTCACATCCGGCTTGATTCAACTACTAATAGGTAGAATGAGGCCAATTATTACAAAAGGGAAAACTAAAATAAAAGAGACTGACGGAGGAAATAAAAGTCCCAACAAGGAACTCTAGTAGTCCTATACGACAATTAACTTGCTCCGTTATGTCGACTCCACAAGAATATGACCACCAACGTCGAGACAATGCCGACATAAATGTTTGTCAGACTTAATGAGGGTATTGAGAGATCGTTGGACACCGACCACCTTGAAGAGAATGGATGCTGTAACCAGGCAACGACACATAGCACCTGGTATATATGCAAAGGAGTCACCGCCTCGTTGTCGGCTCCAAAGCCGATAACCACAGGAATCTTCCACGAGCGACGTCTCCAAGAAGAAAATGACATCCGCAAACGCCATCATGGCCCAAGCATAGTGCTGGTCATGAGTTTTCACCCAAAGAGATCCTCATGACGAACAAGATGACGCCTCTAGCAAGGAAAGTGGCGCCCGCAGGCATCACCGTCGTAGAATCTTCGCAGTACTACCGATGCCCACAGATTGTCAGACTGTTACGCCAATAATTGCCACCTCCGTCATTGTTCTAGCCAGGCCGGCTGCCACCGTTGAGCGGTAAAGCTGCCGAAGCCCAGAACCCAGTGCCCTGGATCTGCGCAACCTCCTCCACCATGGCCGGCACCACCGGCGCCTCCCCCTGATCGGATCCGGCCTCACCGGATCCGCTCGCCAGGTAGTGGAGGTCAGCCGGCCTGACATGAGATGAGGAGCGATGGTGAAGGCGAAGAAATCATCGCCACCACCACAATGCGCCTGCTTGAGCCTGTGACCTGCGCCTCCATCGTACCAGAGAGACGACCCTGCCGAGCCACACGCGACTTGGACGGGACGACGCCCCCCGGCCATCGAACTCCTGCGCCACCACACCATCTTTGACGATGCACCCTGGCCATCTCCTGCGCTGTCCCACCACAGCTTGAGAGGGGCCCCGCCGCCGCAATCCCGGAGCAGGCCGCCGACAAGGCCAGAGCGGCCGGAAGGGAGGGGTGGGGAGGGAGGGCGGCGACTTGGCTAGGGTTACCAGCCAAGCCGCCCACGTGGGCGCCATGGCTAGATGCAGCGGTGGAGGCGCCCTAGCACACTCATGTCAGTAGCGGGGGCTCTCAACGTGTAGATCCAACCTCCATCTCCTTCCCATGCCGCTGGACGCAGGGTCAAGCTGGAGCTTGTGAGCAATACACCCATGGATGAGGCGGATGCTTTTTTCTCCATTTTTTTGGTTTTGTGAAGTTGTGTGATGATAGGTTCAGATGGTTCGGTTATAACTGGAACCGAACCGAAATAACCGAACACGAATTTCCTCGGTTATCATTTCTGGGAAGAACCGGTCGGTCCGTGTTTTCTAGAAACCAAAGTTTTGTTGGAACCGTGGAACTGAACTGGTTAGAACCGAAAACCCAGGGTGACCTCTAGCACATGCCTTGGAGCCAATTGGCCAGATTGCTAATTAACAGGCTAATAGGGATGCAAGGATGGCCACTAACAATTGGAGCATGCGGCCCAACTTAAGGTCCATGAACTTTATCACTGGACTGATTTCTCCCACGTGGTATCTCACACTTGCTTTACGAATATGTACGTAGCACTTAGGACAGTTTTTAGTAAATTGTTCAAAAATCCTGTCGATTAGCGGTTCAGAACCAGTGCATAGAAGATTCTGAATTTGCAATCAAAAAAAATCCTGTTCTGAACATGTTCAAATCAGGAGCTTGCTTCTGTAAAAGCTTTGGAGGTTGAGAAACCAGTTGGGAACATGTTCTGTCGAAGAGGATTCAGGATAAGACTGGTGAGGACACGGTGCTGGGAACTGAACATGGGGGTGGGCATCAGGTGACACACGCCCAGCTGGAAGCAGGTAATCTGATGTCTGAGGAGAGGCATTCTGCATCCTGTCCTATCTCAGTGCTGCTTATACATTAGCAATGTTGGTGTTATGTGCCATTTTGTACAGACTTTTGCCAATTGGCTGAGACATGATTTGTTGAACTGCAAAAATCGTCTGATCAAATGGCTGCTTGCTCTGGTTTGAACACAAGAACAAAGATGGTAGCAAAAGCTCTGTGGTCCTAACTAAACTAACACGAGTTTTCGTAATTAAAAATCCCATTATGGAATGATAAATCACACGGAGGTTGCCAAAATTGAATTTAGAGTAAGCTTAGCCATAAAGCTGTTACGATTTGGTTCACATAGAATGGAAGTAGGTAACAGAATCAACAAGAAATTGGGATTGAAAAAGGACAAACACAACAACAACTTTTGGGAATGAAGACTTTTCATTCAAGAGTTCAGAGAAAATACTTACAAAAGCTCATTTGTTAGGCAAAGGATGGTGGTGCTTGTATTCTGTTGATGTATTGCATCGAACTCCTTCCTTGGACAGTAATATATAAATTACAGAGACTTGGGGTCAAGACACCTTCCCGGACGCATATGACTTTGAAAGATTACGATCCTAACTACCAAATAAGCATTAACATCGTCGGACAGACATACCATGTTCATCCCTTAACTTTGTAGCAGTTTTTGAAGCACAAACAGAGAGTAGAACAAAAGTGCAACTAAAGACTGTCGTGTCGAAGCTTTAGCGAAAAGTCCTTGCCATCTCCATCTCGATAATAGTATTCGTCACAATTATCTGAAACTAAATCATACATCAATATGAAAACAGAGTATGTTGTCACCGATTTGGTCTTTGCTTTGGGCCCACAGAACGGAGCAAGACAAAGTGCGCTTGGGCATAGCTATCAGCGTCATATGCACGTCTCCCATTTAGTGTTTCACACTGGCACGGAGTAAAATGCAGAGCGTCATGACAACGACGTGCATACTAGACTGAGTTACAACATGCCCCTCACACAATTAGGACACTGAGGAAGTTCCAACAAAAATCACAATTTTAAATCTTAGTCAGAGAGTGACGAATTTACACCAATTCAATAATGCCACAGGGAAGGATATAATCACTCCTCCGTATATAACTGCACACCTCGTATTTTAAAGTTGAAACGTTTTAAATTTATTAATTTACTATATATAACAAAAATATCATTTAAGATTGATTGTCTAATAATTTTAAAATAAATTTATTTGTATAGACAAATTTTACTGTTTCCTTATATCTAGTCAAACATTAATAAACTTTGACTCCATCATAAGCAAAATGTGCAGTTATTTTAGTACGGTCGGTATACATATTCAAAGTGTACACTTGGGGAATGAATAGTGGAACTAAAGGAAAAAAAAGGGAACCTTTCACATAGGCTGTCGTTCGTATCCATTAGAATTGTCAATTGATCTTTGGAGTCATTTTTTTCTTACTCCCCAGCTGTAGCCCTTCTACAAATTTGTCTTCGAAAGCGATCTTTTGACAACCTGGGATCTGCTGCCTCATATGCTGACCCATTCTTGATTTTGGATGACCAATTCAGGTTTGAATGCAAGTTTCTGCACTGGTAACCAAGATTAAAAGAAAAAGCTCACCCACGTCAATACTAAAGCCACATATATTTCAGACTTGCGGCAGAGCAGGTTTGTAGTGTAGCGACATGATGTCATGAGGAATCGGTGAGAAGACTAAGTCACATGATGCGAGTGCCCCTGAAGTCGTAGAGGAATACTCAAGAGAGCAGTGAGTACACACTTGCTTATTAGTTCACTCTCAAGATAGCCTCTCAGCAACTAGTTACACCTACATATACGCTCTCCAGCCAAGCTGTTCGATCCCAGGCTCACCTGCATGCTCTTGTTGCCATGGGTGTGTTATTAACACTAGCAACTTCTCTGGCCATGTTCCAGACATGGCTGCTCTTCCTGCACGCCAACGACTCCAACTCCACTGGAGGTGTACATCTATGGTCCCAGCAAGCTACACTCCTCCAGTGGAAGTCCACTCTACGGAGCTCACCATCGCCGCTGGACTCATGGCGGCCAGGGACCAGCCCGTGCAGCAGCAACTGGACAGGTGTTGTCTGTGGCACCGTGCACCACGGTCGCCGTGCGATGCCGCGGGCAGTGGTCCGCATCGACCTGCCGAACGCTGGCATCAACGGCCGCCTCGGTGAGCTCAACTTCTCCGCGCTCCCATTCCTGCAGTACATCGACCTCAGCTACAACAGCCTTCTTGGTGAGTTCCCACGGACCATTGCCTTCTTAGCTCAACTCTCCCATCTTGATCTCACTGGCAACCAGCTCCATGGACACATACCATGGGAGGTCGGCAACATGGAAAGCCTTAGCGTGTTGGAGCTCTCTCTGAACAACCTCACAGGAACCGTCCCTGCATCCCTTGGGAACCTAACTAGGCTGGTTCAACTAACTATCCACCAAACCTTGCTCACAGGGTCAATTCCTGAGGAGCTTGGCAAGCTCACCAGCCTAGAGTATTTACAGCTAAGTGGTGCCTTCTTGAGCGGCCGGATACCAGAAAGCCTAGGCAACTTGACCAAACTAAGCCTCCTGCGCCTTTACTATAACCAGCTATCAGGGCCCATACCCTCCACTCTAGGTAATCTTATTCAATTGCAGAGTCTGCAGCTCAGTAGAAATCAGCTTGTAGGCCCTATTCCACAGAGCTTTGGGAACCTTAGCAGCCTCTACGAGATTTGGATGTACGAAAATAAGCTGGCAGGCTCAATCCCAGCTGAGATTGGTAGTCTAGTTGGCCTGCAAACATTGCATTTAGCCACTAATTTAATTTCAGGTCCAATCCCTGAAACTCTCACCAACCTCACAGATTTGAATATGTTTCAAATCTTCAGCAACAAGGTATCCGGCTCTCTGCCTCTAGGATTTTCAAATCTTACAAAGCTCGCAGTGCTTGATCTTGCCAACAACTCTCTGTCGGGAGAATTGCCTTCTGGGTTTTGCAGTCAGGGGAACCTCAAACAATTCACTGTTTCTGTAAACATGTTCACTGGCTCTATTCCTAGAGACATCGAGACATGCAGGAGCCTGCTCATACTTGACATGGCATCTAACCAAATATCGGGAGACATATCAAGTTTGGGGCCATACCCACACCTTTGGTTTGCAAACTTAGAGAGGAACAAACTTCATGGACATTTGTCTAAAACCTGGGCATCAAGCATCAATTTGACGATCTTAGATGTGGCGAGCAACATGATAACCGGAAGCTTGGCACCTGAGTTATCAAGACTAGTAAAACTGGAGGAACTTCTACTCCACAATAACAACATGACTGGCAACATACCGCAAGAATTAGGCAACCTAACCCACCTGTACAGGCTAAACTTGTCACAAAACCAATTTTCAGGCCATATTCCACAAGAATTTGGTCAGATGAGAAGTTTGCAGTACCTTGATGTATATATGAATAGCCTTACTGGGCCAATACCACAAGAGCTTGGCAGTTGCACGGAGCTGCTATTCTTGCGGCTCAACAACAATGATTTGAGTGGATATTTGCCAACAACCCTTGGTAGTCTATGGAAGCTGCAGATTGCACTGGATGTCAGCAACAACAAACTCACAGGCGGGATACCTGCACAGCTTGGGAACTTGGTGATGTTGGAGCTCTTAAACCTCTCCCACAATCAATTCAATGGAACCATACCTTCATCTTTCTCCAGCATGGTTAGCTTGTCAATCCTTGATGTGTCATACAACAATTTGGAAGGTCCTCTTCCAACTGGACGACAATTTTCTAATGCCTCAATTGGACGGTTCATCCACAACAATGGTCTTTGTGGTAATCTCTCAGGCCTTCCACCATGCTTTTTATATCCATCAATGGGTCACGACAATCGAAGAACTCATATCTTGGTTCCAGCCATTTTCATTCCTTTGTGCATAGTCATTATTTTCACAATAATTGGAGTTATGGTGACTTTTTGTCGAAGCAAGAAACCACAAAAGAAAACAACCACAGATACAAGAGATGTGTTTTCAGTTTGGAATTTTGATGGGAAATTAGCATTTGAGGATATAATTAGAGCAACAGAAAATTTCAGTGAGAGGTACGTGGTTGGGTCAGGCGGTTGTGGCACTGTCTACAAAGTTCAGCTTCAAGGGGGTAGATTGGTTGCAGTTAAAAAGCTTCATGAAACTGGAGAAAATGTTAGTGAGAAAGAGAGATTCATGAGTGAAATCGATGTGTTGACCAAGCTCAGGCATCGAAGCATCGTCAAGTTATATGGATTTTGCTCGCATCCAAGGTACAAATTTTTAGTGTACGACTATATTGATAGAGGGAGCCTTCATGCATCCTTGGAAAATGAGGAGATTGCCAAGGAGCTGAAATGGGAGAGACGAGTTTCCATTGCAAGAGACGTGGCTCAAGCTCTGTATTACTTACACCATGAATGCTCGCCTCCAATAATTCACCGAGACATAACAAGTAACAATATCTTGCTTGACACAGATTTTAAGGCTTATGTTTCAGACTTTGGCATAGCAAAGATCATAAGGCCTGATTCATCAAACTGGAGTGAACTAGCAGGAACATATGGTTATATAGCCCCAGGTACGTGGTTAATATCTCTTTGCATATTTCTTTTATTACCATATTCCTCATTTCACTCTAGTTCTGTTATCTATGCTGTAGAGCTTTCACACACACCAGTGGTGACAACGAAATGCGATGTCTATAGCTTTGGTGTGGTTGTGATGGAGATCGTGATGGGGAGATACCCTAGTGAGCTCCTGTCCTACACTTCCCTACAAGGACAGCATCACAAGCTTCCAATGGAGACTTTGGACAGGCATCCACCGTCGCCAACATTTGTGGAGAGGGAAGAAATTTCTCGGCTTGTGCAAGTAGCACTTGCATGCCTGCATCCTTCCCCTAATTCTAGACCAGATATGCAGGAGGTTTATCAGAAACTGACGCAGAACCAGCCTTATTGTGCTTTTACCACATCTTCTTGTGACCTTACACTAGAGAAACTAAAGGATGGACAAATGTAAAGAAGTGTTACACATATGCGAAACAACAAAAAATTTTGCATTTTTACCCAATGAAATAGAGGTGGATGGAAACAAAGAAATGACGAATTTCGTTGTCATAGAACTGAATGACGAATTAGCCATTGGACCTTATATATAGCGGACTATGTTAGAATATTAGAAATAGTACCACATTGTTTATCCTTGATAGGTGTTAGTCCTTTGTACTCTATAATCAGTCCATGAGGCCCAATGCAATGTATCTAATATTTTACCAATTATATTCTCTTTCATGGTATCATTCGCCTAGGTTTAGATCCTGACCCTAGCCGTCACCGCTTCCGCACTGTGCGCCCCCGGGGACAGGCCATTCTCCGCCAGGGGCAGCGCCCCTATTTAGGTGTCCGATCCTATTGATCTGGCAGCCATTGCCATCGTCGCGCAGCAGATCATGATCTCCCCTAAGTCATCATCCGGTCGCCGCCGTCTCGTTCCGAGGCTCGTCGCTGGGCTGTCGTCGTCAATGTTTTCCCGATCTTCGCCGCATGGAGGCTGCTGGATCTCGCCTTGTCCCGTGGTGGTGGTCAGGCCCGGCCACACGCCCATCTCCGGTGTGTCGCTGCCATGGAGGTAGCCAGATCCGGTGTGTCGCTGCAGTGAGGCAGATCTGCCCATCTCCACTACCTCGATCTATGTCGGCGCCTTCGACCCCGCACGTCTGCGCCCCGTTGTGCACTTATTGCCTAGGGAGCGCCGCCTGATGAGGTCGCACTGCCACCACCGTGTCATCATACTGGGTACACCTGATCTAATGTTGCTGTATCTTTTTGGTTTGCTCGATCACTGATACGGATTGAGTCGCCCACCGCCAGACCTCGTGCGTACTACTCCGGCATCGCATCGACACCATCGCCGAGTACTACACGCATCTTCTCCGAGCAACAGGGCTGTTGCTGTGTCGCCTCATCGGGCCACAACACCGCCGCCTGTGTGTCCATATCGCCGTTGCATCTACATCGCCGTCCCCGGTGCATCGACTGGTGTGCTGTGCTCGGTCCTCCCTGGGCGGTGCTCGCTGACGCGTCGCTGCTTCCATCTGCACAAGGTCTTCGTCCTGCTGATTGGGTCTTCGTCATCGTGCAACAACTACACCCTCGTCATCGCTAGGTCTAGCTCGCTGGCCTTTGCATCGTCGCTGAGCTCCACTCACTGATGCGTCGCTATCGCATTGCTTCTACTTCATCCAGCACAACCACGTCGTTAGTGTCCCCCGTGGTTGGGCCCTCTCCCTTGTATGCCCGGTATTGGCAACACCGATGCGTGCTTTCTTCCCCGATGCGTTGCTGGGACTGATAAACCTAGCACACGCCTCGGTGCATAGGCGGCTTGACTGCATCGACTTCGACATCGACCCTCCGGTTCCCACCTCGTCTGCCTTGATTGCGTCATCGCCTTTCTTCTATGTCCATGACGGTCTTGACTGCGTCAACTTTGGCATCGCCTCCTCCCACGTTGACTGTCTCGATGCATCTCCGTCATCATCTTGGCGCCACTTGTGCGCCTGCAGCTCCATGACAAGGCAACCCGATCACAACTACGCTGACCTTAGCCATCTTCCGCACGGATACGACCACGACTACTGCACCCCTCACGCTCGGCTACCTCGACATCGGCACCTAGGGCTATCGTCTTACATGAGGACTCACGCGTCGTATCGACTACTATGACTGCTACAGGGGGATATTTGCTTGTCAGCTTCTTCTCCAGTCTCATTATCTGTAGCGCTCATGCTATGACTGTGGGGGAGTGTTAGAGTATTAGGAATAGTACCACATTGTCTATCCTTGAGAGGTGTTAGTCCTATGTATTCTATATAATCAGTCCATGAGGCCCAATGCAATATATCTAATATTCCAACAATTATATTCTCTTTCAGACTATAATGGGGTAAGTGTGCAAAAGGGTTGATTGATGAAAAGGTCCATGTTTGCATTCATCTGGAAAACACATCTACCAAATCAAATAGACTGAATTTCCTTAGTTTTTTTTTTTGATTTGGATCAAGCTGGTTGAAACCATGCTGGAAATTTTGTTGCAGCAGTTGGAACAATAATAAGAAGTTTTTTTTTTAATAGTGCAGTCACACCACAATACAATAAATATATATCGATAGCCAAACTATCCAACACAAATGTTCAAACTACAAGCCAAAGCACAATCACACTTGATGTATTGTAATTTAACAAGCCAAAGATCATAGAGTCCGGGAGTCTATGCCTCCCTTCCACTCCGGGCTCACAACGAAGGCCCGGCCCTTATTCAAATGACACGACACACATCCACAACAAAAGAAGCGGCGATCCTTCAGAGACCAAGTGGAACTTGGAGGAAATCAAGGGTAAACAGGCCATCTTCCCCAACGTGGGCTGCGCCAACAGCGGCGCCATCCATGGTGCTCCTGATGTGGCACTTGCTGCGGCCGAATGCCACACTGTAATCCAGCTCTGCAAGCTGGCTCACCGATACCAGGTTGGCCACAAGTCCAGGGACGTACCACACGTCGGGAAGCACTATAGTGTCTGTGACCAGGACGCCACGGCCGACAACCTGCATGGGCATGGCTTCCGCCTCTCCACCAAACAGGAAGACATCACTGTGCTCTGGAGTGAAGTCGGAGAGGAGAGCGCGGTTCCCGGTTGCATGGTGCGGTGCGGCTGATGCAATGATCCATGTTGTCGCCGTTGCAGCTGGTGCATTTTTCAGAGGTGTGCTGATGCTGTCGTCCTGGGCGATGATGCTGGAACTGAATATACTGAGAACAGTAACAAGCATGTTATGGCCCAAATCAAGTTTCTGTAACAGACAATGAACTTTTCCTTTGTTAAATGGAAAGTGGGGTTCCCCAAGTTCCAAAAAAGGTTATGGTCGAAAAGGTTATAAAGAAACATGAAGACGATTGTATGGTAACTACAGAAATTGAATTCTTAATCTATTAGTGCTTAGAAAATAGCATGTTTTTGATTTCTAGTCGATTTAGTTGACTGCATATTAGATCACAATATATTATCCTATCGACAGTGGGTGGAGATGGAAAAGATTGAGCCGGCATGTAATCGCCATGTCAAATAGATAATAGGAATTGGAATGAGAAGTAAATTATGTTCGTTCTGTAGTCTCAATAAAACCATGCAACAGCTCCTTTTAAGTTGTCATTATGCCTGGTTTTATATGGTGCATTCTGTATTTTGAGTTTGGTATTTATTGCATTGTACCACCCATGTGATGATTTGCTTAATTTGCTTAAGATAGAAAATCAATGCATCTTCTACAAAGAAGAAAACAACTACTCTTCTTTTATTAAAACTAAAACAAAATTTGTTATGGGCTACCTTTCATATCATAACTAATCATACAAAAGTACCACACAGAAGTTGTTTCCCTAGTTATGATCTGACGGACTAACACAACCTCTTATCGCTATGTCAGTTATTTTCAGAAGGAACCTCTTATATATATCATTATGGCATGTTTTCGAGGTGAAAATAAATACCAATGCCGAAAGAATAGATGAGAGTTCTTAGAAACTCAATTCAAAACTATATGAGTCACATTTTAGCAAAATTAGATATTTGAAATGGAAGCTTAAAAAAAAATGACAACATGAACGCCTAAGATATTCGTGATCCGTCATGGTCAGTGTCCAGAGTTCAGGTTTTAGTATCGTTACCAGTGGATAGATTATCACAGACTTTCTTTGTGCCAAAGTTGAAAAACTATCAAATTGAGGACATCAATATGCTAAAGAAAGCAAACAAACATGACTAGAAGGGATATAGAGAAGCACCTATGAAGCTTTGGTTCCCCCTTCTCTTCTGTAAAATTAATCACTGGAGCACCATCGGTGCGCTGAGGCATCTGATATGTGTCCTCGAGAGAGCGCTGCTCGTTCAGAGACATCCTGCTTATGGTCATGCATCCAGAGATACTGTTACAGTTCATAGTGCCCGGTAAATTCAGCCAGTTCATAGTACCAAACATTGTTTCCCAATGACCGGCTCCGAGACAATCTTCATTGACAACAACAGAGTGTGTTGGAGCTACCTCAGATGGCCACGAGCTGTCAACATGCTGCTGGTGCTGCTGCTGGTGCTGGTGCTGTTGCTGTTGCATTTTATCAATGTCATCATCTGGTTTCGAACCTGAACCTCCACTGCATGTCTTGTTTTGTTTGAAGATCTGGTTACGCTCAACATTTCTCCCAATGCCCTGTTGGTTGTCAGCATCAGTAATGACACCGAAAAATTCTCCAGATTCTTGGACGATGCTGTCTCCATTTCCAGGAGCATCCCCTTTTGTATACACCTCTGGTGCTTGTTTTGTTATCGGTGAAGAGAGTGACTTGTCATCCATGCCTAGCTCTCCTTCCGGCAACATTGATTTCTGGCAGTTGAAAGCGCACTCATCTTTTATAATGGGGACACTGCCCGGATCACAAGAAGCAAACAACAGTATTTGCAGCACTGGGTCGACAATACTGGTGCGTAGCGACGAAGGAAATTTCAGTCAATGGAAGCAAAACTGGATTGTGAATGAAGACATCATAACATTAACAACTAAACTATGGTGCGCACAGTAATGGATTGTGAATGAAGACATCATAGCATGTCAGGTGTGTGGGCTGAATCTGAGCACAAGAAAAACCTGAGATGTTCCTCCACATGAAGGACTTCTGAACCATTGTAATTGTCGTGGCCTCCATCTGAGGAGGACATTGCTGATGCTGTAAACTTTAACTCCTCGGAGGTCCACCCATCGATGGAATCCCATTTCACTTCTTCCCAGTTGGTGATATCAACCGCGGATTTTTCATGATTGTCATCAGGTAATATATCAGCTGGTGGCTGCTTCGGGTCAAGCAGGAGTACCGGATTCCTAGCAATTATTTAGGAAAATGAACAAAAAGGGAATACTTAAAAAAGGCTGCAGGTGATGTAGATCAAAGCAAAGTTTCGTCTAAAATTTAACAAATAAATCACAGCCACGAATTGTATGCATAATACATACTAATGTGTACAACATGTGTATTTGTAAATTGCAAAAATAGCTGCACAGGAGAACCTGTCAGGTAAGAATTGCATCATACTTGAAGAAGTAGCGGTCCGTCCATCGGCCGCACCTGCGCAGCAGTGCACGGCCCCCGGATTCAGTGCAGGGGAGTGGAGCTTCGACTTCCATGGCAGACCGGTGTGTTCAGGCCGGAGGAAGACGAAACCTTGGAAGTGTACGAGCGGGACGGGGACTGGGATGGGAGGCCACGCACCGCCTGATGATGCCGTCGCTGTACCTGGCTGGCCTCGGAGAGTCCGGACAGTATGTGACGGAGGTACCGAGAACAAGAAAGTATACAGCCATGAACCAGACTGCCCTTCTGATTGGTTCATCAATTTCGGGCCCTGGCATTCCAAGATTTTGCAAACCAGCCCTTTTTGCTTTGCAAAACAAGACATCACACATCGTCTTCTCTTTATCACCTGCTTCAGGAGCAAGTAGTTAAGCAACTAAGCATACATGCAAGTATTCCTAATGACTGCATGCGACGTGCCAATGGACACTACAGCACCTATATCTGGCGGACTTGGCAAAGCTAGCATTTTTGCCGGGCATATTCAAAGTGTGTCACTTTCGTTGCTACTTGCTACCCAGGCTAAAGTACGTACGGACGATTTGCAACCACCAAAGAACAATGGCCTCGGCCAGTGCTGCGCAGAACCACAGGCTTGTACGTAGCTAGTTGGCTGCCGCTCAACTGTTCTCATTACCGTCCCAGCTAGCACATGCGGATGATGACTGCAAGTATCTCGCTGATTTTCGTTCTGATTCGTACCACATATCCTAATAGGTGAATTTGTTTGGACATGTAGATGCTAATATCTTTTCGATCATTAAATCATTGTCAAATGCTGAAAATTTCTCACTACAAAGCTAATGTGATCTATAATTTTAAATAGAGGGACAACAATTATTGGGGAACTTTAATGTCAAATACAACTTGATGAATAGTACCAAAGTACACAAGACAAACCATATTGTAAATAGTTCCACCCCAAGATGGGTAACACCAGCTCATCTAAACTGGATGTCAACAATTTGTGGCCAACAACTCAGTCCGAGCCACAATTGGCCATCTAGCCTTTTATTTGGCAAACACTTCACACACCCAATAAATCATCAACCCTTCCCCGGCGGCGGATCACCTGCATATATATGAGACTATGATCTTGACAATCAGGACTAGCACAGTCAAGTGCGTGAGGCATTCAGAAAATCCAGCTCGTACAGGCCATTGACGAGGTGTCCTTTCCCGACAAGGTCCCCCGTGCTGGCGTCCCAGATGAAACAGCTGGTGCCCGTAAACTGAACGGTGTAGTCCAGCTCTCCGATGAGTTTGGACACTGACACAATATTAACAGCCAGTCCGGGCGCATAAAGGACGTCATGTACAGTGATGTTGTCATGTCGCACGGTGCCCCTTCTATTTATATCGAGCAACGATCCATTGGCCATGCGAAGTCTCTTGGTCGTGGTAGTATACTCAATGTCAGATAAGATGGTCAGGTCACCCGTGCAATGAACTGACGCGCCAGAGTCCAGTATGAATTGCTTCTTCACGTCGCTGTCAATCCTGTCATCGTGATCAGGCAACTGGTTGTGTCTAGTATTACTGCTGCTTCCTCCATTGTCACAGCCTTGCATCATCAACACGACCTCCACATGTCCACCAGCTTCCCTGATGAAGTAATAGGCCCAATAGTTAGCTACAAATAAAACTAACAAGTCCACAACGAGGGAACAATACTCTACCACCCGAGAAACTATTTTAGAAGTGCCTTTCGTATGTTTGTCTACTGGCGTAAATATTTGTACACAGACAAAGAGTAAACCAAATGAAAATTTTCACTGGTGTCGCATAATGCAAAAGATTTTCAATCAACTGATGTGAAATATTGCTAATGATTTGTGGGCACCCTCCATCGCTGTGTGAATTTTCTAAATGAGAGGTATACTGAAATAAATCCTTATATTAACCATAAAGCTTACGGTATCATTCATATATCTTAAAGTGTGAGTTGTAGTTGTATGCCACTGTACTAAAACGACTAAGCTATTGTTTCAAACGTTTAATTATGAACACGTAGATTTTGTACAAGTCAGATATAAAAGACTAGTTCATTTCAATGATCCACTAAAGATGTCACACGACAATCATATACCCAGATGATGCCTAAAATTTTAAAAAATAAAAACCCAAATTAATGTAAAATAACATTAGTTAATACTGCAGCAACTGAAGAATTCAAGGCAAGGCCGACAAGTATATATCATCCTCGCCTCCACGAAAAAAAAAGAGTAAAGACAGCAAGCTAGATGTAGAAGAAGTTGGGAGAAGTGGCTGCATATATTCATCCGGTGGAGGGCAATGTAGAGGATAATGAAAAAGTATGATTCTGATGGATGTAATAGGATAGCTTGCTTTTTGTTGACTTTTTTTGAGAAGGTGGTTTGTCCAGCTATGTCTATGCAAAACCTGTACTACCTACATGTTTTTTTGACGAAAACCTTTCCATGCTTTCGATAAAAACATACTAAGATTCTTCTTCTACCACCAGTTTACGCTTCTGTCTACACACGTACGACAATACACTCACGATATAGCCTGATCTTCTGATCCCTACCGGAGCTGTATATAGGGCTATATGCTGATATGCATGGATGCACGTGGATCTAGTACAGTAAGAAGAGGTGATGAGGAAACATGTGTTAATTGCGTACTGAGCCATGACCCGGGCCTCACGGCTGGGTACCGTGGGAGAAGACTTGCCCCCAAGGGAGGTGGAGAACCTAGGCGGCGGCCGGTCCATCGTCAACCGCCAACGGTACTGTCAGGTGACTGCCGGCAGGACGAGCATCAGGCAGCCGAGCAGGATCGGGGACGAATAATTCGTCGGAGGAGACGACGACAGACAAGAGCAGTACAATGCCGCTGGCCGTTGTTGGCAATGACGTGGTGAAATGTCCAACCCTGCAGAGGCGGAGACAGTGCCGAGGAAACTTGGTGTGGCCGCACGCGAGCTCGTCTCGACTTTGGGTGGGTCGCAAATATGACATGGACTCGCGCTTTGTTCTTGTTATTTTGGCAGGGCGCGCGTCAGCCGGCGTAGGAGACTCCAAAGAAGGGAGCGCAAGAGGGACCAGCAGGCAGAGGAGCTAGACGTGTTGGCGGGATTGCGGCAATACCCCTGGTGCTGCTTGGTTGCCTCGCGCAACCAGGGCGCCACGTTTTTCAGCCTTTTCCCACATCTCGCCCCCTACCAAAACTGGAGCTATACATCCGTCGTCTTGGCAGTTATCTTCTCTCGTATATATACAACTAAAGAATGATATCGTCAGGACTCAGGATTTTGTCAGCAGAGTCAGCCATCCACTGCTGGAAACTCGAATTCTTTTCTTCTGTGGGTTTTAAATTTTTTTGTGCGTTTTTTTATACCCACAGCAAAATACAAAAACCCACAAAAAAATTGCATGATTTTCCGTGACTGATAATACACATAGAAAAAATCAACACTCACAGAAAATTTTAAATTATTTCCGTCGGTCTTTTAAAATTTCACAGAAAAAATATTTGTATCATGGAGAAATTACAATTGTTCCGTGGGTGGCTATAAAACGCACAGAAAAAAGTAAAAACCCACAGAAAAATTGAACATAAGCCCTCATACTAACTTCATATGAACAAGTATATTTTTTTTATAATCTCTATCTAAAACTTGTAACTAGTCTTTTGCACGTACTCATCCTAATTAACTTCAAATTTGATGATTTTTTTTCTAAATTTTTCTAAAACCATGCTCCATCCATGTCATGACTTCCGTGCTCCTATGTATTTCCAACAATATTTACACCCAGAATGTTAACGACTGATCTTTGTACGAATCAAAACACTTTCTAGCTTCCATTTTTTAATTTATGTGTGCATGAAAGAAGACATTTAAAGAGATTCGATTTTTTTATTCAAATCAATATGAGAAGATACATATGACCATTCCCTCGGTTGGGTCAAGAAATGCTCAAGCCTGGTATAAGCCTTTGAAAACTAAAAGATATAAAATAAAGTAACTTCTACTGGATTGAAGCTAGGCCAGGTTTGTTTAAGGCCTTCCAAGATTTACATGAGCAGATATATTCTTATATATGGACCTGAATGGGCCTGTGTTTTTTTGTCCAGCTGCTCAAGTCAATTCGTGCCCGAAATACTGGTTGAGTGTAGCACTTGTGAGGATGGGCGGCTTCACTATAATTTGGAAAGGTCTCTCATTTGACGGCCCCAAGACAGCAATAGCTCGGCTCCATGGTGGCAATGCGCACCACGTGCGATGGCCTGATGCTAAGGCGGGCGGCCGCTTGCACCCTAAGCCGTAGCGTGCACCCTGGGCAGCAGCACTGGCCCTGGCCCCTTGGCGGCTGTGCATTCGGGCACGAAGCTTAGGCCCATCTCCAGTAGGTTCCCCTCCCTCCCCAAATCCAATCGATTTGGCATTGATTTCAAAATCTATGTTGGGGCTGCCAGCAACTTTTGAAGGACATGACCCTAAGAGCGTTTTGGAGTTCGGTCGTGAACATGTAATCTACATCACACCCCTCCCCCCAACCGCCTCTGAAAAACTCCTGTAATGGATTGGCGCCAAATGCTGCAGATCTAGTGGTGAGACGATTCTCCCCCATTGTTGACCTCAGGTGGGGAGACGGTTATCCCCCGTTGTTGACCTCAAAAAAAAAATATCTACGCTGCAAATCTAGTGGTGTCAACTGGTTGTCGTCATAGTGATGCTAGTTGAATTTTGTACAACCAACATGGTCAGTAGTAGTTCTAAAATATGGAATTAATATAGTTAAAATTATGGAAATATTGTTAGGAGGATTGGGGAGAACAAAAATTCACTGTACACATAGAACGGGGATATAAATGACTAGAGTATCATTCAGTGTCACTATTTGTGAATCAAAAGCATGATACTATGTGATGGACTGTAAAGAAATATATACAATTGAGCTGTTGTTGGATGTTCATTTGGTTGAGTTGCTTTACAAAATTATCAGCTAGAAACTCACGGCTCGAACTTGACAGAAGTCGAGCAACTTTAAACACACACTATGTCTACATGGAACGAGGCTAATTGTTACACTTGACAGAAGAGCTGGTTGCAACCCACACCATATCTGCATGGAAAGAACTGGTATGTTGGTTCCCTCCAACTGCATATTTAGTATAGAATGGGACAAAGCGATGGTGGTCTAGGAACACTCAATTCCTGAAGAGTAGGCTATATATATAAGCTAAGATTTATTATGTTCACATGTGAAGGAACAAACGTGTGGAATGAAAGGGCATTCATCTTTTGGAGTATACATTTGAATTGTATGAGTGCATCATCAATAGTGTGTGTTTATGTCCGGACTTCCATGCCCATGTATCACTAATAATGTTACTCCTAGAATGTTAATGATACAATTGAATTGTATGAATGCACAATCAAAACACTTCCCAACTTTCGTTGTTTTGTGTGTGCATTTAAGAAAATACATGAAGTAATTCCATTTTTTTTTGACATCAATAGACAATGGGGCACATATTACCATTTCCTCAGTTAGGTCACGGAAAGACCCAATCTCTATCATGGCTAAAATTTGGCGCCCAGGCTCAACTATATTACTGGCTGTCAGGATACAGATATCAAGGTCTGGCTCAGCTGCAACAATCTGGTCTAAATCTAAAATATCAAACAAATGTATGTAATTTCTAATGGGCCTGGGTTGTTTCCGGCCTTCCAACATTATTTTCATGGGCTGATATATAGATCTATAAAAAACTTGAATGGGCCTCTGTTTTCGTCCCGGTGGAAGAGAGAGAGCTTGTCGCGAGTTGCAGCGCGGACATAGAAGGCAGTAGCCAAGCTTATTAAACGTGTTCTAATGGCAAGCGAGCCATCAAGCAGGTCTGGCCCATTGTGAACAAATCATGGACCAATTCGTCATTCCAAGTGTGGGACTGATGGAAACAGTTCTAAATGTACCTGTATATGTATAGGAACATATCAGGTGCAAACTAGACCACATGTGCAAACTAGAAAACTTTAAAACGTATATGTTTGCTTTATCTATTACTTATATTACATTAAAACATATATTTCCAGAACAACTTTTTCACATCGCACAATTCCCTCACGTCTCTCAACTACAGGAAACTCGCGCTTTGCCGAGTGTCTGCGGGTTTGCCAAGTGGTAAAACACGGGCACTCGGCAAAGACGACAAAGAGTCTCTTTGCCGAGTGCCACCACAAGCACTCGTCAAAGGAGTCTTTGCCGAGTGTCTGACGCAACAAGGATGGGCTCTGTGGCAAGGTGGGAGCTTTTGACACTCTGGGGGGCATGGAGATGCCGGGTCGCAGTAGGTACCTCTCGTTTTGCTTGTGATAGACTTTATGATAGTTATGTTGGATATGATAGATTTGTTATGGATGTTGGACATGTTGGATGGATTTGTTATGGATGGAATGTGATATATACGTAAATTTGTGTTATATATGTGGATGGATATATATGTGGATTTGTGTTATATATGATATATATATATATATGGATTTGCCTACTGTGAAATAAATGAAAACACAAAAGAAAAACAAAAAAATTTCCAGCACTCGGCAAAGCTGGGAACCAGTTTTCCAATACAGCAACTTTGCCGAGTGCTGACAAGGCACTCGGCAAAGTGACCATTACTTTGTCGAGTGCCAGCTAGGTCAGCACTCGGCAAAAACGCTTTTTATTTTTTAAAAAAATAAATACTCTTTGCCAAGTGCCAGCTGTGTCAGCACTCGACAGAAACGTCTTTGCCGACGTTTTCTTTGTCGAGAGGTCTTTACCGAGTGCACAGCAGGCTTTGCCGAAAGCTGCCGGCACTCGGCAAAGAACGCGTTCCCTGTTGTGCTCCATACCAAGTATTTCACATTCAAACGTATATTTTCCAGAATAACTTACGACAGCCATCGTCGTTTGAGTTACGGAGTCAGAGTCCAAGATGTGACGGGCAATGGTGTGGAGTTTGATACTAATAGGTATTATTGGACCAATCGTTGATATGATTACTGAATAAATTCCTAACGCAATTCGACTTGTTGACCGTGTAACGAGTTATATGTTCCGTTTCAATCACAAAGATGCAATTGCTTTTTATTTTAGATAAAGGAACTCAATGTGTCATCATCATCCCTTATAACTAATGGAATCAAACCACTTATTAAATTAGATTAAACTAACTTGAATCAATGAATCTTAATTCTAGCATTATTTGACCATCCAAAGGAAGCAAAGAAATGTATAGCACCACTTCTAGCTCGTGACACACTTGACAAAAATATTTTCTTTGTTGTAGTCACACAGTTGTAGTTGCCCCTAATGTCTTAACCGATGCATTCATGAAGAAGATCTGAAAAAAATAATGGTTGAAACTTGTTAAAACAACAACTTTGTTGTAGGTCATATTATATTATATATGTCCAAGCGGATGGATCTATTGACTCCTAGCAACGGAAAGGATTGAACCTCGTCACCTCTTGTCGTTACTTTGGATAAAGAACTCACCAATTTGAAAACGCATCTAGGTATGACATGTTTTTTATAGGGGGAAAGATGATCCAATTGTGTGATGCAGCCGTGCCTGAACCATCCATGCATGCAGTCAAGATTTTCCCCCAACATGTTTTGCATCTGAGACCTACAGATGGAAAAACTCACGTCATGGTAATTTCTATGGCATCAAGAAAGCAGGACAAGCGGTTTTTCATTGCCACTCGTTATTGGAAGATCTAGGTTAGATTTGAACCTGCTGCATGACTTGAACGGCAGCCTTCTTGTGGTCGGGATCGGATGTATGCTCTGGGGGCAATTGCAAAGTTGCAGCCCAACGGACATTGGTGGCCTGGGAGTCATCGACCTACGCTCTTCGGCTACGCTGGGAATGGCTTGATCGCATGGACCGGCATTGCTGCTGGGCAAGACTGCCCTCACGAACTGAGAAGTGCGTCTCGGCGATGTGCGCGGTGAGCCTGTCGGTCGTCATTGGCGACGGTGGATCCTCTCGCTTTTGGTATGACAATTGGGCACCGATCGTTCCTCTGAACGTCTTCACGCCGGACATCCACAGAGCGACATCACGGTCTGGACGCAAGCGTCTTCTGAAGGATGCGCTGCATGGACACCAGTGGGCGCGCGACGTCACTGGTGCGACCACGGTGCGGGTTCTGCGTGATTTCTTCCGCATATGGCTGCTCCTCCGCGGCGTCATGCTACAGCCCACGCAGCCGGACAAATTCCGGTGGAAGTGGACGGCTGATGGCTCCTATTCTGCAGCGGCCACGTACAGAGCCCTTTTCGCCGGCACCACCACACTGCTCGGCGCCATGGAGCTATGGGGAGTCAAGGCACCGCCTAAAGTGGAACTTTTCTTTTGGTTTGTGCTCCACGGACGTCTATGGACCTCGGAACAGCGCGCCAGGCAGGGACTGCAACAGAGCGACGCCTGCGCGCTTTGCGATCAAGCTCCCGAAACCTGTGGACACCTCCTTCTTGGTTGTGTGTTCGCCAGACAGGTCTGGTTAGCGCTGTTGCAGCCAATCAACTTGGCAACGCTCGTTCCGGACGCTGACCGTGATGTAGGCCCATGGTGGATGGAGCAGCGACGTCGACTGCAGGAAACATCGAGGAAGGTCTTTGATGCCGTAGTGCTCTCTGCGCTCCAGAAGGCGCGCTTGTTCACCGGTGGACTGCCCAAGCACATCCGCATTGACGTCGAGCTGCTGGAGCCTCAAGACCTGCAGCACACCATGCGGCTAGCGCCTGCATATGAGCGCTGCAACACTCATCAGCTGTCGGTGCTCCCGGCACCGGGTCCACGACTGCCGCGTCGTTCCGCGGCCGCTCTGGCAGCCCTGCTGCGCCCACAGGATCCAGCACGACGCAGTCCTCAGCTTCATCCTCCATGACTACTTCTCGGCCCTTCAAGCGACTCACGCCGGAGGAGATGGCCCAGAATCGCAAGATGGGCTTGTGCTACAATTGTGATGAACCCTACGTCCGTGGTCACAAGTGTGCATGCCTCTTCTACCTTGAGGCGCAAGACTATATTGTTGAAGAACCGAACGATGAAGATGGCAGGCGCCTGCACCGACGGACTTTGATCCGGATAAACCGATGATCTCCTTGATCCGGATAACCCATCCTCTGGCTTTGAGGGCAGGCGCATGGCGTTCCATCGTCGCGGCCGCAAGGTGCTCTGGTCAGCGGTCGGTGCCCCCCTGCCGCCCCCTGTCCGACCACCTCAACTCCCGCATGGCGTTCACGGCTAGGGGGACAGAGCCGGCTCTCCTAGAATGCCTCCTGGAGTCCTTCGCCAACGTCTTCGCGCCACCCACCGGGTTGCCACTGGCCCGCCCATGTGACTACCGGATCCACCTGAAGGTGGGCACGGATCCTGTCGCCGTTCGACCCTATCGCTACCCATAGCTCTAGAATGACGAATTGGAGTGCCAGGGAGAGGAGATGCTGCGCTAGGGCACCATCCGCGCCAGCGCATCACCCTTCTCGGCTCCCGTACTCCTCGTCATGAAGCATGGTGGTTCACGGCGCTTCCGCATCGGGCTCTCGATGCCGCCATAGTGAAGGACAAGTTTCCGATCCCCATCGTCGAAGAGCTGTTGGACGAGCTCCAAGGGGCCACATTCTTCTCCAAGTTGGATGTTCGCTCGGGCTATCATCAAGTCCGTGTGCACCATGACGACGTGGCCAAGACTGCGTTTCGCACTCATCATGGCCACTTCGAATTCTTGGTCATGCCGTTTGGTCTGTCTAATGCGCCCTGACATTTCAGGCCCTCATGAACCATGTCCTCAAGCTGATCCTCCATTGCTGTGTCTTGGTGTTCTTTGACGATATCCTCGTCTACACCTCGACGTGGACCGAGCAGTTGCTACAGCTAAGCGCCGTCCTCGACGTTCTCCGCGTGCATGGGCTGCATTTGAAGAGATCCAAGTGTTCCTTTGCGGCGTCCTTGGTCCAGGACCTCGGCCACGTCATTTCACAAGCCGGTGTTGCCATGAACGCCACCAAGGTGGCGGCTGTGCAGTCTTGGCCCCAGCCGTCCTCTGCACGGGGCCTCGCGGCTTCCTCGGCCTCGCCGGGTACTAGAGGCGCTTCATCCAGGAGACCATTGCGGCGCCTCTGACGAGCCTCCTCCGGAAAGATGCATTCCTGTGGACATGCGAGGCGGACGCGGTGTTCACAGTCTGAAGAAGGCACTCTCCGAGGCACCTGTGCTGCACCTTCTGGACTTCGACCGCGCCTTCTTCGTCGACTGCAATGCGTCGGGGTCCGGCTTTGGGCCCATCCTACACAAGGGCGATGGTCCCATTGCGTTCTTCGGCAGGCCCTTCGCAGCGCATCACCTGAAGGTTGCCGCTTACGAGCGCAAGTTGATAAGTTGGTGCAAGCCGTGCGCCATTGGCGGCCATATCTGTTCCTTCGTTTCCCCATTGACCACTACACGCTCAAGTTCTTGCTCGATCAGCACCTCTCCACGATCCCGCAGCATCATTGGATCAGTAAGTTGATTGGCTATGACTTTTCTGTGGAGTACAGGCTAGGGCGCTTTCAACGTCGGCATCTCTAGGCACGACGGCAACACACCACTGCTGGCAGGTCTTCCGGGCACGGAGCTGTCCCTTGTAGCCGTCTCCGTGCCCACGTTCCATCTCTTCACCAACCTCCGCAATGAGCTGGCGACGTCCGATGAACTCCGGGCGTTCTACGATGCAGTGGTGGCCAGGGAGCACGGTGGCGACTGGATCCTCCAAGAGGGCCTGCTCCTCCACAAGGGAAAGGTGTTTGTGCCCGCAACATCGTCGATTCTGGAGCCTGTGTTGCAGCTGGCGCATACTGGGGTGCACGAAGGCATCCAGAAAATGTTGCAGCGGCTTCGTACCTAGTTCTTCATCAAGCATGACCGCCGCCTCGTCCACGACTTTGTCTGCGCTTGCACCACCTTTCAGAAGAACAAGAACGAGGCTTTGCATCTGGCTAGTCTACTGCAACCCCTGCCTGTTCCCTCTCGGGTGTGGGCCGATATCGCCATAGATTTTGTCGAGGCCTTGCCCAACTTCCATGGGAAGAGCATCATCCTCATCGTCGGTCGACCGCTTCTCCAAGTACGTCCACTTCATCCTGCTGGGCCACCCGTACACGGCATCCTCTATCACCCGTGCCTTCTTCCATGACATCGTGCTGCTCCATGGCTTCCCCGATTCCATTGTCAGCGACCGTGATCCGGTCTTCACCGGGAATGTGTGGCGTGACTTGTTCCAGCAGGCGGGCGTCCAACTTCGTATGAGCACGGCAGTCCAAGGCGGTCAACAAGACGATCGCCCTATACCTTCGCTGTTTGACAGGTGACCGGTGTCACACTCCACTTTTAAGGATAAAAGTAGAATGCATAAATAGCCTTATATGCGCCCCAGGAACAGTCGCACATATAGGATGACAAATTACAAAGAGTATCATCACCCTGTTTATTATGTAGCGTACCAATATTTATTACGGAGTATTGCGCATAAACAATAAATAACTAAGATATCTTTATTGCGGAAGCTGCACACAGGGATACGTCAACTGGTGAACACCAAGCCTAGTACTCATCATGATAGCTTTCATTCCAACCTTCATCTGTTACCCATCCGGGATTTTCCAAAATTGAAAGTAAAGCAAGCGTAAGTACACAACCATACTCAACAAGCATAACATGTGTTAATGAGGCTCAAATAAGTTGACACTGTTTGACCGTATTTAGCTTTTATAACTTAATCATATTAAAGCATAGCATCAAGGTAGTGATAACTCCCATATTCTCATGATCAAAATAACATTAACCAGTGTGTAGCAATAACGACATTAAGATGCACACATTAACAATTTGAGATCCATTATCTTTTGTAAATTTGTCAAGGCCGCCCTAACCGATGGGCACGGATAATATATTGATTTAAACTCTGATCAGAGGTGTACACTTTCACTGTGAGTCATGTTTTGCAACTGAGTGGACTTATAACTTCCAAACCACCACAAAACATATAAAGCCTCCTATAGGTTCTCCTAACCAATCAGAGATACGGAAATACGTTGTGTGTAGAAACCCCCCTTCCAATATGGAACAATCCTTCTCGGCTATACTCATAAGGACAGAGGCAGTCCTATACCCCAACTTCTAGACCACTAACTAGCTAGAAAAGGGCCTACAAGTGACTAGAGCCAGAGCCATATAGCCCTCACAGCGGTACCGATTCTCCATGCTAAATCACTTACAAACAAGAGTATGTGTTTGTTAAAAGTCATTGTTTTCATTGATAGCATAACACACATCAAGTTATAAGATCATGACCATTAGAGCACTAGCATCATAACTACCCAATGCAACCCAAAAGGTTCAAGGAATCAGGATATCAAAGCTAGTTATAATTTGTAGGTCATCAAACGGACACACGCATATGAATTATTATTTATAGTGAATAGGTAACAAGGATGATCCATGCTATACTTGCCTTGATTCACAAAGTCCTACTGATCCTGCTGATCCTCAAAGTAGCCTTGCTCAGCAAAAACCTCACCGTCTGAACTCGACATTAACAATCAACACCAGACAATCCAATCGAGCATACATACATGAAGCAAATAAAGAGCTATTAGAGGAACAGTACATCAATCTCATCAAAACAGAATAAAATGTTTATAAAACTATTCTACTCACTTCTACAATCACACAGACGTCAAGTTCACCGAAAACGGAGTTATAACGGCGAAGTTATGAGTTTTCAAAGATTTCCTATAGATAAAGAAATATTTTAAATATAGACTATAAATAGAAAGTTTCCAAAATACTTCAAGAGTAGCACCACTGCATAGATTATGAAATTATGAATTTAACAAAATTTGAACGGACCAAATTGGAGTTAAAACGTGAAAGTTATAAGCTTTTAAAGATAATGGCAAAACTATAATTAAGTAAAACGTATTCTGAAACTGAAAAGGAAAAATACGTTTTCCATAGAAGAAAACGTATTCTAGAAGCTGTTACAAGGAAAATACGCTTTCTAGTGGACAAAGCATATTATGGATCTGTTGAACAAAAAATACGCTTTTCAACAGAGAAAACGTCTTCTGCTAAATGTGCTAGGGACTCTTAAATAAATAGCCAGAAGACTAGGGGTTTTCTGCAAAAGTGCCCCACGAAGGGGTACAGGCGGGCGACGACGTTGGCCAGAGAAGAAACCCGACCACGGCGGCGGCCATGACCGGTAGCGAGGGAGTTCGCCGGCGTAACTCCACCCGGCGTTTTCTGCTACTATTTGCCACGAGAACGGTGCCAATGGAACGAGGAGCTCGTGCCGCGCTCACCTGTGAGGTTAATGGAAGCCGAGGGGTGTCAGGGTCGGCGAGCGGCTCAGAGCGGCGGCCAGCGGTGAGCTGCACATGGTGAGATCACGGTTTAGTCAAATTTAAACCCGAAAGAACCCACCCACGTACGTAGGAAGTCCAGGCGATGCTTGCCGTCTCGTTGATGGCGGAAGAGACCCAAGGACAGCGGCGAATGTCAAGCTTCGATGGAAAATTGGCGGCGGCTAGGGTTTCGGCGTCGGCGGCTCTGACTCGAAGCGAAGGCAGAGGCGGCAGATAGGGTTATGGGCGGAGTTGCAGCGCAGAGTCAATGCTTTTATAGCCCGAAGGCATGGCTCGGGCGGCCGGTTATGCGGGGGCGGCGCGGGTCAGACTCGGCTCCTGACTCGTTGTCAAGTCAGAGAAGGAAGAAAGTGACGCGGGCCCCATGCGTCAGCGGCAGAGAGGAGGAGGCACGAGCGCGGTCGGTCGACGCGGTGCGGTGTGCTTGATGGGCTGCGGCCTATCGGCCCATGAGGGAGAAGGCGGCGCCCGTGGTTTCTGGCCTGTTGGCCCAAGAAAGAGAAAGGGAGGAGCGGGCCGCGTGCGGGAGGAGAAGAACGAGCCACCGGTTGGTCGCGGGCCAAAATGCCAGGAGGGAGAGGGGAGGGAAAGGAATTGGTTTTTCATTTATTTAAACTTTTTCAAAAGCAAAATTCAAATATATTTTGAATCCAAATTCAAATTCAACCTCCACCACAACAAAAATATGCACCAGCATGAATGCTCAAGCATGTTTCTACCATGATTCAACTCCCTTTTCATAAAAATATTTATTTTGCCCATTTATTTATTCCCAAAATCATTTTGACCATTTTGAAAATTTAAAACAAAAACTAGGGTGTTACAATTCTACTCCCCTTAAGAGAATCTCGTCCTCGAGATTGGTTGTTGCTTACTCAAACAACTGCAGATAAGTTGTCTTTAATACATCCTCAGTTTCCCAAGTTGCCTCAGCCTCTGAGTAACGATTCTACTGTACCTTACACATCTTGATAACCCGACTTCGGATAACCTTTTCTGCTGTATCCAAGATCCTTACTAGAAACTCTTCATACGTAAGATCATCCTTAACAGTAAGTTCCTCCAAAGGCAAGTGCTCCTTCTCAGGTACACACAAACACTTCTTAAGTTGAGACACATGGAACACATCATGCACACCAGCTAAACTTTATGGCAATTCCAACTGATAAGCCACTTCACCACATCTCTTTAAAACTTTAAAAGGACCAACATACCTTGGTGCTAGTTTCCCTTTCTGGTTAAACCTCTTCACACTTCTCATAGGAGACACCTTCAAGTACACATAATCACCTTCCTTGAATATCAATTCCCTTCTCCGTGTATCTGCATAACTCTTTTGGCGAGATTGGGCTACCCTCAAGTTCTCCCTAATAACTCGTACCTGTTCTTCTGCGGTTCTTAGAACATCTGTCCCAATCAATTGACTTTCCCCAGTCTGGTTCCAAAACAACGGCGTCCTGCACTTACGCCCATACAAAGCTTCAAATGGTGCCATCTTGAGACTCTGTTGATAACTGTTGTTGTATGAGAATCTGCATAACACAAATTCTTATCCCAACTTGTACCATACGGTAATGCACAAGCTCTCAGCATGTCCTCCAAAATCTGATTAATCCTCTCAGTTTGTCCACCAGTTTGTGGGTGATATGCTGTACTAAAGTTCAACTTTGTTCCCAACGAACTATGCACTGCTTCCTAAAAAAGAGATGTGAATTGAGTACCTCTATCAGACACGATCTTCTTTGGAACACCATGCAAACACACAATCCTTTCCAAGTACAGTGTAGCCAACTAAGGTCCTGTATAGGTTGTCTTCACAGGCAAAAAGTGAGTGACCTTAGTCAGTCGATCAATTATTACCCAGATGGAATCATAACCACTCTTCATTTGAGGTAAACCTGTTATAAAGTCCAATACCGACCTCTTCCCACTTCCATTCAGGTATCTTCATTGGCTGCAATAAACTAGCTAGTCTTTGATGTTTAGCTTTCACATGTTGACAAGTATCACATAAAGCAACATACTCTGCTACATCCCTCTTCAAACCAATCCACCAGTACTTTTCCTTGAGATCCATATACATCTTAGTACTTCCAGGATGGATAGAATAAGCTGACTCATGAGCCTCACGCAGAATTATCTGACGAAGAGCTTTGACCTCCGGAACACATATCCGAATAGGGTATCCTCTTCATCAATGCGGAAACCGGGTGCTTTCCTTTCTGCTAACTTCTTCACTATATACTTTAGATCCTCATCTTCCAACTGACCCTTGTGAATCTCTTCTTCTAAGGTTGATGTCACCTCTATCTCCATGGCATTAGTAACAATAGTAAGGTTCAATTGAGCAAACTCTGCACACAACAAATCAGATTCAGGTGTCGTCCAAAGCTCATTAACATGCTTCTTTCTAATAAGTGCATCGGCCATGACGTTTGCCTTCCTAGGATGGTAATACATATCAAAATCATAATCATTCAACAGTTCCAACCAACGACATTGTCTCATGTTCAAGTTAGACTGGGTAAAGATGTACTTCAAACTCTTGTGATCCATGAAAATATCAGTCTTGTGCTCAATCAGATAGTGTCGCCAAATTTTCAAAGCATGCACCACAGCTGCTAGTTCTAGATCATGAGTAGGATAATTAAGCTCATGTTTCCTCAATTGCCTTGAAGCATAAGCAATAACTCTACCTTCTTGCATAAGAACACACCCCAATCCCAAACGAGATGCATCATAGTAGATTGAGAACTTCTTGCTTAGATCTGGTAATACCAACACTAGAGCTATTGTCAATCTTTTCTTGAATTCTTCAAAACTAGCTTGACACTTATCAGACCACACAAACTTGGCATTCTTCTCTAGTAATGTTGTCAATGGCTTAGCAATCTTCGAAAATCCTTCAATGAATCTCCTGTAATAACCAGCCAACCCAAGAAAACTGCGAATCTCGCTCACATCTGTAGGCGGCTTCCAATCCAACACATCTTTCACCTTACTTGGATCCACCGCTATTCCACCATTGGAAATGACATGGCCAAGGAAAGAGACTTCCTCCAACTAGAATTTACACTTTCTTTTCTTAGCATAAAGTTTGTGCTCTCTAAGCTTCTACAAGACTAACCACAAATGTTCTGCATGCTCTTCCTTATTCTTTGAGAATACCAAGATATCATCAATGAAAACCACAACGAACATATCCAGGTACTCCATAAACACCTTGTTCATCAGGTACATGAAGTAGGCAGGTGCATTGGTCAACCCAAAAGACATAACTGTATACTCATACAACCCATATCTGGTAGTGAATGTCGTCTTCGGTATATTTGAATTTTGAATCTTCAACTAATGATAACCAGAGCGCAAATCAATCTTGGAGAACACACAAGCACCTCTTAACTAATCAAACAAGTCATCAATCCTGGGTAAAGGGTACTTGTTCTTGATGGTAACCTCATTGAGAGAACGATAATCAACGCACATTCGTTGAGTTCCATCTTTCTTATCAACAAAAATCATAGGAGAACCCCAAGGTGATGCACTAAGACAAATGAAACCTTTCTCTTCTAATTCCTTTAACTGTTTCTTAAGTTCTTAAGTTCTTCTAGTTCACAAATGAAAGTAAAGCAAGCGTAAGTACACAACCGTACTCAACAAGCATAACATGGGTTAATGAGGCTCAAATAAGCTGACACTATTTGACCGCATTTAGCATTTAGTGAGAACTCCCATATTCTCATGATCAAAATAACATTAACCAGTGTGTAGCAATAACGACATTAAGATGCACACATTAACAATTTGAGAACCATTATCTTTTGTAAATGTGTCAAGGCCACCATAACCGAAGGGCACAGACAATATATTGATTCAAACTCTGATCAGAGGTGTACACTTTTACTGCGAGTCATGTTTTGCAACTGAGTGGACTTATAACTTCCAAACCACCACAAAACATATAAAGCCTCCCATAGGTTCTCCTAACCAATTAGAGATACGAAAATAAGTTGTGTGTAGAAACCCCCTTCCAATATGGCACAATCCTTCCTGGCTATACTCATAAGGACAGAGGCAGTCCTATACCCCAACTTCCAGACCACTAACCAGCTAGAAAGGGCCTACAAGTGACTAGAGCCAGAGCCATATAGCCCTCACAGCGGTACAGATTCTCCATTATAAATCACTTACAAACAAGAATACATGTTTGTTAAAAGTCATCGTTTTCATTGATAGCATAACACACATCAAGTTATAAGATCATGACCATTAGAGCACTAGCATCATAACTACCCAATGCAACCCAAAAGGTTCAAGGAATCAGGATATCAAAGCTAGTTATAATTTGTAGGTCATCAAATGGACACATGCATATGAATTGTTATTTATAGTGAATAGGTAACAAGGATGATCCATGCTATACTTGCCTTGATTCACAAAGTCTTGCTGATCCTGCTGATCCTCAAAGTAGCCTTGCTCAGCAAAAACCTCACCGTCTAAACTCGACACTAACAATCAACACCAGACAATCCAATCGAGCATACATACACGAAGCAAACAAGAAGCTATTAGAGGAACAGTACATCAATCTCATCAAAATAGAATAAAATATTTATAAAACTATTCTACTCGCTTCTAGAATCACACAGACGTCAAGTTCACCAAAAACGGAGTTATAACGGCGAAGTTATGAATTTTCAAAGATTTCTTATAGATAAATAAATATTTTAAATATAGACTATAAATATAAAATTTCCAAAATACTTTAAGAGTAGCTCCACTGCGTAGATTATGAAATTATGAATCTAACGAAATTTGAACGGACCAAATCAGAATTAAAACGTGAAAGTTATAAGCTTTTAAAGATAATATCAAAACTATAATTAAGTAAAACATATTCTAAAACTGAAAAGGAAAAATACGTTTTCCAGAGAAGAAAACGTATTCTGGAAGCTGTTACAAGGAAAATACGCTTTCTAGTGGATAAAGCGTATTATGGATCTGTTAAATAGAAAATACGCTTTTCCTTAGAGAAAACGTGTTCTGGTGAATGTGCTAGGGACTCTTAAATAAATAGCCAGAAGACTAGGGGGTTTTTTGCAAAAGTGCCCCGCGAAGGGGTACGGGCTATTTCTGGCCACCCGATTCAAAACCGACGGCATAGATTTAAAACAGGCGGGCGGGCAACGGCGTCGGCCGGAGAAGAAACCCGACCGCGGCGGCGGCCATGACCGGCGGCGAGGGAGTTCGCCGGCGTAACTCCACCCGGCGTTTCCGGCTACCATTTGACACGGGAATGGTACCAATGGAACGAGGAGCTCGTGCCGTGCTCACCTGTGAGGTTAATGGAAGCCGAGGGGTGTCCGGGTCGGCGAGTGGCTCGGAGCGGCGGCCGGTGGCGAGCTGCACACGGTGAGATCACGGTTTAGTCAAGTTTAAACCCGAAAGAACCCACCCATGTGCGTAGGAAGTCGAGGCAATGCTTGCCGTCTCGTTGATGGCGGAAGAGACCCAAGGACGGCGACGAATTTCAAGCTTCGGCGGAAAATTGGCGGCGGCTAGGGTTTTGGCGTTGGCGGCTCTGACTCGAAGCGAAGGTAGAGGCGGCGGATAGGGTTACGGGCGGAGTTGTGGCGCGGAGTCAATGCTTTTATAGCCCGAAGGCATGGCTCGGGCGGCCGGTCACGCGGGGGCGGCGCGGGTCGGACTCGGCTCCCGACTCGTTGTCGAGACGGAGAAGGAAGAAAGCGACGTAGGCCCCATGCGTCAGCGGCAGAGAAGAGGAGGCGCTAGCGTGGTCGGCTGACGCGGTGCGGCACGCTTGATGGGCTGCGGCCTATCGGCCATGTGAGGGAGAAGGCGGCGCCTGCGGTTTCTGGCCTGTTGGCCCAAGAAAGAGAAAGGGAGGAGCGGGCCGCGCGCGGGAGGAGAAGAACGAGCCGCCGGTTGGTCGCGGGCCAGAATGCCAGGAGGGAGAGGGGAGGGAAAGGAATTGGTTTTTCATTTATTTAAACTTTTTCAAAAGCAAAATTCAAATATATTTTGAATCCAAATTTAAATTCAAACTCCACCACAACAAAAATATGCACTAGCATGAATGCTCAAGCATGTTTCTACCATGTTTCAACTCCCTTTTCATAAAAATATTTATTTTTCCCATTTATTTATTCCCAAAATCATTTTGACCATTTTGAAAATTTAAAACAAAAACTAGGGTGTTACAACCGGCCGCGGGATTGGCTGGACTGGCTGCCCTGGGCAGAATACTGCTACAACACCGCCTACCACTCCGTCCTGCGTATGTCACCGTTCACCGTCGTCGACGGTCGCGCCCCGCCGGAGCTCCTACCCTACGCTCCCGGGAGCGCCCGCACTGACGCCGTCGACGCCCTCTTCACTAACCGCAACGAGTTCCTCTCTGAGGTCTGTGCTCATCTGTTGCAGGCCCAAGAGCATGCACGGCGCTTCTATGATGACAAGCATCGGCCCCTCGCGTTTGCTGTGGGCGATGGGGTCCTGCTCTGCCTCCTTCGACACGCCCGGTCAGTCACTCCAGGACGCAAGGGCATGCTCGGGCCGAAGTACGATGGGCCGTTCCGGGTGATTGAGCGGATCAATGATGTTGCCTATCGCATCGAGCAGCCAGAGGGCGCACGGATTCATGACGTGTTCCATGTCGGGCTCCTCAAGCCATTCCGTGGCACTCCTCCGGCCTTGCCATCAGCTCTGCGTCCCCTGTGCCATGGACGACCACTGCTACAACCAGAGCGCGTGCTGCGTTCCCGTCTCAGCCGTGGCGTCTAGAACGTTCTCGTTGAGTGGGCTGACCTGCCCACCTCTAAAGCCTAAGGCGGCGGCTCAGACCCTATGTGGCAGCGTGCACCCCGGGCGGCAGCACAGGCCCTGGCCCGAAGCTGAAGCCCCTCTCCAGTACGTTCCCTTCCCTCCCCTAATATAATCGGTTTAGCATTGATATCAGTATCTATGCTGGGACTGCCACCTACCTTTGGAGGACATGACACTAAGAGCCTATTGAAGTTTGATCATGGACATTAATCCACATCTCACCCCTGCCCCGTCCTCTGTAAAACTCTTGCACCCCAAATGCCCTTCCACCCCAAGCATCTGTAGAATGAAATATTTGGGTGGGGAGGCAACCCTCCACCCCTCACAGCACCACCAATGCATCTATCTGATTATACGTGAGGACTGTATCACTACTAGAACACCCCCCAGTAGCTACACTTTTTTTTGACAGTAGACACACTTTTATTCTTCTCTATAGATGTAGGCACGCTTTACAAAAACGTGTTAGAATCGTCTTCGTATGGACCATGTCTGGCTCCGTAGAGATGATTTCCGTAAGCTTATCAATAAGTTGAATCGACGTTTTATAGACACGTTAGATGCATGTCTAAACACATTGACACGCTTTTATAGATACGTATATAACACGTGTCTACTAGTGCAGTTACATCATATAGAAACATTCCATAACGTGTGAAAAAACTGTAGAGACAATATTATAGATACATTCGCAATCCATGTCTACTACTATAATTATGTTTTATAGGGACACATTGTTACGCTTTAAGCGGTACAGAGATGATGTAGTAGGTGACGTGAAAGATGATGTAGCAGGTGACGTGGAATGGTGACGTGGCAGGTGATGTGCAAACACGTGTCAACAAAAGTAGAAACAATATTGTGTGTCTACATATTTCGATACGTTGTATAGTAATGTTATTTTGTGCATTAATGCTTATAGAAACAATTTTCTACATACATCCATATTTTGTGTGTAGCAGTATAGACACGCTTTATCATAACGCTTTAAAACGTGCCAACAAAATATATATGGTGCATCGAGATGATTGTAGAAATTTAAATCAGGTTATTTTATTTTCTATTTTATATGATTAATAATAGAAAGTGAATCATCAATTATATTACATTCGGCCTTGACAAAACATAAAGAATCTGAACTCCATAGCCAACATATCCTTACTCAATAGACAATTATGTTCACAAAGACATAAAGAAAGTGGAATATCAAATATTACTCAAATATTTTTTATAACAACTAAAACTATCTTGTTCACTTTAAAATTTGTACTTTGCTTCCCATCTAGCTTTGTCCACGTGCTGCGGGTACCAACTTGTTGCGTGTACTAAGGTGCTATCTGCTAGGTGGCCAAGGTGCCCCCAAAGAATGGCGGCTGACCTTTCATTTGGGACATCGTATTCATCTATCTCTACAATTACCTTTCCCCCTTGTAATGCCAGTAAATTTGTAGTGTGAATTCCCCTATAATCTGTCTAATGTCTTCATTTGGACCTGCATATGTGAAAATGTAAGATTTCACATTGTATCTAGATATGCTAGGAGAAAAACCTAAAACTTACATATTATCTTAATTGGACTCGTGGTGTGGCAGGCGGGCTCATAAACCATCAATATGAAGAGGGGACTTCTTAAGTGTTGTATAGTAAACTTGATTAAAATATGATGCATATAAAATAAGTACCTAATGAAAGACAGATGCAATTTGCTTTGGAGATGCATTGATGGTTTTTATTTGTGAAAATGAATACTTGTTCAGATCTGAGTATAAGCATTGATAATTTTTATTTGTGAAGATGAATACCTGTTCAGATCTGCAACTTGCTTTTGAACTTGAGCTTTGGTTCCTAATCATGGTATGGTACAGACAGACCAATCCAAATGTGCTTAAGCACTCAGCTATATGCCTATATCACGGTAATAATACAATGAGAGTAGAGCTTTTGTTCATTTATCATGTTATGGTACAGACAGACTAATCCAAATTATAAATGTGCTTATGCAGTATGCACTCAGCCATATCGCTATGTACTTGCCTGAAACCACCAAACATCAACATGAACTTGCATCACAAATACACAAGGTCAATATTTTTTTATTAAGTTCGGTTAAGGGTCAAAGCGTTTGAGCCTAATTCATACTCTAATTAACTGAATCACTACTCATTACGATTGTATATGTATGCTTATTGGTCAGAATAATTTTTCATACTAAAGAAGGATGTTACTCTACGTATGAAGAATCCTGAATGTTACTTTAGGTGTGCTGATTCAGGCCACGAGGTTGTCAGCGACACGTAGCCTCTCAGGCAGCAATCGTCAATCGTTGATGGTACTGCAATGAGCAAAGTGCACAAGGATTTAGTCGACTAGTTTTGTGAGACAGAATAATCCAGGCTGCAGATCTGAGCTGCAATATACTCATACATATGCAAGAGGATCTGCAGTAGTTCTGCTCGCCCCGTATCATGAAGTGCTACACTACAATGCCAGTGGAGGGCACAGGGCGGAGGCCAGTGGGGCATTGCAACGCGAGCGGAGGGCACGGTCGTGAGCGCTCGCGAGTGCGGCTGGGGCATGGCAGGGGAGGAAGATCGTGGATGGCAGCATACCTTGCGCAGACCGTGGATGGTGGATCGTGGCTGGCGGCGTCGCAGTCCTATCGATAAGGCGTCGTGGCCCGGCACCCTCCCGCCCGGCAGCCAGCGCGGCAGCCACGATTGCCCCAGCACCCACCGATGGCGAGATAGATGAGGAATGGGGAGACTGGGGAGGTTATGCCGATATTTGTTGGCCAATCACAAGACGCGCGGGCAGGATGGGCGGCAAATTTCCCGCGGGCCGCGTCATGTGAAAATATCTGGGCGCCAAATTTCCTTTCTCTGCTTGTTTCTATAAATATGCCAGCGCGAGCCGCAATTTTTTATTAATTTATTATTTTATTTTGAAAAAAGATCACCTTAATTATTAATAAAGTAAAATCAATTTTTATGCAATTAGTATGTTGGGTCACAACCATATATATTTTATTGAACATTCGTGATGGCAGTGACAAAGAAGACAATTATGCTCGAATGATTTCTATATTATAATGATATGACGAGCTTTCTGACTTTCAGGAACGTTGGGACCGAGTCCCAGCAGGTCTAGAGTGAGGTGAAATGGCACGACCACGTCAAACTTTTTATCAATACAAAATTGGTGGGAATTACAAAGTGGGCCCAATGGCAGGCGGTCCTATAGCTACCAGAGAACCACCCCCTTATTACACAGGGGGCATGGTCTTTTATAGTGGCTCACATGCTCAAGATCGAAAGTACAAACGTGCCCCCAACGGGAGTTTTAAAACTCTAGACACTGATCCTATTACACGTGGGCCTCCTAGGGGTAGGCCGGTCCACCATTTTCTGGCCATGGCCGCGGGCCGCGACCCATCACTGCCTGCGAGAGGCCTATTGAGCCCACTACTTGTCATCATGCCCCCTATCTTGGCCCGGCTCGTTGTCCTGATGAAGGCAGTCTCGGGTCACTGCCACCTCCGCGCTGAGCCTTCAGGGGTGTCGAGGCTCCATCGATCAGCCTCCGCCGGGATGACGATCACCGCCGCCGGACCTCCGCCATCGACTGGCTGCATAGCCACCACGGAGGCTTCCTAGCGGAGATCTAACCTCCAGGGGGATCAACCTCCACATGAGCAACGATCATCGCCACCGGACCTCCGCCATCGATTGGATTCACGGCCTCCTGCGGAGATCTGACCTCCGGCAGCTCCTCTCTGAGACCTCCGACGGAGGCTCCCCAGCAGAGATCTGACCTCCGGCATCTTCTCTCCGAAACCTGCAGGCATAAGTAAGGTGGATACAATTGAAAGTCAGTCAGACACCAGCCGGAGGTAACAAGCCTCTCCGGTCCTGGGGCGCATCCCCAACATTCCTCCCTTGAGAGTTAGGTCCAGCGGAGGCGGGTCTAGCCATCAACACGCCCCTGGCCGTGGAGGCTGTGCTTACCTCCGACTCCCCCTAGCCCATTGAACATTGGACCAGAGGCTTTGCGCTTTACTGTTGCTTGTTTTTCAATCTTAGGCGTTGGTTTTGAGTTGGTTCATTTGCTGCCATTCGATTCGTGGATCGTTGTGACTGTTGGGCTGAGAAGTTGAGGAGTCACTTCGGTGCCTATATAAGAGGGTGCGCGGTGAAAACGACCCGTACTCCCCTTCTCTCGCCACCGCATAGTTTGTTCTGCTACTTGCTGCCTCCGCTCTAGCTTTGCCTTGGCATCCTGTCGCCGTGGCACCTAAACACCCCTGCTGGGCGCGTCGTCATCCGTTCTCTGGCCCTTATTCCCGTTTCTAGGGTGTTGGAGTCGGAGGCTTCATAGATCTTTATGAACAGTGCATGCTGGCTGCCGCAGAGGCTAAGGATCTCGAAGAGTCCCTGTCAGACGTCGAAGCTTCTCCAAGCGAGCTGATGGCTTCGAAGGTTGATGTGACTGAAGCGGAGGTCACCTATTCTTTTGGTCGAAGCCGGATGACTCAGGATATGATTTCAGAGCTTGAGGGAAAGGGCTTTCTTCCTGCCGATCGCGGATGTCCTCCTTGTGGGGAGACTGTTCCAAAACCTGAGAAGGATGATGCTGTTGTGTTTAGAGATTTCTTCACCTGCGGCCTCCGCATCTCGAGCTGCAATTTCCTCCGGTATGTTCTTGAGTGGTTTGACGTGCAGCTTCACCATATGACTCCCTATGCTTTCTTGAACATGAGCAAGTTTCTATGGGCTGTTGAGTCTTTTGGAGGAGAGTTGAGTGTGAATACCTTTACTGAGTACTATGAGCTGCAAAAGCGACCTTGGTATGTTGGTGGTAAATTGGCTTAGTTTTCTTCTTGTAGTTTTATGGCCAAGAGAATCTTGGGTAAGGGTAAGGAGAAGGTTGCGATTTCTTGGTGTCAGAGAGGGAAGTATGAGCCTGCTGACTGGTTGGATTTTTGGTTTTATGTGAAGATCGACAGCGTTACTTGACCTGAGGATGATGGGAGGCAGGTCACCCGTTTTTCCTTATGCCTCTGTGATGACACAGATGAATCCGTTAACTAGTGTCAGGCCTGGGTCTATCGAATCTGATAAACAGAGGTCATGTACGGAGGCCTTTAGGACAGCTTATCGCTATTCAGGTGGTAGGGACCTTGTGGAGGAGATGATTGCCTCCGATTTCTGGCCTCTTCTTGGTGGCAAAGACAGGAAGAAATTTGTCATGCAGAAACTAGATCTTCCTGTTTTTGGTGTGGCTGGGGATCTCGTGTCCACACTTTGGGCTGCAGGTCCCTAAGGGTCAGAGCAGTGAGGACTTTGTCCGTGCCACAGAGCAGAAGGCTGTTGAAATACTCAGTGAAGTTTCTGAAAAGGAATACCTCGCCTGGAGGTCTGAAGCTGGTACCATGCCTCGCCTCAATAGGGTTTTTGAGGAGCTTGGCATTCATTATACCAAGCGTGAGCTCCCTGAGAAATTGAAGAAGAAAAACGAGAAAAAGGAATTTACTGCTGCCGGCGCTGCTACGAAGGCTACCGAGGGAAAGAAAAGAAAGGCTGGCGCTTTGACGCGCGGAGGCTCAAAGAAACAGAAAGAGGCCTCCGCTAAACCTGTGGAGATGAAGGATTTTTTTGAAGATCTTTATGATAAAGGGAACATCACTGCTAATCCATAGGTGGTGACTGAGACTCTGCCGGAGGCTGACGCTTTGGCGCTGCTTAGTTCCGATGGCCCATCTCGGCGGTCTCTGTTGCCTGTTGCTTCCCCAGAGGTGTCCCATGATTTAACAATTGATGCCTCCGGTTCGCCTTCGGTTCGGACTATCTTGTCATCTATTGATCCCCGCCTCAACATGTTGAAGTGGCACCCCCTGAGCTTTTTGTGAGGCCATTTGCCAGTGCGTATCTTGATGCCAGCTCAGACAAGGATGAAATGGAGGAGGTCGGTGCCATGGCTCATCGTGCTGAGAAGCCAGCGGAGACTGCCCAACTTGGAGCAAATGATACTGAGGTCCCCGAGGATGCTTACACTTTGAGTCAAGGTAATGTTCTTACTCAGAGTATGACCTATATGGATTTCTTGACTTTAAAGGTTTCTTGTGGTTATGCCTCCGACGGGGAAGTTTCCTTGCTCGGTGAGCATTATATGATATTTTTTGAGATTTTATGTTTTCTTGTTTCCTTGTTTGACTTGTGTTTTTTGTGTCTCCTTCCAGATAGCCTTACTGCTGAGGCCACTCAAACTGCTCCTCCGCCGCCTACGGCGCCTGATGCACCATTTTTCGGAGGGGCCGTTACTGAGGCGGTGCCTATGGCTCCGCAACCTTCGGTGGACATGGTTGGCTCTGGGTCTTTCCCGTCCGGCAGCTGTCCTGATGAGGGCATAAGTGCCCTCCTTGGCTGGGCTCAAGGTATTGACCAGCTAACTGATGCAATGGGCAGAGACTTGTACCATCGTCTGGCTGGGCTGCCGCTTCAGACCTTGATGAACGCCAATATTAATCATCATGTTATTGTGAGTTTGGTTTCATTCTCTCCGTCTTTAGCTATATACTCTTTTTCATATATTTGATTTTGGCATTTCTTTATTGCTATCTCCAGAGCACCACCTTGTCTATGGCTGTTGAGACCAGTAGTTGTGCTGAACTGGTCAAAAAGGATGACGCTATCAAGGTTCTGGAGATGGAGATTGAGTCTCAAACCCATGAAAAGGAACGAGTGGCTCAGAAGACCTCTAGTTTAGAGAAGCAGCTGTCAGCTCTTGGGATTCAGTCTAATGAGTTAAGAAAATCTCTTACTACCGCCAAAGAAGCAGAGGCCACTGCCAATCAACAGGCAGACAAAACTGCTGAAATTTCTAATCTCCTGCGCCAGGAATTGGATGCTGAACGATAGTTGGCGGTGGCTCTTAGGACTAAGGTTGAAGAACTTGAAAAAGAGCTGACTCCCACAAGGTTGATCGGGCTGGAAGTGGCTGAATCCTGTGTCTCCACCATCCGGGCTTTTGGTGGTGCGGTGACTCCGGTTAATCCTGACGCTTCTACCTCTGGGGTCTTTTCTTGGATCAAGGCGAACCTCGACAAGCTTAATGAGTTTATGACCGGAGTCTCTGATTTTAGTGCAAAGACCTCTGTCACCTATCTTTGCAAGCTTTTTGTGTCCAAGGACATTGTACAAATTCGAAATTTTGATTGTCCTGAGCTAGAAGATCCTGCTGAACTTGGCAGAACAGATCAGTTTGTTAAGACCACCGTGTGCAGCTTTATGGAGAAGTTCTGGTCCAAGTTTGGCCGGTCAGAGAAAAAAGTTTTCATGGCTAACGTCACTCGTGAAACAGTATGTATGGTTAGCTTTTCCTGTTTTATTTTGTTGTAAGAGTTGTGTTGGTGATTCTCTTCTCTTACTTTCTGCCTTTTTAGCAATTGAAGTATGGCAAGCGCAGCGGTCATGGCCCGACTTCTTCTGGCAGCACATCTGCACGCACCCGAAGATCTGCCAACGCTGGCACCTTCGCTACTCAAGCTCTTCCTGCAAGTGCTGCGGCTGATGTCATGATGGAGCAAGCGGTAGCATCTCCGGGTGCTCGGACGGGGCTTCAAAACTTGACCACTGAAGAGGAGGTGTAGAAATTTATCCTAATTTAGGGTCATGTATATTTTGTCTTTTGCTGACTTAGTGCCGATGCGCACGTGTAAAGAACAATTTAAGTTACTCATGGTTTTGTAAATTATTAATGGCCGAATCATCCTGTGCAGGTCTGCAGTTTGGGGCTTGTGTAGGAGGTCAAGCCTATTACCTTTATGCGCGATGATATTTATGTTAGCAGCGAGCTGTGGGATTAGTGGAAGTCAGCGTTTCCTAGGTGCACAGTGGATGACATGTTTGATTTTGTTCTCAGCAACTTAGATGATAAGCGCTCTAGTTTTACTCATTCTCTTGCGTGGCAGGGTCCATCTGGACCTTTGTAATTATTCTTGTTTGCATAGAGGTTGAGTGTTGTGATTGAACTGCCATTTGTGAGCTTGTTTATTTTGACCTCCGCTATGCTGTGGAGGTCTGTTTGAATTAGTCGGAGGCCTTCGTGCCAGATTGCAGGTGTGACCTTCGGAAGTGATTTCTGGTTTCCTCCTCAGAGGTTGTAACCACTTTGAAGCACATTTATGCATTAATAACTTTATTGTTAACATAAGGTGGGTATTACAACCGTTGTTTCTCTTCGACCAATGCTGTTGTCAATTTTGTTGTGTTCAACTTTGTGGTCTTCGGCTATGCCTCTGCACGTCCTGACGCTTGTTCTGCGGAGGTGAGCTATGGTTGGTCTTAGCGGAGATGGGGGGACGTTACGAGTTCTTACGCGGTATCCCCCCTTGACTCCGCTCAGGCGATGATCCTGACTGGCTTGCGCTGTCGGCTAACTTCTTTGGCATTATCTCGGAGGCCCTCAATGTCTTCAGGATGTTTATTTTGCCAACACCCATACAAATTCTTGTGTGGTATCTTATTATTTTTGTTCGTCTGTATGTGCACGTCTGCCTCCATCTCCCTTGAGTGGATTTTGGCTACGGGGAGTTGCTTGTGGTTGTCCCTTTCTTAATGCTTAGGCGCACAGACCTTGAGCTCTACCTCTTTTATAGTACTCCTTGTGTACTTTGCGTATCTTTGCTATTTATTTTTTTGATTTCATTGCTTGTGAAAAGACATAGGTGCTTGTTTCCTTTAATGATGGGTAGTTGCAGCTGGTTTGATGATGCTTGGGAGGTCCTTATAAAAAGATGTGTTCCCCCCTTGGCGTTTAGGCTTCTCTATTGTGTACATTATACTGATGGTGCTCCCTAGGAGCTGTCTTTACGTTGGTACTATGTGAGGACTCGTAATGGAGTAGCCACATCAGTGAACCTGTTTCCAACAGCTAAAGATGGTGATGCTTCTGCTTGTCAACGATACTCTACTTGTATTGCCTTTGTATCCTCGGAGATGGTGGCCAGCTGTGATCATATTTAGTGTGGTTGGTGTAAGGATTTTGGATGCAGTGGTTGCTTGCCGATGGAAGGTGCAAAGTGGTGTGCTGACAGATGATTGTGGAGTTTGTCATGTACGAGCTGGCATTGCAGGTTCACCTCCTTCTCTTCGTACCGAGTGTCTATTGGAATTGATTCAACTGGTTTGGTTTCCAGAGGCACAGGGTGGTATGCAGCCGGGAGGCGATCGGGTGTATTCCGTGACTGATCAGGGCTTGCCTCCGCCAGCATCTGCTTTTTAGGGAGCCTTAGTTTGCTTACCTCCAGATATACTTTCGGAGGCTGCACCCTCTAGGCCACTTCCTTGCCTTGTGGTAGCAGGTTAACTGGGTGGAGTGGCTAGATATCCTGACCCAGAGATTGTGCATTTTGGTCTAGTAGTTAAATACGTGGGCTTTGCACATTGTTCCTGTTATGAGCAAGGCACAAAGAGCCTTGTCTGTTGTACGCATAAAGTTGAATAATAAATGATTTTGCTTTACATATTATCTCCGCTTTGGAATGATCTTATCAGTTCCTTAATTTTTTTGTGATTATATTGTTTTTTGTGATTATATTGCCTTCGTTTTGGAAGGTGTGTGATGCGGAGGTTGCTTGACTTCGTGAACTCATACCTGCGTGCGTTACCTCCGCTTGTTTTAATATTTTATCTTGGAGGTCATTGTTGGTTAGTGTGATGTTCCTTGCTTTTTGCGGTACCGGTGCCTGAGTTGGTTCACAGGTCTTTCCCCAGTTCGCTTTGTAATTTGCGGTTGTGATTTCCTACCTCGATGACTGATATGCCAGGGCTTTTTCGAGGACTTTTGGTGTTTCACGGAGGTTGCTTCATGCCTTGTCATTTAGCTCGCAACTTGTGGTTGCGATTGCCTGCCTCAATGCCTGATATGCTAGGGCTTTTTCAAGGGCTTTTGGCTTTTGGCGGAGGTTGCTTCATGCCTTCTCATTTTTCTTAATGGTGGCATGAAGTGACCTCATAAATCATGAATTGTTGTTGAATATTGCAGCCGCGGTTCTGGCTGCTTTTGACTATCTTGGGTATTGCTTTTCGGGGTCCTCTTTATACATTCAAAGGTTGATTACATGTGGTCTTGCCTCATTAAAAACCTCACCTCCGCTTTGGAGCCCTTTTTGTGAGGAAAAGAGTGCAAGCCGTTTTGGTAGAAAAAGTAAATTGCAGGAATTTATATCTACGGACCTCGGCTTATAACACTACGGAGTCCTTACATTTTATGTATAGTATTTCCTAAGGCTATCAACGTTCCTGGAGTGATTTGACGCTCTTCCTTCTGCATCTTGCAAATAGAATGACCCTTTCCTTCCGCCTTGCTTAGCTATGAACGGTCCTTCCCATTTTGGCTGTTGCTTCCCTATGTTTTGAGCGTTTGGCCTCCGCGTCATTACCCAGTCACCATCTTTGATGTTTTTAGTGACCACTTTTTCATCCCTCCATTTTCTGGTTTGGTCTTGGTATTTCCCGATGTTGTCGATTGACTCTGGCCTGTATGCTTTTGTCATCTCTTTGGTGTATTTTTCATCTTTTGCGAGGTTTTATTTTATTACGCGGAGGCTCTAGTATTTGATCTCCTCTGGCATCATTGCTTCTTCTCCGTACAATAGCTTGAATGGGGTAAACCCAGTAGCTCTTGATACGTTTGTGTTGTGAGACCATACCACCTTGGGCAGCTCTTCTACCCATTTGCCATTTTTGTGATCTAGCAATGTCTTGGAGATTACTGAGAATATGATTCTATTTGACCTTTCCACTACTTCATTGCTCTCTGGGTGATAGACTGATGCGAAGGCTATTTGAGTGCTGATGCTATTGTAGAATTCTTTGAACTTGTCTGAATTGAATTATTTTCCATTATCAACTGTGAGTGTCCTTGGAACCTCGAATCTGCAAATTATGTTTTGCCAGAAGAATTTTTTGACTATTTCGGAGGTGATTGTTGCGAGCGGTTTGGCTTCTATCCATCTTGTGAAGTATTCTACTGCCACTGCTGCATATTTGCTTTCGCCCTGAGCTGGAGGTAATGGGCCTATGAGATCCATTCCCCATCGCTGAAGTGGCCAGACCAGAGGTATTAGCTGTGATTGTGCTCCCGGAGACGATTGGTGCGGTGCAAAACTCTGGCATGTTTTGCAAGTTGTTACTATGTGCAATGCGTCCTTAATGTTGGTGGGCCAGTAAAATCCTTGCCTGATTGCCTTTGCTGAGAGTGCTCTGGGGCCAATGTGCGATCCACACATTCCTGAGTGAATATCCTGTAAGAGATCTTTGCCTTCTGACTCAGTTATGCACTTAAGCAATGGTTGGACTATGCCCTTCTTGTATAGGACTTCGTCTATTATTGTGTAATTCCTTGCCCGTACGGCCAGTCTTGCTACACTTGTTTCATCTGATGTCACATGGACTCCATTGATATGATCAATTATTGCTTTCCTCCAATCCTTCGTGTTTACTAGGAGTACCTCTGCAAATGCCTTAGATGTTTTTGCAGTAGCTGGCAATGTCAATTCTTGGAAGAAAGTTCCTTTGGGTACCTCCGTTTGATTTGTCGCTGCTTTGGCTAACTCATCTGCCTCCGTGTTATCCCCCCTTGGGATGTGCTTTAGGGTAAAACCCTAGAATCTTTTTTCCAGACCCCTGATTACTTCTAGGTACACGGCTAACTCTGGGTTTCTTATAACATAATCTTTCTCTACTTGTCCTGTTACTATCTGCGAATCAGTTCTGACCATGATGTATTTCGCACCAAGTGCCTTGGCCTTGCTGAGCCCCATAATTACTCCTTCGTACTCTGCTACGTTGTTGGCTGCTTTGAAGCACAGTCTTGCTGCGTATTTTTTTTGGATGCCCGATGGTGATTTTAGTACTGCAGAGGCTCCTGCACCTTAGATGCCCCATGCGCCATCTGTGTACAGTATCCATATTGAAGCCTCCACTTTGTCTTCTGCGTGCTGCAGAGATGTCCATTCCGCCAAAAAGTCTGCGAGTGCTTGTGACTTGACTATTGTTCTTGAGATGAACTTGATGCTAAACTGAGATATTTCTACTGCCCATTTACCGATTCTCCCTGATGCTTCTTTGTTGCCTAGGATATCGGCTAACGGTTGTGCTGTTGGTACCAGGATTTCATGTTCTTGAAAATAGTGTTTAAGCTTCCTTGATGCTATGACTACTACGTATGCTATTTTTTTGACCTCTGAATAGTTCAGTTTTGCTCCCTATAGCACTTATGATACATAGTATACTGGGGGCTATATGTTTTTGTTGTCAACTTCCTTTTCTTGAACTAGCACTGCGCCGATTGCTCCTGCAGAGGCTACAACATATAGTAACAAGGTTGCCTCCGCTTCTAGCGCTATGACCATAAGGTCCTTTGTCATGTAGTTTTTGAGCCGCTGGAATGCCTCCGACTGCTATTTGCCCCATTCAAATTTGCCCGATGTCTTGAGTGTTCTGAAAAATGGTAGACTTCGTTCTGCTAATTTTGAGATGAATCTGCTGAGTGCTGCTATTTTGCCTATCAGTCGCTGCACTTCCTTCTTATTTTCTTGTTCCCTCATTGTTAACACTGCTTTTGTTTTATCTGGGTTTGCTCTTAGCCCTTCTGGACCTACAATGTAACCGAGCATTTTTACCTTGCTTACTCCAAAGATACATTTTTCTGGGTTCAGTTTTAACCCTGCTTCTCTGAGATTGGCGAATGTTTCCCTGAGGTCATCCAAATGGTCTTCGGTCTGCTTGCTGACTACTGCTAAATTATCGACGTAGGCTATAATGTTCCTCCAGAGTTGAGCTCATAATACAATCTGAATCATTCTTGAGAACATTGATCCTGCATTTTTGAGACCTTCTGGCATCCTGACAAAACAATAGGTGCTGAAGGGGGTCATGAAGCTTGTTTTCTCTTCGTCCTCCTTTCTTAGCCATATTTGGTGGTATCCAGAGAAACAATCTAACAGAGAGAAGCGCTCGCATCCTACTACTTTGTCAACTGATGCATCTATCCTAGGTAATGGGAAAGGATCTTTTTTGCAGGCCTTGTTGAGATCTGTGAAGTCTATGCACATTCGCATTTTGCCGTTCTTTTTTGGCACTAAGACAACATTTGCTAGCCATTCTGAGTACTTGACTTCTCTGATGACCTTGCAATCTAATACCCTTTGCACCTCCGCCTTCGCTGCAATTGTGCGTTCATTGGACATCTTTCTCTGTTTTTGCTTCTTAGGTTTGACATTTGGGTTGAGGTCGAGGGTGTGTTCAATCACATCCTGACTTATTCCTTGTAGATCTGATGCTGACCATGCAAATACATCCTTGTTCTTTGTTAGTAGTTCTAACAAGTCTTTTATCTCTACCTTCGATAGGTTGGCACCTATGGTCACTTTCCTGTTAGGGACTGCTGCTTCTAATGGTAATGTTATCGTGTCCTCTTGATCTATCATGTTGGTTTTTCTCGTAGGCATGTCTGGAGGCTCCTCTGCTTCTACGATGTTGATATTTCTATGTGCTTTGTATACTTCTTTCTCTATGTTCCTTGCTTCTTTTTGACTACCCCGCACTGTGATGATTCCATGTAATGTTGGCATCTTCATGCAGAGGTACCCCATGTGTATTGCCACATTGAACTTATTTGTAAATCCTCTTCCTAGTATCGCATTGTACTGGTAGTAGATGTCGACCACATCAAAAGTGATGTACTCTGTCCTGGCACAGTCCCCATCTTTGAATGATACTGGTAGTGATATCTTGCCTAGGGCATTGATCTTCTTTCCACCGAATCCAATCAGTGGGGTGTCCGATGGCTGCAGCTGGCTCCTATAGAGTTTCATTTGATCGAATACGTTTGCAAAGATGATGTCTGCTGAACTCCCAGAATTGACTAGTATTCTGCTTACTTCCCAGGCTGCTATGTTTTCCTTTATGACCATGGCATCTGCGTGCGGATAGCTTTCAACTTGGAGGTCTTCCTCTATAAATTCTATTGGCATCTTGGACCATTTTTTTGATCTATAAGCACTCTGGACTGCCACGTTGTTTACTAGCTGGAGGTGGTCCTTCTTTTTCTTTTTGGTTTCGAACTCAACGCTGAGCCTCCGGCTATAGGTAGTATCATGCCAATATTTGAGTGCCGAATGCGGATTTAACTGGTTTTTCATCAGAGGCTCTGCCTTTGTAGTTGCTGGTGGAGTTAAAACATACTGCGGAGGTGGTGGTAGTGCTTCATACTGCCTTTGCTGTGCCACTAGAGGTCTTGTGTTGATGTATGTTAGACCATTTTCTGCTCTACTTGGGGTGTAACCCTGGTGCTGCGTTGTTTGCTGATAGACTGGTCTCTAGGCTGGTAATGATATCGGATAGTACTGTTGAGCCAAGTTGTGCTACGGTAGTGGCTCTGGACCGTATCCTGGAAAACTTGGGTTGTATTGCTGATGGAGTTGCGAACTGTGAGTGTGATTAACTTCTTTGCTACCTTGCTGCTGGGGCTGTAGTTGTGACTGTTTGCTTTTCATCCTGTTAAATGTTTCTTGGGCCTCTGGGCAATCCCGTGTGATGTGCCCTTTGTCCTCTCCGTGGAAGAAGCAGTATGGCTTCTTTGGTTTCTGGTTCTTGCTCCAGTTCTTGGATTTGTTGCTTTTGCTGTAGCCCTGCCCTCCTTGATTTCTTTGCTTGTAGTTGGCTTCATTTTTGTCATGAGTATTTAGAGGTTCGCTACTCTGCAAATTGAAGACTTGTTTCTGTTGGTTCTGGTATTGTTGTCTTTGCTGGTTCCTGTTATCTCTTGTGCTACCATTATTTGAAAATTGTTTACTTTGACTTTCTTCTTCTAATCTTTTGCGAAGGTCATTGTCAGACCTACAGTATTTTTCAAACTCCTCGTGCAGCTGAGCCATTGTGGCTGGCTTCTTTCTTGCTAAGTGACTAGCGAATGGGCCGATCCTAAGTCCTTTGATTGCTACTTCTATGGCTATCCCGTTAGGGACGTCTGGTGCTTTAGCCCAGAGGTGTAGGAATCTTTGATAGTAGTCTTTGAGGGGCTCACCCTTGAGGTGCTTGTTGCTGAACAAGTCTGATGATGTTAGCGACTCGCTCATGTAAGCTTTGAAGTTTGCCAGTATCTGGTCTTGTAGGTTCTCCCATGAGTATACAGTGCTTGGCTTCAACATTGATTACCAAGCCAGTGCATCTCCTTCTGTTGCAATCACAAATGATTTAGCCATTACATGATCGTTGCCTCCTGTGGAGGCTACTGTAGCTTCGAAACTCATTATAAACTATCTCGGATCTGAATTGCCATTAAATCTTGGCAGTGACACAGGTTTCTGACTTTGAGGCCATGGTGAGCTTTGCAGACCTTTGGATAGTGGTGACTTTGGGTCAAAGACTCTTGATGGTGTGGGCAAACGTGGAATTATGGTGTGTGTAGCTTACGCGTTTATAACTAGGGGGCCACTTGCTGTGATTGGTTGAGCCGTCTCCGATGGACTTGCTGCATGAGGTTGCATGCTCTGTATTTTTGTTTGCAGAATAGCCATTTGCTGCCTTATTTCGTCCGCTTGACGTGATGATTGTATCGTTCTTTGTGTAGCGGCTTGCTGCGCCCTTAACCTGTTTCTTTTGGCTTCCATGCGGTGCATCTCATCTCTCAGCCTGGCCAATTCGTCTTCTTGGTTCTGGGCTGGCGGATGCTGCTCAGACAGGTCGCCCTTTGCTCGGCGCTGTTGTTCTCATCGTCACCTCCGTCCTCTGGTGCAGAGGCGTAGGTGCTTCTAGTGTTTCTTCTTGGTCTCCCACGAGCGGAGGGTTGTGGTACCTCCGTCTCAGTGGCAGTATGTCTCCTAACGGAGGCCTTTCTTCTGGGTGGCATTTGTAGGCGTTATCTCCAGGCAAACACAAACGGTGGGTGCCAACTATTGGGACTGAGTCCCAGCAGGTCTAGAGTGAGGTGAAATGGCACGACCACATCAAACTTTCTTTCAATACAAAATTGGTGGGAATTACAAAGTGGGCCCAATGGCAGGCGGTCCTATAGCTACCAGAGAACCACCCCCTTATTACACAGGGGGCATGGTCTTTTATAGTGGCTCCCATGCTCAAGATTGAAAGTACAAGCGTGGCCCTAATGGGAGTTTTGAAACCCTAGACACTGATCCTATTACATGTGGGCCTCCTATGGGTAGGCCGGTCCACCATTTCCAGGCCACAGCCGCGGGCCGCGACACATCACTGCCTGCGAGAGGCCCATTAAGCCCAGTACTTGTCATCACGCCCCCATCTTGGCCCGGCGTGTTGTCCTGATGAAGGCAGTATCGGGTCGCTGCTACCTCCGCGCTGAGCCTCGGACGGTGTCGAGGCTCCATCGATCAGCCTCCGCCGGGACGACGATCACCGCCGCTGGACCTCCGCCATTGACTAGCTGCATAGCCTCCGCAGAGGCTTCCTAGTGGAGATCTAACCTCCGGTGGGGATCAACCTCTGCCTGAGCAACGATCATCGCCGTCGGACCTCCGCCGTCGATTGGCTTCACGGCTTCCGCGGAGGCTCCCCTACGGAGATCTGACCTCCGGCAGCTCCTCTCCGAGACCTCCGACGGAGGCTCCCCAGCGGAGATCTGACCTCCGGCAGCTCCTCTCCGAGACCTGCAGTCATGGGCAAGGTGGATACAATTGAAAGTCAGTCAGACACCAGCCGGAGGTAACAAGCCTCTCCGGTCCTGGGGCGCATCCCCAACAAGAAACATCAAAATAAATGCAAAAAAGTATATGCTAAGATCTCAGTTTCCCTGATGATCGGATCAATCCTTGATCTCTAGATCGTCTCGGCCATAGGAGGAGGAGCAAGGCTCACAGCCATAGAAGGACCTACCTACCTCGCCGGAAAACCCGTCCAGCACTAGAGGCACGAGCGAGCATCACCACCACCTAGCCCTACCCGCACCAACATCAGGTATGGCTCGAGCAGGCGAGGCATGCGCTATGAGCACCACCAGCGTCGGTGATAGGAGGGAGAGGGCGGGGACACACGACGGAACAGAGTGGGTGGCACGTAACCGTGCCGAGCGAGAGTGCGAGCGGCACGTGAAGAGGACGAGGGAGCAGTAGCGCGAGATGGAGTCATGAATCTCTGTGTTTGCGTCCGTAGCAGGAAGAAGGGAGGTGAAGGGATAAGGCTCTCGGAAGTAAAATTATTTTGCATAAAAAATCTATCAACAGCAGCTGTCGTAGAACTCATCGAGACCGACAACTTTTATTGTAGGCATTTAGTGATTTCACTTTGTTTGAACGATGCAACATTTCTTTCATCTTTTAAGTTTTGCACAAAAAATATATAAATCGCCCAATATAATATTTGACACAAGGTTCCCATTAAATCTTTTTTGTCCCACTCGTCCGTCTTGTGAAATTCGAATTTTCTGTCCACCAGCCCAAGTTGGGACAGCCCATGCCGCTGCTACGCCCATCTCCGGCCAGCGTTGGGCCAGCCCAAGACCGATTACTATAGCTACAACGGAGATATATAGAATGGAAAAACAAATCATCAGTGTCATTGTATTTCTATCTTAGTGGTAAAGATTTATCACTTTAACTCATGTGATCCTAGGACCAAGCCCTTGAAGGTTCTACTTTTTTTTCATTTTTGCACACATGCACGTGAAAGCGAGTCAGAGTCTTGTGGGCGACGTGTTTTTCTAGTTTCTTTTATTTTAAATTTCTTTTTTAATTTCAATGTATATCCCTATTAGTATTTTCTCACCGCACTTCCTTTTCTTGTTGTTTGCTACAGGCAAACGTCCACGTCGGTCAGGGTGCCCCAATCCACGTCATGAGGAATAATATATGACACGTTTGGACTATGTGAGACATGTACGACAAACTCTAGCAATTTCTTTGTAGTACTAGTATTTTTAATTAAATTAAAAAAATAATATTAATGTTGATACTATTTTAGCCTTGAATGATAATAATATATGACACATCATCCTAGTGGAAAAGTACGCCAGATCAACTCCATGAATAATATATATGCCACGTCAGCTTAAAGATCCCACGATAGGTTGCATGTTTTCAAATTTCACACCAAAAAAAGTCTGTACATGGTTAAAGACTAATTTCTAATAAACATTAAAATGTCTCTACCAACTAGTAATATTAAAAGCCTATCTAATTTCTTGGCAACTAGAGATATTTTGGTATTATATTAAAAAACCATCTCTACGTACGTAAGCACGATTATTTAATACGCTTTATAACGTGTCTTCATGCTACTCACGGTTAAAAGCGTGTCTAATTATGTATCAATTTTATATGTTTTTTTGTTACATATAAAAAAACATCTCTAGCTGTCTGTCGATGATTTTAAGATGAGCTTTACATCTTGCGTAGATGTTATTGACGGTCAAAAGCGTGGTTAATTTCATGTCATTTTAATTCGATATCAAAAATGACTTAAAAAATATATCTAGATATCTCTTGACGTTGAAAACGTGTTAAATATCGAGACACTTAGATACGTTTTTGAAATCATGCTAAATAACGTCTTTACGTGCCAATGTAGAGATGCTTCTAATGGCATTACAAATACAGCGTAGCTACAGGGGGGTTTTCCACTAGTGATGAGTGCATGAATAGTGCGTGATTAGATCCTCACTTCTCTCGTCGTATATATCACTGACATTTTTTTTTATCCCAAGATGGTAAAGGTATTTTAAGATCCTCCACTAGCAAACACGCTTTCTACTTTTCAGTCCTTATACGTGTTTTATTTTAAGATAAGAGACACACAGAGGAAGAATAAGCTCTTCCAAGGAAATGGCAATCTCTCCAAGGCAAAAAAATTAAAACCCAGGCCTACGTATTAGATGCTGTCTGAGGTACAGATTATTTTTTCTAGCTCGGCCGCAACAACCTGTACTTTTCGTGAGGCTGAGGTCAAACGCAGTTTTTGTTAAATGCCTTCGAACGTCTGCGCAGGCCAATATAGTAACTGAAATGTGTTAACGCGGTTCCAGCAGATTTAATATGTAAAGAGATAGTAGGACCGGAAATCACTCTTTACTGGTTGAAAAATGAGGAAATTACAATATGGGCCCTAGGACAGGTGTCACTGCGGCTAACAAAGGACAACTGCCCATACTACACAGGGGGTCATCGCCTTTTATAATTGCCATAAAACCTAAAACTAAAAGTACAATGTTGGAACGCGGTTCCAACAAGTTTAATATGTAAAGAGATAATAGGACTAGAAATCGCTCTTTACTGGTCAAAAGATGAGGAAATTACAATGTAGACCCTAGGATAGGTGGCACTGCAGCTACCAGAGGACATCTGCCCTTATTACACAGGGGTCATTGCCTTTTATAGTTGCCATACAACCCAAAACTAAAAGTATAAGCGTGCCCCTGATGGGAGTTTTGGAACCCTAAAAAATGACTCTAGTACGAGTGGACCCCTTGGGGGCAACGTCATCTACGCTATTCTTGCCAAAGCCCATGGGCCACGGCCCATCAACTCTCACTTCGGCGGCCCGCAATCGCTCGACCGCCATTGCTATGCTTCTACCTGGCCCAGCTCGCCAGCTTGTTGGGCCTTGTTCGCGAGGCACCGTCCTCTCCGCTTGGACCTACGTCGGAGTCAGAGGGCTCGCTAGAGGTGCTCGCCTCCGCCTGCAGCCAGACGACCTCCATTAGCACGGAGACAATTCTGCCGGACCTCCGGCTCCGTGTTGGAGGCCCCACCTTCGGTGTATTGTTGACTCATCATGCCTTGCATACACAGATAAAAAAGTACCCGGTCTACCGGTTAGACCCAAATCGGAGGTGAGGACCCTTAGCGGCCCTGGGGCGCATCCCCAACATTCCCCCCTTGAGGGTTAGGTCTACTGGAGGCGGGTCTTAGCCATCAATACGCCTTTGGCCGTGGAGGTGACCGTTGGACCGGAGGTTAAGTTTTTACCGTTGTTTGGCTCTTCATTTTGACCGTTTGTTTTGAATCGGTTTGATCTGAGCCATATGATTTTTGAATCAACATGACCGTTGGGCTGAGAAGTCGAGGTATCGCTTCACTACCCATATAAAAGGGGTGAAAGGGACTCGTACCCCTCCTGATTCGCCTTCGGTTGTTCTCCCTGCGCTTGCTATTGCCTTCGCTAGTTCTTTGCATTCTGTTGTTGTGGCTCCCAAACACCCCTGCTGCGCCCATCGTCGGAGTCAGAGGCTACTTAGATCTTTTTGAGAAGTGCATGCTGGCTACTGTAGAGGCTCAAGACATCACCGAGTTCCTATCGGACGTTGAAGCTTCTCCAAGCTATCTGATGGCTCCGAAGAGGACCGCATCTGATGCGGAGGTGACCTATGACTTCGGTCATAGTCCGATGACCCAAGGGATGATTACAGAGCTGGAGCAGAGTGGGTTCTTTCCTACTGGTTGCGCAAGGCCTCCGGGTAGGGATACCATTCCAAATCCCGATAAGGATGAGGCTGTTGTCTTTCGCGACTTCTTTACCTGTGGCCTTCAGTTTCCTACTATTAATTTTCTCCGCTATGTGCTTGAGTGGTTCAATGTTCAACTTCATCAGTTGACTCCTCATGCTTTCTTGAATCTGAGTAATTTTGTTTGGGTTGTTGAGTCCTATGGTGGAGAGATCAGCATGAATACCTTTGGAGAGCATTACGAGCTGCAGAAACAACCTAAATCTGTCAGAGATAAGCAAACTCAGTTTGTGGCTTGCACTATCATGGCCAAGAGGAATCCGGGCAAGCGCAAGGAGAAAATCGCAATTTCTTGGTGCCAGTGGGGGAAGTGGGAGCCTGTTGATTGGATGGACTATTAGTTCTATGTGTGGACCCTGGGTGTCATTCAGACTGAGGATGATGGCAGTAAGGTCACCCATTTTCCCCTGGCCTCTGTGATGACCTGGATGAACCCCTTCACCAGCGTGCGGCCGTAGGCGACTACCTTCAAAAAAAGAGTGTCTTGCTCTAGGGCTTTTGCTAGTGCCTGTCGCTGTTCTTGTGGCAGGGACCTTTTAGAAGAGATGATCGCCTCCGACTGCTGGCCCTTGTTAGGGGGTAAGAATAGGAAGAAGTTTAGTTTGCATAAGTTGGATCTACCTATGTTCTGTGTTTCTGGCGGTATTGATTGTCCGCACTTTGGTCTTTGCTTGCCCGAAGGTCAGAGTGCTGCTGGGTTTGTTCATGAGACTAAGTGAAAGGCTGTTGAAATTTTGGGTGAGGTTTCTGATCGTGAGTACCTTACCCAAGGTCCGATGCTGGCATCATGCCGTGTCTTAATCGTGTTTTCGAGGAACTTGGTGTCCATTATACTGAACGTGAAGTGCCTGACAAGATTCTAAAAAAGGCTGATAAGAAGTCTTTGTTAGCTGTCTCCACCACCGTCGCCGCTACCTCCAAGGCTGAGGGCAAGAAGAGGAAGAGTGGTGCTATTACTCGTGGGGCGTCCAAGAAATAGCAGGGGGCCTCCACTGAGATCGAGGATGCCTTCGACGGTCTCTATGATGAACAAGGGACCCTCATCTTGGGATCAGAGGTCGATGCGGAGTCCCAGCCAGAGGTTGCTGCTCTTACTGCCGGTGACACATAGGATCATTCTCAGCAATCTCTAGCACCTGCCATTGTTTCTCTGTGCTTGTCTCCGACTGATGCGGTTGATCCACCTCATCCAACACCACCGTGGAGTATTGGCGTCCATCTGCCATCTCTGTCCCGTCCCATTGGTGAGCTTGATCCATCTGGGGCTCCCATTATTTCGATCTAAGCTCTAATTTTGATGAGGCGGGAGAGGTGGCGGCTGATGATGGAAATGCTGCAAACCCTACGGAGGCTCCAGTTCATGAGGGAGACGAGGTGGAGGGCGAAGATGAGTACAATGTGAGCCATGGTAGACCTCTTACTTGGGGCGTGACTTACCTTGATTTTCTTGCTCTTAAGGTCTCCGCTGTTAGGGCCACGAAAGAGGAGGTTTCCTTGCTCGGTGAGCCCAGAGATGATAGTTGTCTATCTATTTCTATTTTTACTTGTGATTTATTCCATTTCTGTTTTTGATGGAGCTGTCTTCTCCTTTTTTTCATTTTCGCTTGCTTCGCTGTGAGAACCATGGAATCAACGCTTCTAACGCCTCCTACTTCTGCAGCTATTGTGTCTGGAGGTGCCGGTACTGAGGTGGCGGGCATGCCATCCCATTCTCCACTGGGTGCTGGTGGGTCTGGTCATGTTCCCCCTATCAGCAGTACTAACCTGGAGATTCCTGTCCTTCTAAGTTGGGCCAATGGTATTAGCGATCTGGCTGACTCAATGGGAGGTATGTTCCTACTCTTTTGAGTTATTCACTTTGGTTTCTTTGCGTTTCATTCTATTTTAACTTATTTTTGTCTTTTGTTTCTTGAAGGGGATTTGCATCATCGTCTTGCGAATCTACCCTATGATGCTCTGCTACACGCTCAGACTGATCATCATGTTATTATAAGTCTGGGCTTTGTCACTCTTGTTGTTCTTTGGTGGGTTAACTTGTTTGGTGACATTGTGTTTTTATTTTTATAGAGTCATGCTATGTCTATAGCTGTTGAGTCCTATGGCGCTGGTGAGCTGCTGAGGAAGAACGAAGCAATTTCTATGCTGATCGCAAAGGTAGAGTCCTAGACCCAACAAAAGGAGGAGTTTGCGAAAAAGGCCTCTGATCTGGAGAAACAACTTGCAGATCTCGAAGTTCTTGCTGTCAACTGGAAAGAGTCTCTTGATATTGCTCAGAAGTCGAAGGTCCTTGCTAACGAATGAGCAAACAAGGCTGCTGGGATCTCCGACCACGTTCGCGAGGAGGTGGCTGCTGAACGCAAATCAGCGGAGGCTTTTAGGCTTAAAGCCGAGGTCTTGGAGAAGGAGCTGACTACCATTAGGTTGATTGGGTTGGAAGTGGCGGAGACTTACATCTCCACTCTTCATGCATTTGGTCACCTATGTCTGCAAATTTTTTCATCTGGGATTTTTTTCTTGGATCAAGTCCAATCTTGGCAAGCTTCCTGAATTCTTGACTGGAGTCTCCAAATTTATTGCCAAGGTATCGGCCACCTATGTCTGCAAATTTTTTCAACTCTGGTGGCTTCAAGGGTATAGGCAACTATGATTTTAAAGAGCTGTCTGCCCCTACTGAGCTTGGCAAGACTGACTGGTTTATCAAGACGACTGTGCATAATTTTATGACTAGTTTTTGGTCTAGATTTGGTCATTCTGAGGCTGTGTCGATGGTAGAGACACACCGTGAAGTGTTACCATCTATTCTCCTTTTTATCTTTTACAATTTCATGTTAGATAGCGACAATTGCCTTTTTCTTACTCTTGAATTTTTTCAGGAACTGAAGTACGGCTGTCGCGGGGTTCAACTTCCCATGGTCTCTGCCAACACCTCCGCCTTAGCTCTAGTATTTTCAGGGGCTGGCATTTCTGAGCTTGTGCCCAAAACTGCAAGCGCTGATACTGGAGCGACGGAGGTGCAGCCAGAGGCTCGGGCAGAGGCTCAGACGGAGGTCCTACTGGAGGCCCAAAATATGACAATCGAGGAGGAGGTTAACAACTAAGCTTGTTGCTAGTTTAGAGTAGTTTACTCTTTTTGTGACTCGTGCCAGTGGGCATATGTAAAAATACATTTGGGTACTTTTGGCAATGTAAATTATTAATGGTCGTATCATCCTGCGTAGGTCTGTAGTTTGGGGCCTGTGCAGGAGGTAGACCCCGTTATCTTTACGCGTGATGGCATTTATGTTAGTGGCGAACCGTGGGATTATTGGAAGTTGGTGTTTTCGACGCGTTCTGTGAATTATATGTTCGATTTTGTTTCATACAATTTTGATGACAAGCATTCTAGTTTTACTAGGTCTCTTGCATGATGTGGGCCAACTGAGCCTTTGTAAAAAAATTTTGACCTTTGCGGAGGCTCGGTGTTATGACTGGTATGCTGCTTGTACTTGCTTGGTTTGATCTCCATTTTTTAGTAGTGAATGTTTTATTTGTGTTGGAGGCCTTAATGCCAGACTATGGTTAGGCCTCCGACTTTATGATCTTTTCTCTCTAAAGATGTAATGGTTTAGTGTACATTGTTTTGTGGAAGAATTCAATTTTGATTACAAGATGAACGTAATAGCCATTGTTTCTCTTCGGCGATGATCAGTTTTGAATTGATTGCAGGTGACATTCATCTTGTTGTGTTTAAGCTTGTGGCCTCTGGCTTGATCTTCGTGCTCTTACTACGTATGAAGCTTGATCTACGGCAATAAATCATGGTCGAGATTAGCAGAGACGGGGGGATGTTACGAGTTCTTACGCGCTATCCCCCTAGCCTCTGCATTGCTGACGATCCTGATTGGCTTGTACTGCATATAACCCTTGAGGACGTGGTACCCATGATCCTGGTGACCTCCGGGTTAGCTGCTTTGCTACCCCTTTTATGAATTCTTACTCAGTGTCTTGTATTTTTGTGCTGGGTGTATATTTACGTCAACTTCCATTTTGTCCCCCTGCGGGTGGCTGGCGAATGCACTTCTGGTTCGTGCTCTGTTAGCTGGGGGGAGAGGTCACAGCCGCCAAGTTGTGCTCCTTTTATAGTGCCCTGTTTGCATTTGATTAATGCATCTTTGATATCTTTGCCATTAACTCTCTTGGATTTTGAATTTTGGTCATTGGGACGTATTATCTCAAGTACTGATGTTGTACTTGATTTGTTTAATGCTAGGTCACTGTTGCTGCTTTAATGATGCTGGGTAGTTCCTTATAAAAGGATTTCAACTTTCATCATTTCTTTTTGTGTAGTGCCACAGCTGGCGTTGTTCTAATGACTATTGATAGAAGGCATCTTTCAAGGATACCGTGTCATGACTCATAATGGAACAGCCACGTTAGTGAATCTGTTGGACCTCGCCTCTGCTTGTCAACAATACTCTACCTGGATTCCTTTTGTGCCATCGGAGTTGGCGTCCAACTGTGATCCTATTCGCTGTGACTGCTAATAAGATCTGCTATGTGGTGGTTAGTTGTCGATAGAAGGCACAGGGTGGCATACTGTTGACACCGTTTTTCATCACGTGTCAATAAGGATCGGGAGACTAAACTAAATCGGAAAGAGGATGGTTTTTCTTCAGCATTGCTTCTGAGTTTTCGATGGGTGGTTGCCGATGAAGGGCATGATGATCTCGTACATTGCCAATGAAGTTGAAGAGCTGTTTCTGATAAGGTTGGCAGAGGTCGAGAGGACTGTTACCGATGAGGCGGAAAGAGTTGTTGCCGATAAAAATGGCCGGAAGACTGGGAGGTTGTTGCCGATGCCAAGAATATACTGATGAGGAGATAACTTCATAACAGCAGAAGCGGACAGAGGATCAGCATCATAGAGCTTATGATTTTCGTAGTATAGTTTGAGTCCAACTCCTATACGAGTTTTATTTCTTTCCCTAGGAGGTAGAGTTCGTATAAGGAATTAGTTTATTTCTTCTATATTTGAGCCTTGCGTGTTAAATTAGGACTCTTCGATTAGCGGAGTATAAATATGTGCCGGGGGGCATTGTAATAGAGATCCAAGCATCAATAAACAAATCTACTTTTTATCGCAATTTACTTCTACTAGTACTTTACTTTTCAACAACTTCGTCAAGTATTTTCTTTTTCAATGAGTTCTTTCAAGAATCGACGGGCTGCATCAACTTGATCTCCGATGACCTTGCAGGTTCCGCATCTACCGAGCATGATTCAGGGTTTGACTTCCGGGCATATCGCTGTCGTCTCATCTGATCTGTTCAACAGTTATCGAATACATTCTGAGCCTTGACATCTGGGCGTATCGCTGTCGTCTCGTTCGGTTTTTATTCAAATTATCATCCTTGTCGATTAAAAGGTCAAATCGACTGGCACACTTCAGATATCGAATTTGGGTATTAGCCTGGTGTGTTTGCAGATAAGAATTTTGCATCAACACATCTTTTGGCACGCCCGGTGGGACCAAGTCAACAGATTGATCATGAAGAATCCTGCTGATATCAATCCAGAAAACATCATCGAGATATCAGAGTCAGATCTCAAGGAAGATCAGAAGCTTGCCATGGAAAAAGCCATGGAGGACTACAAGCGGCTTTGCTTGAAGTCTTTCAGCATGAATTGGGGTGGAGAAGTCATTCAGAAGCAAGATCTGCCATTGCCTCGGCAGGTAACCTTTGATTCCAACCCTGGTAAATTACAAGAGATGGTTAATTCTGCATTGAATCAGGCTTTGATCAACAACTCCACTGTGCTGTCCAATACTGTTTACAATGCTGTTTGCAAACATTAAGAGAAGGACAAGCACCAGGTTATGTCGGGCCGGCATATCATCAGCCGGGATCGGCATCTGTCAGTACTCCATCGGCAACTCTAGCCGTTGAGAGTATGGAAGCGCCTACTCCTCCAGTTATATCAGGACCATCTATCATCAAAGCCACGCCCATAGGATTAGATCTAACATCTCAGGAGAGGCCTAGTACTCAGTTGAGCACAGATCTAGCGGCATCAGCAATGTCAGGCTCTTCAGTCCAACATAATCAGATTGCTGCTAATTGGTGGGGATACGGGATGCCTCCAGGTCCATCTACTGCCAACTCTGGACTACCTCAAGTGCATGATGTAGCAGGGAAGGGTCCAATGACATTGGCTACTCCAATTCGGCCGATGACTCAAGTGTCACATTACTCTACTACACCTCCTCCTATATAGCCATTGTCAATGGGATTCCACGCGCCTCCGCAACAGATATCTTATGTGAATCCATTGACTAGTCCTCCACTAGTTCAATAGAGAGTTTCCACTGCAGGACAGCCCATAGTGCCATTCGTATCTCAATCTAGGTTATCTGCAATTCAGGGCAATTATGCTGGCTATCATCCACCCATACAAGAGCATCAATTGTTCGCAAGCTATCAGCCATCAGCAAGTCAGGTGCCGATGAGTTATAATCTCAATTGGTCAGGGCAAGCACCAGTTCAGCAATCTGCTATTTAGCTAGGTTACCAGGCGATGGGAACTCAGCAGTATAGTCCACAGGCAGCTTTCCAGGATCAAACATCGGCAAAACAGCCGATGAGCTTTGCTCCATAGAATGGTGCTATGAATATGCCGATTCTTCCAAGTCAAGTACCACAAGGATATGTAGAAGCATATCAGCCAGCGCCTCCAGTGGAGATTCAGCTAGTGCATCGGCAAGATCAAGATGCACATTTAACTGATACGTTCGCAGAAGTAATGAAAGAGCAATTTGGGATTCAGCCCAGGATTAATACTTACTCTTATCGGACTCCGTACCCTCCATCTTATGACTCAATTCCTTTCCCAAATTGGTACAAGGTACCAGATTTCACTAAGTTTTCTGGGCAGGATGATACGTCGACGATGGAGCACATCAACCGATTCATCATTGAGTGTGGAGAAGCTGCTAACAGGGATGAGCTGAGGGTCCGTTTATTCTCGTCTTCTTTGTCTAGATCGGCATTCATGTGGTTTATCTCATTGCCACAGAACTCTATTCTTACTTGGGCCAATCTAGAAAGACAATTCCATAAGTACTTCTTTGCTGGTGTCCATGAAAAGAAGCTTACCAATTTGATGAAATTGAGACAGCGAAGCGACGAATCGGTGGAGAGTTTTGTGCAAAGGGTATGAGACATGAAGAACAGGTGCTACAGCCTAGTGCTTGATGATCGCCAGTTAGCTGGTTTGGCTTTCCAGGGTTTGTTGCCGCATCTCAGGGACAAGTACGATTCTCAGGAGTTTGAAAGTCTTAGCCATATTGTGCAGAGGATCTCTGATCAAAGTGCTTGAGCTCCAGAACCTAGGAAGAGTTGGAACAAGAAGGTGTCCTTTGTAGAAGAGGCAGAGGAGTCAGATTTAGATGAAGAACCAACTATCGGCCTAGCTAAGTGGGTAAAGGGAAAGAAGCCGATTTCTTGTCCTTTCGGTCAGAAAGAGCCAGAGAAATTCACGTTCGACGTCACAAAGGCTGATAGAATATTTGATCTGCTACTTCTAGAAGGCCAAATCAAGCTGTTGCCTAATCATGTGATTCCATTGGCAGAGGAGCTAAAGAAAATGAGGTACTACAAATTTCATAATGCAACTTCGCATAGTACCAATGACTGCAAGGTGTTCAGACAGCAATTGCAATCGGCGATTGAATCTGGGAGAATTAAGTTTGACAACTCTAAAGCTCAGAGGCTGATGAAGATTGATCAACATCCTTTCCTTGCAAACATGGTGGATGCCGTAAGCAAGACCAAAGTGTTGATATCGGCAAGTGCTAAGAGGAGAGCATCGGTAGATCCTAGACATCAAGTAACTGCTGATGACTTGAAGGGAAAAGAAGTAGTAAAAGAAAGCAGCAGTTCAAGAAGACCTCCTAGACTTGTTCTATACAGAATTTCAGGTGGCCGCTATCGACATCGGCAAGAGCAGTTGCGTCGGGAAGTATGGCGTCGGCATGAAGATCATTGGAGATGCCCCTTCTTTATCTACCACTGGGAAGAAGGCATTAAATTGCCTACTGTTGATAGCTGTCCCGAATGCAATGGTTATGAACGAGCCAATCGGGCAAAGAGAAGATCGCGCTATGGTAATCAGAGCAGATACATCAATGAGCCGATCAGGGGAAGAGCATCGGTACATGATCGGCTGGGGGCAGAATTAGTGCACGTGAAAGACTGGGCAGGCATGAAGATTGTTTTTTGATGAACCAGAAGGAGCTCGAAGAGATGGCCAATGCAAGAGTCACTGATGAGGCAATACTCTATAGAGATCCCAATATAAACTGCCCAGATTCAAGTGCAAAACTTTATCAGCCTGTTTGGAAGACGAAGCTTCCTCAATGGTGCCCTGAAGGTCTGACAAAAACTCAGAAGAGAAAGATGCAACGGGAGCATAAAGAAGAAAACCCCCGTGGGGCAAAGTCTCAAGTGTGGCAGCCGAAGCGTAAAGATGGAGGTCTATCGGCAGATATCAACATGGTTTTCATGTTGCCGATGGAATTTCGGGCACTTGTCGATGAGGAGGAATAGAGAGTTCTTTCAGAACAAGTGGCTCAGCTGATCTTGGATCCGATGATGGCCGTCTTTAAGAAGCCTACCGACGATGAGAGACAGCATCTCAAAGCTTTATTCGTCAAGGGCAGAGTTGATGGGCAGCCAGTGTCAAAAATACTCATAGATGGAGGGGCTGCGATTAACATCATGCCATATGCTATGTTTCGGAGGCTCGGAAAAGGAGATCAAGATCTAGCCAAGACGGACATGAAGCTCAAGGACTTTGAAGGGAACATATTACCGGTCAAGGGAGCGCTATGCACCGAGTTGACCATCGGCAGCAAAACATTGCCGACCATGTTCTTTGTCATTGGTGGTAAAGGTGCTTACAATTTACTATTAGGAAGGGATTGGATTCATGCCAATTGTTGCATTCCTTCGACAATGCACCAATGCCTCGTGCAGTGGGTTGAAGATAAAGTTGAGGTGGTTCCTGGTGATTCATCTTATATAATTGCATCGGCAGAATCAGAAACTTACGTGCAGTCCAAGTGCATATCGGGAGAAGCATGGGATTTAGAGTTCCTCAGGATTGTCGATTATGAGCTGCCACCGATCTAAGCAGTCGGTTCTGAAGATAAGTTGTAAATGGATAGGTTTGCCAATGATGGAAAACTGGGCCATGGGTTTACATCGGTAGATGATTTAGTAATGGTGATAGATCAAGGCCAACTTTTGTTAGTGCTAAGTTAGATCTCCAAAGCAGAGAACAATTGATTGCTTTATTAAAAGAATATAAGGATTGTTTTGCTTGGGATTATACAGAGATGCCTGGGTTAGATCGATCTATCAATGAACATTGGCTACCTATCAAGCAAGGATATCGGCCGCATTAGCAGCCCGCACGCCGATGCAATCCTAAAGTGCTGCTTGATATTAAGGCTGAAATAACGAGGTTAATTGAAGCAAAGTTCATCCGACAATGCCAATACGCTGAATGGATTTCTAATGTGGTTCCTGTCTACAAGAAGAATGGGAAACATTGTGTCTGTATTGATTTCAGGAATCTTAACAAAGCTACACCGATGGATGGCTACCCGATGCCCATTGCCAATTTATTAATTGATGCTGCTGCTGGACATCGGATTATTAGCTTCATGGATGGGAACGTCAGATATAATCAAATCTATATGGCCGAAGAAGATATCTCCAAGACTGCCTTCAGATGTCCAGGTCATGTGGGGTTATTTGAATGGGTAGTCATGACTTTTGGTTTAAAGAATGCCGGTGCTACTTATCAGAGAGCAATGAATTACATTTTTCATAAGTACATCGGCACATTGGTTGAAATTTATATAGATGATGTGGTGGTTAAGTCTGGAGACTTCAGAAATCATCTAGTTGAGTTGTAGAAGATATTGGAGTGCACAAGGAAACATGGGTTGAAAATGAATCCCAACAAGTGTGCATTTGGTGTATCGGCAGGATAATTCTTAGGCTTTATGGTGCATCAGAGGGGTATTGAAATTAGCAGGAAATCCATTGATGCCATCAATAAAGTGATTGCTCCTATCGATAAGACTGAACTACAATCTCTGATTGGCAAGATCAATTTTATTCAAAGATTCATATCTAATTTATCAGGAAGAATCAAAGCTTTCAGTCCATTATTGAAGCTGAAGGCCGATCAGGAATTCATATGGGGAGAAGAACAGCAGCTAGCTTTAGAAGAAATTAAAAAGTATTTGGTGAATCCACCAGTGCTAGTTCCACCCCAACATGGGGAGCCCTTCAGGTTGTATCTGTCAAGTGATGATGAAGTCATTGGGTCAGCTCTAACCCAAGAATACGAAGGGAAAGAACGTGTAATCTATTACCTGAGCAGAAGATTGGTAGATGCTGAGACCAGGTATTCGGCCATTGAAAAGTTATGTTTATGCTTATATTTCTCCTGTGTTAAATTAAGGCATTATCTGTTAATGGCCGAATGCACTGTTATATGCAAAGACGATGTGGTCAAATATATGCTGTCGATGCCAATTCTAAATGGAAGAATCGGCAAATGGATTCTAGCATTGTCAGAATTTGATCTACGCTATGAATCAGCTAAAGCAATCAAGGGGCAAGTGATGGCCGATTTTGTTACTTAGCAATGCGACGCGATGAGTTTTGTGGAGATTGCTCCGTGGACACTCTTCTTTGATGGTTCTACGTGTGGGGAAGGAGCAGGCATCGGCATTGTGTTGATATCACCTTAGGGGAAGAAATATGAATTCTCATTGCCAATTACTACCACATCGACAAACAATCATGCTGAGTATCGAGCTGTGTTGAAAGGTTTGGAGCTACTCAGAGAAGTCCGTGCCGATGTTGTTGAAATCTTCGATGATTCGATGCTGATCATTAATCAATTAGCTGGGGCATATGAATGTCGAAGTGAGGTTTTAATCTCGTAGTATGAGAGATGTCGACAATTATTAAAGGAGTTTAGAGATTTCTGTCTTGAGCATATCTCCAGATTGCATAATGAAGAAGCCAATCGATTAGCACAGCATGCCTCGGGGTATCAGCCAATCCATGAAGTGTTGACATCGGCAACTGATGCCGATGACTGGAGGAAGGAGATTGCCGATTACCTGAAGGATCCATCTAGGAAAGTCGAGAGGCATATAAGGTTTCAAGCTACTAAGTATGTGCTCCTTGACGATGAGTTATATTATCAGACGATGAATGGAGTTTTGCTCAGGTGTCTTGGCAAAGAAGAATCAAAGAGTTTAATGGGCGAAATCCATGAAGGAGTATGCGGGGCGCATCAATCGGCTTTCAAGATGAAGTGGATGATCAGGCGGAATGGATATTACTGGCCGACGATACTCGAAGATTGTTTCAAGTATTTTAGAGGGTGTCAGGAGTGTCAAAAATTCGGCAACGTTCAAAGAGCGCCTGCATTGGCAATGAATCCTGTCATTAAACTATGGCCATTTCGAGGATGGGCTATTAATCTCATTGGTCAGATATATCCACCATCAAGCAAGGGGCATAAATTCATACTTGTCGCTACCGATTACTTTACAAAGTGGGTCGAAGCAATTCCTCTGAAGAATGTGACATCGGCAAACATGATTGATTTTGTAAAGGAGCATATTGTGTATCAGTTCAGTATTCCTCAGACTATTACGACCGATCAGGGAACCATGTTCACGTCAGGAGAGTTTAAGAGATTTGCCGATGAGATGGGGATCAAGGTCTTGAATTCCTCGCCTTATTATGCTCAAGCCAATGGTCAGGCCGAAGCTTCTAACAAAGGGATTATTAAACTCATTAAGCGCAGGATTAAGAAAAATCCCAGAAAGTGGCACACGGTTTTGAACGAAGCTGTATGGTCGTATCGGATGGCATGCCATGGTGCTACTAAAGTATCGCCTTATCAGTTGGTATATGGACATGATGCAGTTTTTCCTTGGAAGATCAAGACTGGTTCGAGGCGGATATTTCATCAAGATGAGTTGTTGGCCGATGATTACAGTACACTCATGAAAGATGAGTTGGAAGATCTGGCGAGTCATCGGCTGAAGGCTTTAGTTAGCATTGAGGAGAATAAGAAAAGAGTTGCTAGGTGGTATGACAAGAAGGTAAAGGTGAAGGAATTTGTTAATGGCGATCTAGTCTGGAAACTAATTTTACCAATTGGGACTAAGAGCGCAAAATTCGGCAAGTGGTCTCCTAATTAGGAAGGTCCTTATTGAGTAAATCGGTCCATTCCTGGTAATGCTTATATCCTAGAAACTCTTGAAGGAGAAATATTTCCAAAAGCATTGAACGGTAAATATTTGAAGAAATACTATCCTAGCATTTGGATGGATGCGTGAAGAAAACAGATAAAGTACTTGTTCAAAAAGAGTGCATCAGCACTATGTTAATGTGAAGATTTTTCAAGTTGCTGATGTATTACATTGCCGATGAAGGAGAAAGTTTACAGACTCAACAATGAACGGATAGCTGATATCGCACGAAGGCGAACCTGATCGGCTTCCTCTAGCGTCCTTGCATCTTCATCGGCATTGCTTTCCACTGGCTTGATCTTCTTCTTGAGGGCCAGAGTCTTGAGTGCTTGGTTATCCCTTTCTTGCTGGAGAGTTTTGATAGCTTCGGGCATTTGGGCCTTCTCCTGATTTGCTGTGTCCAAGGCTTCTTCGATTTGTCTCAGCTCCGCTAGCAGGGCTTCTCTTTTTGCCGATAGTTGAGCAATCATTTCTTCCAGATCTGCACAGGAGGCTTCTAGTTTACCGATGTTTTTGTGTTTCTCATCAGCAAATTGCTTGTGCTTCATCATGTCCTCCTGGAGTTTTTGCCTGAGTGGCTCTATCGGCAATTCACTGGGCAGCCCTCTGGTACTGCAGCTGCCGACTCTCCAGATGTGCAGCTTGGAAGAGTACTTCCTCGACATCGGCAGGAATCTGGCCTCCAATTATTTTGAAGGCTGCTCTTGTAGAATCAGAATCCAGGATCAGCGAGGAGGTTTCTTGTTGCAGCAGGGATAGTAGCGTCTCCAACTTTGACTTGGTTTCAGATGATAAAAATTCAAGGGCTGGAGTGGAGCTTTCTTTAGGCTCTTCAGCATCTGGAATAACCCCACTGATAGAAAAGGAGAATAGGCTGTTGAGGGATCTTGCTCCTAAATGAGAAAAGTGACGTCAGCAGAAGAATCTAAGTGTTGAAGATTAACTATGGGAGCTAACTTACTTGTTTCAAAGCAACCTCTTGTCTCTGGCTAGAAGAAGCAACTTCAAGAGTAATTGCCGATGGTGTCTCCAATGTTGGCGTCTTGATTGGCTATTGCTGCAACACCAGTGCCGATGAAGACTCTTGTACAGGAACAACTGCCAGTTGAAGAACAGTTGTCGATAGGGAAGCCTGCGCAGGAGCATCGGGTGATATCTGGCGAGGTGAGGATGCCGATGACGCGATTGCAGCTGGTGAAAGCCTCGACCGTTTTGATGGAGACTCATCCTCCGATGAAGCCTTACGCTTGTGCTGTAAAATGTCATCATCGGATGGCTGGGGGGCATCGGCAATGGATGGTTGAAGTGTCTGCGCACTCGGGACAGTTGCCGATGTGACTACTTGATGCTAAGAGAGAAGCAGATGAGTAAAAGTGCCGATACGATGGTCAGAGTTTAGTTTGAGGGGTACCTCTGGAGAATCAGCAAGGATGATGAAGCGTGGCGATGAAGGTGCAACGGGTGGAGATGAAGGGCGAGTTGCCGATGAGGGTTCATCAAATGTAGAACTTGTACCCTGAAATATGAGATCAGTATATCACGGCAATCGGCACACAGGAGAAAATAAGACAGTTACCTAGAATGTCCGTGCAGAGGATGCGGCCATATCTGATGGAGCAGCCATACTTCTGGTCAATTTTGATTTGAAGGAGCTCTTCTTGAAACAACCACGGCACATCAGAGCATCTAATGAGGGAGCTCTGTAGCCGATTATGGATATTGGAGATATCGGTTGTAGCCTTATATCTTTGCCACTCTTGCTCAATATTGGAATTGGATCGTCAACCTGTTGAAAAGGAGTTAGTTGCTGATAAACTAAAAAAGAGAATTGGGAAAAGTGTAGATGGTCAAAATTATAGCATCAGTAGGTATGGCATGATCAGGATCGATGAGATTCCAATAGAAGTGAGGAGATGCGAAGAATAGTTGCTCTTTCCACTCTTGCCACCATAATTTGAAAGATTCAGTGACGAAGGAAGCCGGTACCCAATCGGTCAGGTCAACATTAGAGGTATCGGCATTAGGAGGAAGAGTTACTATCTTGCACCAATCCATGCTGCTAGTGATAATTTCTCTTGGTTTAATCACATTGGCAAAGCAGAGGTTGATGGGTAGTTGTCCAAAAGCTAATTGTCTGGCTACTGCCGATGGATAATAGAACTCGTATGTGGGATTGATGTTCTTCCCACTTCCAAATATGTTGACCAAGATAGTGCGAGGGGTGATTATTGCACTAAGAATATCGGCATCTTTATTCAAGGCCTCATCGATAAAATTGAAGAAAAGAGGGAATCTTTCTTCTTCATCAACATAAGGGACCCAGGCCCGAAGCTCAGAAGGGATGCCTAGGTAGAGTTTGTGGAAGAGATTACCGATCTAAGCTCTGTTTGCTTCCACCCCTGGTAATACTGCCAGTGCTTTTCCAAAGTTGCGAGGAGGGCGTGTTGCCGATTCTTCTTCCCCAAGTTGATAGTCTTTAGGAAGATTTTGAGGGAACCACTGGGCGAACAGATCAATGTGAAAATACTTGTGTATATGAGCATTCAGCCACATATTGATGAACTACCAAGGACCTCCCAGATTGACGATGGACTTGCCTTACAGTAGCCTTTGTGACACTTGGTAAAGGAGATGGTAAACTGAGCCAAGGAGATATCGGCCAAGTGGGAGTCTGACACCGTTAGCCAACATCTCTGCTACAGGAAGGTGCATATTGGTCGGTCCAACTGTTCTGCCGCAAAAGATGAATTTCTCAAGCCACATGTTCAAGAAAGCTGAGTGCTCCCTGTGATTAACAGATCTGGATCTCTGATACTCGCTGATATATCCGGTCCAACCGCCGATGTTCTTGGTGGTCAGTCGATGCTCAGGTTTCCTCTAAAATAAAGTGTTGTCATCAGCAGTTGAGACATCTAGGCCAGTGGGCATGACTACATCAGCAAGAGTGGGGGAGGCTGGTCCATGTTTGAAGATGAAGGCATTCATGGTATCGGACCAAAAATAGGAGGCAGCAATTAGCAGTGACTCGTTTCTCTCCACATCGGCAATGGACAATTTGATGCACTGGTCTAGTTTTTGTTCTGCCTAGTACAGCTCCATCGGCCTGGCAACCCTTAGATACCAATCTTTCCATCCCTTAGTGGTTTTCGGCCAAGATCAGAAAGTGTCAGTCCAAAGACCCAAATCGAAGTTCTGAGCTCTAAAGGGAATTCGATTGGTTTCCACATTTATAATATCAGTTGGGTCTGGATTCCCCATTGGGCCTAGGCAGATGAATTGGTTTTGATGTGTAGGGACGAGAAGTTTATTGTGAAGTTCCTGAGATTAAAGATTGAAATGAGGAGGAGTGATGAACTCTGCGAAAGAGATGAAAAGTTAAAAGACGTATAAAGAAGAAGGTTAACCTTAGGGACGTCAAAGGGGATAGCCATGGCCACAGACGAAGATGGAGAAAATGAAGAATGCTAATGGAGGCTAAGAATCACCGCTAAGAGTGGCGCCGATTGAGTTCGTCGGGGAATCGCCTACTAATGTCGCCACTGGAGAGAGAAAAGCTAGGGTTGAATCACAGAAGAAAAATGGGCCGCGGCGGAGGAAGCATTATATGGGCCCGTTGGTACAGGATTTTCACTACAGCACTAGCAACCTTCAAGGAGAAGTTCAAGCGGCTTGGGTAATCATGACCTGGTGGAAATTTTGGTGCATAAAGTATTTTATACTCCGAAATTGGGGGGCATGTGTTGACACCATTTTTCGGCACATGTCAATAAGGATCGGGAGACTAAACTATATCGGCAAGAGGATGTTTTTTCTTCAGCATTGCTTCCGAGTTGCCGATGGGTGGTTGCCGATGAAGGGCATGATGATCTCGTACATTGCCAATGAAGCCGAAGAGCTGTTTCCGATAAGGTTGGCAGAGGTCGAGAGGATTGTTATCGATGAGGCGGAAAGAGCTGTTGCCGATAAAAATGGCAGGAAGACTGGGAGGTTATTGCCGATGCCAAGAATATACCGATGAGAAGATAACTTCATCACGGCGGAAGCGGACAGAGGATCGACATCATAGAGCTTATGATTTTTGTAGTATAGTTTGAGTCCAACTCCTATACGAGTTTTATTTCTTTCCTTAGGTGGTAGAGTTCATATAAGGAATTAGTTTATTTCTTCTATATTTGAGCCTTGCGTGTTAAATTAGGACTCTTCGATTGGCGGAGTATAAAAATGTGCCGGGGGGCATTGTAACAGAGATCCTAGCATCAATAAACAAATCTACTTTTTATCGCAATTTACTTCTACTAGTACTTTACTTTTCGACAACTTCGTCAAGTATTTTCTTTTTCAACGAGTTCTTTCAAGAATCGACGGGCTGCATCAACTTGATCTCCGGCGACCTTGCAGGTTCCGCGTCTATCGAGCACGATTCAGGCTTTGACTTTTGGACGTATCATTGTCATCTTGTCTGATCTGTTCAACAGTTATCGAATACATTCTGAGCCTTGACGTTCGGGCGTATCACTGTCGTCTCGTTCGGTTTTTATTCAAATTATCATCCTTGTCGATTAACAGGTCAAATCGACTGGCACGCTTCGGATATCGAATTTGGGTGTTAGCCCAGTGTGTTTGTAGATAAGAATTTTGCATCAACACATACAGCCAGATGATGGTAGAGTGTATCTTGATCGAGCTTGCTTCGGTGGTCCACCAACTCTTTTTTGTACTCGGCAACTGTTGCATTTGATTCATTCGACTGGCTTTCCGGAGGCACATGGTGATGTACAACTAGAAGGCGATAGGGGGTATTTCATGGAAGTGTTGGTCCAACCTGTGCTAGCACATGCTTTTCAGGGTGGCTAAGTTTGCTTGCCTCCGTGAGGGTCCCCGAGTGGACCACTCTTTGCTCTTTCGTAGGTTGGGGTGTTGGTGACTCTTGTGCTGCCAGCCTGTCCTGCGTCTGCAGGTTACCTGGGTGGAGTGACTAACTGTCCTGGTTTGTATGTGTTTTGTGTCTGACTTGTACTGTGCTTTTGTCGTACGTAAGGCGCAATGAGCCTTATCACTATAATTACAGATGTTGATTAATAAAGATTATGTATTTTCTCTTTATTGTCTCCTCTTGGAACTAAACAATTTGCGGATCTTGTTCTATTGATCGTGGTTGTGATCGCCTGCAGAATCAGATGCTTTATTTTATTTACTTCCAGTGATATTTCATCCTCGTGCGGAGATCTCTTACTTTGTGATCATCTTGCGAGGCTTTCGTTATCTCTGCTTAATATTGTTGTGTTTCGGAGGCCCATTATTGCTTTCAAATGTTCTCGCGCTCATCTTTGAGCTTCCGATGCCCGCATTGGTTTGCAGGACTTTTTTGGGTTGCACAACTTTACAGTTGTTAGTGCACGCCTCAACGCCTGATGTCACAGGTATTTTTTGAGGATTTGTGGCCTTTTCGGAGGTTGCTTCATGCTTGTTTATTGTACTTTGACAATAAGCTTGAAGTGACCTTGTGTGTTGTAAAATGTTGTCAAATGTTGCAGCCACATTGCTGGCTGCTTTCGACTATTTTGATGTTGTTTTTTGCGGGGTCGTCTTTATATATTTAGAGGTTCATTACAAGCAGTCTTGCCTCATTGAAAACCTCACCTCCGATTTGGAGCCCCTTTGTGAGGAAAAGAGTGCAAGCCGGGTTTTGCTGAAAATGTAAACTGCTGAAATAAAAATCTATGGACCTCCGCTTATAATTGCGCGGCGGCCTTACATTCTATATGTAGTATTTCCTAAGATTATCAACATTCCAGGAGTGGGTTGACATCCTCCCTTCCTGGTCTTGTAGGTAGAAAGATCCTCTCTTTTCGTCTTGCTTGGCTACGTATGGTCCTTCCCATTTTGGATGTAATTTGCCTACATTTTGTGCGTTTGGCGTCCGCCTCATCACCCAGTGGCCATCTTTGATGTTCTTGATGACAACCTTTTTGTTTCTCCATTTCCTGGTTTGCTCTTGGTATTTTTCAATGTTGTCAATGGCTTCGAGCCAATATGCCTCAGTCATCTATTTGCTGTAATCCTCATCTCCTGCGAGCTCTTTTTTGATTACGCAGAGGCTCTGGTACTTGATTTCTTCTGGCATCATTGCTTCCTTTCCATAGAGTAGTTTGAACGGAGTGAATTCGGTGGCTCTTGAGACATTTGTGTTGTGAGACTAGACTACCTTAGGTAGTTCCTCAACCCATTTTCCCTTCTTATGATCTAACGACATTTTTGAAATTGCTGAGAATATGATTCTGTTTGATCTTTCTACTACCCCATCACTTTCTGGGTGATAAACGGAGGCGAAGGCTAGCTAGGTACCAATGCTCTTGCAAAATTCTTTGAATTTGTCAGAGTCGAATTGCTTGCCATTGTCAACTATGACTCTAAATCTACAGATGATGTTCTGCTAGAAGAATTTTTTCACTGTCTCGGAGGTAATGGTTGCAAGTGGTTTTGCTTCTTTCCATCTTGTGAAGTATTTGACTGCGACAACCACATACTTGCTGCCACCTTGCACTAGAGGCAATGGGCCGACTAGGTCCATATCCCATCTTTGGAGAGGCCAAACTGGTGGTATAAGCTGTGTTGTTCCTCCTGGTGATGTTTGATGTGGTGCAAAACTCTGGCACGCTTTGCATGTTCTGATAATGTCTAGTGCGTCCTTGATATGGGTGGGCCAATAAAAACCTTGCCTGATTGCCTTGGCTGAGAGTGCCCTAGGACCGATGTGTGATCCGCACATTCCTGAATGGATGTCTTGCAAGAGTTCTCTGCCTTCTAATTCAGTGATACATTTGAGTAGTGGTTGGACCATGCCTTTCTTGTAAAGTATTCCATCGACTATTGTGTAATTTCTTGCTCACGCTGCCAACCTCGTAGCACCTGTTTCATTTGACGCAACATGAACTCCATTGATTTGATCAAATATCATTTTTCACCAGTCCTCTGAACATACTAGTAGTACCTCCGTAAAGGCCTTGGTTATCTTCACGGTTGCCAGCTGTGATAGCTCCTAGAAGAATGTACCCTCAGGTACCTCCAATTGGTTGGCTGCTGCCTTGGCCAACTCGTCTGCCTTTGTATTGTCCCCCCTTGGGATGTGCTTTAAGATGAATCCCTGGAACCTCCTTTCTAGACCTCTGATTAGTTCTAGGTATCTAGCTAGTTCTGGGTCTCTGGTGATGTTGTCTTTTTTCTACCTGCCCGGAGACCACATGTGAGTCTATTTTAATCATTATGCATTTTGCACCTAATGCTTTGGCCTTGTTGAGTCCTAAGATCACTCCTTTGTATTCAGCTATATTGTTTGTGGCTTTGAAACATAATCTTGCTACGTACTTTGTTTTGGCTCTTGACGGAGATATCAGCACCACGAAGGCTCCTGCTCCTTGGAGGCCCCATGCTTCATCAGTGTATAGAGTCCATGTTGTAGCCTCTGCTTTATCTTTCGCGTACTATGGAGATGTCCATTCTGCTAGAAAATCTGTGAGTGCTTGTGATTTCATTGATGCTCTTGTAATGAACTTGATACCAAATTAGGAAATCTCTGTTGCCCACTTGTCGATTCGTCCTAAGGCTTCTTTTTTACCCAGAATATTTACTAGTGGTTGTGTTGTTGGGACTAAGATTTTGTGGTCCTAGAAGTAGTGTTTGAGTTTCCTGGACGCTGTGATCACCACATATGCTATCTTCTCAACTTCTGAGTAGTTTAGTTTTGCTCCCTGTAATGCTTCTGATATGTAGTATATGGGCTGTTGCACTTGCTTATTGTTGATATCCTTTTCCTGAACCAGTACTGCACTGATTGCGCTTGCTGACACTATGACATACAGTAGCAGTATTACATCTATGTTAGGAGCTATGACCATCAGATCCTTTGTCATGTAATTTTTTAGCTGCTGGAATGCCTCTGATTGCTCTCTTCCCCATTGAAATTTTTCTGAGGCTTTGATTGTCTTGAAGAATGGTAGGCTTCGTTCTGCTGACTTTGAGATGAATCTGTTGAGTGCTGCTATCCTGCCTGTTAGTCTTTGAACCTCCTTCTTGGTTTTTGGTTCTTTCATTGCTAGCACTACTTTTGTCTTGTCTAGATTTGCTCGTATCCCCTTTGGCCAACAATATATACAAGCATTTTTCCCATGCTTACTCCGAAGATACATTTTTCTAGGTTCAACTTTAGCCCTGCTTCTCTGAGTTTAGAAAATGTCTCTTTCAGGTCTTCCAAGTGGTCTCCGGATTCTTTGCTTACCACCGCTAGGTCATCAATATAGGCTATGATATTTATTTGGAGTTGTGATTGTAAAACAATGTGGATCATTCTTGAGAATGTTGATCCTGCATTTTTGAAGCCCTCTGGCATTCGTACGAAGCAATACGTGCCAAAGGGTGTTGTAAATCTTGTCTTTTCTTCTTTTCTCAGCCATATTTGATGGTATCCTGAGAAACAATCTAACAGCGAAAAGATGATTTGTCAACTGATGCATTGATTCTTGGTAGTGGAAAGGGATCTTTCTTGCAGGCCTTGTTGAGGTCTGTGAAGTCTATACACATCCTCATTTTGCCATTTTTCTTTGGCACCAGGACAACGTTTGCTAACCATTCTAAGTACTTGACTTCCCTGATAACATTGGCATCCAGTAATCTTTGTACCTCCTCTTTGGCCGCAAGTATGCGTTCTTCTGATACTTTTCTTTGCTTCTGCTTCTTGGGCTTAACATTCAGGTTTAAGTTGAGGATGTTTTCGATTGCAAATCTGTTGCCGACCAAGCGAATATATCTTTGTTTTTTGCTAGCAGCACTAACAGATCTCTTCTTTCTGCCTCTGATAGGTTTGCCCCTATGGTCACATTTTTGTTTGGGACAGCCTCTTCTAACGGCACTGTCATCGTGTCTTCCTAATCTGCCATATTGGTTTTCCCTCCAGGCATGTCTGGGGCCTCTTCTGTGGCCACAGTGTTTATGTTTCTGTGTGCCTAGTAGATCGCTTTCTCAATGTTTCTTGCTTCTTTCTGATTGCCCCGCATAGTTATAACTCCATGCCACGCTGGCATCTTCATGCATAGGTATCCCATGTGGATTGCCACATTGAATTTGTTTGCAAATCCTCTACCCTATATTGCATTGTAGGGTAGTAGAGGTCTACCACATTGAAGGTGATATAGTCTGTTCTTGCACGGTCTCCATCTTTAAATGACACTAGCAATGATATTTTGGCTAGTGCATTAATTTCCTTCCACCAAATCCAATTAGTGGTGTGTCTGGTGGTTGTAACTGACATCTGCTGAGTTTCATTTGATCAAAAACATTGCCAAAAATGATGTCTGCTGAGCTCCCAGAATCTACAAGTATTCTATTTATCTCCTATGCTGTTATGTTTTCCTTGATTACCATGGCATCTATGTGTGGGTAGCTTTCTACCTAGAGGTCTTGCTTCGTAAAACTGATTGGCACTCTGGACCATTCTGTTGATCTAAATGCACCTTGTACTACTACATTTTTTACCAGGCGGAGGTGGTCCCTTTTCTGTCTTATGGTTTTAAACTCTAGAGCTGAGGCTCCGGCTATTGGTAATATCATTCCAACTGTCGGTAGGGCAGAATGTGGATTCATCTGGTTCTCAATCGGAGGTTCCACGTTCAAAGTGATTGATGATGATTGATTGTGTAGTGGAGGTGCAGGCAAGGCTTCATATTGCCTTTGCTGACCCATAGGAGGTAGCTACGCTTGCGGTGTTTCCATGAACGTTATGTGTGGTGGTCTCAGGTTGATGTAAGTCAAACTGCTTTCTCTTATGCTTGCTGTGTGACCTATGTATTGCCCTGCTTGTTGATGCATTGGTCTCCAGGCTGGTAACGATGCTGGATAGTACTGCTGTGCTAAGCTATGCTGTGGTAGTGGCCCTGGACCATATCCCGAGTAACTCGGGTTGTACTGCTGATGCCACTGCGTCCATATATGAGATTTACTTCTCTGGTGCTTTGTTGCTGGGGTTGCTGTTGCATCTGTTTGCTTTTCATTCTTTCTATCGTTTCTTGGGCCTCCGGGCAATCTCGTGTGGTGTCTTCTCCATGGAAGAGGCAGTAGGGTTTCTTTGGCTTCTTGTTCTTGTTCGAATTCCTGGAACCGCTATTTTTGCTGTAACCCTGCCCGCTCTAATTCTTCTCCTCTTGATTAACGTCATTCTTCTTTTCAGTGAGCTACTGAGGCTGGCTATTCTGCACATTGAAGACATGTTTTTGCTGATTCTGAAACTGCTGCCTTTGCTGTGCTCTATTGTCTTTCCTGTTGTCGTTACCTGAGAGTTGCTTGTTTTGATTGTTGGCTTCCTCTATCCTTTTGCGAAGGTCATTATCGGACCAGCAGTACTTCTCAAATTCCTCATGCAGTTGGGTCATTGTAGTTGGCTTTTTCCTTGCCAGGTGACTAGCAAATGGGCCAATCCTGAGTCCTTTGATTGCCACCTCTATGGCTACTCCATCTGGGATGTTAGGTGCCTTTGCGCGGAGTTGTAGGAATCTTTGGTAGTAGTTGTAAGGGGCTCCCATTTGAGGTACCTGGTACTGAACAAGTCTGATGCTGTTAATGACTCACTAGTATAACCCTTAAAATTTGCTAGGATCTGGTCCCGCAAGTTCTCCTAGGAGTATACTATGCATGGTCTTAGCATTGAGTAACAAGCCAGGGCGTCCCCCTCCGTTGCGATTACAAACGATTTAGCCATTACGTGGTCATTTCCACCTGTGCACGCTATTGCTACCTTGAAACTCATTATGAACTATCTTGCGTCTATTTTGCCGTTGAATCTTGGCAATGATACGGGCTTGTAGGTTGGAGGCCATGGTGCAACTTGTAGACCCTCGGACAATGGTGATTTAGGATCGACCATTCTTGATGGAGTAGGTTGAGGTAGTATGGCGGTGATCACCGGCACTAAATCTGCGGCATGATGCTGGTTGGCTGTCGGAGGCTGCATGCTCTAGATCTCTGCCTGCAAGATGGCCATTTGTTGCCTAATTTCTTCTGCCTGACGCGATGATTCTATCGTCTTACCGGCGGCGGCTTGCTCGGCCGTTAGCCTGTTTCTTTCTGCTTCCATGCGTTGCATTTCAGCTCTCAGCCTAGTCAGCTCATCCTCTTGATTTTGGACAGGCTGAGGTTGTTTTGGGGGATCCCCCCTTGCTCGTTGTTGTTGTTCTTGTTGACACCTTCAACCATCGGTTGGGAGGCATAGGTGCTATGAGTGTTTCTTCTTGGCCTCCCACGAGCAGAGGATTGTGGTACCTCCGCCTCAGCGGCAGTACACCTTGTCGCGGTGGTTCTTTTTCTTGGTGGCATCTGCGGGTGTTATCTCCTCCAAACACAAATGGTGGGTGCCAACCGTTGGAATGCGGTTCCAGCAGGTTTAATATGTAAAGAGATAATAGGACTGGAAATCACTCTTTACTGGTTGAAAGATGGGGAAATTACAATGTGGGCCCTAGGATAGGTGGCACTACAGCTACCAGAGGACAACTGCCCTTATTACACAGGGGGTCATCGCCTTTTATAGTTGCCACACAACCCAAAACTAAAAGTACAATGTTGGAACACGGTTCCAGCAGGTTTAATATGTAAAGAGATAATAGGACTGGAAATTACTCTTTATTGGTTGAAAAATGAGAAAATTACAATATGAGCCCCAGGGTAGGTGGCACTGCAACTACCAGAGGACAACTGCCCTTATTACACGGGGGTCATTGCCTTTTATAGTTGCCATACAACCCAAAATTATAAGTACAAGCATGCCCCTGATGAAAGTTTTGGAACCCTAAAAAATAACTCTAGTATGAGTGGGCCCCTTGGGGGCAACGTCGTCTGCGCTATTCTTGCCAAAGCCCATGGGCCCCGGCCCATCAACTCTCACTTTGGCGGCCTGCGACCGCTCAACCACCGTTGCTATGCTTCTTCCCGGCCCAGCTCGCCAGCTTGATGGTCCTTCTTCTCGAGGCACCGTCGTCTCCGCTTGGATCTCTGCCGGAGTCAGAGGGCTCGCCAGAGGTGGTCGCCTCCGCCTGCCACCAGACGACCTCCGTTAGCCGGGAGACAACTCCGCTGGACCTCCGGCTCTGGATGCCTCTATAGCCTCCAGCGGCGCCTCCGCATCGGAGGCCCCACCTCCGGTGTATTTCTGACTCATCATGCCCTGCATACACAGACAAAATGTACCTAGTCTACCGGTTAGACCGAAATCGGAGGTGAGGACCCTTAGCGGCCTTGGGGCAGATCCCCAACAAAATGGGCTTTCATTCCTTTAGTCTGGCCTGGGCGATGGAGACGTGCCAAAATTATTGAATAAAGATGCTGAGAAGCCAACCATGATGGGTTCATCTGCACAAATGTGGAAAAGGAATAGCTTGCATTTATCTCATCTTTCATGATTCTCAAAAAAAAGTCTTTGCCAAAAAAAGTCTCATGACTGTGGGATAAGGCACAAGCAACATAAAAACCGCAGACATGTATAAACAACCACACGGGACAACACATATATAATTAAAGAGAGTTTCCGATCCCTCGGTTTTCTTTTCTTTCTATTCAGCACTGACCATGGTAGTGTCACTGTCCATGGCCCATGGCCATCGCCGTCGGGTGCCCTCCACGCAGCACCGCTGCTGCTGCTGCTGCTGGTAGTGCGGCAGGCGCCGGTCGCTGCCTCATCATTACCACCCCTCGACGCTGTACACGGGCACGCCGTAGTAAGACGACGACGCCTCGTAGCCATGGACGGAGACGGAGCCGGTTGGCACGGGCCAGACCGACGGCGCGGCCACGACGACCTGCGCTGCTGGCGGTGGCGTGGTCCGCTTGCCGCAGCTGCAGCCGCAGCAGCAGGTGCAGGGGGCCGGTTGGGTCCTGCCCTTGGGACGCTCCAACATCTTCTTCAGCAGCGGGCGGAGGTCGACTGTGGGCGCCGGAGCCTTTCTTTCATCCTCCTCCGTTTCCATGCCTCCGTCGTCTTTCTCCTCGGTCTCCTCCTCGCTCTCCTCGGTCTTTCCATACCTTTGATGATCCGGCCAGCCTCGCAGCAGAGCTTCCGACGGACCTTGTCAGGGTCGAACGGGCCAGTGATGGTGACGAGATTCCTCTTTTCATCAAACGAGACAGTACTGATGTTCATCTTGTCTGCACAACCCAGACAATCACAATCAACAATGATCATCAGCGCACATCGAACTGCATGCTAAACAGTTGTAAAAGCTACTGACACGCAATTAAGCCCAACAATTATTGCAGAAGCGTTTGCAGTGGTGATTGACTGCATGGTGACGAGGGTTATTCAACAATACTGTACCTTTGATCTTGTGGAGGACCCTTCTGATCTTCTTGTTGCATCTCTCGCATTCAAGGTCAACCTCGAGGACCATGGTGATCTGCGATGCGATACAAGGATTATATAAATGGCAGTAAACGTAGTGCTATTTGAAGTAAGCTATAGGCCATGTGATAAGTGATGTTTTACGACAGTTCTAGCTAAGGTCAATATTACACAAACCGAATATTTCTTTTCTTCCGAGCAGAGGGAAATCAACTAGGCCCATCACGCAAGCAAATTGAAACTCCGAAATTCGTATCATTGGGTGGTGCTCTCCTCTTACCTCCTTGTCTGCCATCCGGATCAGATACTTCCGAAGCTCCGTCACCTTGCCTGTGGTGGTTGCCGAGAGAGAAGAGAATGTGTGTGACTGGAGGTGGAGAAGAGTAAGGAGGAGATGCGGCAGACTCTTCAAGCCAAGCTGAGGTCACGCACGCAGAGGTGATTCGTCTTCACTACCGGACACCGAGTCTTTGCCTGATGTTAGGTGGTCTGTCGAGTGCTTTTTTATCTAGTACTGGGCAAACAAGCGCTTTGCCGAGTGTTTTTAAAAATACTTGGCAAAAAACAAAACTCAGCAAACTTGCTTGTTTCCCCAAGAAAAAAAAAACTCTGCAAACAAGGTCGTTGCCGATGTGTTTTTTTTTCTTTTGGCACTTGGCAAACTTGCTTGTTTGCCGAGTTTGTTTCTTTATTACACTTGGCAAACAACTTGTTTGCAAAGTGTTTTTTACTCAACAAATAGATACTTCACAGTATATTTTGAAGTATTAAATTAAATTAAATAAAAAAGTTTTTAACTACAAAGTTGTATATCTATTCAAGATCTACCACTTTTATTTTAGTCATTTCTTCATTTGACAAAGCGATAATAACATTATTCTTAAAAATCTTTATTTAATAAAACTACGAGAGAGATATATAAGATTTGCGAACAATTTTAGAGCCAACATGTTAAATAAACAAATAAGCAAACAACCAAATAAACTTTATAGATCTTAAAAAGTTATAAATTTTTCTTTTGAATTCATTTTGTTAAGAAACTACATTTGAATTCATTTTGTTAAGAAACTACATTTGAATTAAGTTGTAGTTAGCAATTTTTCATTTGAATTCATTTTGTTAAGAAACTACATTTGAATTATTGTTGACAACTTTTAAAATTGGTAGATGTTGAAAAGTTATAAAAGTTTATTGACAACTTTTAATTTGAAATCATCTCATGCAAAATTATGTTTGATTTCTCAAATTTGAAATTAAAATTTGTAAGTGACCATGGATGGTGAAACTTCCTCAATGAAAATTCATGATCTCGAAAAGTTATGAAACTTTATATTTGATAACATTTTATTCTGCATTCGTTTAGGGCATCAAGAAACTAATTTACACTCAGTTAAATATAATATTGGGGAACCAAAATGGAATCTATGACAATACAGTGATAGAGGGGGTATACTCGAGGGGAGGTTGAGAGTTCAAATCCGACCAGCCATGTAGCGCATGAATTTTGCGCGAAAAATGCGACTTCGATAGAGACGGGCGAGTGCTAGCCGGTTGGGGCCTCCCATGATTGAAAAAGGTTTTTCTATTTTTTTTTGGTTTTTTTGATTCAAAATGTGCTGAGGGTTTTTTCTTTGCCAAGTGTCTGGCAAGAAACACTCGTCAAATAGCTCTTTGCTGTTAGAATTTCATACATGCGGGTTTTGCCGAGTATGACACTCGGGAAACCTTTTGCCCAGTGTTTTGGGACTTCACTCAGCAAACCAGTTGCAAACAAGTTGGCCTGCCTGCTGATATCAGATTCCTCCGATCCCGATAAAATGCCGAAGAGAAATGGCATGCATAGAACTGACAGGGCAGAACAGGAAAGCAGAGAATTATTCCTCGTATAGCATTACATCTTGAGCAGAAGTTTTGTTCTTGAGAGTTTGCTGATTGATTGTCACCAGCAAACAACAAGCAAAACGGTAGTGCTCTTATTGTTTTCGGTGGCATTGAGCTTGATAGGCCTTATCACATCTTGTACCGGAGTTGGTTGAGCTGTGCGCCTAGCTTGCTGCTCTCACCCTTCCTACTATACTATGCGCCTGTTGGTAGCAGACTGGGGGTGACCACGGATTAGGCCAACAACCACAGAGTTAATAGATAAACAATCCTGTAGCCTTTTGCCATGCCAATGCGGTACCGCCATTAGTTTTCAATCTTTGCCTAGCAATCTGGAACGACGCAGCAAAAAAGCGCATCATCTATTTCCTTCGAAACTGCAAGTGCTGCTGCACAACTCATTCGCCATCTGATGGGCGCGTACTGATCCTCGCCCAAAATAAAATGTTGCAATACAACCTTGCCAATTGCCAGGGCCCGTAGCTTTCGTTGCCCTCGCATGGAAGAATCTAGCCATGTGTTGAGTGGCTGTTATTGTTTTCTTCTTTTTTTTAGATTACAGGTATAATGCAAACGTCCAACATGCACGCACATTCACCCTATGAACAGGTACGCAAACCCTATGGAACATCCCTTACCAAATAAAGCATAATGCCAAAAAATTCTAAATAAATTTAGCAAAATGCGAACACCAGTGCCAAGCCGAGAACTTGATCCTTTGTGGTTAGTTCCACCACAAGGAACCCAACCAATTGATATATAGATGGTTCTTGTTGTTACCTGAGGCCTAAGTAATTATGGGCCTAGCAAGAGTGCAGATAGCGTCGCTGAACCTAGTCTTGATGGGCTATACTATATGGGTCTGCCTGCTTTTGGGAAGGGTAATTGCAACAAAATCCTATGCATACAATGACTAAATAAATGCAATATTGAACCTAAATATCATTCCCTAACATTTTTCTTTTTCGACATTCCCTCCTTTCTTTATATCTTTACGATGCCTGTGTCAGAAAAATACCGAATGTTTGATACTAATTTGAAGTACTAAACATAGGTTGATTATAAAAATAAGTGCATTAATGAAGGCTAAATCGCTAGACAAATCCATTAAGCTTAATGAATCTATGATTAGCACAAATTTACTTATGCATCACATGGACAAATCAAGGACTAATAATTGGTGTTTCATAGATTTGGCTCATGAATTAGCCATCATTTATGCATTTGGTTTCATAAAGCCACTATGTTTAATACTCATAATTACAAGGGACTAAACATTTGTCCCTAGATCAAAACAGGGCCGGCACATTAGTGGCTCAACAGTTTAAATTTGTCATAGGTATTGAGCATTGACTATACCATTTAGAATTTTAAGCATACGAACTATTGATTAAAATATTAGAGACGGTAAATGATACACCATGACAAATTTAGAGACTCTACATGAATTTTGATTTATTGGTTTTAGATAAACAATGTATTTTTTTGAAACAAATAGAAGGAGTTTTGTATTCCAATTAAGAAGCAAACAAAAGTTTTTTCTGTACAATATAACTTCACGTGTATGCTTGACTTACTTCAAACAAGATTTTGAAACATCAAATGATTTTTGTCGAAGAAGTGAACAACGACAAAGTGGTAGAACTCATCAATATAACTATTAATTTAGTCATTTCTTCACAAAACTATAGGAGAGATATGTAAATTTTGCGAACAACATGTTACTATCAATTTAGCGCATCAAGAATTGACCACCATAAAGTTTCAAATCTTGACCAGCTCTACAACTTTTATGTTCATGACTTTTTCAGCTGAAGCCATTTACTACTTAAAAAATATTGTTTGAAGATGATATATTTTAAAATTCAAGTTTTCAATTGATAAAAACATGAAAAGGTGACAAAAGTAATGCATATAAAAACACAATAAATTGATAGAGCACGAATTTAAAAGTTTTTAGGAAACAAACCATCAAATTTGAAGTTAGTTTGAGGGAATGACTACTTACAGCATGTTTTAGAATGAAACTAGATTAAAAATAAAAACGAAGTTCTTCAATATTTTATGGCATTATGTGATTTTTGATGAAAAGTTATCAACAACAAAGTTTTATAATTTTTCAAGATCTAAAACTTTTATTTTGGCCATTCTCTATCTGTCGTCGTTTGGAGAATTCGAATTATAGGACTTAATTATTTTTTAATTTTCGGCCTCCCCCTACAAATCTAAATTACACGAACGGCTCTATATTGTGCTGCACCTAGCTACAAATAAAGCTATTTGTAAGGGCGGCTGATAACATCAACCTCTTAGAAAACAACATAGAAATGTGGCTCGCCTTTTCACAACCATTTGTAGGGGTGGCTCGATATAGAGCCACCCATAAAAATGGTTCTGTTGCTACAAATCGTTTGTGCAGTACTAGTGTAACAAGCCTCATGGATGCAACAAGCATATCTGCTTATAGGGCTTCGTCGTCATTAGCAACGATCCTAATAACTTAGGCTACAGCGCGGCTGCTCAGGCACACAGTGTATGTATGTGTAGACAGTACAATAAGTACATCATCATGGGCCCCAACTTTAGTGTGGCCTTTATTTTATATGTATACGGGAAACCATTATATTATACGGGATCATCGTCATTACATAACAAACCATGCGCTGTTAGTGGTCTTAATTTCTTTCCTTACATTGTTATAATCCTCTCTTTTGGTCTCTGACTAATCATTATATTATCACCAATAATATGTGTTTCTCTGACCACATTTGTCCTGATCGACGTACTTATTAGCTTATAATTTCAGATTGCCGGCCTGCCGGTTCGAGGAATGTGTGTGTCAGCCTGTGGGCACATACACAGTGAACTTTGTAGGGGGATCTTTGCGAGATTCATCTCTGGCAAACTGCACCGAATGTTTTCTTTTAGCTAAACTACGGCAGCGGCCTGAATATTTTTATTGCAGAAGAGTGGGAAAAAGGGTCTAAATTAAATATTACAACCAAGATGGAGGTGACATCAAAGTAAGTAGGAAAAGAATGAGCTATACTCAAGAACAGCACACTTGTCAGACACCGATCGAAAACCAGTGGTACCAGAGACTTAAATCTCGGCAGAACGCTGGAAAATACTACAGTTGCTTTCGTCTGAATGCTTGACGACCTTGGAGTGACATTTCCAGATATTCCACACAGAACACTGATGACCTCCGTGGGTCTTTACTTCAGTTTACTGTTTTGAACAAAGGACACGTTAGATGGGGGAATTGATTGAGATAAAAACTCACATCGTGCATTCAGCAAAATGGCTTAGGGGTATATAAAAAAATAATTTAACACTGTGCCCTGGCTAAATCCAATGTCTATTAAGAAAAAAGAGCAGATATCAACATTTTACAATCATTAGGCCACTCAAACATGCACCAACCAGGAAAAAACAGAGTAATGCAGAATTATTTTACTAGCATACATGGTAGCAATCGCAAGTGATTAACTGAAAACAAAAATACGTATCCGTATAGAGGGGTGGGGGAGGGGGTTGTGAATTTAGCATAATCACAAAAAAGGCTTGAATCTAGCGCACTAGAAAAAACCCAGTGTCAACAAAGTTGTCACTAGTAAAGCAGGCAGCGTAGGAAGATCACAAGACAACAAACGCCTGATCCATACACCAGAAATGAAAGGGGTTATCCACAGTCTGCCTTTCGTATAATGCACCTTGCTTCAAGGCACGAGCGACCTTGCATTTTACCAATGACTTCTGTCACACGATGGTTTGTTCTGCCGTGCTATAGCACGAGGTTGCGGTTTTCTTCAGAAATGACGCTCCTGTCCGCTCAAGCTGTCCGTCGCTTTGTAGAATCAACTGTTCGTTTGGTCAGTTAACTACCAAGTTGCCGAGACAACATCTTTAAGACATATATGCTGGCCAACAGACTTATTATATTCGTCTGATGCCGGTACAAACGTAGTACAGTCACAATGAACAAATGAGCTGGATCCAGAATCAGAAGATTAAGATGGACCCAGCATTGTACTCAGCAAACAGCATCTTTCAGACACATGCATATATGTACCAGCATGGCCAGCAGCCGGAGATTACAGGCGGTACGTCCTTATCAGAAGAAGGCGACAAGCAATAACATCAAATAATATATGAGGTCATCAAGAGCCCTTTTTTTGTGACAAACGAACCCATGCAAAAGCTAATAACTGGCTTGCACCGTGGGAAAGGCACAAGCAAATTAACAAAACGCAGACATGTATAAACAACCATATGCGACAACACATAATTAAATATAAGAGTTGCCAATCCCTCTTCTTTCTCTTCTTCTTTGCATTTGGCACTGTCCATGGCCCATGGCCATCGCCGTCAGGCGTCCTCCTCGCAGCACCGCTTCTGCAGCTGGTGGTGGTGGCAGTGCGGCAGCCGCCGGTCGCGGCCTCATCATTACCACCCCTGCTGGATGGTGTACACCGGCACGCCATAGTAAGACGCCGGTGCCTCGTTGCCATGGCTGAAACAGAGCTGGCCGGCGCGGCCACTACAACATGCACTGCTGGCGGCTGCGTGGTCTGCTTGCCGCAGCGGCAGTTGCAGGGGGCCGGCTGGGTCCTGGCCTTGGGGCGCGCCAACATCTTCTCCAGCAGAGGGCGGAGGTTGACTGCCGGCGCCGCCGCCGTCTTTCTTCCACCCTCCTCCTTTTCCATGCCTCCGTCGTCCTTCTTCTCCCCGGTCGCTATTGTCAGCAGCCTACACGCTGAGCCCCCGCCTCTGTCTGATGGGCCTTGGCGCTCCAGTCGGAAGAAGGCCGCAGCAGCTGGGTTGCTGGACCCGAGTGGGCTTGCAAGGCCAGCCAAGCTGAAAAGAAGACTGATTGAGTAGATTTTTTTTATTTTTAATTATTTTTTAAATTTTTTTATAATTTTTAATTTTTGTTTCGAAATATGACAGAACTAGTCGCCCACAGTGGGCGTTTTTTAAAAAAGGCCTACTGTGTGGGCGTTATATGTGACGTGGCACAGGGTCGGCCGCCGCCGGTGCCGGCTTTTGCGGGCGGCCCCCTGGCGCCCAAAAAACGCCCACTGCGTGGGAGTTTTTTGGTGGCGAGGGGGCCGCCTGCAAAAGTGCGCGCTGTTTTGCAGGCGGGCCTCGAAGCAGCCAAAAAACGCCCACTACGTGGGCGTTTTTTGCGCGCCAGGGGGCCGCCTGCAAAAGGGCGAGGCCAGCTGCGCAGTTTTGCAGGCGGCCCCCTGGCGCGCAAAAAACGCCCACACAGTGGGCGTTTTTGGGCTCCGCCTATATATACCCAGCCCCCCTCTTCAGATTTTCATTATATTCACTAAATTTTTCAGAAAAAAGAAAGAGGAGAGGAGGGAGGGGAAGGAAGTAAACGGCAAAGCCCTGTTAGTTTGAGACCTCGGCTTTTAGGTAAGTTTCTCATACATTATAAGTCTGTTACTATGCATTAGTAAAATATAATGTGCACTAGAGTTATTTAGTTTTTAGTTGACTCTGGGTAGATCTGTGAGTAGTATGTATATTAGATCTATAAATAATGATGTTAGAGCATTGCAGTTCATGTTAGAAATAATGATGTTTCTTCTATGCTTTAAACAATGAATTGCATGATTTGAAATATGACGAATATCGTATTTTCTCTAAATAGATATATTTAGGGTTTAGGAATAATGATGTTTATGCTATGCTTTAAACAATGGATTGCATGATTTGAAATGTGACGAATATCGTATTTTCTCTGAATAGATATATTTAGGGTTTAGGAATAATGATGTTTATGCTATGCTTTAAACAATAGATTGCATGATTTAAAATGTGACGAATATCATATTTTCTCTGAATAGATATGTCAACCAAAGTGATGTTTCGGTTGTTCCATGGTAGTGGCACTGTTAGATATGGCCCGTATGGTATAGATCTGTCTGAATTTGGGTCAACACTAAAGGGGATAGATAGGCCAGCGGAAAGAAATTTTCGGTCAGTGTGTAACTGGTTAATGAGGGCATTTCATATCAACCCAGAGGTTAACACAATAAAAGTAAATATAGTAGTCAACCATGGCAATGAAGAATGCTTCTGGAAATTGATGTCGGTAGATTGCACCGAAACATGGAAATGGTACGTAGAAAATGCATTGCAGCGGGGCTGGGAATCTAGCATTTTCATGGAGGTGCACGATAAAGACAATACAACCTTGCAAGATATAGAGGGTACAAGCATGGTTAGGACTGATGCTAAAATGGAAGAGGGAAACGACCGTGCTCAGTAAGGAGAAGAACAGGGACAGGATGTGCGGGAACCAGAAAGAGAAGGAGAAGCCAGTGAGCCGAGAGGCTTGGCAGATGAGGGCGAGAGGATCAACTCCATTGTTCAGGAAATGGAAAATGAAGATGCGGCGAATGAGGAAGTGGAGGGTGATGAATCTTCTGATGAGGAAGGATGCAATGTGAATCCATGGCAATGGTCTAATGAAGACTTCTCTGAACTTACTATTTCAGAGGGATACCATGTTCCATGGGAGTATAAGGAGAATGAGGTAATCGAGGGAGCGATGTACGCAAAGAAGGAAGAATTGATGGAGGCAGTCAAGCATTGGGCTGTATCACTGCAGAGGGAGTTCTGGGTAGCAAAGTCCACAAAGTGTGTATATGAAGTTAAGTGCATGAGATCTAACAATGGTTGTCCGTGGAGGGTGCATGCATTCAATGGAAAGTGGAAGGATTATTAGAAAGTGTCAATAGTCACTGAGCACAACTGTCACTTGGAAGGTGTAGAGAAGTACCACAGAAACATGGCATCTGCATTTATTGCTGCAGAGATGTATTCAGATGATGTGCATAATCTGGGATACGAGCCAAGGTCAATAATAAGGCATATCGATGATAAATTCAAATACACCATTTTATATGCTAAGGCATGGAGGGCAAAACAAAAGATTATCGTGATGAGATTTGGTACATTCAAAGCCTCATATGATAATTTACCATCTCTTCTTCAATGTATAGCCGCCAGAAATCCAGGGACATGTACAGATCTTATAACATACCTAACCATGGAGAATGACCATGAAGTATTCATCTTGCAACGTGCTTTCTTTGCACTAGTAGCTTGCATTAGGGCATTTGTGCATTGTCGTCCAATACTCTGTATTGATGGGACATTTCTGACAGGTAAATATAGAGGTCAGATACTAACAGCAATTGCCGTGGATGGGAACAATCAAGTTCTACCACTGGCATTCGCTTTTGTGGAGAGCGAGAATACCGATAGTTGGTACTGGTTTCTCAAGCAGGTGAAGGTTAGCATTGTTGGTATGAGGCCTGGTGTATGCCTAATTCATGACCGTCACGCTGGCCTTCTTCGGGCAATTGAATATCTGAAGAATGGTGATGCAAAGATGGGATATGGTAAAGATTGGCCAGATGTTCAAAGTCGGTGGTGTATGCGTCACATGGGTGCTAATTTTTACAAGCAGTTTAAGGGCAAGAGCTTGATGGATCTATTCAAGAGGCTGTGCGGACAGAATCAAGAGAAAAAATTCAACGAGCTTTGGAGGAGCTGGATGAGCTCACAACGAAGCAAAGGGAAGAGCACTCAAGCCGATCAGCACCTGTTGGTGCGGATGGTCCAGAGGCCTTAGGACCGCTGCCCATAGATGGTCCAAACATCAGAAGGAGATCGGCATCTGCTGTGAGAAAATTTTCGCACTAGATAGAGAATGAGCCTAAGGAGAAGTGGTCTTTGCTGCATGATGTCGGCGGAGCGCGGTTCAGCATTATGACAACTAATTTGGCCGAAGTTTACAACTGGGTGATGCGTGGTGTTAGAGACCTTCCCCTGGTTGCCATTGTTGAGTTCATCCTGCATGGAACATGCAGATATTTCAGAGACCGGTACCAAGTCGCTGCCCTATCAATGCAAGTGCGAGGTGTTTTCTTTGGACATATGTTGACAAATTATCTGGAGGAAAAACGTAAGAAGGAAAAGGAGCATAGAGTTATAACTCAAGGTACTAGAGAGCACCGATTTTAAATCTTGTGTGCTGATAGGGCCAAGCGTGGAATATATAGAACAAGAGTTGTGCAAGAATGCATACTTAAAGAGGATGGGTATTGCGCATGCACGTGCCACAAGCCAAGACTCTATCACAAATTATGTTCCCATGTTATTGCAGCGAGCTCGGAGTGTGGAATACTTGATCGTACTTTTGTATCTCCCTATTTCACCAAGGAAGCCATATTGCATACATGGTCACATAAAATTTATGGTTTTGGCATAGCGGGGAATTTTATAGGTACAGTACCGCAACCTAGCTATATTCCAGACCCAAGTAAGATCAGAGACAAGGCTGGGCGTCGAAAGACAAGACGTATTCGAAACGCCATGGATGAGTCCGAAGCAGGAGGAAGGTACAAACGTTGCAGTAAATGCGACAAGGAGGGACATACTTACAAGAAGTGCCCGAAGGACTCAGACATGCCCACAACAGCAGAAGCCCCGCCATCAGGATCCGAATTGGATGGTACCCCGCCAACAGGGGAAGGGACAACTTCTAGGCCCACCAGGCCAAGGCGTGCACGCGTGCCTCGTGGTTTGGTCGTGTAGTGATGTGTAGTAAGCTTGGTTAAGATTATGTAATGTACGGTTTTTGCTTTGTTGTAACTGAAGTGAATAAACTTGTTGTTTCAACCTATCTTGAGGATGTAATGTTCTGTGATGTTCTTAATCTCTGTCTTGTATTTGAATATATTTCAGTTACATGTTGTACGTGCATTCTTTATATTTCAAATTCGATCATTTCTTGTTGTACCTTAAATTTATTGTTGTATACTTTTTCGCTTTCTGTTTGCATGTGTCATATGTGTTAACTGTGATAATGTCATGCAGGGATGGCGGACGACAAACCAGAGCTGCTAGATCGAGGGATCGATCTGCACCACCGTTCATACTGTATTGCGGTGCAGAACGCCACTCTGCCCGTACTTCGACCGCGACCGTCTAGACGTCTACTTTCAGTGGACCCTCGGTTCTGTTCCAGGTATCCGTTGACTCTTCGAGGTCTCCCAATTAAGTACACATGGCTTGTTAATAACATATAATTTTTATGTGCAGGTTATATGAGGCAGGCCTCCTCCCATTGTGTCCCCTTATGGAGGCTCGAGCTGCTGAGGTCGATGAGACGAGGAGGTGGAGTTTTGATAGGTCTCTTCTAGCAGCCCTGGTCGACCGATGGAGGCCGAAGACACACACGTTCCACCTGCCGTGCGGGGAGGTCGCACCGACGCTTCAGGACGTTGCGTTCTTGCTTGGCCTTCCCCTCGCTGGCGATGCCATCGGGCCAGTCGACGGACTTCATGATTGGCGAGATGACATTATGGCCCGCTTCAGCCACGTGCAGCATCACCCTGCACTTCCAACTATGAGCAGCCTCCCTCCGTACACGACCATGGGCCCGTCGTAGCAGTGGCTCATGCAGTTTACCATAAGGCCTATTTGAAAAGAATTTTATCAATTTGCAGTTCTACTCAACTTTATTAACTGTATCTTTTTCAGTCCGATCAGCTACACCCAGAGGCTGACATGTACTCTGTGCGACGGAGCTTGAAGGCCTACTTGTTGTGGCTTTTTGGCTGGGTCATGTTCACCAGCAGCGCGGGACATGCCGTCGACAAGGTCATGATCCCCTACGCGCGCGCGATCGCTGATGCTGACGAGGGAGCAGTGCCACAGTGGAGCTGGGGATCCGCAGTACTGGCGGCGACGTACAGGGGGCTTTGTGAAGCGTGTACCAAGATAGAAATAGGTTCTTTGCTCACTGGTTGACCCCTCCTTCTACAGCTGTGGGCAGCTAAACGGTTCGCAATTGGTTGACCTGTGGTGGATCACACCGCCTATGAGGACGACCTATACTTGCAGCATCCGCCCAAGGACTTCCCCACCATGGGTACAGTCTGGTGCCGTTGTCAGGTTCGTGTTCCTAGCTGACGTATATAGTTAATTCGTATCGTACCTTCTAACCTATTGATTGTTATATTTCAGCGACGATGGGCACATGTGCAGGTCACGTGGTCGTACAATAAGTTTATGCTGGAGTTCGACAGGATACAGCTAACCGACGTGTTCTGGGAGCCTTACAGCCAGGAGGCTATCCATGCACGAGCTCCCCTTGGGTTGTCCATGTTGTGCACACGTGACCAGGCCTTCTAGCTGACGCTTCGACCGATGGTGTTCGACATATTCGTCGAACCGCACTGCCCAGGGCATGTTTGTGCTAGTTCGGTCTCATGCAGCCGTCCTCCGCCCCTATCATCCATACCGTCCCTATAGATGCTCACAGGTAAGTACTACTAACAACTGACTTTGAAAAATTAATTGCAATAGACATGTCTTACTCAAATTTGTGTTCAGGCTGACTCGGAGGGGACAGGTCAGCGGTAACTTATGGGTTCCACATCTGCAGCCATACGTGGATGACTGGTTGCTTGCCACAGAGGACGTCATTGAGGAGTACCGCCCCCACACCGAGGACTCATACATGAACTACCTCCGGTGGTATCAGCCTCGTACCTGCACACATGTCACCTTCATTCCTCCGGAGCAGCAGCCACACGTCGCCACCGTGGGTGACGCTTACCCTATGCACTGTGATCAGGATTACTTCCACGCCGTGAGTACTTGAATCTCTCATATATATCAGTAGTTCATTACGTATATCTTTCATCTAACTTAAAACTGAAATTAGGTCAATGGTGCGCAACTACTTTACACGAGGTTGACTCCGTGTGCCGCCGCTTAGAGGGTGGCTTGGCGTTGACAGTGGACGAACAGCGCACCTTGTACATGCAGATGCATATGACGCTTAGATCCGTGCTGAGGGCTCTGACTTGTCGTACCTCCGACACAGCGCCTCGAATTCCTGCACCGGCACCCGCAGCATATCCTCCTGCACCCTAGACGAGAGGTAACTCCGTGTACCCCACCTCGTCTACCTATGTTTTTCCAATCTGGATGACTGTGTGACTTACGATGACACCTTTCACAGTGTTCTCTATGCCATACCTTCATTCCTCCAGAGCAGGGTCCTCGGTGCACGGAGCAGAGGCATCCAGGCACTTCACTCATGCTCCACCCAGCGCGTCGGCCCATGGTGAGGGTTCCTCCGCTCAGGGAGCAGCCTGGGGAGCCTGGCCTTCGCCTCATGGAGTGGGTACCTCCTCTCAGGGAGCAGCCTAGGGAGTCTGGCCTTCGCCCCATGGAGTGGGTACCTCCGCATAGGGAGCAGCTTCGACGTCGGCCCAGGGAGCCGGGACCTCATCGCAGACCTACCGATTACCTAATGACCCCCCATTGATGCACTGATCAGCGACAAGGAGGTCGAGATCGGCCCTTCACAGCTTGCAGGAGCACCTCCGCCCTACACGTAGGAGTTATCACAGATGACTCCAGTGCAGCACGTCCGTGCGACTCGAGGTGTTCCACCGGATCGCCACACCTGCTCGTCGGGGCACGTGCGACTGAGGAGGCCGAAGAGGGGTAGGGGGCAGGGGCAGGGACAGGCTTGGGGACAGTAGTACCCTATATGATGTAATTACTATCTTGATATATGATACACACTTTCCTTTTGTCAAAATTTACCTTTTGTTATATTCTTCGTTTCCCGTTGGGGCCCTGGCGTATTGTGACGATTCTTTTGAGTACTATATCTAGAAATCCCCGTCGGTTCCTTATTCGTACCCTTTCGAACATAACTAATACATTCCAAAATTATAGGTCCGCTAGGGCGATGAGCTACTAATCCGAATTCATCTAACAAAATGGCCCTAATAATCTGAAACATAACCGGGAAGCAAGTCTTCATCTTCAGAACCACTATCCTCTCCCACAAACTCATTGGTACGGCTAAGCTCAGCTGTGTTGGCCTCTTCTTCCTTTTTTTGTAGTAAACGGCCTCCAAGTCATCGAAGGCTTGGGTGAATGCTTCACATACTCCTTGTCCTCGTCGTTCATCGGCATCTCCGCCTCCGCCATCTTCTGCTTTATCTTCACATCAGCACTCCTCTTTTCGGCCTCCTCCATCTTCTCCCTCGCATGCAAGGATGCTTCCTCTTCTCTCTTCTTTTTCCATGCATCACAGTCTTTCTTCCACCGAGCAGCACTTGGGGTTTGGACACACAATCGTCGGGCATAGTCAACCTGCACTCGCTTCCGCATCTTAATGTAGTTGTCCACAAGCTGAGTACCAGACCTGAACTTTAGGTCCATTAGTTGCTTTTGCTTCAGTGTATCCATGTATTTCCTGCGGTCTTCACCATGGGCAAAAACCTCCCACTTGCATTTCCTAAGGCTCTGTGATCGAACGGAACAATTTAAAGTCAGCAAATACAAAAAGTTTGGATATCAAGTGAGCAACAAGTGGAACAAAAGAACCTCATCATAATCAACCATATGGCCGCACCAATAGCCTATTCCAAGCTCCAATGGTAGTAGGCCATACTGCGCTTCGACACCACATTTGCCCAACACAGGAGGCTTGGGGGTAACCACTTTTCTCTTCTTGTCCACCTTCGGCTCGGGCCATTTGTTCTTTGGACCCCAAAGCCACTCCCTGAAGTTACACTTCCGCAACAAGGTATACCCACCCTACAATGTAAAATGTTAGTACATGCACAAATACTAAGAAAGCCATGACCGCATACAATTTGCACTTACTCTGGCGGGGTTAGGACATTCGAACTCGTTAGGCCTATCTGAACTTATTACAGAATAATCTCCGCATTTGCAACGAGGCGGAGATTCAAGCCATCTCAATTGGGCTATTTTCTTCTCCTCATCTGTCATTGGGGGCTCAGGGAGAGGTGCCACCCACCGTTCGAATTGATCGGGTAGATTATGCTTCCCTTTCCACCATTCGTCAAACTGGAGATACCTTGGGTCGAATTTGTCTGGACCGTCAATCCACTGAAAGAAAAAGCACCGCTTATGGGCCTACAAAACATGATTGCTAACGACATTGTTAGAGATGCAAGAACTGTAATTACTAGCATTGAATAAAGACGCAGTGACAGAGGTGCAATTACTTACATCGAATCCACCGCATGTGTAGTAGCAATGGGTAGCTGTGTCCTCATGGTGAGATTGGCCAATATCAGCCGGTTCTCCACATTCATAATTTGGGACAGGGACTGCAGGAGGAACAGGAGCATCCTTGCTAGACACATCGGGATACAATTCTCTAGGGCGACCTTGTTTTTTTCAAAACTCCGTCCGCCACAAGTTTTGCATATCTATTCAGAGAAAATACGATATTCGTCATATTTCAAATCATGCAATCCATTGTTTAAAGCATAGCATAAACATCATTATTTCTAAACCCTACACCCCAAACCCTAAACCCTAAACATATCTATTCAGAGAAAATACGATATTTGTCACATTTCAAATCATGCAATCCATTGTTTAAAGCATAGCATAAATATCATTATTCCTAAATCCTAAATATATCTATTCAGAGAAAATACGATATTCATCACATTTTAAATCATGCAATCCATTGTTTAAAGCATAGAAGAAACATCATTATTTCTAACATAAACTGCAATGCTCTAACATCATTATTTATAAATCTAATATACATACTACTTATAGATCTACCCAGAGTCAACTAAAAACTAAACAACTCTAGTGCACATTATATTTTACTAATGCATAGCAACAGACTTGTAATGTATGAGAAACTTACCTAAAAGCCGAGGTCTCAAACTGACAGGGCTTCGCCATTTACTTCCTTCCCCTCCCTCCTCTCCTCTTTCTTTTTTTCTGGAAAATTTAGTAAATATAATGAAAATCTGAAGAGGGGGCCTAGTTATATATAGGCGGAGCCCAAAAAACGTCCACTGTGTGGGCGTTTTTTGCGCGCCAGGGGGCCGACTACAAAAGTGTGCGGCCGGCCTCGCCCTTTTGCAGGCGGCCCCCTGGCGCGCAAAAAACGCCCTCACAGTGGGTGTTTTTTGGCTGCTCCGAGGCCCGCCTGCAAAACAACGCGTACTTTTACAGGCGGCCCCCTCGCCACCAAAAAACGCCTACGCAGTGGGCATTTTTTGGGCGCCAGGGGGCCGCCCGCAAAAGCCGGCACCGGCGGCGGCCGGCCCTATGCCACGTCACATATAACACCGACACAGTGGGCGTTTTTTAAAAAACGCCCACTATAGGCGACTAGTTGTGTCATATTTCGAAACAAAAAATTAAAATTGTAAAATTTTTTAAAAAAAATTAAAAATAAAAAAAAATCGATTGAGTACAAGTACCCAAAAGCAAGTCGGGATCGGCATGGATGAAGACAAATTCTATTTTGTATCTCGCATTTCCTTTCTTGTAATAGAAGTAGAAGTAGCTAGCGCCGCTGGCGCTGAATCCTGTACTATTCCAGCGATCGCCGGCGTTTGTCCGAAACTACCGAAACCTAACACTGGTATCAGCTCCACCGTTCCTCCGCCGAAAGTTGGATCCCACCCACCCCCACATTGCCACTTCACGCGACACCAGAAAGCCCGAGGCGCCATGGACCCAGTTGTGAGCAATAAGTTCGACGACCTCTTCCGCAAGCTCGACCACCTCCGCGGCGAGGAGTTCAGGCGTCTTTCGAGTGGATCGAGCGTCGCGTCGCCGATTCGGATTCCCACCGCCAGGAGCGTGACTCCGTGATGGATGCTCGCGTCGCCGCATTGGAGCAGTCCGCCGTGTCACAGTTCACAGCCGCGGTCGTCGCCGACAACTGGGGGGGCCATTTCGAGAACCTCCTCGACGACTTAGACCACCGTGTCTCCAACCTCGAACTCGTCCGCTACGTCGAGATCCGGGACGAGCGCGACGCTTGTGTGGTGGATCTCGAAGCAGCCGTCGACGAGTACAATGTTTGGCGCTCACGCGTCGAGCGTTCGCTCTTCTTCGTGCGGTCCGAGATGGATCGCCTCAAATTGACTTGGAGCCGGTCCGCGCACCCTGCCCCGACCGGTTCCCTTGAGTTGGTCACTGGGTGCGCCTATGCCGGAGCAAAGACCGACTGGCGATACGGGCATCGCGCCGAATCGACTCCACAGGACTCGGGGCATGGTCAATCGGCGGCCATGGCCCCGTGCCCGTCCAATGGTATGCCTCACCACCCTCCCCTATTTCCTTCAGCTACACAAGGCATCGACCCGCCGTTTGCCGTTCACTATCGCCATCCCCAATCCCCTCCTCCTCCTTACCCGCCCCCAAATTTCACCTACCACCCAGTTCATCCTCCGATTCCACCTAATTCGCTCATCCTTCCTGTTCATCCTAATCCCGTTCCCCCACCAGCTACTATTTTGAATCCACCCTTAGTCTACCGACCAGTAAATGGCCAAATCATTCCCACTCCTGTAATTCATTCTTCCAGCCAGACATCGCACCACCAGAATCTAGGCCACCTTCCCAAAATCCAGTTCCCCAATTTAACGGCTCCAATCCCAAACTATGGCTCACTCGAGCCAACAATTACCTCAAGATGTACCTCGTCCACCACTCCATGTGGCTTACCGTCGCCACTCACCATTTCTCCGGTGCTGCGGCTCGCTGTTTGCAGTCTGTCGAACCACAACGTACCCATATTTCCTAGGATTCGTTTACTGCAATGCCTCTAGAGTGTTTCTACAGGGATGAACATGAGCTCCTTACCAGACAAATGCTCCACATCAAAATGACCTCCTCTGCTTTCGACTATGTTGACCGTTTCACAGCCCTTGTCCAACAGCTTGCTCCTTATCAGCCACACCCCAATGCTGTTTCACATGTGCAACGGTTCATCGACGGCCATCATGATGATATACGTCAAGTTGTTATGCTTGCTCGGCCTCTGAATCTGGATACTGCTTGTCAACTTGCGCTATTGCAGGAGGAGGCCACGGGCCACGGCGACCGGATGGACTTCAGGCGCTCTGCGGGCACCATGCTGGCACGCAATGCCGTCGTCCGTGGTGCTCTGCCGCCTCCGGTGACGGATCATCCTCCACAAGCTGAAGCACCTCAAGTGGCCTGTCCTACAGCGGACCGCCGTCCCGGGGCAAGGAACTTCGACGACCGTCTGGCCACGCTCCGCAATTACCGCCGCGCGTGCAACCTCTGCGTCCGGTGTGGTGAGCACTGGGAGCCTGGTCACCGCTGCAATCCGGTGCCACAAGCTCATGCTCTAGAGGAGGTTTGGCACCTGTGTGAAGACTATTTTTCTGCCGATGATCCTGACGAAGAGCCAGTCCCAGCTGTAGTGCCTCAACCCGATCCGCCGGCTCAGGTGTTCATGGCCTTGTCTTCAGCAGCCCAGTCATCTGACGAGCCGTCAGTGCTTAACACACCAGTGACGCTGCAGTTCATGGGTCTTCTTCAGGGCCACGATGTGTTGATTCTGTTAGATTCTGGAAGCAGTCATACATTCCTCAGTTCAGCAGTGGCTGCCAAGCTCTCTGACATCTCCTTGTTAGAGTGGCTGACAATGCTGCAGTCACTTGTGATTCTGAATTGCGTGATGCAATTTGGTCTATTCAGGGTGTCAAGTTCCACTCCATGTTGCGGATTCTGCCTTTGGGTTCATACAACATGATTGTCGGTATGGATTGGCTTCAGGTTTTCTCTCCAATGAAAGTGGATTGGCAGCGCAAGTGGATTACTATCCCGTATGGTTCTGGTTTTGCTCACCTGCAGGGCATTGTGTCCACTCCCTCTACGCCTGATGTCTTCCAATTACACAGCATTTCCGATGAGGCAGAGTCAGCAGTAGTAGCCCCAATTCCTGAGCCAATTCAGAAGCTTGATGATGAATTTGTTGTCCTGTTCCAGGAACCAAGGACCTTCCACCCCGTCGTCACTGTGACCACCGCATTCCTTTGGTACCGGGAGCCTCGCCAGTTGCGGTTTGTCAGTACAGGTACAAACCTGCTCTCAAGGATGAGATTGAGCAGCAAGTTTCTGAAATGCTGCAGTCCGGTTTGATTCAACCCAGCAACAGCCCCTTCTCTTCTCCGGTGTTGTTGGTCCGCAAGAAGGATGATTCGTGGTTTTTCTGTGTTGACTATAAAATGCTGAATTCCTTGACTCTGAAGTCCAATTTTCCCATACCGGTCATGGATGAGTTACTGGATGAGCTTGCCAATGCTAAGTGGTTCACTTGCCTGGACCTTCGAGCAGGCTTTATTCAAAATCTCGGGTGAGGAACACAAAACAGCTTTTCAGACTCATTGGGGCCAGTTTGAATTCACTGTGATGTCTTTTGGGTTGACAGGGGCTCCAAACACATTTCAGGGGGCTATGAATACTACTCTGCTCCCTGTGCTTCGCAAGTTTGCCTTGGTCTTCTTTGACGACATATTGGTTTATAGTCCAACCCTTGAAGCTCATGTTAACCACCACCGTCAAGTGTTTCAGTTGCTAGATGCAGACCAGTGGAAGGTAAGGCTCAGTAAATGCCAGTTTGCCCAAGAATCCATTGCATACTTAGGTCATGTGGTGAGTAGAAATGGGGTCTCTACCGATCCAAGCAAAATCCGGTCCATTGTGTCATGGCCTGTGCCTCAAGATGTGAAACAACTACGCAGCTTTCTGGGCTTGGCAGGTTATTACAGAAAGTTCATCCGGAACTTTGCACTGTTGGCAAGGCCTCTGACCAACCTTCTCCAAAAGGGTGTGCTGTTTGTTTGGACTCCTGACCATACTGCTGCATTTGAAGCTCTTAAGGCTGCCCCTTCTTCCGCTCCAGTATTGGCACTGCCAGACTTTACAATACCTTTTTAGCTTCAAACAGACGCCAGCGACCTGGGTGTGGGAGCAGTACTTTTGCAGGATGGTCACCCGATCGCCTTCGTTAGCAAGGCTTTAGGTCCTCGCACCAGCCTCCTGTCTACATATGAGAAGGAGTTCTTGGCGATCTTAGTTGCCGTTGATCAGTGGCGCTCGTATCTTCCGCATGCTGAATTCACTATCTTCTCAGATCACCGCAGCCTGATGCACGTTATAGATCAATGTCTTCACACTCAGTGGCAGCTCAAGATGCACCATAAGTTGGCAGGCTTGTAGTATAAAGTTGTGTATAAGCCAGGGAATTCTAATTTGGCTGCTGATGCTCTCTCTTGGCACTCGAACCCACAGGCGCAACTCTAGGCCATCTCCTCCGCGGTGCTGGCATGGCTACAAGAGGTGGTTTCAGGCTATTCTGATGATGCGCAGTCTACAGCCTTGATTCAAGAGCTCTCAATCAACCCCAGGTCACGGCCACCGTTCTCCCTCAAGTCTGGGGTCCTTCGCCTACTAATTTTTGACCCTGTTTCAATACCTGAAAAGTGTTGCAATATGCCCAAAATAGTAGCAATAGCAAAAATAGCAACACATTTTTTTGTTGTGAGGCGTTGCAAGCGCTTGCGTGGCTAAAGCTTTGGACAACACTTTTCTGGGAAATGTTGCAAAATGCATTTTGGATTTGCAACGCCTAGGCGTTGCAACATAAGTTTTTTCTATGGTTGTAATTGTGGCAACAACAACTAATGCAACGCCTTAGGTATTGCTAGATCTTACATTGGCAACTAGCCTGTGTCATTGCAAATGTTGCACTAGCAACGACGAATGTGTGCTGCAAGAAAATGTATTGCCATGCTTAACGTGTGTGGCAACAATGATCATGTCGCCATATCAAAAACTTGTGGCAACAAATGCAATTGCCACACCCGAGGTTTGGTTGCTATAAGGTGCATCCTATATTGCATCGCATAACGAGTGTGGCAACAAGACCTATGTCGCAACAACAAGAAGTGGTGACAACATGTGCAATTTCCACGATCAATGTTTGGTTGCTATAAGGTGCAACCTCTATTGCATCACATGACGAGTGTGGCAACAAGACCAATGTGACAACACCAAGAAGAGGTTGCAACATGTCCAATTGCCACATTCACATTGTCGTTGCTATAAGGTACAACCCCTATTGCTACGCAGATTGTTAGTTGCTATATGATAAATTGCCACAAAAAATGTGGTTGCTAATAGCCACTTTTCAACTTGCTTGGTTTGGTGCCACCAGATAATATTACAACGCTATTAATTAATTAGAAACACAATAGACATAAACAAACCATTTGAATAAAGTCATAAAATAAAATATCATCTTCTTCAGTTGGTACACATCTGAATAAAATTATCCCAAAGAAACTCCATCTACACACAAATTATTCAAACCATCCCACAATAAAGTTACTCAACATATTTGCTCCTAAATAACATCTAAAGTGGCTAGACACCAGTAATGGTCGAAACGAAGCTTGACTTGAATTGTCCAGCCCATCACTTGTGCGCTCCACTCAAACTCTACCTTCCTGCTGCATAAAATCATTCACATTGACATATGCATTAGTTGTTCAGTTCATCATGATAGTATACTAAGTCATAATATGATATGTCTATGTCATAAATTGGAGGTGTTTGACAATAAAAGCATGATGTACATTACAAATTTAAGTAATAAAGACATTAGGTGTGATGAGGACATGCAGACCCTCTTACTGATGCACGCAGGCACTTGGACTTTGGACTCGACCAAGACCAGAATTTGGTTCGACCAAACAAGTGCATGCAGGAACATAGACACAAAATTGTAGTCAGACTCAAGCAAGCCTGGTTAGACCAAAACATGCACGCATGCACAAAAAGCTACTTAGGCCTTCTAATTTTACAAGCTAGCTAACTTATGCATGGAAAGAATATAATATTCTGGCCATGATGGTAATCACGTCAGGTTTTCTAAATGAACTGCCTGCCTAAATTAGCACATCTCTCTTTAGCAATGTTGCACCAATAAAAAAATATTTGAGGAAAAGCCAGCAGTAGTGAATTTAACTATGTTCTTGCTATATTTCTCATCAAAAATAAAATCTCCAAATTTAAGGCCTGAGAACATTAAAAAATTAATGGCTGCAATATTTGAATTGTCGCTAGACATGTCTGCGTGAACATATTCTAGGGTTATGGACCCATTAAGGTGTTCACAAAAATAACATAGTTACAATGACTAAGAACTAGTGATGTTCAAAAACAAAGATAATAACACGACACAAGTTATCTAGAACCATTAGTACTATTTCACATGGCACATCTTAGCTCAATAGCATATTGTTCACAATCATTCAGATACATTGATGGTGACAAGCAAAGCACATATGAAAAGGCATAAGTTATGAAGCAAGGAATTTTACCTTATATGTGCCTGATTTGGACTAACCCAACACTGAAACTCTATGTTCGTCCTAAAATAAAGAATATTGACAATTTTGCCATAGGCAATTCAGTAAGTAGACATTGCAAATCACATGATTAGAAGGACAATGTGAACATCATAGGAAAAACAAATCTTACATTCAATTATTTTTGGCTGATCGTCTCTTTACGGCCACATCAGACAAATGTTTGGGAGCAATAAAACTCAGTGCACCATTCCCTTCTTTGTTTTGTGATTGATTTCGGGTAAGACTGCCTCTAGTGGTGCGCCCTATGTGACCTGCAGGTGTAGAAGCTATGAGTTGTCCTTTTTGCTTCATTTGTAGATTATTCTGCTACTCAAAAATTAAATGAAATATATTAGGACTCTCATACCGTGCACTATTTCATGGTTGTAATCAATTTTCAATCTGAAATAACCTGAGGTAATGGTGATTCATTCTCTTGTGTTGTTCCTTCTCTTTCAGTGAAGATTGGTTGATGAGTACCTAAGGCTATTTCATCTCCTGTTGTTTCATCTCCTGCTATTTCGTTGCCTGCTATTTCATTGGCTATTGTTTCGATGGCAGCTTGGTTAACCTACATTTAATTTTTATTAGTACTACATAGCTCCCATAGATAAGAAATAATTGATTAATCTTCTAATGTTCAGATTAGAAAGCATATTATGGTTATGACTATCAAGTGAACACAACAAAAAATATCAAAAAAACAAACCCACTAACTTGATAAATATGCAAGTTCAAATGTTGCAATGCTGTTACCTGTGGTGATGCTCCTTGCGTTTGTGCTGCTAGCATTGACATGAAATCTTTCCTAAGTTCTTCTTTATTAGCCTCCCTTGCTTTTTGCAATTCTTCCATCTGACGCCTATGTTCCTCCTTCTCAGCTTCCCTTTCAGCAACTTGGCTTTGGAGTTGTTCTTGTACCTTCTCGAGTGTAGCCTTGAGCTCTTCATTTTCCATATGGGTTAAAGTTTTAGAACGGGCCTGGTCCTCAAAATGTTCAGTCATTAGCTGCCTTCTACTTGGATACCTTGCCAAATACCCATTACCATGAAGCTTGGATGATTTACATCTAGTAGAATGCTTGTATGCTTCCTGGAAGATAAGGTTTCTCTCTACTAAAGGAATAAAGCTATCTGGTGACTTTGTTTTCTTCTCTGCAATTTTGCTGCAAGCAGTTTCCTGATACAAAGAATACATGCAATCTTTTGTTAAAAAAACTGGAAACAAAGAGCAATACTATGAATCAATTAGTAAGGGTCGTACAAACAATTATATACACACATAGATAGCATTAGATGCATCATTTGTCCATTTCCCTCTCTTACAATGCGTTATCTCCCAAAGCTCACAATCATCTGGCTCTTCACCAATTTGTGGATCTCCCTAATTTTGCCAAAAAATGACACAAATAAATATTTCATCAAGTAAGAAAACATAGATATGTACGTGCTTCTTAAGTCATTACCAGTTCATAGCTGCACTGACCAAAAGACTTTGATCCCACCATATGAATTTCTTCGACATGCGAATGATTTTGAGAATTCTTGTTGCTACGTTCCTTGTATTAAAAAACAGTGCTAGAAAGAAAACATTTATCTCTGAAAGTGCAATTGGCACGAAAAATAGTAAGTGGCATCAAACCTGGAATTCCTCAGTGCCAAAATACAACACTAGATAGTGCCATTCAACAATGTTTTAGTCTTCAAGCTTATGTCTCATTCTCTCACCATAAGTGTCATAAGCCTTGTACGTTGAACTAAATGTTGATCGCCATCCTTTGTAGCGCTCATTAGCAATGGCCCATATCTTTTTCTTGTTTTCTAAAGTATCAGCAAGGTCCCACTTTTTCTACTGAAAAAACAAATAAACAAACCGGGTCAGTTCCTACAGTATTTCACAATTAATATTGGAATGGACCAAAAATGTGCGAAGCTTACGATTACTTCATCTGCTATATCCTCCTTAACTTCATCATCGATGTTTTTCCACCATCTCACTCCAATTAGTGGAGCCTTTCTCCATGTAAACAGTACCACTTCATCAACAAAAGATCATCGGTTACCACCTATAGGTCCTCGCATTCTAGAGAATTCAACATCCAATTTCATGGTGCCCTGCCTAGCTCTTTTGTTGGACACCCTTTAAACTTCCTCTTTCCACTACCACAATGCCCTTCAAAACAACATACAATTGAATTTAATAATTTTTCCCCTTAATATTGTGGAATATAGTTGCACCTTATAATAATGTTTCCAAAAAGAATCCTACCATCATTGACCAGTTGTTTTTCATGATGAGCATGACTTGGCCACTGCATTGGTGGTGTTGGATTGCTGGATTGACTTGACCGAGTGATTTGAAGCTCGTCATATGCCTCTGCCAATAATAGAGCATAAAAACAATTGGTATGAAGAACTGTTAAATCAATTTACAACTTGGAGAGGATATTATATTACCGATGTCATCAAGTTGTCCTTCATGATGTAACCATTCGCTGTATGCTTTGACTATATCTATCCTGAATGTATCACGAAGTTCTAGAACATGCTTATATTATTGAATTGGCTACAGTGAATTAAGATGCAGTATGGAAACTAGTGCAGCAACTTAACTTACCGCGGCCTTTACCATTCGCATGCAATTCCGCAAGCCAGACCTTGTAGTCCGCGGCCTTTACCATTTGCATGCAATTTCGCAAGCCAGGCCTTGTAGTCATCAAGTGTCTCGTTTGTGAATTCGTCCTCATAAAATGTTGTACCGGGAGGTTTTTTCACGGAAGTTATGGATACATTTTTCTTGGTTATTCTATCCTTGGTCAAAACTAATCTGGCTTTTCTCTCTTCATCGTCGTTTGTTATCGTTAAACTTACATCGGATTCCGTTTCAATTTCATGAAGTGTTGCTGCATTATTACCACTTCATTTCTTATGGTATAAGTAGTCCCTCACACTGTAACCAAAACATTATTTCATTGTTAACAACATTACAAACGTGATATCATCCTTATTTACTTTGTTGATTTCAGCAATATCCCGATCAGGTGGTGCACCTATGAGATCAAAACATAAAGTCCAAGATTCTATTTCTTCTGATGACGTCACAGTATTTTCCCTGACAAGCACGTTCATCCATACTTGGATTAGTGGCGGAGGGCGAAATAAATATATTTGAGTTACGGCGAGCTCGTAGCCTAAACTGAGCTCTCTAAACTAAGTAGTAATTTTGTAAAGTAGTAATGAACAAATAACAATTAATCAATAGACATCAACGTTCACTCTCTGGTAATCTCGGTTAAAGAAAGAATAGTTAATAATTAAATAATAAACCACTGGACAAAGCCACAGGATAACAGCCAGCAATTTGCAAAGGCGTACACGGCAAAAATTGAATGGAAATTGATGTCACACCCGGTTTTAAGGACAAAACCAGATATACACTATATGTGAGTCTTAAAGGACAAATCTCACATATAGCTACAAATAGTATCAATTACAATACTTTAGATATAACGTACACAATATATAAAAGATCACCTAATGAACAATCAGCGGAAAGACGACTTCAAACTCCGGGTGTAGACTTCACTCCACTGGATCCAACTGACTGGTTGACAACAAGCCTAACACTTCTCCTGAGGTGTGGGGGGAATAGCAAGAGTGAGTCCATGTCTAACTCGACAAGTATAGCAACAAGGTAGTATAGCTATAAATCGATGATCAATGTAACATAAATAATATATAAAACATAAATGATAAATAAATGAGCATCTTAACAAAATAAAAATCATCATCTTAATGTATATGTCTCCAAGGCCGCTCGTGTCCTTGAGCAAGGCTAGTATACTAGTTTATTAAACTCTGCGCAGAGGTGTACACTTTCACTGTGAGCCATGATTTACCCTTTCGCCCGAGGTCTGTCGACCTCTTAGCTCACTACTAAGGAAAGCCGGCAAGGTTCACTATGAAGCCTTTCAAAGTTTGTCTAACTAATTAGGGCCGCCAGAACATCAGATGTAGGAACCCCCCTTCCAATATGGTACAATCCTTTCCGGCTATACTCATGAGGACAGAGGCCATCCTATACCCAACTTGGCACCCCTAACTAACTAGAAAAGGTCCTCATACTGAGCTAAAACCAAAGCCATATAGCCCTCACAGATGTACTATAAATCCCAGATGATCACTTACAGATAAGATCTTAATTTGTTAAAAGGTCATCTTTTAACGTTTATTGCTTCAACATTAACTAAATCACAAGATCATGGTCACAGAATAAAACCCAAACTATACTTGCCTCGTTCAAAGCTTTCCCGATGAACCTGCTGATTCTGGTTGTCAAAGAACTCTTGGTCTCCAGTTCTAATTGTACTTGTCGGTCCTCAGCTCCCGATCTTCAACACTCATAAACTGCTCTTCGTCTATTCGTAGCAAACAAGCAACACAAACAGATGAAGCTAAGAACAAACATCAAACAAAAGAAACACTATAGAAAGAGCGGTCTACACAGTAGAGCTCGTTACTATGATCATGAGAGCGTAAGAGTGTCCAACAAAGGAGCTATAGTTGTAGTAGCACAACTAACGAGGTTGATCTAGACTATTCGCATGTTGGAAAAGCGTTGATAGATCATTATTCTAACCCACAAATAAGTCACATTTTGAAAAGCCTAGAACATGGTAATGTCACTATGATTGCATAGCTTACGTCGATACGATTCCAAAAAGTATAAGTTTGCTAAAAACAGAGTTAAAATGTGAAAGTTACGGCTAAAACAAGATTAGGGGCATAACCATAAATAAACTAAACTAATTTTGTATTCAAAAATAATTTAAAAATTAAAATAAAACTCGGTTTGGACCTAAAACATAAATACCAACGGCTTTGGGGTTCAAACTATAAAAACAGAAGTCTGTTTTGAACTGCGGTGGACTAAATCGCAATTACCAAAAAGTCCAAGGGCTTTTCTACAAAATAGCCATGGCTGCCGGTAGCCTGACCATGTTGACGTGGTCAGCGCATGCGTGGTGCTGAGGTGGCGCGCACGTGGCGCCAGCGTGGCCGCCACGTCAGCTGGAGCGGGGCCGAGTTAACCCACGGTTGACCGGGTCAACAGCAGATCTGGGACATTGGGTCTCGATCTGATGGCCAGGATTTGGCTAACGGGGTCGGGTCGCCGGAGCGGTGCTCCCGGTGGTGGCGTTTCATCGGAGGTTCATCGGAGTTGGCCGAAACTGTGATCCGAGGCTCAGATTGCAACGCGGAGGGCACGGGGAGACACGGTGCATCTTCGCAGACTCGACTGTGGGATCCATGCGGTGGCGCCATGGCCGGCATTGGCGTGCTCGGCTGGGAGCGTCTACACAGCACGATGGGGCAAAGCAAGTGCATGGGTGCCTAGCACGAGCAATGGCGAGCGCGATGTGGATCCCAGCATCGACGACTCGCGACGGCGTGGCGAGAAGCGGCGAGGCGGACTGGGTCGACGGCGGCGCTACCACGGACAGTACGCGCGAACACGAAGGATGGGGAGGATGGAAGAGCGAGGTACCGACGCGGTCCTCACCATGATGCAGAGCTTGACGGGGTGCTCTTGCTGGCGGGGACGCGACGGTGGCGGAGATCGATGGCGACGCACCCGAGCTCGATGCGACAGCTAATGGAGGCTAGGGTTTTGCGGTCTCGCAAAACCGAGGCGGCGACAGACTAGGGTTCCCAAGGGGGCGAAGAGGGCTCGGGCTGGCCTTATAAAGGGACAAGCGAACCTTAGGGCATGCACTCGAGTGGATCGTGCGATGGCGGCGCGCGTTCGTGTGATGCGGGAGAGAGGGGAGGCCTGGGGGCGCTGACGGGTGGGGCCAGCGAGTGGGGCCTACCTGTCGATGATGCAGGGTGCACACGCATTGCCGGTCGGTGCTGGCCGCTGCGGCTGGTCTGTTGAGCCGAGGCCCATTACGCTGGGCGCAGGAGTGGCTTGGCAGGATGGGGAAGCTGGGCCGCAGCAGGCCGGGTTGCTGGGCTTGGCCGCTGGTAGGCTGGACCGTGAGCTGCTGCTGGCTAGCGGCCTACTGGCTGTGCTGCTTCTCGGGCTGGCTGTTGGCACAGTGGCCTGGCTGGCCGCGGCCGCTGGTGGCTGGCTGCTGCTGGCTGTGGCCGGCCAGGTTTGGCCGTGGCTGGCTGGAACGGGCCATAGCTGGCCATTGGAGGCTAGATGTGGCCAGGGAAGGCTAGGCAATGCCGGGAGTGGCCGAAATAAGTAGGAGCTGGTCTGAGGTTGCTAGGCTGGGCTACTTCTACCTGGGCCATGGTTGGCCAGTGGACTCCAGGAAAGGCTCAAGGTGGCCGAGGAGACTATGGCTGGCTTGTGGCTGTTGTGGCTAAGATAATGCGGGCTATGGCCGGCCGGAGTTGGCCATGGCCGACTGTGAGTGGCCACAGGTGGCTATGGCTAGCCGGGGTTGGCCAAAGCTAGCCAGATGAGGCTAGGAGAGGCTAGAGCAAGCTAGGTCAGGCCAGGATAGACGAGGGCAAGCCAGGGATGTCTAGAGACTGAACTAGGCCCGCTAGAGCTAGGTAGAGGATGGTGTCTAACTAGAGCGATGGCCAACACTATAGAGGGAAAGGAAAGGCTCTCTCTCTACCTATGCAAGAGAGGGTTTGTCCGAAAATGCTTTCCAAAACCTAGTTGAGGCGAACTTGAGTTTTCGAAGCTTTATTTTTAAACACGAAAAGAACCTAGCCGTGTCTTGTTCGGGTTTTAGAAATTCTTTTTCAAATACCAGCAAAACAAAGCAAGGCACCACTCAAACTCACCTAAATTTAATTCATAAAAGTTTTATAAAGCCGCACTTTTTATCATTTTATAGTTACAATAAAAGAATTGAATCTTGGCCAATTTTAAAAAATTAATAAATCCTTTATTTCATTTAGTGTTTTTGGTTCACATCCCAAAATGGAAATTTTGGGGTGTGACAATTGATAACCGGATATATGCTTGGAAATTGATAACATGATAATCTATACTATAAAACGTATCTTGTTTCAGTTTCATTTAGAATGATATACGGCAAAAAATAGTAGAGGCACACACAACCAACAATATGATAATATATAGAGGCATACGTAGTTGAATGGAAATTGAGGAATTTTATTTGAGTACCCGAGTATCTGGGATCCAATACGACGTCGCCTGATGGGTAGTGGTCTGCGTGATGAACTGAGATCTTGACTGCCGTCCTCTCAGTCGTGGTCCGAGACCGACAACGCAGGGGTCGGTGTCCTATCTACGCCGCCGAATAGCGCCGCCGTGGCCCCGCGTCTCATCGTCGTGGGCGCCGGCGGCATCGTCATGAGCGCTGGTGATGGCATCGTGAACGTGGGGTCGACGCCGGTTGCCGCTGCGTCTCTATTGTGGCCGTGGCTGCCGAGGAGATCGCCATCTAGGAGACTACGACACTTTGCCTAACTGGCGGCTGCTTTCCTGTGGTGATAGATTAAATAGTGGGTGTTAATTTGGGTTTGGAGGATGTAGGTGCCATGGTATTTGGCGCCCGAGCATTGTTTTCGCTCGAAGATTGGCGGGCCGCGAGGGATTTTTTGGATTTGGAAGATGCGTGTGACGAGGGAGAGGAGGGGCGGCCATGCGAGGGAGAGAGTTTCTGATTTGATTTGGGGTTTGGGGGAAGACGCCAGACTCACAAGAGCACTGATGGGAGAGAAAAAGGCGTGGGTAGTGGAGGCATTTGAGGATGGGCGGTCACGTTTCTGATTCGTCTGCATTAGGAGCCAAGGCCTAGTCAATTGTGATATGTATCTCACTCTTGATTTAGACAACGCCAGAATAGAGGTACCTTCAATTTTTGACATGCTATAATTTTAAAATAAAAAATTATTGGTCAATTGTGACATGGTGTCTCGAGTGCACGCAGAATTGCAAGGACTACTGGTGTTGCTGAGTCAAACCGATGAAATACATACATGTTATAATATGCCAATAAGTTTATGGAAATTTGGTTCAATCTAGAAAAAAATCATATAACCATGGATTAGAGTGGATTTAAATAGTCAAGTAATACGTTTCATGCACCGACTACAATTAACACTTAAAAGTTATCCTCACTCACAAATGATAAGTTAGTAGCATTTAGTAGCATGTAATGACATTCCTCGTAGTATATATCAATTGTAAATTGACACTTAATAAGTTATCCTCACTCACAAATGATAATAAGCTGTAGCATTTAATACCATGTAATGACATTCCTTGTAGTATCTATCAATATAGTCAATAGTAAATTGCACGGTCGGTCCTTAAAGTATTGGGCGGGTTTCATCTGGTTCCCCAACTAGGAAATCGCAAGTTTGGCTTCCTAATGTATCAAAGTGTTCTCATCCAAAATAGAAGCTAATCTGGTCGTCCACGTGGACATAACTTAAGCACGGGCATGTGATTCAAACTGATGACTGGTCGTCCACATGGTGGTTAACTAATGCGGTGCCTGATGACTGATTGGAGGAGTGACTGGGCGGTCTAGTTGACCTAGTTGTCTACAGGTCAACGACTGCCGAGGTCTGATAAAGTCAGGAGCATCTTGTTTCCTCTGGCTAGTGCTCGTCAGTTGTGGCTTGCTAGGCTTAGGCTGGAAACAGCCCTCCGGTGAGCGAAGACTTGCAGCGAACGGCCATGGAGAGAGGGGAGCTAACAATCAGTGCGTTCGTGGTGATCTCGACGGCTAGGAGGATGTGAGGAGGGAGGTCACACAATGAAGGTGAGTAGCTTGAGGATGGAGGCTCGGAGCTTCAATGAGGCGCCGACGTGTGACGAGCATGGAAACCTTTTTAGCGCACCCGATGTTACTCTTATAGGTAACGTGTGTCAAATGGAACCATAAGAGTAGTATACTAGTAGTATTCGATTATTCGTCGTAGTTGTAGCTACAGTAGTAGTAAAAATCTTAAGATAGGTTTCATTTAAGAGGAAAAAAATCTATACAATAGGCAATAAAAAGTTTGAAAAGTATAAAAAACAATAATTAAGAATCTAAAAAAATCCTAATAAACAAAAAGTAAATACTGAACGTGGGTTTCGAACCCATAAGCATTGCTCCAGCAAAGGTTCATAAACCACCGAGCTATTGAGGAACATTTGGTAGGCGGTGGCCTCAAATTTGTTTTATCTGGAGCTCATTTTCTTTAGGATCGACTGTGACGGTAGAGGGGTAAGTAAAGAAGCGTGCACCACACTCGTCCTCGTCGCGGGATCTAGCGCCGCTCTCCCCATCTGTTGACCCCATTTCCTCTCGGTTTCCCCACGTCCCCATCGTACGGCGGCGCCGGGGGAATTGGCGAGCGCGATGTCAATGGACCAGCGACTGCCGATCCCGCCCCCCGGGCGAGCTCCGAGGTCGAGCGGCGCGGGGATCGCCCGCCGGCCTCCAGCCCATCGGCCACCGGCTACCGCCCCCTGCTCGCCTCGCCAAGCGGTAGCCCCGATGCGGCGCCGCCCCACGGCCCTGCATGACCACGCTCCTCCAGTTCGCCGGCGGCGGGGATGTGATGGAGCTGGCTGTGCAGCTGGCGGCCGCCCAGTGCCCTGGTCCGCGGTGTGCTCTCGATGACTGCCCCTGCTGGCCTGTGTCCTGTCCCTGGTGAGTGGTTAGCTTTTGTGTTTCTGAACACTGAATACAATTGTTCATTGTAGTACCAGTAATGTTTTACTCCGTATCTGGCTTGCAAGCTAGTAAGGTTTTACTCTGTATATATATTTTTATGAAGAAGTCCATGTGGAACACAGTACCGTCTCAAAAATGTGGAACACAGTGAAGTGACTTTCAGCGGCAAGATGAATAACCTATTGTAAAAATTTGTTCTACGATTTCCATCTTTCATATTGGTAACCATTCTGATAAATCAATCAGTTTGTTCGAATCGCCGCATTTAGGCCATTTGAACGGCAGGATTGAAACTCAAACCAAATTAAATATAGGAGGAAAGAAATAATTCAAGTACAACAACATGCTACCTGAAAATACTGTTCTTGTATTAGAAAATTAGGGTAACTGACAGTACTGTTCTTGTATTAGTAAATTACTACAAGTGAGCAAGTAATAACATCTTGTAAGGTCTGCCAATTGGGTTTCTTTGTTTCATTGATAGAGAAGGAAAAGGTCTTACACCACCTATTCCATTTATCTCTATCTGAACAGGCCTATGTTGCTTGATCACAAATCAAACTCTGAATATTCATCTTTTGTATTTATATTTGAGGCAGCTGCTCCCATATTTCTCATAAATATGACTGATTGGAAATGGTTGGCAAAATTTACTCATAAATAAAACTTAATCAAAGAAGTCTTCATCCAGGTCCATACAAAAGCAACAAATATTCATAAAAACAACTTAAACAAAGAAATCATCATCCTGGTCTTCCCCCACGGTTGTAGCTGGTGCAACAACTCCATCATCTATGTAGGTCTCATGTCTTCATCATCTTCTGCATTAAGAAATGCCGCGTGATCTGGTTCTGAAACAGATTGGGCAAACGCCTGGTTAATAATAGAGGCATCACCACTAGAGCCTTCCATGTTTGATCTCCTCCAATTTGTCAAATCCATATGCAGACATAATACATTATTCATTTCTTGGACTCCCACGCCTAGTAAGCTTATGTCACCCTCATTTTCTATTGCTTCTGGCATGGCATATAGATTCCTAGGCTTCATTGCAACAACACTACACCAACCCGGCTTGCTTGGGATTTCAGCATAAAACACCAGTTCAGCTTGAGTTGCCAGAATATAGGGCTCACTGGAATATCGATAACGACTAGTATTGATCTCTATAACTCCATATTCATCCTTATTATATCCTCTGCCTTTTGCTCATAGTTGCTGCTGGTACATCATAGCAGTCACACTAAAACAATACAATTTCCTTTTCGTTGTCAAAATCAAGAGTGATAATTTTCTGAACCACTCCATTTCATGCCATATTGCCGGTACTGGAATCACCCTTCACATAAATGCCACTATTTCTTGTGGTCATATTTTTCTCAATAGAAGCAGTTCGGAAGAGGAAACCATTTATAAAGCATCTATTGAACACACGGGCTCGAAGGTCCGGTCCTATAGCAAGGGAATACAAGAGGTCATTATCTATTGTGCGTTCCTGCTTTTGCTTCCTGATCTGTAAAACACAATTTCATAATACAAGTGGCAGTGAAAAACACATGTCTTGTTGTCACTTTTAAGAATAAAAAATTAGAATTAATTAATTGCTCACTTTGCGCTCAAACCAGTGTACAAATTGATCCTTATGTCGTTTGTTAAGGTTTATTGTACCTTCTTTCCTGAGGTCGTTCATATGCTCACTGCATTGTAAACACAACATCAAATAATTAGTCATTGCTAAAAGAAATCCTAAAATTAATTATGTTATATATTACAACTTACTCAATACATGATGCAACCTCTTCACAGTTAGTTACGATGTAGTGCCTCATCTTATGTAACTCTTCTATTGAAATTTCCTCAAAATGAAATCCTTTCCTGTTGTAATCAAGTGTGCTAAATATGTTGAGCCTAGATGGGGGCTCGTTCACAGCGGCGCTTTCATGACGATCAGCTTGATTCAATTTAGTGTCCACATCTTCCAAGAAATGAGTGCAAAACATCAGGCACTCCTCGGAGATATATCCCTCAGCTATTGAACTTTTAGGATGTGCTTTGTTCCTCACATAGCCCTTTAGTGTACGTAAATACCTCTCAACTAGGTACATCCATCTATAGCTCATAGGACCTCCTAGTTTAGCCTCTTCAGCTAGGTGGACCGGCAAATGCATCATGATGTCAAAAAATGCAGGTAGGAATATCATCTCAAGGCGACAAAGAGTTTCTTTGATTGAAATGCTAAGCTTATCAAGATCTTCCTCCATTAGCTGCTTTGAACAAATTCCATTGAAGAATCGACTAAGATCAATCAATGGGATCACAACATCTTTTGGTAGAAGGCTACGCACAATCAATGGTAACAACTTTTGTAGAATAACATGGTAGTCATGAGTTTTCAGTCCACTCACTTTACAAGCTTTGACGTCAACACATCTCTTTATATTGGAGGCAAAACCATCAGGCATCTTCACTTCTTCTAGAAATTTGCAAAAAAATTTCCTTCTCATCCTTAGATAATTTGTACAATGCTGGTGGCATAGTATATTTATCAAAGTTCAACTAGGCGCTAGGCGGAATCTAGGCGGTGACCCATCGCCTAGCGCCTACTCGGGAGTACTCGGCCCTAGGCGCTCCTAGGCATTTTGCTAGGCGTTTTGGCAATATAGCCATAAATTATATATACATTATGTATAATTGTATATAACTATATATATGTATATAACTGCTATATAGCAGTCACAACTCACAATAAGTAAAAAAAGGGGGCAAGTAGACATACCTGATTCCCTGCTGGCTTACTCTTGCATGTTTCTAGCTCCTGCAAACATTTTGACAACTAGTAGTTAGTGAATTAGTCAATAGACAGCTAGCTGTTCATAAAAAAAAATAGGAAACACAAATATATGACTTATCTGGATGATTGCAGCAGCCTGCCATCCATGAGCACACCATATCAGAAGCTGGTAATTACAATACAAGTGATAGGACAACAATACAAGTACACAACTCAATTTATAAATAAAGGACAGCAGTACAACACAAGGCCACAATCACATAGTTCTTAGTTCAGGTCTCAGAAATGACAAATAACAAAAGAAAAGAAGACACAGGCACTGCAGTTCATAAGAGGGCATCACAAAAGGCTTCACTGACAAAGAGATGGTCCAGATCATATTTCTTCTTCACTGTAAACATCATCATCATCTTCATTCTCTTCTTCTTCAGACTCAAATTCTTCTCCTTCATAGAGCTCCCTCACTCTTGCACTTCTACGGCGCTCAAGTTGTTCATCTGCTCCCACTGCCTCTGAAATGACAGACCAAGGGATCCCTGTACCTTCCATCTCATCATCTTCTTCCTCCCCATCTCTAAACTCAACTAATGCGAGGTCATCCCCACCCTCTTGGAGAAAACCTTGAGCCTCAGATGGATCACTAGAGAAAAGAACATCAGCTATTTTCTTTGACTTGATCTTTTCTCTCTTACTGAGCAGCTTGGAGTTGAATTGGATATACACAAGCTTGTGAAGGCGGGATGTAGTAAGCCTATTTCTCTTCTTAGTGTGTATCTACAATTTGAAAATAGCATTCTCAGTCCAATAACTTAATTGCAATGCTGCTGAAACTGAAATATCAAATATGCATAATTGGATATGCAGCTAGGCACTCACCCCTTCAAACCCACTCCAATTTCTTTCACAACCGGAAGAGCTTGCTGTCAAAGATAAAATCTTTGTAGCCATCTTCTGCAAAGCTGGTACTTCATATCCATACAATCTCCACCATGATGCTGAAATTAAAAAAAAAACATCTATTAGGAAGTAAGAAACAGCCATGCAATGCAATGAAATCAAATTTTCTACCTCTACCTGGATTGTAGTCAAAGTTTTCAAAATTCCTTGCAAGCTTCTTGCTAAATGGTCCTTCTCTGTTCTGGAACTTCTTTAATTCAATGTTGGCAGCCTGATGTTGCATCTCCTCATCATGATAGTAAAACTTCTCAACACAAGCTATAAACCCTTCCTTGCATACACGCATATCAAAGATTGATGGGTCAGCATAGCTATAGTGTGGATTTAACAGATAAGCTGTCACATGCAATGGAGAATCAAGTCTTCCACTCATCTTCCTGTCAACAACAGCCAGTACATCCTTGTACCTACTCTCAATCTCTCCAAAGGCCACTTTGATTTGTTGCCTTGCCTTTACTAGTTCTCCATAGACAAAAGCCATGGATGGCCTCACATCCACATCAACCAAACGAAGGACCTTGACCAATGGCTCAAAAACACTCAATGTAAGCTTGACATCCTTCCAAAAGTGTGCACTCAGTATAGTTGCTGTTGCCTCTTTTCCTTTCTTTGATTTCACATCCTTCAATGAGTCCCACCTGCTATGAACCACCATCTTCCTTAACTGGTCCTTCTTCTCTTGCATGCTAGTCAAAGTGAGAAAGTTTGATGCAAACCTAGTCACTCCTGGCCTCACTACTTCTTTCCCCTCTGTGAAATATCTCAAGCACTCCAATGTCCTGGTGTGGCCATAAACAAATATGGTAAATGACTTTGCTTGGTCAACCACTTTCTTGAACCTAGGCATGTTGCCAATTCCTTGGAGCATAAGGTTGATTGTGTGGGCTGCACAAGAGGTCCAGAATATCTGTGGCCTCTTCTCTTCCAATAGCTTCTTTGCTCCCATGTTGTTAGAGGCATTGTCAGTCACTACTTGCACCACATTGTCTTCCCCAATTTGTTCAATTGCTTTGTCCACAAATTCAAAGATCACCTCACTGGTATGTGAGACATCTGACATCTCCTTAGAGCAAATGAAAGAGGTACCTTCAGCACAATTGGTGCAGATATTCATTATGCTTCTCCTCTTCCTGTCTGACCAAGCATCAGTCATAACAGAGCAGCCATGCTTCACCTTCTTAGCTTCACGCTCCTGCAGAAAACTCTTTGTTCTTTCATATTCTTCTTCCAGCAACTTCCCTCGTAGTGCATCTTGAGTTGGAGGTACAAATCCTAGACCAAATTGTCCAATTGCTTCGCACATTTGCTTGAACTCATCATTATCACATGCATTGAAAGAAATTCCTGCCAACAAGACATTGAAAGATGCATAATTAGTGATCCATACAGGAAAACATCATGTAATGAACATTGAAATGTAAAATCAGAATAGAATACTAGCAAATTACCATGTGTATAGACCCATTTCGCAATGTACTTGTGCACCTCCTGGGTTCTTTCTTTCCAAAGTTCCTTGTTTAGCTGCTGTTGCTTCAAAGATTCAGACTGGGAAGCTTTAGGATCAATGACACGTGTCCATTTGTCAATTGGTCCTAATTTGTGGGGCTCTGAACTTCCAACACAGGTGACATCATCTGAATTTGCTCCAACCCTAGATACCACAACTTCCTCTCTAATTTCTAGCTCACGAACAGTCTTCTCTTCCCTCTTCCTTTTTGCATCAGCTAATGCTTTCTTGCACTTCTCTTTAGCCTCCATAGCCTCTAGTGTCCTTACTGGGCATTTCTTCACATTTTTTCCTTCATGAGCCAAATGCTCCTTCAACCTGTGAATCCCGCCCCTCATCTCCTTGTTACATAACTTGCACTTCACCTTGTCCTTGTTGCTAGCATCAACAAGAACACCATATTCCCATCCAACATCTTCTGAGTTCCTTTTCAGCAAATTAGTTGCCTGAGCTGTTCCTGAAACTGTTTCTGGTTCTGTCGACATCCTACATAGTACAGAGCATGTTTCAGAAATAAGAACCATGGAGTACTGCACTACTGCTAGTTAATTAGATCATATCACAGCATAACTACTTTAATTAATCAGATTTAGGTTAATTAGATCAGATAAAAGCATAAACGAAGCAGTACATAAACATGGCATATGACACTGATAGCCACCTAAACAGAGCAGTAGCAAACTAACAATCACAGCCACCTAATTAGATTCACTACAAAAACAGAGCAGCACTACATCAACTCATTCAGATTCAGGCATTCAGCCATTCAGGTACCAGCCATTCAGGTATTAATCAGATTCAGGGATGGGAGGGGAGGGACTGAGGGAGCTCACCGTGGGGACTTGGGGTGGCCGGTGGGAGAGGTGTTCTAGTCGAGGACGAGCAGGAGTGCAGGACGGCGGTGACCAGTGGTCGACGAGCAGAGGACCGGTGGCGTCGAGTCCGGGATGAGCTTTGACGAGCAGGGGAGGAGCAGGGGAGGAGCAGGACCGGCGGGAAGGTCGTCCGGCGGGGAGGAGTTCATCCTGCGAAGAGGACCGGCGGCCAGGAAGACCAAATCGTAATCAACCCTGGCCGCAATCTCTTATACTCCTCCGACGCCGCGCGCGCGCACTCTAGCCGCGCGGGAAATCTAGGCGGGCTCCGATTTCACGCGCCAAAATTGGCCGCAGCCGCGCCCGCGCACTCGCGCGCGCCTACTCGCCGCCTCCGCGCCTCCTCGCCTCCTAGCGCCGCCTCCGCGCCGCCTAGCGCCGCCTAGCGCCGCCTAGCGCCGAGACACCCGACTAGGGGCATAGTCGAGGCGAGGGCCTTCGACTCGCGACTAGTCGCGTGTAGGCGCCGAGTACTTGGCGCCCAGCCGAACTTTGATATTTATTATTCTCCATCACAAGATGTTGGTCCCCCCTCATATCAAGATGTTCCATGTCAAGACGGGCCTTCTCAATGTCCTTGCATTTACCATCAATTTCAAGCAACATACCCAAAATGCTCTCACAGATGTTCTTTTCAATGTGCATCACATCCAAATTATGCCTTATAAGCAATGGGTCCCACTAAGGCAATTCAAAGAAAATACTCTTCTTCCTCCAGTTGTGCCACCTATTTTCTTCTTCACGTTGCTTCCTCTTTCTTGTTGTTTTCCCAAAAACGGTTTGATCAAAACATTCAAACTGCTCCTTCACTTGTACACCAGTCAATGGTTCAGGAGCCACCCTCATTTCCACTTTGTTGTTAAAGCTTACCTTATTCTTGCGCCACCTATGTTTGAATGGAAAACTCATAAATTAATAAGAAATTAAATTGGCAACAACAAAAGCATTTCAGCCAATTGAAATCTTACCTATGGTTTGTTGGCAAAAAGCAGCAATGTCCCATGTAACAATGCTTGGCCCTGTATTTCAGCCACAAGAACTCTGTATCCTTATTACAATGTGGACATGCAAACTTCCCTTTGGTGCTCCAACCAGATAGCATTGCATGTGCAGGAAAATCATTGATTGTCCAAAGTAGAAGAGCATGTAGAGTAAAATTCTTCTTTGGTTGGCATCATATGTTTAAACACCATCTGTCCACAACTCCTTTAGCTCATCAATGAGGGGGCGGAAGTATACATCAATATTGTTTCCAGGAGATTTTGGTCCTGGAACCAGCATCGACATCATCCAATAAGGTTGTTTCATACACAACCAAGGCAGCAAATTATAAGGGATTATAATCACAGGCCAAGTCATATATGTTGTGCTTATCATCCCAAATGGATTGAGTCCATCAGATGCCAGAGCTAGCCTAACATTACGAGGATCATCTGAAAACCACTTATACTTTTCATCCACGTGCTTCCATGCTAGGGAGTCTGTGGGGTGACGCATTCTGCCATCACGGGCCAATCCTTCCTTGTGCCATCTCATCTCTGATGACATGGTCTCCCTCATATATAATCTCTGCAGCCGAGGAATTAGTGGAAAATACCGTAGGATCTTACATGGAACACGCTTCTTTCGTGTACCACCAGTGCCACTAGTATCATCACCCTTTGCAGCACCATCATCCTTCCACCTAGACTCACCACAGGTTGGACATTTATCCAGTTTTTTATTTTCCTTCCAAAATAATATGCAATCATTCTCACAAGAATGTATCTTTTCATAGTCCAGACCTAGTTCTTGAACCACACTCTACACTTTCTCCAACGTGTTTGGGACACAGTGGCCTTGAGGTAGCATAAGTGAGAACAGACTTAGTATGCTCCTCAGGGCAGTGTTACTAATACCATGCATGTACTTAATCTGAAACAATCTCACAATAAAAGAAACCTTGGTAGCCTCCTTGCAACCTGGATACAGTTCTTGTCTTGCCTCCTCTAGTAATTTATAAAACTTTTTGGCATGCTCATTTGGCTCTTCATCTGGACCTTCGATGATGTTTCCACGTATAGTAGACCGGATTAGTGTTCCAACCAGCTCAGTTCGACGATCAACATCATTGCCTCCTTCTTCATCATCGTTTACTGATCCTTCAAAATTAGATAGGCCGCCTTCATCACTTGGACCATTTTCCCATTCAGAGATGAAACTTTCATCAAACCGAAAAGCAAGAACATGTTGTTGAAGGTCACGTCGTGATTTGTAGATCGTGTATCGACATCTAGAACACAGACACAAAGCAGTTGATATACTGCCATCAAATGTGTTTTGAAGAAATTTCTGGAAATTCTCTTGCCAAACAGGACTAGACCTGTCCATGCGCATCCAACTTCTACCTGACATTGTATGCTTTTGAAATAAATATCTGCAGGATCAACAGAGATATATAAGTACAATTCACATGTATCATATGGTAACTATGTGGTATAGCATGCCGAGAAGTGTGTGTGTATATATATATACCACGGGCAATCAAATGATCAAGATGATGAAGATCCTGCAGCACACGCTGCACTGCCTCGCTGATCCCTTTGTGTCACACCTGAACACTACAAATCGATTGATGACTAGATTCGGAGCCAGCTAGCAGTATAGGTGCAAAGTACAAAAACTACAAAATGCAATAACTAAGCTAGCTAAAGAGAACTACAGAAATAAATGAGTTTAGATTGTTCAATGTAGAATTGAAATATTGCATACCCATGACAGCAAAAGTACTACTGTGCACTACTTCCAGTCATGCTCTCGACTAAAATCTATGGTGCCTGTTGCCAACTCCTAAACATGCAACACCTGCCTTTTCAAACTGTATATACTGACCCCAATTTTTTTTATTGCAGGGAAGTTTATGATATTTGCATAATTGCATAGTTCCTTGTTCCTCTGGCTGACCTGAAGCTCCTATACTACCCTTAGGCTAAGCATGAAGGGGTTCCTAATCCTGTTGGTGATCAGATTCTACTAACTTCATTGAAGAAGGTGCATTCTATCTCATTGCTTATTGTTTGTTCATTTTAAATCTAGAACTACCTACCTTGATTATTTGTGGCTTCATGAGGCGCCTAAGCCATTGAAATTTAGTTGCAAGCTGGAAAATATATTACTGTTTACAAACATGCAGAGTTCAAACAGAGGCCAGAATACTATTTGAAAACATGCAACATAGTTTTGTAATCAATCTTTATTAGATCCTAACACACAAAAATAAATAATTGAGTAATTGCAACTTGCAAGTTGGAAAAGAGTATATTATTTTTAGAAACATGTAGCTAAAATAGAGTTGAGAATAATTTTAATAAACATGTAGATCGTAAAAATAAATAATTGTATACCTGTATTAATCAATCTTCTGATTTGTCAGGTAGAGAGCTCCACGATGGCAGGTTGGCAGCTACAGACGTGAAGGTGGCGTCGGCTACTGGGGACCCGATGTGTCCACGATGGAGAGTCGGCAGCCACAGATGTGAAGGCAGCTGTTGGCGTGTCGCTAGGGCACCAAGATTACGAACTACTATGCTGCTAACCGTAGATGAAAAAAGTAGATGTATTATTGGTGTTGATTAGAATCAGCCGTGCCCCATACAAAATATATATATAGGGTGTTTGGTCTAGAGCAATAGAGTCCTAGACATATGCGTACAAGATGCCCATATTATATCTGAGGAGTATATTTGGAACTTTCCTTGTTAGCCTTGCCAAGAGCAAACAACTAATAATACATAAAATCATCCTTTTATGTTCCTTTCCAATAAGATTTGTCTTGCTTGCCTTTTTGAACATGTACGATCCAGCCAGGCACCCTGGACTCACGTTGTGTCTACCGATGCTGAAATGCAGTGTTTTTCATCCCCATGCGTCGAAGCTCCCTGGTTTCCTGTCCGTCCAACCGGCAGCGGCAGATCGCCAGCGACGGCCAGGGGACCTGACCCCGGATTCCGGCCCCGGCCACGGAGGAAGGTCGGAGGTAGCTAAACACGCGTCTCAGAAATTTATGGCACACAAACGAAATACTATATCTTGTGCAGCCTTTTGGATGAGTTTCTTGGCGTTCACGCACGCGCGCCGGCGAGCGGAGCACACGAGTACCGGGTCCCCGACGAGCGGAACACAGAGTACCGGTGCAGCCAAACAGGGCCCTCGACGTCAAGGTGGCCAGCCCCATATACGTATATAGCTAACAAAGCCGGGAGCAGCCCAGGAGTCCGAGGGGCACGTACGTGAAAATGAAATGTGTCTGGCTTCGGCCATTCGCCCGTTCCATGTCGGCGCTTCTAGTTTCGCCCTTCTCGTGGAGAAACCAGCGCGCGGCTGCCGGCCACGCGGCGCCCTGCCTGCTCTCCGTACCTTTAGGCACTAGCGCAGTCGTATACAGTGCAAAACATTCAATGATTCAAGTCTCATACGGAGGTACCCAATTGCTCCCCTTTGATCGATGTATGCCAAGTATAAATATTTAATCAAGATCTAATTTGCCTTTTTGTCCTAAATCTTTTTCCATTAGTATATAGGGATTTAGGAATCCTTAGCAGTATACAGTTTTACTAGGGCAGCTAATAATAATTTGGTAGATAAAATTATTATTTAATGCTATCATCAATGACTTCACGTCAGTCAATATTAAAAAAAAAGTAAGGTAAGATATAAACGTCAAACAAGGGGTTATTGACCTGGGTTGGGTATCGAGCATCTATAGACGATGGATGGCCACGTGTATACTCGTATACGTAGATAGAATTTTGTTGACCCGGTCCAAGACAAGGGCATATTTCAGTGAATGAGAAGTCATGAACCGTGAGCCATTTTGCTAGATTCAAAGCCCATATAATAAGGTGTTTTCTACGGTAACATATTACAACATCACTAGAATTTATAGCAACCAAACACACCTGTGGCAATACCAACATATTATTGCATCGATTTAGGTATTTAGTTGTAATAACAACTATCTATTGCAATGGTCACGAGAAATATTACAACCAACATATACTGTGGCAATAGCAACAGGTAATTGCATCACCTTAGACATTCACTTACATTAAATACCTACCTATTACAATGGTCGTAGGAACTATTACAACCAACAAAAATTATTGTAATAGCAACAAACTATTACATCACCTTAGAAATTTAGTTGCAATACACAGTCTACCTATTGCAATGGTCATAAAAAATATTACAACTCAACAAACCTGTGGCAATACTTTCAGGCAATAGCAACAATAGTCTATTTAGTTGCAAGAGCACCAGACACTTGCAACGCTAATTAATAATAATGCAACTAAATATCATCATGGAAATATTATTAACCAATAGAAACACCTTTTTAAAAAGGGTTGCTATAGGTCTAACCTCTTGCAACCCTGAATGTAAAAATTGCAATGCACTATTTTTGTTGGAACATAGTCCCCCTATTGCCATATTTTTGAATAAATGTTGCAAAATACACCTCAATTACAACATAATTTATGGTGATGCAAATGGCGTCGAGTGGCAATAGGGTCGAAATGTTGTAGACGTCGGATATGGATCGGGAACAATCCTACTCTGCAATGCCGCATCATCTCAGCTCTACACGATTCAGCGCTATGGGGTCATTTTGTCTTTCCAGGTACATTCAGCAGAATCAAAAAGCTCTTCTACTGTCTAGGGGTGAAGCGATCGGTGAAGGAGTATGTGGCTACCTGTTCCACCTATGCTCAAGCCAAGCCAGACAGGGCTCGTTACCTTGGACTCTTATCACCTCTGCCGATTCCCACTGCTACTTGGCAAGTAATTTCCATGGATTTCATCTCCGGGCTTCCGACTTCGGGCTATGCTAATTGCATTTTGGTGGTTGTGGATAAACTAAGTAAGTTTGCACACTTCATTCCCCTCCATCACCCGTCCTCTGCCTCCAAGGTCGCCCAAGCATTTCTGGACAATGTTTCTCGCCTCCATGGTCTTCCCACAATCGAGACCCTATTTTTACAAGTTCTTTCTGGTAAGACCTCTTTCAGAAGGCTCATGTTACTCTGTCGATGAGCTCTGCATATCATCCACAATCGGATGTTCAAACCGAACGGGTTAATCAATGTTTGGAGACCTACTTGCGTTGCTTCATTCATTCCTGCCCAAGGCGCTGGATCAAATGGCTCTCCCTTGCCGAATACTGGTACAATACCAGTCAACATTCAAGCCTCGGCAAATCACCGTTCAAGGTACTCTATGTTCACTCTCCAAAGCATTTCGGTATTACTGATGACTCTATTCCTCCTCTGTCGGATGTCGAGACCATGCTGGCGGAGCGAGCTTCTATGCTCTAGTCCATCCGCCAGCACTGGCTAGAGCCCAGCTCCATATGAACAAGCAAGTGGACAAGCGGTGCTCCGATCGCCAGTTTGCCATCGGCGACTCTATTTTCCTATGGCTTCAGCCGTACGTACAGAGCTTGCTGTGCCCCGTGCACATCAAAAGCTCTGTTTCAAGTACTTTGGCCCATACAAGATCATCGAGAAGATTGGCACGGTGGCCTACAGGCTTGACTGTCGATGAAACCTCCTTGGCAGTCTACCACGGGATATCCCGAGGTAGTAGATTGTGGCGAGGACGCGTTAAGACCTACGATCTAAATGTGAGACGCAAGACAAACAACCAGATGACCAGGGTTTATCCAGGTTCAGGCCGCTCGAAAGCATAATATCCTACGTCCTGCGTCTCTGCTGCTGTATTGATGAGTACCAAAGTACCAGAAATGAAAAGGTCCCATCTAGGGGGCCCTTACCGCCTTATATAGTGGGGGAGCAAGGTTACATATCTAGGGTTTCCCTATGATTGGTTACATTGCACCGTATCCTTGGAGTACATGAACAGATCTAACCGACTAAGACTCCTTACATGCCAGGCAGCCTTGAGCACCCATGTGGCCCACCGACCTGGGCGGTAGCGAATCACGGGCTTTGTCTTGTCATTCGGCCCACCAATCAGGATGATGATGGACTAGCCTTCATCTTCTTGTCTAGATTGTCTTGTACCGAGCAACCCAAAGTCTAGCCACGAGGGTATATAGGGTCTATACCCCCACAGCTGGACTAGCTGTGGGAATATGACCCCCATATACCCTCATGGCTATACTTGGGCCAGACCATTGAGATGGTCAAGCCCAAGATAAAGACGTGCGGCACACGACGTGCACCGTACGGATTAGTAATAGTACCAAATAGGTTATTCTACTTGTAACTCTGTCCCTTCGGCATATATAAGGAGGGGCAGAGGTCCTTAGATGGACGATGTCATCCGATCACCAGATCACCACAATCTCATACCCAATTAATGCAATTTATAGAGCACACGACATAGGATTTTACGCCACGCTGGCGGCTTGAACCTGTATAAATCTTGTGTCTTGTGTCTCTGTATCCATCCGGTTCCCGATCACGTACGCCCCTTCCGATCAATCTACCATCTAAGGTCTACCCATCGATGGACCGCCGATGATATATCATTGACAATTGGCCCGCTAGGTAGGGGGTGCGCGCTGATCATCTGGTGAACCAGATGGAAATTTTCTTCATCAACGTCGTCTATGACAACTCTACTTCTTGCGGCAGATGTTCTTCATCAACATCGTCTATGGCGAATCGGTGACGAGCCAGCTTCCTGCGGTGGACGTTCTTCATCAACAACGTCGCTCACGGTCGGGTCAAGCTGGAGGCCTACGATTCAATCTACATCACGCCGAAGAGACACAAGCTAATTATGGAAGCCATGTAAGCTATCAGGACTTGCATGTACCCTTATTGTCCGACCACGCACACCTTGCTCAAAGCTAAGTCAACGCTCTGTATCTAATTTCCAATCTAATCTATAATGTCGTCAATACTCCGTAATATCCTATGATATATTTTCTATGGATATCTACATACGTATTTGACTATTTTTTTCCGGGAGTCCGATTGTACTCAATGTTGTTCTGCATCGTCTGGTACTTATGGCTCGGATTTGATTGGCAAGCCCTGCAACGACTCATGTCGCCGAGCTTCAGCCCGTCCGAACATCAAGCAGGCCATGCCGAGGCATGGTGGATCGACCACGTCCATCTGCTCGACCACGAAGACAACGCGTCTTCAAAGACAAGCTAATTTTATTTAAGAAATTATTTATCGTCCTCTTTTTCTGTTACAACTTTGCATCCGTACACCAATCTGTCTTACATGCACCAAGAACGGCTTGATAAAGAACTTCTTCGACCCTCTTACGATATGTTACAGCTCCGCGCTACAGAGCACTAAGAGATTCGGCAGTCACTCTCTAACAGTGCTAGGTACCTAGTGATCTTGGTGGTCCTACGCTGTTCACTAGTGCATCCTTAATTACCTGACAGAGTTAGCTTGCTTCATGGGTGGGGGCAAAACTTAATTGTTAAAATTTTTGAAATATGAATTACGCGTAAATATGCATCTAAAAAAGAAAACAGCACATATGTTTATCACCCGCTTAAACATGCCTACTTAAAAATACATCAGCCTGCTGATTTTCTATTTAGAAATCAATTATTTATACATCATATACTACCGTTCTTCGTGTTTATTTTTTAGGACAAGGTTCGGTTGCCGAGCATAGTCTATAAGCTCAGGGACTGGATCTAGGATTATCGTCCAAGTGGTCACGCCACCTGGCACATGGACTTCACCGCTGACCAGTTGGGCTAGGAGCTTATCGCCCAGTTGGTCCAATTGCTCGTCACCTCGGCTCGGTGCCACGCACCGCACACCTCGTCTCTGACCTCATGCTGCTCGGGGACTCCTCCATCGCACGGTTAGGTGCCACGCACCGCACAGCCTCATCTCCGACCTCGTGCTGCTTGGGGACTTGTCATCGTTGTTTCGACTTGGTGTCACGCACCGTACAACCTCGTCTTCGTCACCACGGCTCGGTGCCATGCACCGCACAGCCTCATCTTCGACCACAAGCCGCTCAAAAACTCATCGTCATTGCTCGGCTCAGTGTCAGGCACCACACAGCCTCGCCTCCATCGCTCGACTCGGTGCCACACACCGCACAGCCTTGTCTCCGACCTCGTGTTGCTCGGGGACTCATCGTCGTCTCCTCGGCTTGGTCTCACGCACCATACAACCTCGTCTTCGTCGCCATGGCCTCCGTATCACAGTCGAGCTGGGTATTAAACGGCTCCTGGTGTACGGAGATTCTGCTTTGGTCATCCACCAGGTCAACAAAGACTGGGACGTAGTCAATGAAAAGATGGATGCCTATGTTGCCGAGATTCGCAAGCTAGAGAATAAGTTCTATGGACTGGAGTTCACCCACGTACCTCATGCCGAGAACACAGGTGCTGATGAGCTGTCTAAGCTCGGTTATCTCGAGCCGAGGTACCACCTAGTGTTTTTGTTGAAGATTTGATTAAGTCTTTGATCCCCGATCAGGCTTACGAAGCACCTGCGCCTAGTACCACTACCGATCAACTCATAGCGGTGCTCAGTGGCCAGGCAAAAGAGGTGGAAGATAACTACCCTGACCAGCAGGGATCTGTCGACGGTAGTGGACAGCTGCTGGCTGATGAGCCAGTTGAGCAAGCAGTGCCTACATAGCCCGATTGGAGAGAGCCTTTGTCAGATACCTGAATTACCACCTTGTCGCGGAAGATCAAAACGAAGTCGTCACCGATGCGGAAAACTTAGTACGCATATGCCTGGGGACTCTATATTTGACTTGCCACCCAGAGGTGTCTAGGACCAGTGATTCTTGGTAGACTCGATCGAGCTTGTGCTCTGTTTCCTAAACAGAAGGCCGTAGGTTCATACCTGAGATTTTACATTGGCTTGTCATTTGGCACTGACTACTGACCAGTTAGTGCTATGTTGAGTTTTTCTTAAAAAGCTCGATACAAATTGTTCTATTTTTCATCAAGCTTGGGGACTAAGTGGGCCCATGTCACCTTGCGGTGACTGGGCCTATCCTTTCTTAGATTGTTTGCGTTAGAATTTCAGTGATCTTTGTATCACGTGTTAACATGGGCCCATGTCCTAGAGACGTGAAAAACTTTTTTCTTTTTCTTGAGCACCACGCATCTTTCAACAGACCACCTTCCTTGACAGAAATCATGGTCAGGAGCAGACTTACAAACTGCTCGGGATGAAGCTTCACTGGACGGCACTACGTGGTCAGCACCTTCATTGGTTAGCACTGCGTGGTCTGCATCTACACTGCTCGGCACAGGTCAAGACGGTGACTGCCTAAGATACATGGTGCTCGGGGACTAGCTGTGGGGATATGACCCCCATATACCCTTATGGCTATATTTGGACCATACCATTGAAGACGGTCCAACCCAAGATGAAGACGTGCGGCATACGACGTGCACCGCACAGATTAGTAATAATACCAAATAGGCTATTCTACTTATAACTCTGTCCCTTCGGCATATATAAGGAGGGGCAGAGGTCCTTAGACGGACGAGGTCATCCAATCTACCAGATCACCACGATCTCATACCCAATCAATGCAATTTACAGAGCACGGGACGTAGGGTTTTACGCCACGCTGGCGGCCTAAACCTGTATAAATCTTGTGTCTTGTGTCTTTGTAACCATCCGGTTTCCGATCACGTGCGCCCCTTCCGATCAATCTACCATCTTAGGTCTACCCCTCGATGGACCGCCGATGTTCCATGTGTCGCTGCTGAAGCCGGCGCCTCCGTCAGCCACACCGATCTCCACCGAGTTGCCTGCCTTCGACGATATGCTGCAAGTTCCAGAGCGCGTCCAGCAGTCTCGACTCCATCTCCATGGCAACGTCCGAGTTCCTCAAGTTCTGATCAAGTGAAGCGGGCTCGACACCGACTTGGCGACTTGGGAGGATGCGGAAGCTCTCCGGCAACGTTTTCGTGCAGCACCAGCCCGGGGACATGCCAGATCTCGTGGGGGGCGATGTCAGCAGCCCACACACTGAGCCCCCGCCTCTGTCTGATGGGCCTAGTCGCTCCAGTCGGAAGAAGGCCTGCAGCAGCAGGGTTGCTGGGCCCGAGTGGGCTTCCAAGGCCTTCCAAGTCGGGATCGGCATCGAAGAAGACAAATTCTATTTTGTATCTCTGATTTCCTTTCGTTTAATAGAAGTAGAAGTAGCTAGCGCCGCCGGCGCTGAACGCTGTACTGTTCCGGCGTTCCCCGGCGTTTGTCAGAAACTACCGAAACCTAACAGCTATGGTGTCCATACCCTTGATTATCTGGCCAGCATCGCAGCAGAGCTTCCGACGGACCTTCTCACGAGATTGCTCTTTTCATCAAACGAGATAGTATGGATGTTCATCTTGTCTGTGCAACCCAGTTAATCACAATCAACACTATTCATCGGCGCAGATCGAACTGCTACACAGTTATTAAAGCGACTGACATGGAACAATAAGCCTGACAAGTGGAGAGGAGATTGATGCTCATGCACGCAGCGGTGTGATGGCAGTTTGGCATTATCAGAATAAGATTGCAGATACAGGCGGCGTTTCTATTGGTGAATGACTGAATGGTGACGAGGGTTATACAACAATACTGTACCTTTGATCTTGTGAAGGACCCTTCTGATTTTCTTGTTGCATATCTCTCACATTCAAGGTCAACCTCAAGGACCATTGTGATTTGCGATGCGATACAAGCATTAAATCGATGGGTTTAACCGCATTGCTATTGGGAGTAAGCTAGGCAATGGGGAAGTGATGTTTTACGATAGTTCTTGTTAAGGTCGATACAGGGGTTGGTTGTAACCGCAGTGTCTTCTTCTCCAATGGTTCTGTCTGGTTGAATTACCAGCTATGTATAGTGTTTTCCTCTAACAACAAAAATAACATCAGCTGACTTATCTAGCATGTAGTTCCAACCATTCGAGATGGGCGGCCTACTCAAATCAGGAGACGAAGACCAGTTTTGTTGGCCTCGAAACTCTGTTTTGAGCTATTCGCCGTGGTAAAAGCCAACTCTGCTGCTCCGAACAAGGGAAAGGAAGTGATAACAAAAGAAGAAGAAATCCCTAGGGCTGCAAGTATTCCTAATCTTATGGCGGTGGTAGTAAAAAGGCCATACATTTCTTTTTTTGTTCTTTCTTTAGGAAATAGGAGGGGGCAGATGCTAGCTCCTAGTGTAAATTTATTAAACCAAAATAAAATTTTGAGGAACATTTCTTTTCTTCCGAGCAGCGAGAAATCAACAATACACATCACACAAGCAAATTAAAACTGCAAAACTAACAGCGAGGACAGGACACAAAACGAGCAAGCGTCCGGATTCATATCATTGGGTGGTGCTGTCTTTTTACCTCCTTGTCCGCCATACGGATCGGATACCACCAAAGTTCCCTCACCTTGCCTGTGGTGGCTGCATGCCAAGAGAGAAGAGAATTTCAGTGAAGAAGTAGAATTTCTTGTACCGGAGTTGGTTGAGTTTTGCGCCTTGCTTCTCTCGCCGTTTCTATCCAACTATACTATATGCCTGTTGGTAGCAGGCTATAGGCGTGACCACGGATTAGCCAACAACTGTAGCCTTTTCGATGTTAAACATGTGTAAATTCATTCATGTGTGATATAGAGGGGATGTTTGAATATTTTATAACAACCTAAAATTACATTCTTTTGAAATAGCACAAATTTATTTTGTTTGTACAATTATTTGTGCATTCATATGAAGGCAACGAATATTTATGTCAAATTAAAACCTAACATAAGGCTAGATACATGATGCATACCTGCAGGTGCATTTATTTTTTATTTAAATGCATCAGTGGCCCTTGAACTTGTAAGCAAGTGCAACGTACAGTATGCCACAAATGATTTATGGCAACGTTACACTTTTGGTCTCTGCAACGGACGCTTTAGTTGCCCACTATGTTAAATCCCCACGATTTACTGCAGTGGGCAGCTTTTATTTACCATGGCGGGTATTTTTGCCCACTACGGTAAATCGATTTACCGCAGCGGACATTTTAAGGTATTCGCTACGGTAAATGCTATATTTACCATAGCGGACGTCTTAAGATGCTCGCTGCGGTAAATCAATTTACCGCAATGGGCATCCTTTATGGCCCGCTGCGGTTATGGCCGCGGCCCAATAGCCCAAAGCGAGGCCCAATCCGGCGGCCACATATATAATGGAGAATTAGGGTTTTGAGTCCCTCAAACTCTCTCCCTCAGCTCCCCAGATCACACGCGCCGCATGCTCAGCGCCTCACGCTGGTGACTCCCTCACACTCTCTCCCTCAGCGCCTCATGTTCGCGACTCCCTCCCCTCTCCTGTCATCCCATCCCCTCCCCTCCCCTCTTGGCGGTGCAACACCTCACGGCACGAGGAAGGGGTGCCATCGGCACAGGATCTAGGTACTTGGGGAAGGAGGAGGCACACTCGGCGGTTGCTCCCCGGCACGCGGTCGACGCACGGCGCTGCAGAGTCCCTCGGCACGTGGCCCAGCGGTGGCTCCCTTATTCCAGATCCATGGTCCAGCGGTGGCTCCCTCGCCCCAAATCCGTGGCCCGGCGGTGGATCTTTACCCCAGCGACGGCGCTTCCAGATCTAGGTGGCCCGGCGGCAGTGCTTCTAGGTGCTCCTCACTTCCTCACTGTCTAGATATCTCAGGGATCGATCCTACGAGGTGGAGGCCACCCATCGTCACCATGGGAAGCGGACGGCGCGCGCTCGCCGCGGCTGCTCCCTGGTACTCGCGGCGGTGGCCCTCAAAGCTCGCACGCAGCAGCGACCCTCAAAGTTCCCATGGCGATGGCTCTCGGATTCGGCGAGCAACAGCAATGGCGTGGCGGATCAGGCCCCCGGAGCTGCAGATCCGGCCACCAGAGTGCGTTGCGGTTATGGGCTTGACGGAGGGGGCCCACAAAGCGGATCTAGTGGCGGCGGCGCTGCAGCCCTTGATGGGCTCGTCGGGCCCATGGATGGGCTCGACGGGCCTATCTAGGGTTTTTGTTCTGTTTTTTGTTTCTTCAAAACATTTACCGCAGCGGACATGCGGTGGCACCATGATTTACCATGGCGTGGCCCTCGTAGGGGACGCGTTTGTCCGCTGCGGAAAAGGCTTCTAGCGGTAGTGATAGTCTATAATCTTGAAAAATGCATTATGTACTCCTAAACTGGTTAAGTAGTGCGTCATAGTTCCATGCCTGCCATGTGGCATCCTTTTGCCAAGGCGGCCTCCCGTGTGGCATATATACATTTATTATATAACTCCTAATATTTCTTGTTTTTTATAAAATAAGGTTGGTGGCTGCTGGAGGAACCAAATATGTCGGCGACAGCCGGATACTGCAAAGGGTGGCTGACGGCAGGAGCCCATACTTGAGCATCATCAGCTGGTTCTACTTCGGCGGTCCAGTTCTTCGCCAGCTGAAGCTCACAAGGTCCTGCCCATGCAGCAGTGGATGCGGAACCCATATATGCGCTGCTAACTCCAACCGCCAATTATGCAGAACACACGCAGAAATATGTAGTTTGCTGCAATAAGCATTTCACAAAATTACAAGGATGTAGGAAATGGTGAAGAGTAGTGGAACATACAAAAGAAACGAAACTGAATGCTAGCTAGCTTGTATATAATCAGATTTTTTTTTTTGCGGGAGGTATATAATCAGAATTGAACATAATGTACTCATGAGAGAAGTATATTTTCAGCAGGCACTACAAGAGGTCAGGCCTTCTATGACTAATTGATTATGATAATTACAGCCATTTTCTTGTCATTGTAGCCCTTCTGTGACACACTAATGACAAAACAGCTATAGTCATTGAATCCCTGTCACATTCCCCCTTCAGTGACTAACAGACCCAATTGTCATTAATCTTAGTGACAATTGCACCTTTGTCACCTAGCTATGACAATGGTATTTGTCACTATATTTGTCATAATACATTAGATGAGATGTTGACAAGTGTCTAGTTATCTAATGTGGCATATGACGTGGCGTGTGACATAGCACATGGAGTATGACAAAAAAAATTGTCATAACAAATTTGGCCCATTTATAACATGGGCTAGTTTTACAATTATAATCCAAAGAAGCCCAACAAGACCATATGCTGGTCAGCTATTTTAGATTTTTTTTGCTACACTAGCCCAATGCAATGCCAGCCCAGCTTCTGTCAAATATTAGGCCCAAGCCCATATCAATAATTATCACAAATTATAAACCAAATACAATTTAATAATAATAATAATTAGACATCCAACAGATCATTAACCCAGAATAAACAGTTCATTAGAACAGTTACAACCCTTCAACAGCCATATAAATGAAGTACATCAAAATACAGCTACAGATCACCAATGGTTCATAGTTTACCAACAGATCACAAAATCACTAGTACCAAACATACATCCAAGGGCAGCAACTTATAGCCATCGCCTGTTCACTGTCACCAACTGCAGCAACTACTTCACTCATGATTTCAGTCATGGCAACAATAGAATACACAAGTTTTTATCATCACAAGATTACTAATAGAAACAGCCACACTCCAGTCCAGTCACGCCAAAAGCAAAACACATGGTGCCAAGACTCTAGTCAGTCACACCAAACTCCATTCACACAAAATGAGTCCAACGGCCTGCAAGAAACAATGTGTCAAAGATTAACACTAGTAAGAAATAAACAAGCTCAACAATCTAATAGTCCCTAGGGGCAACAATCTTTTGGAAATTATATATGCCTATGGTTTTTCTTATTCAGCCCTCTCAAACTATAGAAAGTCATTGTAGTAGAGATTTTGATTCCAAACATTGCCTAAGTTCATTTGATTCTAGTATCTAACAGTATCATACAATACAGCTGATAGTATCAAAGAAAATGAGGTCAAAAAACAAGAAATAGAAACTGCATTGTGTCAAAAGTGGCATATCTCAAAGTTAAAGATGAATACCTGAGCACAACTAAGTCAAGGAGTGGTCTGATGAGTGAGCTGAGTCTGTCCAAATGCTATCATCTGTCGAATAAGGTTCTAAGTATCTGCTGCTGCCTTCTGATTATCTAATGTTGCCTTCTTTAGGTTCTCAATCTCCTCAGCTTGTTTCTGAGCTTTTGCCTCAGATTCTTCTGCCTGGGCTTCCAACCTCTGGACCTTTTGGCGAAGCCCTACAGATTCTCCCTTCTCAGCCTCCAATTGAGCTTGTAGCTCCTGCATTTGTGGTGAAATAGATTTTGGTGGCTGCTGAAGTCCCACATTACGAAGGAATGTGCTCGACTTTGGCAACACTTGGGCAACAATCTCTGTGCAAGTCTTTTCCTGCTCCCCTTCTTGTACTGGTGTTTTGAAAATGGCTTCCATATCATCCTAGGAAGACATCGATTTGTCAGGTTCGTAATTATTTATATGGTTCATTATGCAGTGTACTACAGAAAAAAAGGGAGAGAGATACTTACTGCAGCTTTCTTGGCATCATCACTAAAACCCTTAGTTTTGCTGCAATGCGTCACCTTGAATAGATCAACTGCAGTGGGCTCTGCATCTTTGTATTTCTCTTGCTTCTGGAATGTTCACAAAAATAGAATGCCATTAGCAAGGCATAGGTTAAATACACATGTAAGAGAAAGCATGCTCCAACACATGCATGCTGCCATACAACCACATGACATGATAGGTTTATATTCTTACCGCGACATAGACTGCTGCAGTGTAAGACTGAGATCCAGTACACTGGTGAAACTTAAGTAGGAAGAGATCCATATCCTTTCCTGGGCATGCCGGACCAGGAATAAGTAGGCACATCATGAAGTTGGATTGCTCCATACACATCCATGGAGGAAAGTTGTAAGGGATAAGAAATACTGGCCACATGCTATATGAGGAGCTCATCTTCCCAAATGGATTAAACCCATCGGTAGCAAGGCCAAGTCAGAAATTCCGTGCATCATTTGCAAACCATTCATACTTTCTATCAAAATCCTTCCATGCCTCGCCATCAGCAGGATGGCTAAGCTAATTTTCCACTGGTTTCCTCTTCAACTTGTGCCACTGTGCCTTAGCTGAAAGTTCTTTCGATCCAAATATCCTCTTCAACCTTGTAATCAAAGGAAAATGCCTTAGAACCTTTTCTAGAATCTTCCTTCGGCTATCTCCATCCTTCCACCTTGAAGCACCACATATTGGGCATACATCCTTTTTAGCCAACTCGTTTCGGAAAAGAACACAGTTATTTGGACACACATGTATTGACTCATATCCAAGTCCTAATGCACGAATAAAATTCTTAGCTTCAGCATAGGATGCAGGGATAGAACAATTTGGAAATGCTTGACTTAAAATGCCTAAAAAAGCACTGAATGCAACATTGCTGATTCTGTAAAATGACTTGATGTGGAGCAACCTCACCACGAAAGAAAACCTAGTATAGGGACCATCTAGGTTTAGCATCTGTTTCATCTCTTCTAATATGATGGCAAACTTTGACTTCGTTCTTGGTCCATGATTTTGATCTGGGAACAGATTATGTACCATATGGTACATTTGTTCATCTTCTGGGTCATCTTGACGCTCACTCGTGTCAACTTCAACATTGCAGCTAACATCTTCATTCAAATGCTCAACACTGCAGCCAATATCTTCATTCAAATGCTCAACATTTCCAGTGATCGTGACCAACGGTTCTCCTTCTCCATGATGTATCCACCGAATGTATGTATTAGACATCCCGTTCATAAGTAAGTCATCCTCCACACGTCCTTTATATTGATATACCCGATTCAAACACCTACGACATGGGCATAATATCTTCTGACTGCCACTCAAATTTTTAGAAACAAAGTCCATGAATTCAGTGACCCCATCCTTATGTTCCTTGCTAAACAACCTACAATTCATCCAAGTTCTTTCCATCTGTGACACAATGAAATAAGACAAACATCAATTCAATGACTGATCATCGCCCAGACTACTATGTTCTTATTTCTACCACTTCAAATCTGTGGTTTAAGTTCAAAATTTAAAACCAAAACATAAGTTCTTCGAAATTTAAAACCAAAACATAAGTTCTTCTCATATGTACCTTTCCTTCCTAATCGAAGGGGATGAGGCAGTCTCTGGTCGACCTCACCCGCAGTCAACAGAGATCCCAGGCTGGAGCTCCCGGGAGCTTCCCAGCGATTGAGCCTATGAAGCCCGGCGGCCAGGATCTGCAGCGAGCCATCGAGATCCTAGAGGTGGGGGCGGGCTACTGCAATCGGCGTCGGGCTCTTGGGGGAGTTCCTAGCAGTCGTGCCCGTGAAGCCCGATGGCCACGAGCTGCAGCCAACTAGCATCGACCTCCTGGGGGCATGGTGGGGCTTGGGATCCAGCCGGCAGTGGCAGCCTCCTACCGGCGGCGTCGGGCACCAGCAGCCGCGTTGGGCAAAGGGCAGCGGCGGTGTCGAGCTCTAGCAGCCGGCGTTGGGGTGGAAAGGCCACCGGCGGCGGCTCCAGGACGCGCGATGGGCAAAGGGCAGCGGCGGCGGCGGCGTCGGGTACAGCAGTCGGCGCGATGAAAAAGGATAGTGGCGTCGTGTGCGAGATGTGTGTCGTGCTCAAGTGTTATGTCTCCCGGCCATAAAACACACAAGTAAAAGCAGATCGATGTTTGTACAGAAATCCAAGCGTAGCTCTGTGGTCTGAAGTCACCTGGGAAGCAAGAGTGTAATGGTTCGATCTCTCCTCATCCTTGTTTCAAGTGCTACTATTTTGGGTTTTTTTCATGTTATATTCAAACTTACTTGATAAGGGCGAACGAATCAGCGCTTGTACAGGAACACATGCATAGCTTAGTTGTTTTTCTTTGTCACCTTTGAAGCGTGAGCATAGCTTAGTTGTTTTTCTTTGTCACCTTTGAAGTGTGAGGGGGTGGGTTCGATCCCTCCTTTTTGCAAGAAGCACCATAGTTTTATTCTTTTTCTTAAATTAATTTTGTAACATACACGTGTGTCTCACTTGTCCACCTAAACATGCCCAAGTGGTTGTCCCAAGGTGAAGAAAAATGAATTTTAATTTATGACAATCATATTCCATGACTTTTGTCATCAACTATTGTCACATAAAATGGGAAAGGCACATGATGACATTTTTTATGACTAAATTACAACTTAGTCACAATCGCTTGTCACCTAAATAAAAATTGTCACAAACACATCCCTACTATGACTAAAATGTGTTTTGTCATATGACATTTGTCATAGAAGGCCAAATTTCTTGTAGTGAGGTTTGGTAATGAGAAGATCCAAATGGAGAAGAGAAAAGAATACATACAGTAGTGAGCAGGCCAGAAGAAGCACAGCCTTCACGACACTCCTCTTATAGAACGTCAGTTCATAGTACCCATTGTCATCTAACATTCTAACGTTGCCCAATTGCTCTTATCAATTCTTATTGGTGAAGCCGTTCCACCCCCCATCCCCCCTGCCCCACCCCCTGGTCGCTCTCCATATAGGGCGACTCGGGGGCGACTCCTCCACCACCGCCGAGCCCCCCGCCGCTCCTCTCCCTGGTCGCAGCTGCCGCCCTCCGGCTAGCGGTGGCGGCGTCCAGCTGCAGCGCCCAACAAAGCCACCCACAGCAGCCTTCATCTCCACTCCTTCCCTCTTCCTCTCTTCCTCTCTTTCCTCCTCGTGAATAAATCAAAGTCCAGCGAAAGGACGGCCGACCGTGGGGTGCAGCCAAGGGAGCTCGGGATCCAAGCCCCTTGGCCCGGATCTGGCGGCCCTTGCCCTAGATCCGTCGCCTCCAGGTCGGCGGGTATGCACCAGCCGTGGAAGCTACGTGCGCGCATGGCGTGGCCTCTGCCATGCGCGGGGGAGGCGCTGGTCATGGGCCGCCAGGTGAGCCACTCGTCGGGACTCCCCTGTGCTGCAGCTCCAGCTACGGGTGCGGGGCAAGCCGCTCCCAGGCCAGCGCTTCCTCTAGGGTCAGATCCACCGTCCCTAGCATCGGATCTGGCGCTCCAGCGTCCACACTGCCGCCGTGGACTCTGCCTCCTCTGTCAGTCTCCGGCAGGCCATGGTGGTCAGGCCCATAAGCTCCCAGTTGGCACGGGGATGTTCCGACTCGCGGGCGCCGCAAGGAGGCCCAGCACTTCGGTGCTCTCGGCCCCCTCATCAGTGCGGCGCTATTGCTACTCGTCATTTCTAACGGGCTCTGCTAGGTTCCATACGGAGGCCCAACACTCCCCTCATCAATGCAGCACTGTTGCCATGGCTGCTGCTCCGTGGAAGCTGCCACTGGTACGGATCTCCTGCGCCATGGCCCTCTCCCTGCATGGTACAGGGCATTCGGGTGCGGTGGCCAGCCACCATATCAGCCACGCCTGTCCCACAGGGGCAGGTCACCAGCGTCGAGGTATGGTCGGTAGGCTGCTGTGCCCCAGGAAAGCTTGTGGCTGCAGGATCTGCTAGTGGCCACGTGTTCGGCTTGCCCTGATCGGCGTGGTACTCGTAGTTGCATGAAATTTGGATGAAAACCCATGTCTGGTTGTTGCTTAGGCCAGCAACGATGGCGCAATGGCATCACATCCCCCTTGAGGGCATCGTTGAAAATTTCGGTGGTTCCTGCCTCCTGAGCTTGCCTCTTCGCTAAGTAGGTCTCATGGCGAAAGCCTTTCTGAGCATGCTACTCTGGTTATCGACGGTGTCGTCTATGGATGTCACTCTCCTTCTTGAAGGCATCGGTGCAAGTAGACCTACTTCTGCCCTTCCAGAGCGTCCTTGCTGCATGGTACATTCGCTATGCAGGTCTCGAGGCGAAAGCCCTTTCGAGCTTGGTTCTCTAATCGTTGATGGTGGCATCCATGGACATCATTTTCCCTCTTGAAGGCATCGATGCAAGCACACCTGCTTCTACCTGTGCTCGGCATGTCCTTTTGCTTTCACCGACCCACCTTCGTATCTCGTGTTCTCTCATCCTGTCTTGACCCTTGTTCTCCTCCTAGGTATGACTTGGCATGGCTTCTAGTCATTGCCATTGCTTTGATGAGCGTCCTCCTCTAGTACCTCTACTCCATCGCCGCTCTCCTTGATGGTGCTTACAAAATCTTATCCAGGGCGGGCGCCTGGATGTGCTGTATGTCTCACCATCGACAAAAGGAGGTTGCCGTGTTCGATGATCTTGAGCTTGCGTGCCTGTCGCCACTCTTAGTCCCCATTCCAATGTTCATTCCTATTCCACATTTAGTGTCTCAGGTGGAGGGCAGCAGCGGAGTGGCGTAGCTATGAGGAGTGGTGCGGGGCACACAGGCTCCGGTGAAAATGATGAGTATGTTGCTCGGTGGTGCTGTAAATCGGCGATTGTTTGGCGGCTCTCGACTGGCGTGTAGACTTACCCTAGAGTTATGTTTTGTTCTCCTTTCTCCTGTTATCTGTTGTTGGTGTCGCTGTGATGTTGTAATCTCTTTCCTCCCCAGTGTTGTTGTATTTCCCTCTCTCCCCCATTGTACTTCTGTGACCTATTTGTATGAGGATTGGCGTCTAATGCCCTTCCACCGCTTGGCTTGCCAAGCAACTATGGAATGAAATGCAGGTGGAGATCGATTTGATCCCCCTCCCGAAGTTGCCCTAAAAAAATTGCTCTTTTCAAAATAAATAAATGAATAAAGTTGCCCATTTGCTGACGACAACGTTGATGCATGTATACTTTAGGCTTGATACATGCATCCACCTTGTACCACCACATGGTTTGGGGCTGCTACATCGCCTGCCTAGAAGAGTCCTTTATATTATAAGAAAATAGAAACTTGAGGGTATATTTAAGGGAAAAGCTATATGTTGCCTAAAATGGGGGGCGCACCCCTTGCCATAGCAGTACAGTTGAATTCCTCATCCAGCCACTCGCAGAGAGAATCAAGATGCACATGTTCTTGCATTATGCAAACTCGATGATCGCCATGAGCACGTCAGATTTTGGTGGAACATGCAGCACGCCACCTGCATCGGCGATGGTGCCACCAACAATGCCTGTGTTGGCAAGGGTTCACTTGGGCCTTCCGACAGTTGCTGATAGTCCATCGCACGAAATGATGAACAAGGAACAATTTGGCCAAGAGATAGATTGAGAAGTTATTGACACCGTTTTTTGGCACGTGTCAATAAGAATCGGAGACTGGACTAATCGGCAAGGAGGATGGTTTTTCTTTAGCATTGCTTCTGAGTTGCCGATGAATGGTTGCCAATGAAAGGCATATTGATCTCGTACATTGCAAATGAAGCCGAAGAGCTGTTGCCGATGAGGGTGATAAAGAGCTAAGGGATCGTTGCCGATGAAGCTAAAAAGTTGTTGCCGATGAGACGGAAGAGCTATTCCGATAAGATAGGTAGGAAGACTAGAAGGTTGTTACCATTGCCAGGGCTGTGCTGATGAGGAGATAACTTCATCATAACGGGAGCGGACAGAGGATCGGCAACACAGAGCTTACGATTTTCGTATTATAGTTTAAGTCCAACTCCTATATGAGTTTTATTTCTTTTTCTTAAAGAAATAGAGTTCGTATAAGGAATTAGTTTATTTCTTCTATATTTAAGCTTTGCGTGTTAAATTAGGATATCGTGTTAAATAGAGTATTAATATGTGCCGAAGGGCATTGTAATGGATATCCCAAGATCAATAAACAAATTTACTTTTTATTTTACCTTTACCAGTACTTTACTTTTTGACGACTTCGTCAAGTACCTTTTCTTTTTCAATGAGTTCTTTCAAGAATCGATGAGCTGCATCAACTTGATCTCCGGCGACCTTGCAGGTTTCGCGTCTACCGAGCACGATTCAGGCTTTGATGTCTGGGCGTATCGCTGTCGTCTCGTCTGATCTGTTCAACAGTTATCGAATACCTTCTGAGCTTTGACGTCCGGGCGTATCGCTGTCGTCTCGTTCGGATTTTATTCAAATTTATCATCCTTGTCGATTAACAGGTCAAATCGACTGGCACGCTTTGGATATCAATTTTGGATATTAGCCCGGTGTGTTTACAGATAGAATTTTGCAACAACACACTTTTGGCACGCCTAGTGGGACCAAGTCAATAGATTTATCATGAAGAATCCTGCTGATATCAATGTAGAAAACATCACCGAGATATCAGAATCAGATCTCAAGGAGGATCAGAAGCTAGCCATGGAAAAAGCTATGGAGGATTACAGGTAGCTCTGTTTGAAGTCTTTCAGCAAGAATAGGGGCGGAGAAGTCATCCAGAAGCAAGATCTGCCGTTGCCTCGGCAGGTAACCTTTGACTCCAACCCTGGTAAATTACAGGAGATGGTTAATTCTGCATTAAATCAAGCTTTGATCAACCACTCCACCGTGCTGTCCAATACTGTTTACAATGCTGTTGTGCAAACATTAAGAGAAGGACAAGCACCAGGGTATGTCGGGCTGGCATATCATCAGCGGGGATCGACATCTATCAGTACTCCATCGGCAACTCTAGCCGTTGAGAGTATGGAAGCGCCTACTCCTCTAGTTATATCAGGACCATCTATCATTGAAGCCACGCTGATAGGATCAGGTCTAACGTCTCAGGAGAGGCCTAGTACTCAATTGAGCATAGATCTATCGGCATCAGAAATATCAGGTTCTTCAGGTCAACACAGTCAGGTTGCTGCTAATTGGTGGGGATACGGGATGCCTCTAGGTCCATCTACTGCCAACTTTGGACTGCCTCAAGTGCATGATGTAGTAGGGAAGGGTCCAATGATAGCGGCTACTCCAATTCGATCGATGGCTCAAGTGTCACATTATTCCACTGCACCTCCTGCTATACAGCCATTGTCAATGGGATTCTACGCGCCTCCGCAACAGATATCTTATGCGAATCCATTGACTAATCCTCCACCAGTTCAACAGAGAGCTTCCACTGCAGAACAGCCCATAGTGCCATTCGTATCTCAATCTGGGTTATCTGCAATTTAGGGCAATTATGCTGGCTATCATCCACCTATACAAGAGCATCAATTGTCCGCAAGCTATCAGCCATCGGCAAGTCAGGTGCCGATGAGTTATATTCTCAATTGGCCAGGGCAAGCGCCAGTTTAGCAATCTGCTATTCAGCCAAGTTACCAGGCAATGGGAACTCAGCAATATAGTCCACAGGCAGCTTTCCAAGATCAAACATCGGCAAAACAGCCGATGAATTTTACTCCACAGATTGGTACCGTGAATGTGCCGATTCCTCGAAGCCAAGTGCCACAGGGGTATGTAGAAGCATATCAACCAACGCCTCTAGTGGAGATTCAGCCAGTGCATTGGCAAGATCAGGATGCACTCTTAACCGATAAGATCGCAGAAGTGATGAAAGAGCAATTTAGGATCCAGCCCAAGATTAATAGTTACTCTTATCGGACTCTGTACCCTCCAGCTTATGACTTAGTTCCTTTCCCGAATCGGTACAAGGTGCCAGATTTCACTAAGTTTTCTGGGCAGGATGATACATCGACAATGGAGCACGTCAACCGATTCATCATCCAGTGCGGGGAAGCAACAAGCAGGGATGAGCTGAGGATTCCTTTATTCTCGTCCTCTTTGTCTGGATTGGCATTCATGTGGTTTATCTCATTGCCATCAAACTCTATTCTTACTTAGGCCAATCTAGAAATTCAATTCCATAAGTACTTCTTTGCTGGTATCCATGAAGAAGCTTACCGATTTGATGAAATTGAAACAGCGAAGTGATGAATCGGTAGAAAGCTTTGTGCAAAGAGTACGAGACATGAAGAATAGGTGCTACAACTTAGTGCTTGATGATCGCCAGTTAGCTGGTTTGGCTTTCCAGGGTCTGTTGCCGCATCTCAGGGACAAGTATGGTTCTCAAGAGTTTGAAAGTTTAAGCCATATTGTGCAAAGGATCTCTGATCAAAGTGCTCAATCTCCAGAACATAGGAAGAGCTGGAACAAGAAGGTGTCCTTTGTAGAAGAAGCAGAGGAATCAAACTCAGATGAAGAACCAACTATCGGCCTGGCTGAGTGGGTGAAAGGTAAGAAGCATATATCTTGTGCTTTTGGTCAGAAAGAGCCAGAGAGATTCACATTTGACATCACGAAGGCCGATAAAATATTGATCTGCTGCTTCAAGAGGGCCAAATTAAGCTGTCACCCAATCATGTGATTCCATCGGCAGATGAGCTGAAGAAGATAAGGTACTGCAAATTTCATAATGTAACTTCACACAGTACCAATGACTGCAAGGTGTTCAGACAGCAGTTGCAATCGGCGATTGAATCTGGGAGCATCAAATTTGATAACCATAAAGCTCAGAGGCCGATGAAGATTGATCAACATCCTTTCCCTACAAAAATAGTGGATGCCGTAAACAAGACCAAAGTATTGACATCAGCAAGCGCTAAAAGGAGAGCATCGACGGATCCTAGAAATCAAGCAACTGCCGATGACTCAAAGGGGAAAGAGATAGTTGAAGAAAACAGTAGTTCCAGAAGACCACCTAGACCAGCTCCGTACAGAATTTTAGGTGATCGCTATCGACATCGGCAAGAGGAGTTGCATCGAGAAGAATGGCGTCGGCATAAAAATCATTGGAGATGCCCGTTCTTCATCTACTGCTGGGAAGAAGGCATTAAATTGCCTACTGTTGATAACTGCCCCGAGTGCAATGGTTATGATCGAGCCGATCGGACAGAAAGAAGAACGCGCTATGGTAATCGGAGTGAATACATTGATAAGCCGATCAGAGAGAGAGCATCGGTACATGATCGGCTGGTGGGCAGGACCAGTGTACATGAAAGGCTGGGCAAGCATGACGACTGTTTACCGATGAACCGAGAGGAGCTCGAGGAGATGGCTAATGTAAGAGTTTAGAGGTTTACCAGTACTTTACTTTTTATTTTACCTTTACCAGTACTTTACTTTTCGACGACTTCGTCAAGTACCTTTCTTTTTCAACGAGTTCTTTCAAGAATCGACGGGCTGCATCAACTTGATCTCCGACGACCTTGCAGGTTCCGCGTCTACCGAGCACGATTCAAGCTTTGACGTCCGGGCGTATCGCTGTCGTCTCGTCTGATCTGTTCAACAGTTATCAAATACCTTCTGAGCTTTGACGTCCGGGCGTATCGCTATCGTCTCGTTCGGATTTTATTCAAATTTATCATCCTTGTCGATTAACAGGTCAAATCACTGGCACGCTTCGGTTATCGATTTTGGATATTAGCCCGGTGTGTTTGCAGATAGAATTTTGCATCAACAGAAGTGTATCGGAAGAGGGGTCACTAGTGAAGCATTAGTTGCTGGAGTTTATATATACTGAGATCATCATTGATGATTTTTTTTATAAATTATATATAAATTTTTTGAATAAGATGAACGGTCAAACACAATGTCTATATGTTAAAAATGGTGGCCGGTTCCTTGTACTCTCACTCCTGGCTCGCAAACGATGCAGCATAACTTGAAGACTGTGCAGTTGTGTTCTTCTAGATTCCCAATGCACGCCGGGGCAGTGATACAGTTAATTTCGTCTAAGTTGGATGGTGGCAAGTTTGCAGCTAAACTAGTATGTCATCTTTTGGTGTTTGTAAATTCGTTTATCTGGCGCGGTCAATCGCTGTTTCATATGGTGATTCAGCGTTGTTGTTACATCCCCCTCCTCTAACACAGGTGCTAGGACTGCGTGACAGTGAATACTTACCTTGATTTGTACATGGAGAATGTGTAAAAAGTTACTCTACACCGAAATGACACCTCAAAAGCACCAGTAAAACGCACCAGTACACCATGTATGCATGGGGTCAAATAGGCAGGAAACTAAACCACGTACGTGGCGGTACTAGGCTGCTCTGTAGCACGTTCGAATTCCAATGCCATCTGTGTAAAGCCGAGCCCAGCCGAATGGGACGATGTTATTGCCGCTGGTCCTACATGACCGTCAGGTGTACCGGCTGCAAATATAGCGAGAAGAGTATCTCATTTTTTTTTCACTATGGGTTACAAAAATAATAGACAGAAACATATTAATAAAATAAAATAAACTCCACAGACTGGTAATAAGTATAGTTTTATTCTATTATCTTAATATGTAATATCAGGGGTGGATTCAGGACATGCTCATCGGGGGGGGGGGGGCTAAATAGTGAAAATTAAGGCAAAATTAAGAAAAACTTGATAATTTAGGGACTAATCTATAGTTTTTTACGTGCTAATTAAGCTGCAGGGGGGGCTACAGCCCGGGCAGCACGCCCCGTGGATCCGCCCCTGTGTAATATATTAATACAGAGCAGTCGCATAGCGACATTTGGGAACTAACCCGTGCGAATAGCCATCATGATGCAGCCGCGATTAACTTAATGCATAGAGAAATAAGTGTTGCGACTCCTCGCGTCATATCTCGGTTGGTTCGTGTTCTTGATCCGTCGCCTCCCTCTTCTATCCGCATGGTGGTTCCTACTAGCATATTGGCGCGCCGATTCGTTGGCCTTCACACATCACAGCGGTTCTTTATATCTTGTAAATTAACCTCGGCCTCCATTGCCAGTATCAGTCATGTACTCACGTTTCGTGTTATATACTACCATTCCATCCGAACAAGTTCATCCTTCTCGTGCTCCATGTACAGTTCATCTTGCTACCACTACCGCTCCTGCTCGCCCACACATTCTAGATCGTCCATGGACAACGGCGGATCCGCCAGCTCCTATTCTTGCTTCCCGGATGAAGAAAGAAGGATGATGGTCGCATTAACGCCCCAGATGGTCAAGCGCTTTCTTCGTGATGTCCACCGCGACAAGGCGGTCATCATCAGTTTAGATGAGAAATGTTATAAGAAGAAGAATAAGATGGCCCTCTTTCAAATATGCATCGACAAGCAGTGCCTTCTCTTCCATGTGGTCATTATCGGCAGCATCCCCAAGGACCTCAAGACATTCCTTGCGGGCAAGCAGCACGTTTTCATCCGTGTAGGAATCACCGGCAACAAGAAGCGGCTGGGGCATGACCGCAACATCAAACTCTCCAAGCCAGTGGAACTACCGGACACGGCGTCCTTCATAATCCAAGGTAAGTGGCGCAACGTGGGAAGCTTCGAGACTTTCAGGCAACACTTGCTAGCTGTGAACGAGGAAAACAAATGTACTTCACATCATGTCAAAAACTGCTGCTCTAACAGGGCTTCTTTAAAGTTAAACCAGAGAGTGATGACAGCAAATCCGATGATGGAGAAGCATGAATAAGTGCAATGAAGCCCTAACTCATGCATGCAGTCTTTTCCTGGTAATATATGTAACGAGTTTCAATCTGATATCTGTGTGTCACGGTGGTCTGTTGCCTTGCTTGTTTCTGTAAGACATACCTCTCGGACAATTATTGTTAATATGTTTCCTTATAAAGAATGTTTTTGTATTGTCGAATTGTAACTTTTTCTTTCATGTCTCCGTCGAATATATAACTTCGCGATGCATGGGTGTCTTATATGAAGTAAATGTGAATAGTACTCCGTAAGTAGTTGTTGTTGCTTTCCTTCACTCAGCCGGATCATAGGGTCGATTGACCTCCCTTCATCCATCAAACTCCTTTTAAGTCTGGCTCTCTGATCCAGACCAAGGAGGAAGGAGCATCCATGCCCACGTACTTTGCATTCAATTGTTGTAATCGAATCAATTTGCATGCAGTCAAGTATCATTGGTGGCCCCGTCCTCCGCTAAATCTTCGTTTAACACCGCACTTGAGTGTCAGATTACTTGCAGCCTTGGGTGTAACACCCTGAATTTTTGACCTGTTTTAGAAATCACTAAAAATTTGAAATTTTAAAATTATACGCGTAGGTTTAGTTTATATTGCTAGTAAATTTTATAAATAAAATAGACTTGCATGTATGAAGTTGTGTTGCTTTGCTTTACCTTTGTGTTGTTGAATTTATGGTGGTATCATTCCTTGAAAATCGAATTTTGAATTCAAATTGGAACCATCTCAAATGCTTCATGAATAAATTATGGGAAAAAGGAAAGATAGAAAACCACCTCGGGCTCAAACTCTCCTCTTTTTCCTTTGGCCCACAGGCGCACCCCACCTTCCTTCTCCCTCCTTCTCTTCTCCCCATGTGGGCCGGCGCAACATCCACAGCCCATCAAGGCGCAGCGGCAGCCCATCTCCTTCCTCTCTTCCCCTTCCGTGCGGGACCCAACCGTCAGCTCCATCCCCTTCAACATAACACAATCTCCTCATCTGCCCCACGCATGGCCCATCCCCAGCGACAAGGAGACCCGGACACAGGCGCCCGCTAACCTCGAACTCGACTCATCGCTTCATCCTCTCCCGCACGCCTTTGCCCATCGCACGGGGCGTCAATGCCATCAGAGAGCCAGCACGAGGAACCCGCCAGCGCCATTGACGGGACCTCACAAGGAACCAACCTCGCCGGAGCCATGGAAGGACACGGAGGCAGCCAGAGAAGCATCCGGAGGTGTTTCCAAGCTCGGTCTCAGACGCAAATGCTGGAGAAATATTTGGCCGGCGGAGGAAAATATCGCCATCGCCGAACCACCATTGCCGCCATTTAAATAGGCCCGGCCAATGAGCCTCCGGCGCCATCACCACCATTCTGAGCTCCGCAGGAGCTTAGAACACGCCATCTCCCCCTCCGTTTCCATCTTCCTACTCTAAATCAAGCTCCATCCTGATTTCCCCCAACCCGATAGCCGCCGCTGCCATTGGAGCCGGACTCCTGTTCTACTCCTGAGAGCACCTCTGGCCAAATTAGGAGCACGAGGTGAGTTCTGGAGCCCTTATTTATTTTCCCCAACATTTTTAGTTTCTCCTCTCACTTTGGTGTACCCTGCCACCGAGCAGCACTTGCCGTCGGGCCACGGCTTCACAGAGACGGCGAGGCCTGGCCAAGCACACACACACCCCCGTATATACCTCACAAACACAAACATACATACCAAGCACGCACAGTGGAAGCCACCGCCACCCCGTCGCAGTGGAAGCCCCGTTGGAGCCATGGTCAGCATAGCCGCCGCCCAGCCGCTCAAGGCCGCCACGCTGGAGCCATGGCCAGCACTACCGCCGTCCAACCACCGGAGCCTCGTGTCACTGCACCGAGCACCGTCGAGAGCCTGAGCCGTAGCCGCTTCTGCCGCATTCACCACGGCGAGCTTCCACTGCCGCCACGAACCACACTGCCACCACAAGCCCCACCAGCAGCTGCGTCCGGGAATACTGAGCACCGGCAACCAAGCAACATTGAGCTCTGGTCACGGATGCCGCGGGCGAAGACAGACCCGGCGACCTCACTAGCTCTGCTCCGCCACCTCACGCCTCTCCCGTTTCTCTCTGCCTCTGACAAACGGGCCCAGAGACCAAACGGCGTCCCGCCGTTAGAAGGTGGAGGCAGGGATGGCTCACGTGTCAGTGACAAACTTCACTGGAGTTCATGTCAGCACTACAAACAGAGTTTTCCTAGAGTCACACGGGCAGTGCACACAAAGTATTGGAAACCTATTTTTCCAGCATAGAAAAATTCCTAGAAAATTCTTAAAAATACTTGAGTCACTCTAGCACCTACCCATATCATTTCCATGACCTTTTGCTCAAACAAATAGTCCTAGAAATTCTGCAAGTATTCCATTGGCTTATATTAAATTCTAAAAATCATAGCTTCTCCATTTTAATTCCGTTTGTCACCAAACCACCACCAAAATTCCTCTAGAATCTTTCCCTATTTATTTTATCTAATACCACCATATATTTATTTGTTTTTGTGTTGCTTTTATGTTTAAACGGTAGTCTTATTCGTTCGTGACGATCGATAGAAGGCGGACGAGTACGAGGAAAGCAAGGACCTGGATTACGTTGGATCAGAAAGTGAGTTGAACGAAGGAAAGTCCTAACTCCCTCTCTCTCCACCACTACCATGTTATATCATTTATATTATAAACTTGTATTTATAATATTGATGAATATGAATAATTATGAATGAGATATTTAATGAAACAAACTTATTTTGACGGGAGCGAGTAGGGGTCATTTATGTGTTATAAATTACTTTAGTAGGTTCAACTATGTGGATTCCTATGGGAAATACTTGCTTCAGTCATGTAAGGACCGATTCATAGGCTATCTCACCTAGTCTGATATCACGTACAACTAGTTGTCTATATGGGTAGACCTAGGAAGCTGGCGATGCAATGGACTAACAGGAGAGGACGCGGCTGCTATGTGATCTACCATGGTCTAATCGGCATGGTTTCTATGTTTTCTTCCTTGTAAAATTTATTGTTGTGCCGTGTGCGAGCATCCTTTATTAATTTAATTTGGATGTTATGTGATCATCCACCAGATGTTGTGTGATCATTCAACCACTCCATATTATAGGATGCTGTGTGATCATTCTGATGTGTGTGGGTTTGGGTCCCCGAGTAGTCCGTGGTGGAATTATATGAAAACCTGAGGTCGCACCATCCGGGTACGAGATCTTGTTAGGCCTGTCCTCATCACTGATTATGGTTACATTGTGTCTATCATGTAGGGAAATTTTTACCCCTCTACAGAGTGTATTAATCCTATTTGAATAGCCATGGCCTTGGTAATGGGCAACCGCTAGGACGAGGTCCTTTGATTAGGTTTTCTTTAATAATTGTGCTAATGGTTTAGTTGTATTTAATACTAACCCGAGAAACTGGCGAGAAGGATGATACTCTCCCAGGGCCTAAACCCCATTTAATAAATAATATTACCAACTTGCTGAGTACGTCATGTACTCACCCCTTGTTGAATCATAGATAATGATCCCGAGGAGAACTTCGGCACTGACCATGCTAGAAGAATGTACTAGGACTTAGGGTTTTGACCACACTCAAGCATGCTTATTGAATAGTGTGTATTGCTTCGCCGTAGTTTTTGCTATAGTAGTTACCACCCTATGTATTAAATTTGTCGCCTCACGGCGATGGAACATCGTTAGTTATGTAAGGCGCTATGTCATCTAAACATTGACTACTGCAAGACCTTATTTTTAATATCAATAAAGCTCTGTATTTTATCAAACAATCTGTGTGCTATTTCTGTTATTTGGTACATATTTGTTCTCGATCCTGGTGCAAATGTTTGCAATTGGACTCCCAAAATTAGGGTCTGATATTGCCCTAGGAAGGAAGCGAATCCAGAATTTTTAATTATAAATTGTGGGTCTCACTTCCCTTACTCATTGCTTCAAGCATCTTGTTAAAGATACTAACTCACTGGTGCGGCTTGGTGACCGTGTCCGCCTTAAATGCCATCTACTCCAACCATATCCCCAACTAACATCGTCACAAGGCACCTATTAAAGACGAGAGAGGAGGCCAGCGAGTTAAGTTCAATCCCTTTCCTCCCACAACCCCTAGCGATATTGATATCGAGTAGTAGAGCTGAGTGAAAGTGTGGGTGCTTTCGTTGAGTACCATGGCGCATATAATGACTCGACGGTGCCATTGGGAGAAGGCGTTCAAGATAGAGTTCTTTTGCATCGTGCTGATGTCCACTCATCTTTGTTGTTAGACGAACCCTTGCGAAGATGGGGGGAAAGGGAGGAACTACGACCACCTGCTTCTATTCTCTCCCCAATCCCTTCTCCTCGTGGTGGCTCCTTGCATGGCTCCTCACGTGGCTCCTCTCAATCGGATGTCAGAGGAAGTATTGGAAGGTGGTCACCCCGTTGTGTCGTCGGTGTGGCTCATCGCGCGGTTCCTCATGTGGCTCATTTTCTCGAATGCCAGAGGAAGCTTTGTGAGGTGGCCGCCCCGTCCTTCCTACTCATGGTGCAGATCTGAAGGCTACACACGCCTTCTACAAGCATCTTAGCTTCATAAGTTGTCCCTGGTGAGTACTTAGGAAGGAAATGATTTTTAGATTATCATGATAATTGTAGTTGTCTAACAATCCTGTGTTATTGTATTATATCTTGTAAGATGTAAGGTGCAAAATAGTTTAATCAAAAAATGCTTTTTGTTGATTATTAATACTGGCACCTATGTCATCCTGATGCTTAAATGGTGTATTTTTCTTCCTACTCGATCCGTGTTTAGGTGACTAGATGATAGCATGTACTCCATCCATCCCAGAAAGCATGCAACTATTGGTTGCATGGCATCAAAACTAGTGCATGTTTGATCAAATTTCTACTCAATATACTAATCACATGTATGAATTCAAATTGAATTATTCAGATTTGGGATACTAAACCATGACTCTGTGCTAGAATTGCATATTTTCTTAGGATGGAAGCACCGATTGAGTACTTTAATCCCCTATCAACACCGCCGGTCGGCTAGACCGCCGCTATCGTCAATTTGCAAGCCAGCACGATACTCCTGCGCATTTGTACAATTTTATTTTTTTGATAACATACAAAGAGCGCGCGAATACCGCTACCCACCATCCCAGTGCTAAACGGCGCCGCCACACAGCGCCGACAAGCTAGTGTTCCCTGCTAACCCTGGACATTCGGGTTACCCGATTTTTTCTGGTCGGATAATTTGGATAATTCAAAGTTCGAGTAATGAAAATTGCTACTCGATATTAGCCTAGAAAAAGCACTATCTGAAATTTCGGGTACCTGATTTTCGGATTCGTGTTCGGGTATACCCGATCTACCTGAATTTATAAAAAACCAATAAAATATACAAAACTTATACGTAATTTCATCAATAATTTATGTATAGTTTCAACGACAATTTATAGAGAATAGTACATTATAGTCACTTGTTCAAACCAAGAGAATTATATTATAATAAAGTGACAATTTCAAGTGTTCTACTAACAACAAATGATAAATACAAAGATCAAGACAAAACTTTGGGTAGTTTGGGTAGTTTGGGTACCGGAGCGTATTACCCGAATTACCCGAACTAATTTCGGGTATTCAAAATCACTACCCAAATTTAGGATCGGCTACCTCGGGTTCGGGTAATTCGAGTCCAAGTTCGGGTAATTCGGTAATGGGTATTGGGTATTTTGCCCAGACTTACTCCCTGTAACAACCCTAGAAATCCGGTCACCAAAAATACGGGCTTTCAAAATTTTTTTTCTAAAGTTTACCAGCGCATGATGGATGTCATGTAGAAAACTCGCCAACAAATGCACAAATAACACCTGACGATAGCCCGAGCCTTGCATATAATTTACCAACGCTTGATTCGCCTCTTATTCGATTTTATGTGATGTTAATAAGATCAAATAACCATTTATCGCATGTATATATATATGCCCGCTAACTCCGCAAATAGATCCATCATGACCTAGAGACCCTAATGGACCCACCATGGTGTATCATCATGGTCACTAACCTCACTAACCTAGGATTGCGGCTAAATGAGTTGCTTTGCAAGAAACAGAAATAGAAAAAGTTTTGAAAATAAAAAGAAAAAGGAAAAAAAGAGAAACCAGCCCAACCAGCCCAGCAACAGCCTGGCCTGCTCGCGCGCCGCCCGGCCCACTGCTCACGCGCACACGCATGTACGCCGGCCTGCCTGCCCGCTCTCGCGGCCCAGCTCGGCCTGCTCCCGCGCGCTGCCGCGTTTCGCCGCGCGCCGCTCGCCCGGCCTGCGTTGCGGCCCAGCAAGGCCTACCCGTCGCCCGCTCGCGCGCGCTCGCCCGCTCGCCGACCGCCGGCCCAGCAAGGCGGCCCAGCAAGCCGCTGCCGTCGCCCGCGCCGCGCCGACCCGTTTCTCTCACGGACATACGAGCCCCACCTGTCAGCTCCTTCCTTTCCTATTTTCGGTCGACCGCGCGTCGCGTCCGCCGCACCATTTCTGTCCACCGCGCGCCTCCGCCGTTCGCCCGCGTTCGGCCGCGCGCTGAGCCGTCCATCTCGCCCGCCTGGTTGCATCACGCCTCAGCCAAACCCTAACCCTAATCGTGGCCGCGCACAGCCGCCCGATGGGCATCTTCTGCCCCCGCCGTCCATGGCCGGCCGCCTTACTGACCATCCTGCACCCAACTATCGGCATTGAAGGAGTCGGAGAGGGAGGGGTGAAGAAGGCGGGGAGGAGCCAGACCAGAGCAGAGCGCCACCTCCACCGTCCACGCTTGTGCGCCGGAGAAGCCCGACGGACCTGCTCGACCCCAACTTACCCCTCCGACGCTACGGCACTGCTACTCCCCCACTAGGCCGTCGCTTTGACCTCAGCCGCGAGCCGCCGAGATAGCCCCGCGCAGGTGAGCTTCCCCGCTCTCGCCTTGGCCTGCCATGGCCGCTGCCCAGAGCGCCGTTGTTTCCCCGTGCACTCGGCTCCCCTCTTCCCTCATCAGCTTGACCAGAGTGTCCGCACTAGTATAGGACGCAGTTTTGGCAAGGTTTAGGGAGCCAGCGGGGACTACAGCGAGGGCATGCCACTTTGCTGCCTTCGGACCCCCAGGCTCTGGCCGCCGGAGCGTTCGCCGTGGCCGCTGAGCCGCGCACACCCCCGCAGTGCCTCGATTAGCCCTGGTAGCTAGCTCATGGAGATCCTAGCTTCTCCAATCGAAAGACAAGAAGGAAGATGGAGATCAACGCCCGGCTTCGCCGGCGAATTTGGCCTCGACATCGCTGCACGCCGCCGCGCCATTGCTGTCCGTCATCGGCCTGAGGGCCGATTCCCCCAAATTGGAGCACCCAACCCCGCTCGTTCGGTTCCGCGAATCTAATGCGATAGCCCAAGCCGCGTCCCGCGTGCCGTAGTGCCCTGCCATCGCAACCTCACCGCCGGCCGCCGCCGAAGCCCGCGCACCGACCAGGCGAAACCCCGTGGGACCGCATGAACCCCGCCGCTGCGCTAGTCTAGCCTTCGTGCCCGCTTAGCCGTGCCACAGCCTGGCCAACCCCGCTCACAGCCGCTACCCGCCCGCACGCCGCCGGCGAGCTCAACCGCACCGGCCGCGCGCGCGGGAGACGAAAGAAAGGGGAAGGGTTTCCCGTGCCCATGTGGACCAGGTCCACCACGTGGACCCAGCCAGCCAATCGCGCAGCGCCATCTGGCCACCCAGTCTCCGGCGCACCGTGAACCGGGTCCGTGAGCCAGAGCATCGTGGACTTGACCCGATGAAAGTGCAACCCGCCACGTGGCCAAGCTTATGAGACGACACGTGTCCGGGCCGGGCCGGCCCAACCCGGCCCAGATCCAGCCCTACCCAGGCCCGCCTAGGCCCGGTCGAGGCCCGGTCGACGTTGATCGTTGACCGGTTAACATTGACCGTTGACCTGGCCCCACCTGTCAGTGACCGGACCCGTGGGTCCCACCTGTCAGCCATTGACTGGGTCCCCCGTCAGTGCTGACGTCAGCATGACGTCATCTAGCCCCAAACCCGCGTCAGCGCTGACGTCAGCATGACGTCAGCGCGGCCCCGACTGCACTGTTCCCGCACACCACGTGGCCCAATCAGGAGTTGCCACGTGTCAGCACCAGGTTAATCTGCCCTTTTCTTTTTTAGAAAATAGAATAAACTTTGGAAATTCATAACTTCTTCATACGAACTCCGAAAAATATAAACCAAGTGTCCAAATTTTCATAAAAATGAGCTCTACGTCATAGGCTTGTGTATGAGTGCATTTGGAGTTATTGAATTTTATTGCTTCTTTGTGTTGACTCTATAGGAGCCGCTAACGCGGCTATTATGTCTCGTTTCAGAGGAGGAGCAGCTTGAGGAGAACGACTACGAGTACGAGGAGGAGCTCGGTGACGACGTCGCAGGTGCCACACCCCACCCAACCTCGTAGATTCTATTACGCATGGCATAATGTCTAGTCGCTAGTGCTTTAATTATGAATATCACCTGATGATAGGTTGCATGGTAGAACTGCTTGATGAGCCTTTACCTTGTCACAACCTTACTCCTGCACACCTGCTGTTAGGCTAGACGCTTGCTTACTTTACCTATGATGCTTTACTTTTACTACGCTTATATCTGTGTGATGATGATGCGTGGTGGAGAGTATGGTTATAAGGTTAAGGCACGTGGTGCCACTTTACTCGGGGAGAGTGCTGCGTGTGTCTTGGGTGTGTGGTGAGGGTTGAGTCGATCAGACAGGATTTTACGACGAGCCATGTGGGCAAGTCTTGCCGGGGAATGTGTTCTGGGCATTCCCGTGTGAGGTGCTTGTGGCGGGCATATTGTGAGGTATAAGGAGGTCCCGGGGGTGAGAACCTTCGTGAAGCGAAGCCCCGGGTAGGAGGTGCTGTTGTAGCATGGACTGTTGTAGTCCATAAGGGAAGATAATCCTGTCTGATTCCCCCTAGGACCTGATATCTCTTGAGGACCGGAACCTTGGGACTTACGTGCTCACCACTCGCTCTTGTATGGGCGGGAGATGGATGTCTGATTAGCCAGGACGGTGTCACTACTACTAGGTGGTTAGCAGATAGTGTCGGGAGGTACGGGCGTGGAGACCCACACCCTCCTTAGACAACATAGTGACCACGGAGGCCCGGTACTATGTCTCACAGTCTCAGTGTGCCGGTGGTACCTATCTGGAATGTCCCAGTACTGAGTGGTAGGGTGGCATCGCACCAGTTAGAAAGTAGCCGGAATCAGCTTAGGCGGGGCACCGCCGATGATAGTGATCTTGTGGTTACGGGAGTACATGCTCTGCAGAGTTCACGAATCTATATATATAGTCCGCGAGCCACTGGTATGGCTCTTTCCTAAGACCCACGCTTCTCGGGAGTAGTGAGAGGAGTCCTTCTATTTCTCCCCCTAGTGTTACCCTTCTGGCTGTGAGCCGCTGAGGCAGGCTCTGAGCGGGAGTTGGACCTGTCGACTGAGTGCGAGAGGGTGAGATGTGTGAGATGGAGAGGGAATGGGTTTGGATGTGTGGATGAGATGGGTTAAAACTTGGTGATTTATATTATATAATATTGGCCACTACTTGCATAGAAAACCACCGTCATATATTAGGTCGATTTGATTATATCCTTTGCATCCCACCAAATACTACATAGCGAAAGCAAAGCATAGGGTGGGAGATGTGGCCAGTACAAACCGTACTGAAAATTATTTGGCAGGTGAGCCCGACTACGACTATGACGATGAGGAGGAGTAGACGTCTCGTTCCTACGCTCAGGCTTCTTTTAGAGATTTATGTACTTCGCCTTTCGCAGTTGTTCCAGACGCTGCAGCTACTCTGATGATCCCGCCAGTGTGGCGATGAACTATTTATGTAATCCCTTCTAAATGTATTCTTTTATTCGAAGTATGGACTACTGTATCAACTAACGCAGGATGATATGATGGTTTGAGCTTCAAACTATTGAATTATTCGCTATTCTGTGTATCTTCCCTTCGTGGAAAATTGAGGATGTTTCACTCCCTGCCTTTATGCCTCAGTGGCACACTTGCACAAATCCACTGGTGGACCAGCCTAGTACTCATGACCGGCTTGTGCACTTGAGGTCACCGTCGCAGAATCAAAAGGCTAGGTAATGATTTCGCACTTCCCTTAACAATCTTTCTTGGATTTGTGTTCCCTTCATCACTCATCTCAGTGCGAAACACCCTTGTGTCTAATTGTTATCGACCTCAGAGACCCATCCCCGCAGGTGCTCCTTGTCGGATTCAGGCCACAGCGCTGCCACTTCCATGGCGCAGGAGGTACCCACTCCAGAATGACGTGGTATCGAGCTTCATTACTGTCCATGCACCAGCTAGGCGACAGCGCTGCCGCTTCGATGGAGGAGGTACCCACTGCACCTAGAATGACGCGGTACCAAGCTAGATTACTGGCTGCGCACCAGCCTCAAGTGAAGGAGGGTCTGCATAATCAAGTTGAAGGTGGTGATGGAGATGGCGTCCTTGCTATACCTTCGGTTCATCTAAATTCCATTGGAGATGTGGAGGTAATTACTCAAGACTCAGTACATTGTCAAAATACTTAACGGGTACCGGCAAATAACTGCGATGTTGTGACAACGTGTAGGTTGCTAGAAGAAACACCACACCAGTTAAAAAGAGGAAACAAGGACGCAACTGGCTGCACACTTGCCGACTTGTTATCGATAAGTTCGATGCTCTTGGAGTTTCAATTTTTCCTTCAGTTTTTCATTTCTAGTTTACGTTATATTTAACTATTATTCCCAATATTTTACTTACACTCGTTTTTGCTTCAATCTTGGTAACAATAATTTTGTTGACCCTATAGTGTAATTTTATTGTTTGTATGGAATTCTTTTTATAGGTTTATATAAATTGTACAGGTCTAATAATTTGTGGGGGCAGCACAATATGAGTATTTTAGGGGATAATATGAATAATTATATCACCCAAAACATTTTCCCCAAGAAAACGGTGTTCCCATATGTCCGAAACATTTTATTATAATTTAGAAAAAATTTCTCGAGAAGCAGGAACCAAACTATCTACATGAAACTGTAACGGGCTGTTCGAAAGGGACGTTAAAGGTATCTTCTACGTCTATTAAATGATCTAGCAACTAAGCAAAATGCGGCTGTTCTAAAGGGATGTTAATGGTATCTTCTATGTCTATTAAATGATCTAGCAACTAAGAAAAATGCTTAACATGATAACTCAGTTAACGAGGAAAGAGCATAAAAATAGAGGTAGTTTCTTCACAAAGAAACCATGTTTACGTTCATCCAAGAAGGGAAGAAACGATGATTTTCGCATTGGGAAGGGGCTACCAGTTCTTAGGTGGAGAACATTGTTGGTTTAGTCCCACATCGGTAATTGATTGTGGAGGAGCATAACATATAAGGCGGGGGCAGTCTTCACCTATTAGGCTAATCTTTTGAATTGAGTTAGGTCACAGGCCTGTATATATTGTGGCCCTAGTGGACCTGGGCCCGAGTGGCTGTCAGCTCGTGGACGCATGAGCTGGGCCGTATTCCGTTATGGTCTCTAACAAGTGGTATTAGAGCCCATGATCGAAAAACCTAGAAAATCTCAGGGGTCTCACGGCAAAAACGTTATTCGGCGCACGCACGCCAGTACGCTTATTGGTGCACGCGGCTATGCCCAAAGAAGAAGGGGGCGGGAGGGGGCCGGGGTGGCGGGCGGAGCGGCCGGCGGCGAGGGCGCCGCGGCCAGGGCGGCGGTGGATGAGGCAGCGGCGCTACCTTCCCCTGAGATTAGGGTTCTGGCGAGGTCAACGAGGCGGCGACGGAGCTTCCATGAAATCCGGCCTTCCCCTATAATTAGGGTCCGCCGGCGGCGAGGTTTAGGGTTCCAGCAACCCCTCTCTCCCTCCTATTCCCTCCCTGGCTGTAGAATCCGGCCGGCCGGCCTGGCAGTGACCGCGACATGGCGGTGGTGGCGGTACGGCCGGCGGTGAGCGAGGCAGCGGCGGCGCTGCCGATTCAGGCGGGGCCGGATGGCCGGATGGGCTGGGTAGGCGGCGGGGGCGCACTCCGGCGAGCGGCGGCGGGAGCAGGACAGGGGAGGGGCTCCGGCGTGCCCTCGCGCTCCCGCGGCGGGGGGCAGGGGGCAGCTGGGCGGCGGGTGCGTGCAGGGGAGAAGAAGAAGGGGTGGGGTGGGGAAGAAGAAGAACAGTGCATGCACTCTTAGTCTCTTAGATTGGTTGCTGCGTGCGCCACTTCGCATGCTGGCGCGCGTGCGCTATGTAGAACCCCCCGTCTCACGGTGATAAGGGAGCCTGTTAATGTCTCATAGTCTTTTGGAATGAGTTAGGCCTAAGGCCTATATATGTTGTGGGCTCCTAAGGCCTGGATATGTTGTGGGCTCTGGTGGACCTGGGCCCGAGGGGCTGTCGGCTCAACGCGCGAGTTAGGCCGAATTCGGCTGCGCACTCTAACAACCATGATGGCATGGTTGCACGCTCCAGCCCCGCTGGCTCGCCCTGATGCACTGGCTTGCGCTGCAGTGGGAGCCCTGCTTGTGCGCCTGCCTAATGACCCATGCATGGTCGTTCTAGCTCACGCCGCTCAAAGCCATTGAAATTTCTCGTGGGTGGAAAGATCATGAAGAGGAAGCTCGACAAGATCACCATCCCAAGCGGCAAGCGTTTGGGAAGAAGCAGTTCTGGGCCCCACATCACTGCTGGCAATGGTGAGGAATGAGACCGCCGTGAAGATGCCGTGGACCCAGTCAACGGCCTTTAGGCGTCGCTTCTTGATGTCCACTGCCATCTCTGCCCTGCCTCATGAACGGAGGGAGTATGAGATGACCCATCACGGTCACTTGGAGAAGGATGGATTACTTGTGTCTCCTTAACGTGGTTTCCATTCTTATGTTCCCCGTTTCAAGACCTTGGCTATTTTCAGCTCTCTGCTGCTGGGACATTGGCCGCGGGTGATGCTGTTTGTTCTGGAACATTTTTTTCATTTTTCCACACGGGAAGCCCATTTCCATTTTCATTCAAAAACGGAAATACACAGCATTTGAGTTTTACAGATAAGCAAAAGATGGAAGCCAGAAAACGCTAGAAATAGCAACTACACTTGAAGCATAGGAAAAGAACTTCTCCAGCTGAACGTCGTCCATCACACCGAGTTCACCTTGCCATCATCAGTTTCTTGCCTCTGAGTAAACCGTCTTCCAAAACATACAGTACGCTTAGCAACTTCCACGAAACATCAACAGAGTCACTAACAGCTTACAAAGAACAGGGAACTAAATCAACTTATTAAACAACAAGTTTATCAAATAGCTGTGTCATCATTCTCTTTAGGTATGTCCAGCTCCAGGTTCTTCATCCTCAGCGCCTTGGAGAAGCAGTTGGGTTCCTGCCTTGCCATCTGAGCTGCCAAGACCTTTTGTGCTGTTACCAGCAAGATTTTTTTCACCTTCTTCCATTTGAGCTTTATCAGATTCACCATATAGGCCTGACCAATACATCATTAAAGAATGAATATGGCATAAGATTTCCAAAGGACTCTTTAATAGCTTTTTGTCAAAAACAACTTTGTTCCTGCACTTCCAAATTGCCCAGCAAATGGATCCCACCTCCCAGCCACGAAATTTTTTGCCATCAGGTAACCAATGATTACACCAAGCCCAACATTGTTCAATATTAATAGGAATGTTATTAGCACCCAAACACAAAGCAGTAATCATCCATATAACTTTAGCAATAGGGCACCCAAAGAATAAATGTGTAATAGTTTCTTCACAGTCTCAAAAGACACTGGAACTGTTCCCAGTCCATTTTCTCTTCTTAAGATTATCCTTAGTCAACAGTGCATTATTTGTTATAAGCCACAAGAAGATTTTGACTTTCTCAGTTATTTTGCTTTTCCAAATTCTATTGTGATTAGGCCTAGCACATGAGCTAGTTAGCATATCATACATTGATTTAACTGTATAACTCTTTTTCCCACCCATATTCCAAAACACTTTGTCATTACAATCAGTTGTTTGAAAGGAGTTAGCATCAGTTATTATAATATTGCCTTCAAGCCTTAGACTTTCATATACCCATCTTCTAAACAGGATTGGTCTACCTACCTTAAATTGCTCAACAGTTAAGCACTTTTCTTCTGCTAAGCTGAATAGGTTTGGGATTTTTTGACAAAGAGGCATCTCATAGATCCAGGGGTCTAACCAAAATCTGATTAAGTTCCCCCTTCCAGTTGATACTAATTAGCAAGAGTTTTTTATACCGTAAATACTTACAATAATTTTAAAATGTAAATATTTACCATAATTTTGTACAGTTTATGTTTACGAAACTTTTTACTGTAAAGTTTACGAGAATTTGCACAAAGAATATTTACAAGAACTTTGTATTATGAATACAAACAAGTATTTACGATAATTCTTGTCAAAAAGAGTATTTACGAGAATTTGCCCTAACAAATATTTAGGGGAATATGCACTAATAAATATTTAGGAGAATCTGCACTATAAGAAACATATTTACGAGAATTCGCATCAAGAAGTATTTACGAGAATTTGCACTAATAATATTTACGGGAATTTACATTAACAACTGTTTATAGCACATATCCTATACATATCTTTGACTGAGGAAAAAAATTGGACAACTAATACATCACTGGTTATCCATAATCAAAATTGGTATTCAAAATTGGTATAAGAGATCAATCGAGCATGGCACATGCTGCTCTCCAAAAGAGCACGGATTCTTCTACTTGGTAATTTCTCGGAAGGTATCATCGTCACCGGAAATCGCCATCTAGCCTAAAAATCGTTAAAATATATAGTTAGTAATAAGAGAGCTAGTGGATACAGCAATTAGGAGGCATATAAATATCCTATGCGTTCAGGAGACTAAATGAAAGGACGAGAAGGCGAAGGAGGTGGAGGATACTGGCTACAAACTTTGGTACACGTGGATAACATCGGGTAGGAATGGTATAGGCATCTTGATCGATATAAGCCTTAAGGATATAGTAGTTGATGTGCGGAAGTAAGACGACCGGATTATTCTAGTCTGGTTGGTAGTTGGAGATTCGGCTCTGAATGTGATCAGTGTCTATGCCCCACAGGTAGGTCTTTGCGAGAGCATCAAGAGGCAGTTTTAGGAAGATCTCGATAGTATGGTTAATACTGTGCCTATCAGCGAGAAACTCTTCATAGGTGAAGACCTCAACGGCCATGTGGGTGCGACTAATGTAGGTTTCGAGCGAGTGCATGGGGGTTTCGGGTTTGGTAGTAGAAATCAAGAGGGGGAGGATGTTTTGAACTTCGCGTTGGCCTACGATTTGTTGATAGCGAACACCGTCTTTAAGAAGAGGGAATCCCATTTAGTGACCTTTCGTAGTGGACAACACCTGAGCCAGATCGACTTTATCCTTACAAGGAGGGGAGATAGACGTGCTTGCTTAGATTGTAAGGTGTTACCTAGGGAGTGTGTTGTCCCTCAACACAAGCTTGTGGTGGCGGATTTTTGCTTTCGGGTACGTGGCCACCGGGACAATCGGCCCAAGATTACGAGAACAAAATGGTGGAAGCTTAGAGGAGAAGCAGCACAAACATTTAAGGAGAGGATGCTAGATGAGGGACCGTGGGAAGAAGAGGAGAAGATGCTGACGACATGTGGCTAAAGATGGCCACATGTATTCGGAAGGTGGCTTCAGATGTGTTTGGCGTGAGTAGGGGAGGCAAACGGGAAGTGAAAGACACCTGGTGGTGGAATGACAAGGTGCAAAGGGCTATTAGGGAGAAGAAGGAGTGGTTCAAGCGCCTCCATCATGACAAGAGTGCAGCCAACATTGAGGGCTATAAAATAGCGAAGAGGGCTGCAAAACAAACGGTGAGTGTAGCAAAAGGTCAGGCGTATGATGACCTTTATCAGCGGCTAGGCACGAAGGAAGGGGAGAAGGACATTTATAGGATGGCTAGGATCCGCGAGAGGAAGACGAGGGTCATCAACCAAATCAAATGCATCAAGGATGGGACGGATCGACTTTTGGTGAGGGATGAGGAGATCAAGGACAGGTGGAGAGAGTACTTTGATAAGTTGTTTAATGGGGAGAATGAGGGTCCTACCTTAGAGTTGGATGACTCATTTGATGATACCAACAGACACTTTGTGAGGAGAATTCAGGAGGCAGAGATCGGGGAGGCTTTGAAGAGGATGAAGGGAGGTAAAGCGATGGGCCCTGATGGTATCCCCATTGAGGTGTGGAGATGTCTAGGTACCAGAGCGATAGTATGGTTAACTACGCTTTTTAACCTTATTTTTTGGTCAAACAAGATGCCTGAAGAATAGAGGAGAAGTATATTAGTACCGATCTTCAAGAACAAGGGAGATGTTCAAAGTTGTACTAATTACCGTGGGATTAAGTTGATGAGCCATATGATGAAGCTCTGGGAGAGGGTTTTCGAGCATCGTCTAAGAAGAGTGACAAGTGTGACCCAAAACCAATTTGGGTTTATGCCTGGTAGGTCGAGCATGGAGGCGATTTTCTTATTACGACAGTTGATGGAGAGATATAGGGAGCAGAAGAAGGACTTGCACATAGTCCTTATTGACCTCGAGAAGACATATGACAAAGTACCGAGAAATGTCATGTGGTGGGCCTTGAAAAAGCACAAAGTCCCAACTAAGTACATCACCCTCATCAAGGATATATACAGGGATGTGGTGACGTGTGTCCGAACATGTGATCGCGATACCAGTGACTTTCTAATTAGAATAGGACTATATCAAGGGTCATCATTGAGCCCTTATTTATTTGCTTTGGTGATGGATGAGGTCACAAAGGACATACAAAGTGATATCCCTTGGTGTATGCTCTTTGCTGATGATGTGGTGCTGGTGGATGAGACTAGGACAGGGGTTAATAGGAAGTTAGAACTATGGAGGCACACGTTAGAGTCAAAAGGATTTAGACTTAGTAGGAGCAAGACCGAGTACATGAGGTGTGATTTCAGCGTGACTGGGAATGAGGAGGGAGACGTTAGCCTCGATGGGCAAATGGTGACCAAGAAGGATACTTTTCGGTATTTAGGATCGATGCTACAAAAGGATGGCGACATTGATGAAGATGTTAGGCATAGAATTTCAGTCGGTTGGTTGAAATGACGTCAGGCTTCAGGCGTTCTCTGTGACAAAAGGGTGCCTTAGAAGTTAAAAGGTAAGTTTTATAGGACATCGATTCGTCCGGCGATGTTATACGGTGCTGAATGTTGGCTACAAAAAGGCGACATATCCAGCAATTGAGTGTAGCAGAGATGCGTATGTTACGATGGTGTTGTGGGCACACAAGAAGGGATAGAGTCCGGAACAACGATATGCGGGATAGGGTTGGGGTGATACCAATTGAGGAGAAATTGATTCAACACCGGTTGAGATGGTTTGGCCATGTCAAACGGAGGCCTCCTGAGGCGCCGGTGCGTAGTGGAATTCCAAAGCGGGTCGATAATGTAAAGCGTGGTAGAGGTCGACCTAAACTGACTTGGGACGAGTCGGTTAAGAGAGACCTTAAAAAGTGGAATGTCCCTAAGGATTTAGCCATACATAGGAGCGCTTGGAGACTAGCAATTAACGTGTCTGAACTATAATATTTTTCTTATACACTTTATGTGTTCTTTGTTCTATGTCTCTTTTGGGTTTTATCTCTAGCCTACCTCAATTTACTTAGGATAAAAGGCTATGTTGTTGTTGTTGTATATAGTTAGTAACATGATCATTTAAAAAGCAACAAAATCTAGAGCCGTAGAATCAAGAACTTACCAGACGTGAGAACGCATGGAGGGAGACTGCATGCATGCCTGCATTAGGAGGATTGGCGTAGGAACGAGGATGCTTATCAGCAGTCGCGCGGCCTTCAGCGTTGATGCCGCTCTACCTCATCTGGCAGTACAAGCACGTACGAAACCTGTGCGCTACCGTTTGACTCACCTCGTGCGCTCGGCCATGTCGGAACGCGACGGCGCCCTACGGAGTAGGCCAAGGCAGTGCGCCTCACACAACGACGACTTCGCCGCTCTTGGTGTTGGAGCACGGAGAAGGTTCGATGAAAGGCACAAACAGACGATAGCGACGAGGCTGGTGTCGCAATTCTCCCGTGCAGGGGCGCTCGATCACACGCGAGTGGGCAACCGTTGCGCATTAGCAGTGGCCCTCTTCGCTGGGAGGGAAGAGGCCGTCGTTGCCGCCGTGGCCCGTGGGGACCATGCGCTAGGCTCGATCCGAAAGGGGCAAGTCGCACAGCCGCCTGATCACGAGGGGAAGACGCCCGCGCGCCACCGGTCGGGGATGGATCCGGGCCGTGCCGCACCACCGCCGGGGCTGCCAGCGGTGGTTGAGGACTCCAGGGTCAACGCCGCAGTGTGAAAAGAGCAGCGGCCACCATAGCTGGGAGGAAGGCCGGCCACAAGCGCCGCCACCACCAGGGAGGACGAAGGGAGGCCCTACCGCCGCCGCCACCGTCGACATCGCAGAGCCCAAACGCAGCTGCTCACCAGTAGCCACCGTCGACATTTGCTGCTTCATTTAGATGTCATCAGGGAGGAGATGCAATTTGCAACAATATCTTAAAACTGATTACAACACGAGTGTTGTTGGAGGAGTTGCAAGTTATGACACATAGTTTCCAGACAGTGTTAACATATACAGATATCATACCATACAAATGTGCACGATGCTGATAAACATCAATGACATACGAAAACAAAAACATGTCCTGAAAGTCTCAGGTTAATACAAAATTGCACACTTATTGTACACCGTTTGCACCATCATATGTGACACAATTGCAAACCTTGTTAAATACCAATTGCAACATGGTTAATTATGGTAGCATGAAAACCAGAACATGCAGTAGCAAGACCGTAGTAATCTTAGTACTGAACACTTGCTATCCAAACGAATCCACCACATACAGTAGTACATCATTGCAAAATCTAGACAAAAAAAATAAAATCAAGAATATCTGTACACCGTTCTTCACA
>CM041633.1:60360415-60426610 GCA_023333625.1 Bothriochloa decipiens | reverse complement strand
AAAAAAGATTAGTGTGAAGAGAAATGGCCATTTGGCCTGGGCCTGGAGCCGCGTCGTCACCGGATGCACCACCGCCTCCGCCACTTTTACCTGCAGCCCGCCATGGAGGTCGACCGCCTCTGCCTCCCCACCGCCTCGCCGCACTTATGTCCACAGTGGCTAAGGAAGTTGTACCTCCGACCCAGGCGCGGCCATCTCCTGGCCCGATCGCGGCGCCGAGGAAGATGCGGCCTCGCTCCTCGCCAGGGAGGGCGTGACCACCACGCCAGGAGCGTGACCCCACTCCACGCTCTACACGCTGCACGCAAGGGGGAGGAGAGGGGGCCGCCGCCGATGCGCGCAGGGAGAAGGAGAGGGCGCCGCCGTCTGCTTGCTGCTATGGGTGGAAAAGGAGTAGAGGGAAAGGAGTGGCACCACTGTGAGTGGAAGAGGAGGGAGGAGTCACGGCGCTGGGGGTCACAGCGCTGGGGTCACGTGCGTCGCGGCCACGTGCGGCGCTTGGGAGGATTGAGGGAAGTGAAGTAGTTGAACTCAAACCCTAACATTCGGTATATATATGACAATCGCTATCGGGCCACCAGTAGGTCATTTGGGTTGTGGCCTTTTACCACGACGGGCCTCGAATACCCGCTGCGGTAAATCGATTTGCCGCAACGGATATCTTAAGGTGTCCGCCACGGTAAGTACCATATTTACTGTAGCGGACATCTTAAGATGCCCGCTGAAATCGAGACGTAATAGTCGCATTAGCGACTTCTATAGAATCCAAAAAGAACCAAATAAATATCAAAATATCCAAATGCATTCAAACATAAGCTCATGACGTACAGCTCAATTTATAGAAAATTTAGACGTTTGTTTCATATTTTTTTGAGTTCCTATGAATTGGTTATGAATTTCTGAAGTTTAACATATATTCTGAAAAAGATAAATGGCTGAATAAACCTAGTATTGACATGTGGCAGCTTCTGGTTGGGACACGTGGTACAATGATTTACCGCAACGGGCAATATTGCCCGTCACGGTAAAAACAAAATGTCCACTGTGGTAAATCCAGATATTTACCACAGCGGGCGACAGCTGATCGGTAAATAAAAAATGCCCGCTGCAGTAAATTCAGACATTTACCACGAGCGGGTGACAACTGATGTCTGCCACGGAGTGTCAAATTGGAACGCTGCGGTAATTGATTTTTGACGTAGTGGGTCTTTCTAATATTAAATATAGATTATTCCTCATATTGTTTGTTTTTTAGCATTATTCGACCCATAGTAGTTATTTTAAATAGTTCGTACTATAAGGTCACACGCATGAACAATGGGCAAGGATGTCGTGAATACCTGCAGTCATTTATTGTCTGGGCTATACTAAGACTTTCGACAGCATTCCTTTTCATGAGCTCCCGTTGCATGTGTATATATATCGTTCTTTGAGTAGCTCACGAAGAAATCTTGACATTATCAACTTAATATGGTCATAGACATAAGGATAGCCGACTTAGCTAATCAGTATGATGTATTTTAAGAATTGGGATGTTGGAGAGAAACAAAATAGTTTCTTATTAATTTGCTGGTAGTAGTGAATTTGTGCAGGCAAGTACAGTGGGCATTAAAGCATCCATTGCCATGTTTTCTCTATGAGCAGGACGTTTACTGCAACTGTTGCCTTGCTTTCTTTTGTTACGACTTTCCTTTGTTGCGACATGTAAGAACGGTAGAGTTAAGTAACATGTACAAGGCCTCCATAGGTGGAAATTTTTGTTATAATACATGTTGCCAGCGGTTAGAACCTTCTACTCTCCGTCTCTCTCGATTAACATGGTAGATAAAAATAGAACAAGTAGACATAAGATGTAGAGAGACTATTCTTTATTATTTATCTGAATATTGGTGATTACAACATAGAACACCCACATATATATAGTCCTGCCAAGGTCTAAGAGTTTTGGTAAGAGCCCACATACAAACGGACTAGGATTAGGATTCCTCTTTATCGTTTTCTTCTAAGATAGAGTCCGTATGTTTTACAACACTTCTCCTTGAGCGATTACCATGATATGCACATGCCTCGTCAAAAACTCCATCCGAAAACCCAGTGGGAAAAACGGTTCTTGGAAAAAAAGTACATCACATTCGTTAATTGCATTGCACATGTTGTCTCATTAAAAACTTTATGTAAGAAACCTTCAGGTAAAAAGTCACATAGAAAAAAGAGTACAACACTTAAACTTCTTGTATAAATGTTGATATTCATAATTTATACATAAATTTCAGTGTTTTAGCAAATATGATCTACTTCATCTTTACAATTCAAGTGGTTTACCTTCAAGGTAAATTCAATAAAATATGTTCCCCCTCATAAAGCCAAACTTTGAACTTTATTGTTCAAATTATATTTTTCATAAATGAGTGCTTAATTAATGGTGTGCGGTACCACAATACTATATGTTTTAAAAAGTCGGCTCATAATTCTTCTATGAATTATATGGGTATAACAAAGAGCAATATGATAGATGCATAAATAATCAATATTTGTTGTGCAAAATAAATAAAAATTTATTCTTCAGGGTAATAGATCCTTTCAGAGGATTATGGGGTAAATAAATATTGAATATCTTCTAGATAAGACATCAAACTTATACGAGTTTGAATACTTTATAATTCTCCTTAGTGGATTTTTAACTATATATCCTACAAATCTTTAAGATTTTGATAGTACCACTAAATAATAAATCTAGTCTTGCATTTGGCATTTAGGGGATAATTTAAATACCAAAGTCACAATTATTCTTACCTTCTATGGTATTTAGATGATGATATAATTCATTGCTAGCATTACACTTTCTGAGTGTTTGTATGACACCTTCATAGTGTTTAAAATTTCTCATTCTTTATCTCGGGTCTATACTCATTTTTTAGGATCAATAGTGTTATCTTCAAGAATTGGCTGATAAATCATCCTTCAGGGATGTTCTCATTTTCTAAGAAACAATTCTCTTCTATGAGATATATTCTCTACTATATGAGAGATTACGATGTGTATACACAATGAGATGGTATTCACTATGAAGTCATTCAACGACTCTTTTCCTTCCAGGACATGCTCTTCTTGAGACTTTAATATTTATTCAGGAATATATTATATCTTAGACTTTTTGATACTTAGTATGAGATTTTATTTTAATATGTTGTGATTTATATTCTTCAAGAACTATATGGATGCTCATAATCCATTTATAAACTGCATATTTAATATTCATTCATTTCATTTGCCAGATATATTGCAGAATATTTATTTCTTCTTAGTTGGAGATTCAACCTCAATTGCATTTCTTCATTTAACCCGATATAATCACTACAGGCGACTTTGCCAGGACTTTGTTTTCGAATCCGGGTTCTCGTAAGAGAAAATTTGCAATTATAGAGGTAGCGTTGTCGACAACTATTACTTTCTCCTAATATTCTCATAACGTGATATTATTTTGTCTCTTTGTCATTTCCCAAACAAGAGACACTTTATTATTCTGTATATCCAACACTAATGATATGCGCGCTTAGTGTGTTGGATTTCATCTTTATGAGGTTCTCAACCTTCTTCATGAGGTGTTCTCTTTATGAGAATGGAGTTTTATTCTATTTCTATAATAAGTATACGCTAAATTCAGAACCTACAGGCGTCCCCATAAATTTTAGCTTTATAGTATACAGTATTGTTTACTACTAATAAACAGAACTTCTGGTTTATATTATCAAGTTACTCCTCTCATTTCCAAAAATATCTGGCACATGCTCCGCTTCATGCTTCGCAAGAGCATTAGTCAAACTATTAGTTGACTTAGTGTGTGATAGTCTTCCTGCTTCAAGCTTCAAGGAACTTTTCTAGATCATTTTTCTTCTCTGAAAATAATATTTGGCATTCAAAATAGACTTTCTCTCCCCCTAATGCCGATATTAGATCTTTAATAGCATACTTCAATAGATATCCCCTATTATAGACATAAAATAATCAAATTCATGTATCTCCAACTACAAGTGGAGGCCCATTCATATATGCTATGATAGAATTTATGAGAAATATTCACACATATAATTTAACATGGGGGTTATTATATAATATATGCAGTGAGCTAGAATACATAAAGTGCATTTAAGAATGTTCAGCATTCCTACAAACTCAGGGATGTTCTGCCCCTGATCTGCACATAACATAGTTTAGAAAAACTATTTCATTGTCTAGCTTCTTCATTGTTTAGACTTAACCCAAAAATTTGATCCAAGTACTCATAATTTAAAAAATAAACCGTATACTTTAAATATATAAAATATGCAACAACCAATTCACATGGAATTTCTTATAGAATTTTATAATTGCTATTAATGCAATTTCCCTTAATGTCTTATCTTCATAAATCCTAAATCATCATAAATATTGTTATCCACCATCTTAGTTCCACTATTATTCATTCCATCAATTGGGTGAGTCTCCATTGAGCAAACACATTAATTTACTCCGCCTGATCTTAGGCTACATGGCCATAGACCAATTTATTGTTTATGCATGCAATGCATTAAATGCAACATATTCCTTAGTTTAACAAGAACCATTGGACATAGCGTGCTAGCTAGTCACTTTAATTATGAGGAAAGTACAAAGGTAGCTACTAGCTATAATTATAGCTTCTATGCTAATATTTATGCAAGAGAGTAGATAATTTAGCTCAATTAGAGAACATAACAGAAATACATATACTTGTGTGTAATGTGGAATGTTGGTATTCAGTCCAATATATTTAGATAACAACGAAATACAAAGCTATAAGCTTACATGCAATTAGTGCAGTAGAGAAAGTTAACTCGGCCTGAAGGGACACGGACAGAACTTTAAGTTCTGATACATGCACTTAAAAAAATTTAGGGAGGCTATGCCTATTAAATATATATTACCCATATTTTTATGCCTTTACTCATGATTCCTCCCCCTTTTCATGCCATAATTACTTCAAGTAGTAATTTGCTTCATGCATTATCTATGAATAACCATTCTTCTAATGTTTCATAGGTTCTAATCATACTTCTAGTATTCATTGGTTATGGCATGAAATTCACATATTCCATGTACTATTCAGTGTACAATATATTCAAGGTAGGACATAAACTTATAGTTTTCCTTCCAAGAGCAATTCAGATGCCAGTATAATCCAATTGTTCATATACTTCTAGAAAATTCAGTTTTTCTTCTACCTATATGGCAGTAGTGCACAAAGAACTATAATCTTCAGAGTTAATCGAGGCTTCTTTGTGGATAAAATAATCTAAAAATTATTTAGATAGGCAATAGGCAATTATTTATATGTGAAACATATAAATCTAATTTATTCCATGAGAAATTAACACGTATTACTTCAGGTAACAATTGCAACTAAGAATATGAAATATTTAATATTAGTCTTCAAGCTAATAAATTAACCATTAATCACTTAATTCAACAGGAATTAAACTTAATGTACCACTGCCACTACTATCAATACTCCAAGATATGAATTCAAAAGAAATAAATTTATAAGCACATGATTTAAGTTCTTCAACAAGAGAAACTTTAAATTTTTTATCCATTCTTATATTTTTTAGCTTCAAAGCTTCACATTTAGCAGCTTCATGCTTGCTCGATCCATCTAGGAGTATGATATATGCAAGACACATATTCAAAGTTAATCCAACAAACAATATCCTGGTTTATAAAGTTGTCTAAAAATTCTAACTCAATTTCTATTTTAGTAATTTTTAATGTAAATTCAAATACTCCGTGTATTATATTGCTCTGTGATATTCTATACACAGAAGATATTTCTTTGAGAATATACGGTGATAAAATTTATTTATTATCTTGTCTTCTAGACATTTAATACAAAGCTTCAATCTATCGTTTATAGAGTATTATTATATCTTGGCCTTATACTCATTCTAGAGAGTAATTGGAAAATATATATCATGGGTTTACTACACTTGAATGGTAGTCAAATATCCTTCATGGATTTAATAATGACCATAACAAATAATTCTACTATTCAAAGTAATTTCACGATATTTTTTCTTGATGAATGTATGCATATATCATTATATAGATAAATCATGTGCATATACGTTTACTGTACGTAAACAAGTAGCAAGGTGCAAAAATACAATGAATGGTTATTCAAAATATTTTTAGAAGCATTCTAGCATTTTTCATGGTTATGGTACATGAAAAAATTCAGAATTAGTACCAAGTGTCCATTCATTGCAAAAATTTATTATACTAGAAAAAACAAATGAGCCTCTCAAAGGTGATAAGCCTAAGGTATTCAGGTACTGCAAGACCTATGCATAATAATTCTGCAAGAAGTTTAGGCCTAATTATTAAATTTTAGATTTATAGATCTTTTCTTCCTTCTAGGATTGTTTAAGATTTTTCGGAATCGTAGCCAAATTCTCCGCCCTGTTTTCACTCTCACTAACCCGACAAAAACCATTGAGGCAACCTTTATTTGGCATGGTGGACTGCTAGCCGAGAAGTGCGGAGGCGACCGTGCAACATAAATGATTTGTGACCAGCTGCCGTCAGCATTAATCTTAGAGAGGGCATGCACACCCTGTTTCGTGATGCAATTTCGGCGGCAGGCAATCACAGTAGCTGTGGCATACAGGCTGTTGGTCATGACGGATGGCCAGATTGGAATGCCAGTACGGATGGCTTGTCTTCTGGCAGCACAGGATAACTCGTGTGCGGACGAGTAGCATCTTGCGCGCGGTCCTGCTGGTAGCTCGCATGCGGACGGGCAATAGCCGGTAGATGGATTCATACAACATGGTGTTCTAGGCTCCTGGCCATAATAGATGTTGGTTTGTTTGTCAGTTTGCTTGAGTTCAACTTCTCCAGTGAGTCGGCTTCGTTCTTCATCAATTGACATAGCATGGACCCGTGATTGATATTTGCCGTATGTCTCATGCGGGAGAAACGACGACAGATACAAGCTACGAGCTCGGCTTCTATGTCATGCAAATCAACATTGTTCTCCACAAAGTTGCTAGATGTCATGCATGTCGTCCATGCAAGGACAATTTCAAATCACGTGTGCCATTGCTTGGCTTCATGCCATGACCTTCACGGCATAAAGGAAAAAACATGTAGATTGAACCATCATGAACCTTCTGTGGTTCGATCCTTTAGATCAACGAGGTTGCTTCAGGCCTAATGCTAAATCCCATTACGTATCCATGCATATGTACATAAAACTATGCACTTGTATACAAATAAAATAAAAGACCAGTTAGACCGGCTTGGACTTATGATCTGCCAGATGCAATTCTTTCGTACCATGTAAAGGATGTCAATTTGATCTATGTCATATGTCGCGTAGGACAATGGTTAATAGATACATACCGCGTAGGGCGTTTGACACTGTCGTAGACCTGCCTGCTTGACGACGATGGTACATGTCAATGCGGGGCAGATTAGAAGTACATAGAGATAGCAGATCCATTCCGCTAACAACGTCAGGATGTCAACGTCGTTGAAGTGGTCGTGGCAGGGACGTCAGCATGAGCGTTGACGTCGAAGGTCAGCGGTGTCTTCAACGGTGACGTCGACGAAGAGCTTGTCGTGCTGATAATGTGTTATAATACATGTTGCCAGCGGTTAGGACCTTCCACTCTCCGTCTCTCTCGATCAATATAGTAGATAAAAGTAGAACAAGTAGACACGAGATGTAGAGAGACTATTCCTTATTTTTTCTCTGAATATTGGTGATTACAACATACAACTCCCACGTATATATAGTCCTGCTAAAGTCTAAGAGTTTTGGTAAGAGCCCACATACAAATAGACTAGGATTAGAATTCCTCTTTCTCCTTTTCTTCTAGGGTAGAGTCCGTATGTTTTACAATAATTTTATCTTTCAAAATCTGCCTGTCCACCAATGATTGTGCGCTTTTTTTTTTTCAACTTCACACCCTTCAGTCGGAGCGATTTATCCGTGGTCATGATCATGAACCAACCTCCGTTCAATTTCCTCATTTTTATATATATTTTTCTGTATCACATTTTATTTTCTAACTTTGTTATTGCCTTCCATTTGTGTTACCTTCTATTCTTTGTTTACTATTCTATCCATTGCTTGTCAACATACTTTAACATTTTTTTATGTTGAAAAATTTAATCAGAATGAGTTACATTGACAAATTGTGCGAGATAAGTTGTGTGTAAATTTGAAACATGTTGGAGAAAAATAACTTACATATAAAAGTTATGTCTTAGAATGGACCTTCAGACGGCTGGACCAACCAGGGAAACATGCATGAGCACAGAGCTAGGTTGTGCTTATGACAAACAGATCCCAATGCATTGGAAGAAAACGTAGCACAACTTCAGTGTGAACTCATGCCATCTTTTGTCGCCAACAAAACATGTATGCCAGATAATTGGCTATAGTTATTTTGGACATTGGATTGGCAGGGAAGGAAAACATGTTTTGGGGATGGGAGCACGAAGCTATGTGATCATGCTATTCTACCTTTGATAGCACAAGAAATCACTAGAATGAACTGTTTTACATGGCAATGTGATTTAGTCTTTGAAAGTGTCGCCGGTTGGATCATCTTCCTCTTCCATATTTGCTTGCTTTTTGCTCATGGTCTTGAATTGGGCTTCTTCTTGGTTTGGGTTATGAGAGTAACAACTACCAATTCTGTTGCCATGATCAGCGAGCACCGCTCAAATTTGGGCTTGAAGTTGAACTTTTCTTGGGTCCCATTGATAGCGAATTGAATTTCTCCGGCTCCAACATCAATGTGTGCATTTGTGGTGCTAAGGAATGGTCTCCCGAGGATGACTGGAGTCTTCTTGTCTACTTTCATATCAAGTACCACGAAATCCACAGGGATGAAGGATCTTAATGGGGATGTTTTCAGCTATCCCTGCTGGATAGCGGACTGACTAATCCGCCAACTGCAAGCATATTGATGTAGGGAACAAAATAGTGTGATTAAGTTCATCGAACACTACCTTTGGCATGACACTGACGCTTGCTCCCAAGTTGCACAGTGCATGCTCGAAGTGATGTGTCACAATGGAGCAGTCAATTGTGGGACACCCAGGGTCCTTCTTCTTTTCCGGTAGTTGGTTTAGTATGCCCACGCTGCATTCTTCAGTTAGTTTGATTACCTCTTTTGTGGGCAGTAGCCGTTTGAGGTTGAGGATGTCTCTCAGGTACTTGGCATAGGTTGGAACCTACATTGCATCAAGTAGTGGAATATTGACATATAATTGACGAATTACCTCAACGAATTTCCCGAATTGTTCATCGGTTGTTGGTTTCCTTGTTCATGGAAAAGACAGCAATATGTTTGTGTCATAGAACTCATGTGGAGCTGTCTTTTCCATGGAACTTTGTCGTATCTTCTTTTGATGGTGGCTCTTCTTCTTCTTCTTCTTCTTCGTCATCTTCCTTGTCCTTTCTTGCATTCTTCCCTGTCGTGTCAGGATATGGTGGATCGCGAGTGGTCTTGCCCCCTCTTGTGGTCACCGCATTTACATTTAAGGTATTGCAAGAATTTACAGAGGACGGAATACTGGCAGAAATTTGAGCTATTTGGGACTCTAATATTTTATTAAAGTTCAATTGATCCTTAATAGAAGAAGAAAGAGTATCCATTTTACTAGTTAATGATTTAAGAGCCTTGTCATTTGCTAACAATCTTTTATTCATACTTTCATTAATTTTAGCTTGATTCATGACAAGATCTTTAAGTGTACGCCAATTGGATTTACTACTTTCATTACCTTGGCCTTGGAAGCATGAAGTCATTCCTCCTTGTTGAGGGTGCCCATTGTTGATGGCGTAGGCAACTTCGTAGCTTGCATCTTTCACCTCGCACCATTGGTGTGTTTCAATTGCAAGTGCATAGGCGTATTGTTGGATAACCTCTCGATCTTTCTTCATTCGTCCACTTTCTTCATCAAGAGTTCCATCTTTTGAGAGATGGCATCTACCTTTTCAATGTTGTTCATGGCTCTCTTCTTGGGTTGAGGTCGTTCTCCACTCCATTATTGATTCGTCACTATATTCTCGATGAGATTCTGGCTTGTGTGACAGTGAGGGAGGTGAACGCTCCTCTTGCAGCGGCATGAAGGTGGCTACGGGGTATTAGAGTTAGCCCATGGTAAAAACCTTGAATCAGAAGCCATTCCTTAATTCCATGATGTGGACACTCTCAAATGTACTCCTAGAGACGTTCACATGCTTCGGGAATAATCTCTTCTGCTTGTTGTTGGACGCTTCAAATTTTGGTCTGCAGAGCAGATGTCTTGCCCATTGGAAAGAATTTCTTGAGAAATGCACTAGCACATCTTCTCCAAGTATTGACACCATTAGGCTGAGCGTAAAACCATTGCTTCACCTTCCCAAGCAAGGGGAATGGGCATAAGCGAAGATGAATGCCATCGATTGTGACTCCTGTGATGGCAATAGTGCCACACACCTCGAGGAAGTGTTGGAGATGTGCATTTGCATCCTCAAGTGGCTTCCCACAAAATGTATTGGCTTGCACCATAGTGATTAGTGTCGGCTTAAGCTCAAAGTCGACTTCTTCTACCTCCACCCTTGGTCCCATGGCTATATGAGCGGCTGAGGGGGCTGAGAAGTCGGCAATTGATGCATTGGCCATTGACTGTTTATGTGTTGGTGCAAATCCTCCTTTATTGAGTGAATTCAATAGTGTAGTTGCCTTTGAATTGGAATTCACTCACGCTGCCTAGCTTCACGATAAAGAGAAACAAAGGCAGCGGATAAACCCCTCTACGGCTAATTGGTACTAAATTGATGATCGATTCCGGATTCGTTCGTACTAAAATTTCTAGGCTATGCTTTACTCGGCAACGGTGCTAGAAATGCTTGTTGACACTATTTAACGTAACTACCAAAGATGGGGTATTGAACTACCTTAGGCAACGACGCAAGAAATGTCTAGGGGTAATTCTTATAACTATTGGATAATTCTACAAGCGCATAGATTATACTGATGTAGCACTTCCATGACTTCCACCTATGCAAGCATACTAACATTGTTCGATATGGTGCCAGTGTTGTCAGAAAAAATGAAAACAAAATAACTTATTAGCTCACATCACATTGACAAAAGTAGCAGACCAGGGCAATTGGGCATTTACATGTTTTTAGTAGCTGGCAGGCGACGTCACACCAGCTGGCAGCAGCATCAGCGTGTAGTCAAAAAGGGAGTAATATAACTGGATCGAGTTCGGTCGGCATCAGATAGTGTGATAATAAAACTCGATCGACGGCGACCACACACTTGACTCATACAGCCATCTAAACCGCCCCATCAACATCCCCAACCTGTGAGATGTCATGTCTCGCTCGAGAGGAAAACGGCCGGCAAACTTGAGTCACAACGACGGCATGCAGTTTAGTTTCATCTGAACTGACGACCTGATCCGAATTTGTCCTCGTCGCCGCCGCAGGCCGCCATTGTCGCCTGCTTTAATCATGATGTTCGTTTCTTACACGCGCGCGCCGCATCCTCAGACGTATATATAATAAATGCGTCAATGACGGTGATTGTATATAGGGTATGTATGTCCGATTATTATAGGAGCAATAAAAATAACATTCTGCAAGCCATACATGCCCTGCCTGTCTGAATTTTATTTTTTTCAGAATTTCCATGTCTGTCTGATGAAGCTATACCATCTCTGTTAGAGATGCAAGAGGCCAACAGGGCCGGGCTGCGCACAGCCTGCACCACTCGGTGCTGCTTTTATGTGGGCTGTGCGGACGCCTACCACAGTTCAGCCTACTGGCTCCTGGGCCCTGGCAGGTCTAGCAGCGGACGATGCCTTTAAAGCCCAGTTCAGCCCACTGGCTCCTCAGTTGCAGCAAAATGAATGAGCTGCACACATCACATGCATCTCCTGTGGTTACAATTACAAGTACAAGCTGCACATAATGGATTGGTAACAACAAGCCGATAGACTGGGTAAATTACAATTGATGGAAAATCACCTGCCACGGTATTAATACTAGGGATGGTTTTCTAAAAAAAAAAAAAACAAAGTTGTAATGAAGTCAGCATCCGTGAAGCAAAAGATGTATGTTGACAACACTTCTAATGGATGCCTCAAACTACTGTTCATGCAAAGGCCATGGACCCATGCACTTGTGTGCGTAGTTATATTACTGGCTTCCAAGATTGAAATTTTTTTTAGAGTTCTAGGGCAATAAGCCCTGGCCTTTCAACATTAATCAAAAGACCATAGTACGGTTTACAGCTCCTGGGTTCCACAATTCTCCAACACTTGACTTTAACCAAAGCCAAGGCAAAAAAAACGACTCATCTAGCCTGGGAAAATTTTACCTCGACATAACAAACAGAAAACCAGATGACAACCCCACCAAGCACTATCCTATTACAGAATCACATCAAACATTCATCTACCTTGCTCCACCATGCGCCCATGGGTTTCACCTTCTCGCCAGCAGGATGGCCTTGGTGATCCAGCATCTTTTCTTCCAGGCTTCTTATGTGCTTGAGGCTTCTCTTCCAGGCTTTGGAGGGAGCCAGTGAACCATCTTTCCAGCCATCTTTAGCTTTGTCAGGTAAATCTTCATTATCTCCTTTTCCTCCGGGCAAATTATCATCCAGTTGTTCAGGGTTCCATGAACCATATATATGAGAGTGTCCATACCCGTCCATCCAGACCTCTGAAAACATAACTCTCCTGAGTTTCCAAACACCATAGAAACATTCTTTTTACTGCTCAACCATAGTTTACCTATGCTTAACGTATCCCTACCTATATGAATGTTCATAATTTCATATATCATTTCCCACATTCTACTCGCTACTACACAGTCAAAAAACAGATGTTGACATGATTCTTTTTCATCACAAAACAGACAAGATTCATCCTCTACTTTTCTCCTTTTACCCATTGTCTCTGGTCAAAGTTCTATTGTGTATCAATAACCAGAGAAACATATGTACCCTGGGAGGAATCTTTACTCTCCACATAGGAGACACATGGACTTGCTTGATACCCCTAAAGCTAATAACCTTGTACAAAGAATGTGAAGAGTAAACACCATTGGATGTAAAGGTCCAAATCATATTATCCTCCTCGTCTGATAACTGTAAAGTAGCAGCTAATTCAAGAACCTCTAACCAAGATCTAAACATATCCTCATCAAAAGTTCTTCTAAAAGTACACTTTAAATTGCTTCCATCCCATAACTCAGCAATGGTCTTATTTTGTTCATTAATATTCTAAATATTGGCCAAAACTGTATGGCTAAGCTAGAGGTGCCTAGCCACACGTCTTCCCAGAATCTAACTTTTTTACCATTACCTAATTTCCACACATAACCCAACTTAGCAGCCTGAATAGCCCACACAAAACCTTTGAAAAAATTAGAAGACTGAGTTGTTTTGGAGAGAAAAATATTAGGTTTGTTGGTTTCATACTTGTAGTCAATTAGCTCTCTCTAGAGCTTGTTTCTATCACTATTATAACCTTTAAGCCATGAAGCAAGTAAAGAAATATTTAGGTCTCTTAGATTGGGAATTCCTAGACCCCCATGCTCTTTATCCATAGAAACTAATCCCTAGTTAGCCAAATGATATCTATCTCTATTCTCCTCGTCATTCCAGAGAAAGTTTCCCATGTGAGTGTTTAGAATCTTTAGAGCCCACTTTGTAAATTTAATGAAGGATAAGAGGTATATGGGAATGCTTGCTAAGCAGGATTTGATTGAGTAACTCTAGCAGCTAGAGAGAGAAGCCTCCCTCTCCACCCAGCTATTCTTTTCATAATCTTATCCACCAAAGGTTGGATGTCGTCTCTAGACAAGGCCTCAAAATACAGAGATATACCAAAATACTTAATTGAGAAACTTCCTATAGGACATGACATTATATGAGCTAAATTATGTACTGCCTCTTGCTCTAGATTTATAGGAATCATTTCACTTTTGTGGAAGTTAATTCTCATGCCAGAGATTTGTTCATACCACATCAAAATGCTTTTTAGATTTTCTAACTTAGACTCCTCTGCCTTAGAAAACAAAATTGTATCATTGGCATACTGTAGAGCTACTATACCTCCAGGTTTGAAATTTGTGAGGAGACCAAAGATTATCCCTCTATCAGTTGCTTTTTGAAGCATTCAAGATAAACCATCCCCAACTAGGTTGAAGAGGAAGGGGGATAGAGGGTCTCCTTGTCTTAGCCCCTTTCCTGGTTTGAAGTAGGAGCTCTCTTCACCATTAACAATTATACCTATAGAGCCACCTATCACTATCTATTTAATCCACTTTATACGAAGTGGATGAAACCCTCTCCCTTCTAACATATCAAATAGAAAGCGCCAAGAAACCCTATCATACGGTTTTTCATAGTCTAACTTTAAGAAAATGCCTGGCTCCCCACTTTTATGAATGCTAAATGCTATGGACTAGCTCATGAGCTACAACTACGCTCTCTAGGATATACCTACCTTTGATAAAAGCAGATTGGCTAGCTGCTACAATTCTTTGAACCACAGAAGAGAGTCTAATAGTAAGCAATTTTGAAAAATCTTAAAGCTACAGTTTAACAGACTAATGGGTCTGAAGTGCTTCATATTTGAGGCATCTCCTACTTTAGGTATCAAAGTAACTAGAGCGTAGTTAAGTCTTTCTAAACTTAGCTCTCCCCTATGTAGATCATGAAACATGTTCACTAAATCTATTTTGATCAGATTCCAAAATTTCTGGTAAAAAAGAAAACTAAGACCATCAGGGCCAGGGGCCCCTCCTGCATAACTGTTGAACACAGCCTCTTTGATTTCAGCCTCTGTGAAAGGTGCAATCAGATTATCATTTTCCTCCCTAGTGACCTTATCCTCTACCTCCCAAAAGTCTGTTGCTAAACTTATCCATGTATCAGGTTCTGCTGCAAATAGGTCTTTGGAAAAGTTAATAGCAACCCTCATCATGCCTTTCTGATCATAGACATGACCTAGAGGACTCTCCAGATACTCTATCCTTTTTTTCCTACTCCTATAGTTAGCCACTGCTTGGAAATAAGCAGTGTTTCTATCACCCTCCTTAATGTCTCTCTCTGGATCTCTTTCTAATCTTTCTTTCCTCCAGGGTCCAAATCCTGTCTAAGTCCCTCTCCACTTGATCTAGATGACTTTTTTCTTCTACACTTAGCTCCCTATTTTCTGCAAGACTTTCCAGTCTAGTGAACTCTTTTGATAACTCAACCTTTTCTTTGTTCTGAGCTGCTAGTTCATTAGCAGCCCAACCTCTTATTTTTCTCCTTAGAGCTCTAATTCTAAGTTGCTAGATGTCTATACTACTAGATAGAGAACATGGGAGGGACCAAGCTTTCTCTACCATGTCTCTAAAGCTTGCTTTCTCTAGCCACCATTTTTAAACCTTTTTTTTCCAAAACTAGCATTATCCCCAGATTCAATCACTAGAGGATAATGGTCACTTGACAATCTTTCTAGAGCCTTTACACTTGCTAGACGAAAGGCAGCTGCCCACTGATTAGAAATGAAAATCCTATCAATTCTAGCTAAAATAGGACGCTCTTGATTGTTGGTCAAAGTAAATTTTTTGTTCCTAGGGTCTAGTTCCATCAAAGCCCACTTGTCAATCCATGCGTTAAAACCATCGGTCCACTTATGGTTAAAAATGCCATTGTTTTTATCCTCACTACATCTAACTAAATTAAAATCTCCAGCCAACATTATAGGACCATCCCAAGAACTCATGACTTTCTCAAACTCATCTAGGAAAGATTGCTTTAAATCATCATATGCTGGACCATAAATGACTATGAACTTCCACACAAAACCATTATCTTTGTTTGTAAGCATAACACTAACAGAAAACTCAAGTGTATCCCCTACAATCATATTATACTTATCTTGGTTAGCCCCAACAAGAATTCCTCTTGCTGAGCCCTTGGCTTCTAAATGATGCCAATTAAAAGGTATGTTGCCAGTAAAAGATCTCAACATACCAGCTAATATGAAATTCTTTTGTCTCCATAACTCCTACCACATTAGCATGAGTATCTCTAATTCTTCCTACTAGAGCAGGAATTCTTCCAAAAGTTCCTAAACCTCTTATATTCCAAAAAAGACCTATCATTTTGATTTAACTTTTCTTTTTCCTAGTTTCTACCTTGGACCATTCTAATTCCTAGTTGTCCAGATTAATCTCAGAATTTCCATTCTGACTAGTTTGTGCACTACAATCTATAGCTACTTTTGGAGACTTAATGGTCATTCTTGAATCCACTGAAGTACTAGCACACGCTTATCACATCTACTACACATATCAGTTACTCTAGAAGCATCCAATTTAACCATAGAGTCTAACATAGGATTTCCATCTACAACATCAACACCAATATCCTTGGCGAGAGATAAAAGAGTAGATTTAGACATACATGAGGTTTGGGAGGTTTTTTGGTTATACCTGTATTTTCTTCCAGGTTCCACTTCCTCTTGAACTCCTGAGCGTTGGCAGTCACTGTCTTGCCATTGTCAATATGTCTACTGCTTCTCCTAAGAGAAAGAACAGGCCCGCATTGCTTATTTTTAACTGTCTTCTTCTATAGATTTTTGTCATAGATTTTGTCCACCATTTCCTAATTAGGTTGAGTGCACATGACCTAAGAGGTTAACAACTCATCTTCAGCTTGTTCACTATTCTGTGATTCCCCCATTCCATATCATACTGACCTCACATTGACCAACTCTGATTTGTTCATCTGCAGATCATATATCCATTCATCAGGCAAATGAACCTGTTCACTCTCTTTCTATGTCATCATGTATCCCTCCGTTTCCTGATCTGTGTCTTCCTCATCATCATCTCCATCTAATTCCATAGCTGCCAAAAGATCAGCACATTCTATTCCAAGATCACTCTGGAATTTGTTCCCACTTTCACCATACAGTAATTCTCTCCTCTTGTTTGTTCCTAGCTGAAGCTTCCGTGGCTCTCCATGATTCAGAACTATTAGCCTCTTTACTGACACTTCCTTTGGTCTCACTGAAAGTGATAGCTCTTCTCACGGAATTCCCAGCAGAGCTTGCTCCATTTTGAGGTAAAGTAGCAGATCCACCTCCTTGACATTGTCCTGCTCCCTTGGCTTGATCATTGTTCTCCTCTTCTTCTCAGTGTCAGATAAGTCACCATCCGAGGATTGTTTTCCATCTCCTCCATCCCCTCCATCACCTCCATCTCCATTAAGATCATCATCAGAGCCTATCTCTTCTTGCTCAAACCCTTCAGCAGTAAACATGATCAGATGTATATTATCCTTAAATACCAACAATCTCTCTCTTGGGATCTTGCATGACTCTCACTGAGCTATAGAAGCTATCAAACAATAGTTGCCAGTCAACTTCCACCATCCTGCTAAGACTATAGGCTACCTGATTCATGGTCTTCCAGTCCACCCATTTCGGTGGGATTCCCATGATTTGTATCCATACTTCTACTAGTTTTCCCACTAGTTCAACTTCACCATTCCAGTTACTAAGAGAAGCAACTGCCCCATTGTTGAGATCAAACACTGAAGCTCTGCTAATCACCAGCTTATCCACTCTTCTATCAAGAGGAAACCTCACAATGTACATGTAATTCTCCACTTTCTTGAGATGCCATGGCCATTCTCTATCAAACAGATCCTTCAGATTTTCTAGCAGACCTTCTTCATCAATGTTCCCCTGTTCCACTGTAATGACCCCAAAGTTGTCCATACCCAACCAATGTTTGAACCTGTCCTCAGACTCCTCCACATCAATGTAGTAGTACCCAAGCCCTTTGTTAGCACTCCCATAACAAGTAGCAGATTGCCCAGGATTCTTCCAAGTAGGACACAATTCCACAACATGGTCCTCCCTCCTGCATATGAAGCACACCTTTGGATTCTGGCATGCTGAACTGAAATGGCCCACTTGACCATAGTTGAAGCACACAACATGGGGATTGTTTTTCTTGGTAGCTTCAGATTTGTTTTTGTCCGCCTTGACCTGTTGATTACATTCTACTACAGGTGCCTCTTCTCTGGTAGCTCTATTTCCTCATTCTTGGTTAGTATTCTGGTTTTGGATTGGCCGTGGGGCTTGCGGGATTCTTCCTCTCCCCCTTCCTTGAGCACCACCACCGCGGGGGTGATTGCCAGCATAGCCGCCATGGGGAGGGTGAATTGGGGGTGGAGGTTTGGGGTAGAAGCGATACTGTGGTGGCGGTGGCTGATAGAATTGTGGCGGCGGCGGAGGCGGATGTGGGAATTAGTAGCCCCATCCCCCTCCGGCTCCCCATCCCCACTCTTCATCTCCTTCACGGGGTCTCATACCACGCCCTCTTCCTTGACCGGCCATCGTCTTCACCACTTGTGCCAAGCTCCATTTCTTTTCTTCCTTCCAATGCAGATCCACAAAGCACAGCTTCGAGGGTGGATCCTCCCAGGAATCGCTCTCTCGAACGTGGTGGAAATCTGCTGGGCTAAAGGATTTGGAGTTCCATAAGTCCCTCCGGATCCATACGAGGTCCTCTCTGCTCTTTGCCCTAACCCTAGCCTTCGACGGGGGTTGAATGCCTGGGAAGAACCGGAGCTCTCCCCAGAACTCTTGTATCTCATCGTCCCCTTCCTTGTGGCTGTTGGATCTGGGTTCGGTCGTGGCCCCCTTCTTAGCCTGCCATTGACGGGCCCTTGCCACCTGTCGGTCTCCCGTAGCACCACGCGCCTCCCTTTGCCGAGAGAGACTGACCGGCGGGACCTTCAGGAGAGGCCGCCTGACAGGTGGGGGCGATCCAGTCCACGGATTGGGGAATGTGGGGTGGTTCTCGCCGGTGGTGGATGTGCGCCGCCGTGCGCCGCCACCATCGGGGACAAAGCCTCTCTCATCTTCCGCCCTTTCTTATGTCCATCTGATTGGACAAATCTCCATGAGCCATCTTCCAAGATTGAATATATATATATACACACGACCAGATCTCTGTGTGGTAAGACAAACATGAACGCTTTGCTAAACTAATGTGCACAATGTTATATTACTGAATTTGAGAAGGTGGTGGGAAATAAGATATATATTTTTGTTATGTGCTATCTGTGGTGATTGGCCATGCTAGTATTTAGTATGCAAATATGATTTTCCACTGAATCGTTTGTGACATGTTAGCATAATGGAAGTGATGCTACATTTTCCCCATCCAACATTGATTTAACTGAAAAATATATTCAGCTATGCATGTAGCTTCAAGATTTGTGTCTGACATACGTGTAATAGCAAAACAGAAGCGTGGTGTACCGAGGGCAATGTACAATTCCATTATGAATAGCAACTTGAACATCAATTAATGTATGTCTCACCCAAGTGAATAATCCAAACAGGAGCTTGTTTGGTGCTATTAGAGAGCTGGTTTGTCTACCAAACTTCCACAAATTTGTACCATTTCAGATCCTTACTAAAACATGATCTTTTTTTGAGACCATGAATTTGATTTTAATGTAAATCATAGGAAGACACCTATAATTATTATATACTAAAATAATTTCATTTTGTGGCAGATATTGACAAGTATGCTGAGATATTTTAAGCACAGCACGCTGGCACAAGTAAGTACATTTGGCTGTTTTCCAGATGCAAGGAGGCACATTGTTATGCACACATCATAGAGTACCGATTGAAACCACAACTGTAGCACGAACTGCAGAACATGGATTTTATATGCAAGACTTGATCTGCAGAACATGGATTTTATATGCAAGACTTGGAAACCAAAGCGAAAATTCCATCTCGCCACAGCTATTTATTTATTATTTCGTTTTGCGCACATTTAAATCCATTCATCAGCGCGTTGTCATACTCATGTAGCAGCTTCAAGGTCTCTGTCCTTGAAGACACACACACTTGTCTCAACAGAAGCCAGTGGTAGTGCAGAGTGCAGTGCGCTCTATCAACAAGCTCAAAAGATTGAAGAAAGATGGGTATACCAGTCACTCTGTTACCCAGCAGCAGTCGTCAAAAGTGAATGATAAGAGGTGTTGGGTATTACACTATTATTAGACAGATAATTTACGCAGCAGACACGACCTCTGGCTCCAGTCGTCTAAACGTCCTAAATAACCTTTCCAACCTGTGACTATATGAGCGAGAACTGTAGCCACCAATTGTGGAGGATGAGGACTGACATGTGACGACTCGCGACCTGTGAGTCGTTTCAATGGAAAATGGCAAGCTCGTGCTACGACAGCAATTTCATCTGAACAGAGCGCAGGATCCCCGCTTATCGTCGCCAATGCCACCGCCAATCCGCCATCATCGCCCGCTTTTATCTACAGCACTGAAGACACCATGGTCCAATTGAACTCCATTCTTTCGGTTGTTTCTGCTGTCCAGTTTCAATGAATGGTGGCCGAAACCTGGTATCCATGACGTGTTATATGCACTGACGGCTTGTTTTTCTTTTTTTGAATTTTCAAACACCTGAATATATTTAAAAAGGCCCAAAACAGCTGATTTACAGAAGGTTTGAAGAGGAAAAAAAACACAAACACCAACATCACCGGTCGCCGCCACACCGTGCAGAGCCGTAAATGGACTCGCCTGCATCGGTGTGAGGCGCGCACCGACGAGCATCGACGTCGTCAACGCCTGGACGAAGAGAGGAGATTGCCGGTCGCCACCACACCATGCGGAGCCGTAAACGGTCTGGCCCGCATCACTGGGAGGCGCGCACCAGCTAACGTCCACGCCTGGACGAAGGGGAGGAGGGTACCGGCCTCCGCCACACCATGCGGAGCCGTAAACGGAATCGCCCGCGTTGGTGGGAGGCGCACACCGGCCGGAGTCCACGCCTAGACAGAGAGAAGGGTGCCGGCCGCCGCCACACCACGCGGAGCGGTAATCGGACTCGCCCGCGCCGAAGCGAGGCGCGCACCGGCAAGCGTCCACCCTTGGACATAGAGAGGAGGTGCCAGCCGCCGCCACACCATGCGGAACCGCTTCCGGACTAGCCCGCACTAATGGGAGGCCCACATTGGCCAGCGCCCACACCTGAAGGGAGGGGGGCGGGCAGCCGTCGGCAAGGTCGGGAGAAGAGGAAAACAAGGGACGCCTCCAAGGAGGAAATGACGTCCGCAGACGTTGTCGCCCGGGCTTTCGCCCTATCCTCAAACATCTCAGCCAAACCAACAATGATGGCAGATCTATGTCTTCCCTGCGGCCTGGCATCACCAGCAATGCCACCATGGCACCACAGGCATGCCAACACCCGGCCACCACCAGGCAACGCCACCATGGTGCCGCTGGAGCGAACCCAGCAAAAACCATGGCTGACCACACCACCATGGCATCGTCGGCGCAACCGCATCACCACCTTCGCGCACGACCGCAGCACCGCCGATGCTCCACCGCATGGAAGCACTGCGATGAGGCTAGGAGCTGCTCGGGGACGCGGTTGCATCAGCACGCAGAGCGCCGAGGTAGATGGAGCTGCGCCTGCTACCTCATGGGGACAACATGGCATGCATGACGCGACCGCGGCAAGACACGGTGCGCCACAATGGGAGAGGATGACGGGAGCTCGACCGGTGCGCGACCCCAGGTGGCCGCACGCAGGATGAAGGATGGGAGGGGAAAGGGGGGTAGCCACCAGATCCAGCCCGATGGAGTTCAGGTTCGACAGACGACCATGCTTCCACACCGTAGGAGGGGGCGCCTGCGGGAACCTGGCGCAGGTTGCGCCGCTGGCCGGCTCCCCCACGGCAGGGGGGAGAGATGGAGGTTGGGGGGCCTCAACACCGGCGGCAGCTACTGTCGAGGGGACGGATCTATGCTGTGTGATGGTGGATCCATGCCCAGGGACGGTAGATCGGGCCGTGGACCACCGGATACGAAGGCCGGGGTGGCGGCGCCATATACGGCAGCAGCTCGCGCGCGGACAGGACGAACGCCCCGCCTCCGCTCTCCTCACGGCCACCGGACTCCGGAGACGTGCTCCGGCGGCGGCAAGGAGAGGGCCCTGGGGAGGGCAGCCCGGTGGTGAGGGGCGGCTGGTTCCGCCCGAGTCGGAGACGAGCGACGCGGGCGTGGTTCCTTCGAGTCGGAGCGAGCTGAGCAGCGCCCTGCCGGCACCTTTCTTGCGGCCGCGCGGCTACCGGCGACGCGCTCAGGTGGCGGCGAGGCGAGGAGGAGCGGCGGGGATGGAGGGAGCAGCAGCGGCGGGACTAGGGTTCCGCCCGAGTCGCCCCTGCTGGAGCGACGTGAGTGGGTCTGTTTCGTCGCTTCGCACAGCAGTCCATTCTTGAGTACGAGCACTGACGGCTTGTGACTTTGTGAGTCTGAGGAGTCTGTCAAGTGTCCGACAACGAAGCTAGCTAGGAAACTATTGAATTGACCGGAGCCAGTGAAAGACCAAGACAAAGTTAGGGTAGCACCGCAGGATGGCGACAAGCAGCAGGCCCCATTTGCTCAACGGAGACCTGTACGAAGACACCAGGCGGCTGCTGACGTGAACAACCTGCATTGCTGCTGCTTCACCATGACAGACATATTACAGTTGTCTCTACAAAAGCCAGTAGTAATGGTGCAGTGGGCTTTATCAACAAGTTTACCAGCCTGAAGACGGCCGGCCGATTGGTGTGCATATATGCCTGACTACCAGTCACCCAGCAGCAGTTGGAGAGAAAATTCATCAACCAGGCTCGACCACACACCTCTTGGCTCCTGTCCTCTAAAGTCTAGACCTTCCAAAAAACCTTCCCAACCCCTGTGACGATTTGAGCTACACATGTCGCCGCCGATCATGGAGGGTGAAGACCGACATGTCGCGATCACGACCAGTGAGTCGTTACAGAGGAAAACGGCAAGCTCGTGCCACGAAAGCAGTGTTATCGGAAGAGAGGACCGGACCAGAGCATATCTTGGCCGCCGCCGCCATCGTCTCTGACACCATTGTCCGATGCTACTCAGCTCCCATTCTTTCTTTTCTTTTGGATGGATCGGTTGATTTTGTTTCTGTTGGCCAGTTTCAATGAAACACAGCATGGAACCAATATGAGTGACGTACTGCCGGCACCGAAGGGAATGCGACTTGTGATCGAGAGGAGGCCGGCTATCATACCGTTTGCCAGGCATGCCAGTGACAACGGAGCTAGAAATGAAGCTGTGAAATTGACTGGAGCCAGAGGAAGACGAGATAAAGTTAGGTCGCACTCAAGGATGGCGATCGACAAGCTAGGAACCTACAGGTTCCATTCACTTTGACCTGAAGCTGGAGAAAAATGCTGGACGGCTGCTGACCCAATGCCAGCCTGTCCTGACTGATATTCGCATCGTGCAGATCATGTTCTTCATTTTTCCTTCCATTTGCTGAAAATAAAATTGTGAGGCAGGGTCGGCAAAGCTTCCTCTTTCGTTTCAGATATATATGTACGGTTACGACAAAATCCGCAGCTATTCACTTGCAGCCAAAGCAGACCAATACTACTTACTTTAGGAGAGTTTACACCGAAGTAGCCAATTATAGACCAACTTTGCATAGTGTTCTGTAACAGGCAGGGTATGAACGTCATGGACCCAATTTCCTATACGTATAGTACACGATAGACCAACTTTGCATAGTACTCTTGCATATTCGTATTCGTTCAGAGTGATGAGACACTTTTTAATAGAGAGTGAAAAGAGTATCGTCACTTAAAAAATGGTTCATTTTGGTGGAGAGATATAGTCAAGCTTGTGCCCCAATTCAAGGAGTTTGCAAATATTCAGATAAGGGATGGAACAACCTGCTTCTTTTGGACAGATAATTGGATGTCAACAATTCTCAAAGACCAGATCCCCCACATCTTTTCATTTGTCAAGAACAAGAACTGTACAGTCAAAGTGGTTATTAACACAAACCCCATCACCAACCTGTTCAATCTCCCTCTGTCCCAGATAGCCTTCCAACAGATGGAGAATCTGCAGCAAAGTATTAGCCAGATAACTCTTGTTCAAGATGGCAGGGACTCTTGGAATTATGCTGCTGGAAACAACACCTTCAGGCCAGCATTGGCCTTCAAAAGTTTAATGGGACACCAAATCATTGAACCGGCCATCAAATGGTTATGGAAATCAAGTTGCCAACCAAAGCATAAGGTCTTCTTTTGGCTGCTGGTAAAGGATAGGCTGAGTACAAAAAACATTCTGAGAAGGAAAAGGATGCAACTTGACACATACAGCTGTGAAACTTGCATTCCAGCTCAAGAGGAGACAGTAGATCACCTATTCTGGAATTCCCCCTACGCCCAGCAGTTTTGGGGAATCATCAACATTCAAACTGTACAAATTGGTGATTCGTTTCAAAAATGCTATCAAAGATCAGCTACAAAGTCGGTTCTTCATGGTTTCTTGCATCATCATGTCTTGGACAATATGGAAGGCAAGGAATGAAATGATTTTTAACAACAATCAATGGTCCATTCAGGATTGCAGAGAATCATTCTTCAAGGACGCAAAGCTTGTCTCGCTTAGAGTCAAATCAGGACTAGTTCTCCAATTTGATCAATGGATTCAAAATCTGTAATTGAGTGTCTTTTGGGAGACATCTTCTTTACCACTTTTTTTTATATCCTAAGTGCCCTACTGAGGACAACACTTGTACTGCAATTTTATCTTCTAATAAATTCCCTGCAGGGGCCACGGTCCCTCCAGTTCCCTCAAAAAAAAAACTTATTTTATCCGACATGGGTCTACCCATCACACGGTCAAAAGTCAATGGCAACTTCACTTGAGGTATTGATAGAATTTACCTGACCAAATTCGATGCAAATTTGGTCACAATCACTTTGGTACGTTACCATCTGTTCTCATCAACATTGAGCGATACAGAAATCAAACGCAGGCAGACGTACATGTTGGAGGCAGCATAAGAACCAAGGCTTCTCATGCTCAAAACAAAGGAAATTAAACATGCACAATAAGTTTGTTTGCCGAACGTTTTTCCCCAAGAGAACATCACATCACAGGTTGGGGAAATATGGGGGATTAAATGGGTCGTTTAGACCACTGGAGCCAATAAGTTTGTGGTCTGAGTTTGGTACATAACTAAACATGGATTCACACACTGTTCTGTTCATGCAGATCATCTTGCAGAACATTCCGCATCTACTCCCAGGAATTAGCACCTGTTGTTTGTCCTTAAGCATGACACGGAACCTTGTTTTGAAAGAAAACAATCGGACATTCTATATAGCCAGTTCGATATTTGAAAGAGAAATGCGAATTGGTAACCGCATGTTTCTCAGCCTCAAAACATGCAGTTTCTGGGCCTGTGGATCCCCTCAACGCCGACGATCGACGGCCTCAACTCTCCCTTCCTAGTTCCTCTCGACTCTGATAAAAATGGAAGAGACTTAAACGTTTCTACCCCTACTTTAAAGTCTGTTTGTGATTTTGCCCTTTTTTAAAACATTATGATATTACCCCTGTAATTGTTAAATGAAGAAATACTTTATCCTTGGTCTGTTAAGCTCCTCTAATGCTGTTAACTATTGGACAAATGATGACTTTGTCCAAGCATTTTTACCCTGTTTTATTATATTATGTTTTTACCCCTATTTTTAGACAACAAGATCTCATTTTTTTGGCACAGCTTTTTTGTTTTAAGAAAAATTCAACAACATTTTAGTTAACAATCCACATAAACACAATTTAATATCAGATAATCACACACATGCATGAATTATCGGTGTTACATACCAGGGGTAAACTAAACTAGAGGTTCGTTGAAGAAAAACATGAGTAAAATCACAAAGTTTAAAAAAGAGACAAAATCACCATTAGACATTGGAATAGGGGTAGGAACACCAAAATCCCAAAATGGAGAAATTCTCCCTTTCTACCCATCCACAAGCAAGTCAGCCAAGGAGGGAACAAGTCTGATTCGATGATCCCGCCTCCATTCCCAAATCGGAGCTCGCCTGCCCGCGTCGCCGCCAGCCATGGGAATAGGGTCGCTCGAGAATGCCGCGCCGTCCGTCGAGTCCCCAGGCGTACTGGATGGAGTCTAGTGCAACCATCGCCCTAGGCTGCTCCCTCTGGCGCCACCTATTTCCTCTGCCACCGTCTCCTTAGTCTGCCGCCATTGACCTTGGCGGGCTAGCCATCCGGTTGCTGCTGCCTCTGCCACTGACCACCGGCGCGGGTGCAGGCGTCCTAGGTGATGCCGTCCTTGACGCATGCGCGGCCCACTCCAGGCTGCGTATATCAAAGATTTGTTTTATTCTGAAATGTGTGAGTAATTTGATACATTTGTGAATAATTTGACATATATTTCTCTGACATATGAAGACATGGAAATAATTTGAAAATTTGTTTGAAAATTTTGCTATATGTTTGTGTTATCCCTAAATTACATCACTGTGTTGAAGAAATTACACTAAACAAATCATTGTAAATAAATATAGTAATAATGTGGTGTAAATTTTGCTAGAAAACAGTGTACGTGCTTCCAAAAAATCTGGATGTTTTTTCTTCGAAAGCATGCATTGGCACGTGTTTTATTAAGTGGAAGTGAGAAATTTTACACACTCCAAGGAAGGACACGGCGAGGAGCCGTGCACATCCTGGAGGAACAGTAAACACAAATTGCCAACAGATGACGGAAAAGTAAAATTGTGCTAACAAAGTAACCAAATGTGCGACAAGGACAGAGGAGGGTCTGACGCGTGGTAGCGGCTCAAGGCATCACCACGCTGGCTCCGCAAAAAAATAATGGATGTTTCGAGGGGGCTAAAACACCATTCTGCTTGCAGAACCATTCATGAAGCCCGATTTTAATTCTTTTCTGACCTATATAGGGAAGAACCATGCATGCATGATATCTGCTAGGGATGCAACACATTTGGTCTCTTAAATGTCGCGATCAGCTTCCCACCCTGGAACCAGGAGCTTGAATTCTACAGAAAATGAAAGATATATAGTGACTGAGGATATTTATTCACTCGGTGCAGATCATGTTCTTCATTTTTTCCTCTATTCCCTGCAAACCACATTGGGTGGCAAGTACATCACACCTTCCTTTCGTTTCATATACTTTGACAAGTACACATGCATGTCCAGCAGAAGCAAAGAACGCACGTTTTATTGTGCAGGCCATATAGGGTTCGGACAAAATCCGCTGCTTGCAGCCAAAGCAGACGAATTATAGACCAACTTTGCATTCTTTGTTACAAAAACAATGAATGTGAATGTCTTGGATAGAAATTCGTACACTTTTAGCAGAGACTACTGAACAAAGAGTATCATCACACTTCATTTTTAATGTGCATCTTCAACACGCGTCGTGCCAATCCATCAAACGGTGAAAAGTTATATATTGGCTTGAAGTAGGGATAGAATTTACGCAACCAAAATCCAAATTTGGTTACATTACATGTACACTTAACCAGAATCCTGTTTACCTGACCAACAATCAACCTTTTGGAGTCAGCCACAGACACCAACACTTCTGGTGACAGATGTCGGGAAAAAAAAGGATTGAACGACTTAACCTGTCTTGTGTATATGCGGCTACCACGGAATGGCAGAGAGGCTATGCTCGCTACGTAAGCACATCAAATTGATTCGTCAACTAGTGACACGTACTGGACATTTTTAGTACCTTGATCCAACCCTCTCGCTAAGACCAAGCCAGCAGTCGTCAAAAGTGTATATACAGTCGCCTAAACCATCCAGTTAACCACCCTAACCTGTGATGCGATTTCCTTCCTTTTAGAGGAAACCGTCCAACTTGTGATGGGAGCTTGTCGATCGTCGTCGCCGCCGGCCGCCGTCATCACCTGCTTTATCGTTCTCGTGCAGTCAAGGCACCTTGATTTAACGTCGTTCCTATCTTTTCGGTTGAACCTCTCGTCTATCTTTTCAGTTGAACCTCGATCGTGTTTCTGCTAGTCTGCTGATCAGCTAGCTTGAAACGACATAAAGGTGGCAGAAATTAAACCAAATACTCCGGCAGTCATCCCATACGTTCGGTCAATGCAACTGCCAATGCAATGACAAAGGAGCACGGTTTGAATCTACCGGACCGGAGGAAGACGAAGACGACAAAGTTAGGTCACGCTCAAGGATGGCGACAAGCACGTCCCACTCGCCCGGAAGGAAAACCCCGGACGGTCGCCTGCTGACCTCATCTCAACCGTCCGATTTCTCAGCATGCAACCGTCCGATTCCTGCAGAACCGAGTGGTTGACTTTGGCCAATGCAACTGTGCTGCTTTTGCTGCATGCCCTCCGGCCTGTCCGCATCCATCAGAGTGCCGTGCCGCACAACACAAGAAAAATCATTGACACGTTTGCATCATCGCAATACAAACACCGAAATGAAAGTACACGTCGACCACATGAATTACGTTTACTTGCATCGAGCAAACGCAGCTTAAATACTTACCTATCCGCAGCCCTGAGCGGGTGTTTCTTCAGACAGTCCATGTTCTCGGATCCATGCATCGAGATCTGGGTCACCGATAGTATATATAGCTAGTGTTTCAGCCTTTCATCAGCACGAGGTACTGTAAAAATTTGTGGTAGCACGTATGCCCACCGCCTACCGTGCGGCGTCTAATGCAAGTCACCACCTTTTTTAAAGCCCACCACGTAGAGTACAGTACCCGCTTGCATTGCATTATTGGCCGTCAAATGCAGAAAGAAGGGTGCAACGATTTGCAGTCCTGGGAAAAGAAACCGCTGGCCTAGCTACATGTCGGTGCAACAAGAATAGTATATAGCGTATCCTATTTGCATGTCGCATACTTGCGTTAATCGTTTTGTAAAAACTCTAAAACCTCTTTTTAATGAAATACCTGGTAATAAGCACGCTCTCAAATCAAAAAGAAAAAGGTATACTGTACGGCAGAGAAGATAGATAGATATATGGATGGCGCCAACAAAATTTAGTGGTTCAAAATTAAGGGTGTGCATGTGTTCCCAAAATACTGATACACATACGAAGACGTGCTTGTGGAACATGTTTTTCTCCACATGCATGTATGTACGTACTCATCGAGGGTCCATATATATATATATATAGAGCGTCGAGTCAAAAGAAAGACCAACAGCTGACTTGGCATTTTGCATGCTTTTAATTTGTTGCTGCTGGCCGGCGCGTCCCGGCGGTGCCGTACAGGACACGGGCGGCACCTGGAGGCCACTGGCTTATTCAGCGTCCAAACCAGAAGGCCTGTCGGCGATCGTCGTCTTGTCTTGTCTCTGTGGCTGCCGCAGCAGCGAGCCGGCAAGCCGGTGACACACAAAAAATAATAAAAAACACGATCAGGTGGCGAGAGGCCCCTCACCGTACCCAACCCTGCATCAGCGAGAGAACTTTTATTTACCTCTAGCCTAGAAGTTTTGTAATTATTTCTCTCAATTCTGAAATTCGCTCCTGTAAAAGTCAAAAATCAAGACATCATGAGATGTACCGGCAGAAAGCTTTCAAAGTTTTAACCAATTAAGGTACAGTCGTTCGGCGCCGGGTATGTTGACGCGATGACGCTTGGATCGCTTGCGGGTTATAACCCCACCGTGGAGACGGCCAGCTGGTCGGTGGGGGCGTGTCCCTGTGCAACGTATATGTGCAGAGCAGAGTACATATAACGCACGGCATGCAGCAGCTAAAGATATATAGTAGATTTGTCAACAAAACCAAGCTGGTAGGTAGAACGGATCTATCAGATTGAGAAAGCAGCAGGCAGCAACACGGTCTCGCACCGCAATAAACCACTGCATCGGCTCTTACGCTGAAACACGAGCAAGACGACGGTGCATCCTGCTAAGCTCCTCAGGTGCTGATTTTATTTCTCATCCGCATCACAATCACAAGACACCTGTTTCTCCTTCCAGAGTGTGCGCGCGCTTCGTCGACGAATCTGTCAAACTCAAACACGGCCGCCGCGCTCGCGTGGCACACATCATGTAGAAAGTTCAGACACTTTTGCCTGCCTGTGTTGGGACATGGTTGCATCGATCATGCCGTGCAGAGCAGAGTGACCTACTATAGCTAGATGAAAGTTCCTCTGCTCAGAGTGCCCTACTAGCTTGATGAAAGTTCCTCTGCTCGATACGATATCCTGCGACCGGCCGGCCGAGAACGAACCTGCCACTTTGGCAGCATGCGTGCGTGCCTCCGGGCTCTTCCAATTCCACCGTGGCACGCAAATCACGGAGGAACTCTCGGCGTGGCCATTCTTCGTCTACCTGCAGATCGATAGATAGAAAGATGCTGCAGCGACGACGTCGACTCACTCAGCTGTTAGTGCCGGTTCAGACTTCAGACGAGATGTCCAGGTTGGCAGGCAGGTTTGTACTTTCAGAAACTGATCGATGATACTAGTCCCATTAAATGTTGCCCATGCTATCTTGCTCGAGACGTGATTACTCAACACAATGAAGTACTGTTCGCCACCTGCTAAAGAGTAGGAGGCTACTTGCACATTTAATTTACGAGTGACACGTAGTACGGGCTAGAAGTAGGATTAGCCAATGATGAGCAGGAACTTGTCCGGCTCGGCCCGCGGTGGTGGCGCCTGTGCGCCATGTACCTTTTGTCGTCGAAGCTCCTTCTCGAGTGACCTACTCTAGTGAAAGCTACTGTGCACATTTAAACTACGAGTGACACGTAGTAGAATTAGCAAATGATGAGCAGGAACTTGAGTCCTCTTCACGCACACTCCATGTGCGCCGTGACAAGAATCTTGTGTTGCTATTGTACCCTGTGGCCGTGCGCCGTGACAAGAATCATACGTTATATATATATATATATAAGGCTCGTTTTGGAACATATTTTAATTTTAATAACACAACTATTTTTTTAAAAAAATAACAACTAAAAAAGAGTAGCAGTAGCAATTTTACAAAAATGTTAGGATCCTATTTACAAAGACTTCCTCTGGAAGATTTTTTTTTGTAGGAATTCTGGAGAAATTTTACCAAGAGATTTGATCTCATGCAACGTTCCTTTCTTTTTTTATTATACACTCTAATCGAGTTCCTATGTTTTTTCTTTGCTTCATCTTAACGCTCAGTATTTCTCGGTTTTCCTCAAAATCCATATGTTTCAAGTTGTTAAGACATTCTATTATACTCATAGGTTTTTCTATGCATGGATATCAAAATGGTAAAGTTCTTAGTATTTGATAACGAAAGTTTATACTAAATGTTCGATGCTAAAACACTGGGACAACCCCCATCATTGGGAGAAGTTGAGAATTCTTGTTGTAGTTGCAAAGATGCTCTCAAAGTTGTCCCGCCTAGCTAGTAGCTTGGAATGCCATCCACATGTACGAGACCAAGCTAGAGAGGTACGTGACTGCGTGAATAAACAGATCAAGCGCACTACTCCCTGAGAATTCCATGCATCTTTCCACGCGCTACTGTTAAATAAGTCGTGCTGGAGCTGGACCATGGCATTGGCATCCCTACACACGCACCAACCGGCAGGGCACTCCCAAACATTTCATTTCACCTCACCAACTTGTTACTACAAACACACCCCCACAATAACTCATCGTGCACTGCCGGCACCAAACGGCTACTACATCTACGCACCACCCCGCTACCGTCCGCCATGGCCAAGAAGAGGTTCCTCCTCGCGCACAAGCTCTTCTCCGCCATGCTCTCCCCCCTCATCCACGGCCTCCGGCCGAGGTCGTCGTCATCACTAACCACAGACGTCCCCACGTGCCGTCCAGTTGTGCACCACGACGGCGCCCCTCCGGCGACGGTGCAGGACGCCGCCGCCGCGCTCGTCGTCGACGTCGACACCGCGCTGCTGCGGTCCGGCGGCGACCTGTTCGCGTACTTCATGCTGGTGGCGCTGGAGGCCGGCGGCTTCCTGCGCGGGCTGCTCCTGCTCCTGCTGTGCCCGCTGATCCGCCTGCTCGTGCCGCGCGGCGCGGCGGTGAGGACCATGGCTGCGGTGTCGTTCTGCGGCCTGCGCGCGGGCGGTGGCGGCGGGTTCCGCGCCGGCCGAGCCGTGCTCCCCAAGTGGTTCATGGAGGACGTGGCGACGGAGGCGTTCGAGGCCGTGCGCGCCGCCGCGGGGAGCGGTACTAAGGTCGTGTGCGTCACGGCCATGCCCAGGGTAATGGTGGACGGGTTCCTCCGGGAGTATCTCGGCGTGGAGACGGTTATTGCGAGGGAGATGAAGGTCGTGTGGGGGTTCTATACCGGATTCATGGAGGAGCTGCCGGAGGACGCTGCAGAGATGGTGATGAAGGCGGTGCTCGCGGCGCCGGCGGTGGAGGAGGAGGAGAGTGGTGACAAGGCGGTGGTGGGGTTCTCTGGGTCAATGGAGTTTCTTAACCATTCACTGGCACGTTGCTGCAAGGTATAGAAACCGTGGAAGAAGATGACATACTATAATTATTTACTTGGCGTCCATTTCTGCTAGATTCTCTTTTCAGTTTGACTTTGAATATTTAATTAGTTAGTAACGTTGAACAAATAAAAAAGTAGGTTACCGAACTAATTTTTTCAAGAGAAAAAAATGAGATGCTCAAAATATGCATGACTTTGAGTATGTACTTGATTACTGTCCATTTTTAACACATTAAAAGTAGGTTACTGAACTTCGAGATGTCAACACATTAAGCATACATGTTGCATTTATTACAAGTGAGCATCATGCATAACTTCTCTCTTTTTGCATGCAAGTAGCGTGCTTTATTACAAGTTAGCATCATCTCTATCTTTATTCTAATTCTACCCAAGATCTCTTTTTTTGTGAATAATTCTACCCAAGATCTCAGGTCAGGTTGTGTGCGTCCTGGCAAGCAGGCAACAGTACAAAAATACGTAGGACTAGTATTTTGTATGGCCGACAGTCTGACAGACAAAACCTACATGCGTTTGTCCTTGATGCATATCACTGTCGATGTCGTGCTCTTCATATGCAACTCAATCATTTCACATCGTCTTCCTCTCAGCTGGAATCCAAAAAAAAAATATCTACCTTCCCCCCCGAAAAGTATCTGTTCAATCTTTTCTCTGTTTTCATCCTGAATTTTGTGAGCCCTAGCTTCGATTTAAAATTCTCTTACTAAATTTCATAAACCTCTATCTAAAGTTGATGAACTTTCTTTGTATACCAACGTACGTGCAGGAAATCTTCGTGGTGAGCTCCGACGAGAAGAGCAGGTGGCGGCCGCTGTCGAAGGACAAGTACCCGAAACCCATGGTGTTCCACGACGGCCGCCTGGCGTTCCCTCCGACGGCCACCAACACCGCCGCCATGTTCGCGTGGCTGCCGTTCGGCGTCGCGCTGGGCGCCACGCGTCTCGCCGTGGCGCTGACCGTGCCGTATCGGTACTCGACGCCGATCCTGGCGGCGACGGGAATGTCGTGGCGGCTCAAGGGCTCCCGACCGGCGCTCTCCACCGTCGGCGGCCGCAGGCGCGGGCAGCTGTTCGTGTGCAACCACCGGACGCTGATCGACCCGGTCTACGTCTCGGTGGCGCTGGACCGGCAGGTGCGCGCCGTGTCCTACAGCCTGAGCCGGCTGTCGGAGCTCATCTCGCCGATCGGCCGCACCGTGCGGCTCACGCGGGACCGGGACAGCGACGGCGCCGTCATGGCGCGGCTCCTGGACCGCGGCGACCTCGTCGTCGTCTGCCCCGAAGGCACCACCTGCCGGGCGCCGTACCTGCTGCGGTTCAGCCCGCTGTTCGCCGAGCTCAGCGACGACGTCGTCCCCGTGGGCATCGCCGTTGAGACGTCCATGTTCTACGCCACCACCGCCGGCGGGCTCAAGTGCTTCGACCCGCTCTACTACATGGTGAACCCCAGGATGTGCTACACCGTGCAGTTTTTGGAGAAGGTGGACACCAGCGCCGTCAGGAGCAGGGCCGCGCTCAGCACCGACATGGCCAACCTCGTGCAGAGGAAGATGGGGGACGCGCTCGGGTACGGATGCACCATGCTTACTAGGAAGGACAAGTACCTCATGCTTGCCGGAAACGACGGCATCGTCCGGTCAACCGGTGACAAGCAGTCGGCGTTAGCAGCAACATCTGTTACTGGCGGCACTGCCGCCGCCAATACAGGAAAGAAGAACAGGAGTACATAGAAGAACATCTGATAAGTCGAACTTATCGTTGATAATTAGCAAAAACACAACCAATAAGTAAGGGAAGAAAGAGCAGATTTCTGTCCTTGACTTTTGGTTTTAGAAGACTCTGAATGTTAGGTACATGTCGTTTTTGGTCTGTTGATCATTTGTTTTCTGCTGTTTGTTTCCTTCTTTTAAGTAGGTTTTATTTATTTATTTATTCCTAGGGATATTCATGAGATTTTTATTTTTGCGTATGTAGTATATGTAAAGAAGCGGTAGAGCTTTACCGCCTGTGGTCATTCCCTTCCCCAGACCCCGCAGTGCGGGAGCCTACGGCACTGGGTACGTCCTTTTTATGTAGTATATGTAAAGAAGCATGAACAGGCTTGTATCTCTATGGTGCTAAGTACTTGTAATAAGGTAGAAGAAGACTGCAATGTGAATTAAATAGTAAACTTGTCATTTATACATGCTCTTGTCATGATGGATGCCCTTGTAAGTCTAAAGAAACACATGTAAGCATCATCTTTTAATGCTTAACACCCTTATTTGTGGTTGTAAATGTACACGCAACCAAAAGTCAAGTTACTCCTTACCCCTTTTAGTATATAATATATAGTAACACAAAAACAGAAAAAAAATTAATTGTGTACCTTTCAAGTAGAAACCCTGCTGACGTAATCAATTTTTGCTACCTTAGCTTATTCCTAGTGATGAATCACTCATCAGTTGTTGGGATAGGACTTTCAATGACTATTATTGAAAGAGACATGCACATGGAACAAATAAGTGCAAATTAAGTTGGAAGCACAGTGACATGGGATAGTAATTATGAAAACTATATAAATACATGCTGAAAGCTACCTTCATCGAATTTAATAGTTTCTTCTTTTTAGACATCGTACGCTAGGGGCGAATTATATTTGTAAAAAACGATGGTTAACAACGGGAAAATGAGAGGAAGACAATATATAAAGTTAGCCGCCTGTTTGGCTGCTTCGATATTGAAAATTAATTTACTAGCACAAAATTAAATGGGCTACCTCTGCAATATCTTATATATGAAGCAATAGACATTTGGATGTTTGTTACATGTGGCTTATGTATGGGTCTATAGATTGCCACGGAAGAAAATAAATATCCCTGGCCGAAGGAGAATCGATTGAGCTAGCTAGCTCTACCATGTGTGTTGATGTCCTGTTGAGTTGTTTGAACCGAAGCATGGCGCATGGCGTACTTGCTTGCATTGCCCTGGCCCCGGGCCACGGCCGCTGGCTTGCTTCGCGGACCGGCAAAGCGAAGCCACCCTACCATTTACTACGACGACACCGAGATGGACCTCTGTGACGACGCTATAGTGTATGTTCCGACGGTTAATAAACCCAACAACAAAAGATGCGGCAACTTAATACCAACTCAAGTGATGAATGACGAACAAGAGGATGGACATATCACGGCGAGCTGGTGCCAGCGCCCTGTGGTCCTCAACGACCAAGAAATGCATTGCAATCTGCAATCTGCAACGGTATACATGATGTATGGCTTCTACGTACCTCAATCGTAAGAGTAACAGACGAGACAAGCCCTACAGCGGAGCGGCGGTAGCTGGTAGTACTTGCACCGTAAGCTGTGTGACCAATGCGCATCATCAGATCGGATCTGATCTGGACCGGTTCGGACCACAAGCAAACAGTACTATACTAAGTACTCCATAGGAATAAACTCCTATGCAAACACAGTACTATACTAAGTACTCCATAGGATATGGAAGCCGGGGCCTGCAACATGCAACATCAGATCGGAGTATGCAGTAGCAGTAGCTAGAACACACATTCTGCTTAAAATCCAGCACGTCCTTGGAGTGGACGACAAATAAAAGGGTATATGTTGTGTAGGAGCAATCAGAAAAAAATGAAACAATTGATACAGATGCCGGGCCTGTAGTACAACTCAAGCCGTAAATATCGAGTGCGCATATATTACCCAAGGGAATTAGGGCTAGTTTTTGATTCGCAGCCGCAGCACACCACACCGAAAATGTGGCACACCGTACGTATCTGTGTGCTTGGTTGCTGCCACGTGTCGGGTGTGCTGAAATTGTATGGCGCCGTTGGTTGTCTAGTTGTGAACCAACAGTTTCTTGTGCCGCATATTTGGTGGCACTAGAGCTAAAGGAACCAAACAGACCCAAAGTTCGTTGGGTTTATGAAATGTGAATAAGGACAGATCGGGTCGATGGATCACTTCTTTCCGGCTAGCATTTGGACCCTGAGCCAAATATGTCAATGCAATATTGCAGGTCAATCCGATCCGTCTTGAGAGAATGATCGGACAAGGTGACCCCGCACGACATTGTCCTTGGGGCATCTCCAACGGCTCCTCACACGTAGGCCTGAACATACATTCTAGACAAAATATTAGCTAAGCATGAATATTTTGATGGTCTGCCCGGTCAAAATATGTGAACGCCAGTTCGAACAAAATTATCAAAATTTCGAAGATCCATCCATTTGGACTGGGTCGGATTCTTTGCCATTAGAACCCACACACAGAAGACGAGCAAATAACTAACCCTGCGAAATAAATTTGTCGTGCAGGTATTGCTAGGTAGTCTAGTACGTGGATGGGTAGCGTGTACACCAATTAGGAACAACTTACTACGGAGGCTTTATATGCTCATGTAAACACTCTTGCCCTCTATAGGGTGATACAGAACGGCGCATTGTGTAAACCAATCCATCCTACTTAATGCAAAATTAATGCAAAATCTTTTGCGTACTTAAGAAACAAAAATTAGATAGTTAACTGCTAGCATTTGCATTTGCTTTGGCACGACCGGTCTTCATTTATTGGCGGCATGGAAATGTGGTTGAGGTCCATATGCATGGGTGACGATTGAGGGATCGGGGTTGTACATTCCCTACATTCCCTACCCCACCTGACGTCAATCATTCATCCTCCATTTAATTTTTAGCGCGTTTGCAGGACTTTGAACATGGCACTGCCGATCTAGCTAATGCTTGGAGACTAAGACCTGTGGGCTGTGGACAAGTATCCATGTCCTATATATGGGACTAAGTTCCACTCATGTCGAGTCCAGGCCCCCACCCTATTCATGACTCACATGCCATATGACACGTACGGGCCCAATACTCAACATGATCCATTATATATATATGTAAATATGATAAAAGAGAAATTATTTTCTACTCCTAGAAGAGTAGTTATTCTCATGTCTATATCTCTAGATCTAATGTATATATAATCTAATAAAGTATATGTACACGAAGTATATGATCATACTAGACCACCTATGCCAATAGTTGGTATGTACGTCAAATATGCAAGTGTATATAGAGTATATGGTTATATACTTATTTTACGCATTACAGTAGTAATTTTCTAGTAATATATTAAAAGGTATGGGCTTTGCTATATTTTCGTTACGTAAGTAAGATTTAGAGTATCTTAAAATAAATATATAAACATATTTAAGGTGATAAATGAGTATGCACCCATACACAATGTGGTTTTTTTTGAAGATGAGAGCAACTACTCCCCGAAAGTATAGAAAACTCACCATATGATAAAATCGAAAAAAACTATATTTTTTTAACAAATCTACTAGAAGAGTTGCCGATCAATTGCAGTTAAAAAGAAGAAACAGTCAGTAGCTGCCCATTTATCATAAGGGAATGAATGGCGGCGAATCCAATTAAAGGGGTAATGGTGATGATGGTAGCCGAACCATAACTGAGAGTGCTCTGAACGTATTTCCCATGGTTCTCACCGGTAGGGACAAGTACGAGTGCAAACTCTGCCCTGTCGCTATCGGATTCGGGTTCTTTGTCGAGTGTCTTGGACACTCGGCAAAAGCCGAATAACACTCGATAAAGGCTTTACAGAGTGTAACACCCTGCAAAGAACACTCGGCAACAAATTGGTCGGCAAAGGCGTCTTTGCCGAGTGTCTTTTATCGGGCACTCGGCAAAGGCTTTGCCGAGTGTCCTATACACTCGGCAAAGGCCGGCACTCGGCGAAATTAAAAATCCGAAAAAAACCTGAAAATAATAGGAAAAATTTTTTAAATCCGAGGAGGGGCCCACCGCCAAGTCGCGGCATTTTTCACGCTAAAATCGCGCGCTTCGCGTCCGGTGGGATTCGAACTCGTGACGTCTCTCTCGCGTGTCTCCTGCCTTAACCACTGCACGACTCTGTCACATGTGTCTATAACTAGTTTTATTTTCTCATATCCTATACTAAACGGAGAGTAATTAGCTTGTTTGAGGGCTTAAACGAATTCAAATCCAAAAGTGGTCGAACTAATATTTCATAACTTTTCGAGACCTACACTTTTCGTTTAGGAAGTTTTTTCATCCGAGGTCTTTTATAAAATTTGAATTTTAAATTTAAGACATTCACACGTAGGTTTAGCATGGCAAGATAAACTAAAATGAAAAAGTTATCAACTATAAAGTTTTATAACTTTTTAAGATGTACAAACTTTGTTTTGGATGTTTTTTCATCCGAGGTCATATACGAAATTTGAATTTTGAATTTTGAAATTCAGGCGTAGGTTTAGCATGGCAAGATAAACTCAAATGAAAAAAATTTGAACTATAACATTTCATAACTTATCAAGATCTATAAACTTTGTGTTGGTTGTTTGATCATTTATTTATCCAATGTAGTGGTTCTAACATAATTCATAATTCTTATATATCTTCTCTAATAGTTTATGAAACTATTAGTGAGATGTAGATTTTATAAATAACATTATTATCGATTTGTGAAATAAAAAAATGACCAATATAAATTTTATAGATCCTAAAAAGTTATACAACTTTGTAGTAGAAAATTTTTTCATTTGAATTCATTTAGTGTCCCGAAATATAATATTAAAAATATCTTTACCGAGTGCCAACAGGAAGACACTCGGCAAAGAGCTCTTTGCCGAGTGCGTGAATTTTGGCACTCGGCAAAGGGGTCTTTGCCGAGTGCCTTCCTATTGGCACTCGGTAAAGAACAGACTTTGCCGAGTGTCTTACTGTTGGCACTCGGCAAAGATCTGGGACTCGGCAAAAACTCTTTGTCGAGTGCCCGATATTTTCTCACTCGGCAAAATTTGCGGCACTCGACAAAGCCCTCGTTTCCCGTAGTGCGTGGGGACTTGGCAATCACGGAAGCATCTTGGCCCAAAGTAGACTACTGTAAACCTGCTGCAGACAGAATAAGGTACTTCCTACGTAAATACGTGCCGTTGCATTGTCTCAACATTACGGCATGCAACTACGTACATTATTATTGCAGGCGCTAGTGTGCAGGACATAAGAAATGTGGATGGACCACTACACCTGTTGTAAACTGAGCGATATATACCTTTCACCTCCCAAATATGAATGAATTAATATTGCCAACAAATATATGTAACACTAGCTAGCTTTCTCATCCCTTCAGTTCAAACATGGTCTACAATGTCCTTTTTTTGGATTTACAAAATAACATGAGATGTATCAGAAGCCCATAGTCCCATAACCATCGTGTTGTTGGTAGTTTCATAGAGACAAGCCAGACAGGTGTGTAGGAGCGACTATGTGGAATCCCACAAGTATTATTGTCTCATCTCTATCTTGAAATCTTCAAAATTTACTGGAATGTATTTATGCCTGGAGGACAAGTATGTACATCCAAAGTGGACTATCACTGATCCAACCTACATCGCAATAGATCTAGTTTTAGGATCGGAGGAGCCAACCACTCTGCGCTCAAATAAATTAAAGACTCATCAAGACCGTCTGTGTTGCAGAAAAGAAAACAAAAGAAAAACTCTCAAATTGCGTTGGTCCACTGAACATGGTCCAGGCAGAGGAACAAGCGATTCAATGCGCAGCACTCAACTACACAAGTTAACTAATAATGCCCATGATTGATCTTGTTATCGCATTTCAGATTAACTGAACTGCTACCACATGTCCACATAATAGAGCAACGCACCCACAGCATGCAAGGTACTACAAAAGATAGAAAATGCCACCTTGAATTGGTGATGATATTTTTGTCATGCACTGTACTTGCACTTAGAGTTTATGTCATATAAGTCTACCAGCCCTCACAGCGCTTAGAAGCTTTTGTCAAATGAAATCGTTTTTTAATCGAGATTGCAGTCTTTAAGAATAACTGTATTTTCATTCTAACATGCAATCTTTCAGAAAATTTATGAGCCTCCTATCCCTTATTTCCAGCAAAAAGGGGCAAAAAAATATTTTCAGTGTCTTTCTTCATCTCTCCAGACGTCATGACCCATTAACATAAGACGAGTATAAGCCCTCCAGCCCAACCATTGCCTAGAACGAAGATAAAAGTCGCGATGCTATCAGGCCCATTAAAATCTGTATCTCAGATGAAGGCCCCGTACACTCTTTGTGATGTAGCCCAAGCGAGCCGTTCACTTCTTATTACAGATCCTTGTGGCACAGAGATTTGTAGCCCATATACATTGGTGGCCCACTAAGAGAACTGGTTTCGTTGAAATTTTTTGCGCCTAAGCCTAATGGGGCATTGCATTGCGAATATAAGTCTACCAGCCTGGCCCATATACGGATGATCCACGTTGTAGGACTCATGGATCACGAATATCCAATAGGCCCACGAATTTAGCCCACCGTGTCACAGGATCAGGAACACGTGGTTTTTTTTCTCAAAGAAAAAACACGTGGTTCTTTTTTTTTCATTTCATTCAGCGGTTCTCCCGTCTGTATCGCAGATGAAATTTCAAAAACATAAAATGTGGATACTGTATTAATGAAGAGGAATGCAGCATCACGATTGCATTGCCGTTGAACAACTTATTTCCTGCTGGATTTTATGTTTTTTTTTCTGCTGATCTACGAAGCTGAGGACCGTGTTCGTGGCACATTCAGATTTATTTCAACATTCTTGCAGCTCCTCGAAAGAGGACATGTCAATTAGCAAACAAAAATTAAAAGTCAATTATTACTGTACTTCCTTGGCCACAGCACGAAGCGGCGTCGCCATGGACAGCACCAGCCCAAACTGCTCCGCCATGTCAATGCCGACGCCGCCGTCTCCCCCACCAGCTCTGCCATTATCATCAGCAACCGCCCACTGAAAACGATGCAGCAATGAGGCGAGCATGAGGTGCAGCATCCTCTCGGCCAGGGGCAACCCCAGGCAGATCCGTCTCCCAGCGCCGAATGGGATGAGCTCAAAGCTATTCCCAAAGAACCCAACGTCGTCCCTGCCGACGAACCTATCCGGCACGAACTCGCCAGCATCATCGCCCCACGCCTTCGCCGTCCGGCAGATCGCCCAGATGTTCACGTACACCGTCGTTCCTTCCGGGATCCTGTATCCATGGACCTCCACTGTCGCCTCCGCCTTGTTCAGGCTGATCGGAACCGTCGAGTGCAGACGGAGTGTCTCCTTCACCACGGCCTGGAGGTACGGGAGTTGGCCCATGTCGGACTCGGCAACGTGCGGCCTTTCGCCGATGACTCGTCGCAGCTCGTCTTGCACCTTCGCCATGCACCGTGGGTGCAGCAGAAGCTCCGCCATTGCCCACTCTATCGTGCTTGTCGTCGACCCACTTCCGGCGACGAGCAAGTCCATGAACATTCCTCTCATGGCCGCCTGGTCCATCACCCACCCATCTGTCCCATCCACCTGCCGGTCCTCCATGTCAAGCGCGGCGTCGAGCAAGTCATTCCTCCGAGGCTCGCCGGCGGTGCGTCCACGCCGCCGCAGGTCTATCTGTTTGTCGATCACGCCGTATGACCACGTGACGAGCTTCTCCATCCGGCGCCGCACGCCAAGCACGTCGGCGGCCACCAGCGCCGGGAAGTAGTCGGACACGTTCGGTGTCCCGGCCACCACCACGGCCTCCCGCACCACGTCCCTTAGCTCGCGCGCGGTGGCCAGGTCCAGGTCCTCCGAGAACATGCTCCGCCACAGCACGCCTGCGACCGCCGGGAACACTGCGGACGCTACGGCCACCGTCGTCCCACCTCTGGCCGCCTCCGACACGGTACGCGTGAGCTCGCGTGCCTTCTCCTCCCGCTCGGCGCACTGCGCGATGATGGAGTTGGCATGGTGGCCGCACGCGTGCCACGCGTCCATGCCGCCGCGCCCGGCGAGGTCGGCGTTGTGCACGTGGAGGATCTCTTTGGCGATGGCGTTGGACGAGGCCACCACGGCGCGGACGCCACCGAGGCGGATCGACACGAGCGGGCCGTAGCGGTAAGCGAGGCGTGCGAACACTCTGTGCGGGCCGTCCCTGCCGAGGTTGTGGAGGTTGCCGATGATGGGCAGCCTGCGAGGGCCGGGAGGTAGGCGGCGGCGCGCATCGATGAGCGGCTGGAAGATGTAGGTGGTTATGAAAGTAAGGAGAAGCGAGGAAATGCATACGAGGAACAAAGCCATGGTCTTGCTGTGTTCAGCACTGTGTAGGTTGCTCAAAGATCTGTACTAGCTTTTGTCTGAGTGCTTCTATATATGATATTTTCCTTTATCACAAATACATCATGCTAAATATATCATTATATTGGTGTTGTCGGTGTCAAAGTGCAGAATTCAGTGTCGTGCTAACCTGTTCAAGAAGAAGGTGGCTGACAGCCCAGACTGCCAATTCCGTGGAGCCCCTGAAACCACGGATCACATCCTCCTCCACTGCACTTTTGCGAAGAACTTCTGGGAGATCGGGGCTTAACTATCGCAGTTGATCTCACCTGCAAGTCCATTCAGGATTTTCCTAAAATTCAGACGCTTCTCAAGAAGCAATACAGTGCCTTTGTTGCCCTATGCTGTTGGCAGCATTGGAAAAGAAGAAATGCCCTCGTTTTCAGAAATGAATCTTTGAGCCTGCTGCAAACAATTCAACCTTGCCATCAGGACGCTGCTGCTTGGCGCCCAAGATTCGTGAAAAAGAAAATTTATACCTGATGCTTTGAGCAACTTCTTTCAAACGCTTTTGAGCAATTCTTTGTAAAAAGTTTTTCCTTTTGTATATTCTGCAAACAATCTTGTAAACTCCGGACAGTGGCCACTTTTGAGTAATACAAAATAAATCAGGTGGGGAATTCCCCCCCACCCCACGTTGGATGCTCAAAAAAATTCTATTGGTGTTTCTCTCTAAAAAAAGGCTTGGTACTCGCGGACGTCCGGATGGCCGTGCCTGCAGTCGTTTCTCACGTCCTTCTGCGCGTCCACGGGGGGCTGTTCCACCCCGAACGTCACCAGCATCGAGAAGAGGAGGTGGCACGGATGCCTAGACGACCCTGATGATAGGAGACACCGAGGCAACGCAGTAGAAACAAGGAGGGAGATGAGAGATCCGATCTACTTCTTAAACATCTAGATGAAGCACGTGAAATATGCATCTAAAACACTTACAAAAACACAAAACACTTTGAAAACAATTATAGAACATGCGGAACATCCACATAAAGCAATTGAAACATAAGTGTGAGACATATACACCATTCAAATAAACCCACTTGCAACATAAAACTGAATACATTGGAATCTAGAAGCAACGAATGTGTACAACCACTACAACCCATGCGACATCCTGATTTACTTTTGCAATATCTACATGAAACACTAGCAATATACCTCTAAAGCACATAAAATAAATTAAAACATATGCTTGCAACATGTGTTTTTCACCCTTCTTCCATGCGACACAATGCAAGTGCAGCCCCTTCTAGAGGCGAGTGGAGGGCGCAATGGGGACAAGTCACCATCAACCTTGGATCGCGCAGTTGGGCTGCATCTGTCACCAGTGGGTGCAGAAGGAGACAGGGACAGGCCAGCAGTGGGTGCAGGCACTGGCGGCTAGGGGCAGGAAGAAAGGGACAACCGGTTGCTCTAGATAGGCAGGGGATGGGAAGAAGCAGACGCTGTCCTACGAAAGGCACTATGGGGAGCAGAACGAGCGGATGGCCACATGTGGGGAGGTTTTTCTAAAGGGTGTTTGGATGACTAGTTTGGAGCCCTCTATTTGGAAGAATTAGAATCTACTGAATGGATGAGGCTATTTGGCTTGAAATTGGAGATTCCACAATTTTTCAAAGTGCATATATAAGCCTATCTCAAATTAATAGGATGAGTGGAGGAAATGGATTATATAGATCACCATGCTATATTTCTACTCTTAAACTTAATAAAGTTACTGAAATTATGTAACCTGTCTCAAATATGTGTCTTTACAATGAATTCAATTCCATGGATCCAAAAAAAGCGTAGATTCCGCCAATTTCTACAAAATGATACAGAGACGGAATTATCTGTCATCTCACTAGGACTCCCCTAAGTTACTTCTGTATTAATCAGTCATAAATTCGATTTTTTGAGACCAATCAAGATAGTATATGATACTTCTCATTTCAGATATTATACTTGTATAGATATTGTTAGTGGCGCTGCTTTATGTCCATGTGGTATATCTTGGATCAGGAAGTAGATACATGCTGGGACTATAAAGGAACAATGAATGATATTTGACTCTTTGGATGATGTACAGGTGCACCGGATCCAAACACAGAAACTTGACATTTCAGCATCTTGACATAATTGCTCTATAATTCATGCATGTGACGTGCCCGATTCGCACACCATGAACATTTTCATTATATTGCTACAGATGTAGCCATCTCATATAAGATCAGATACGCATCAATGATATAGGTGTGGCGTACCTGTCAGATCATTTTAATATCATCAATATGATCCACATTGACGTATGTTGTAAATAACTTGTATTTTTTTTAATGAAAATACGTGGCAACATTCTTAGTGTGCACCATCCCCTCCCTACGAATAATCTAACCAAACTCAGTTTGCTTGCATGCATATTCACTTCAATCCATATTTGTTGAGGTAAATTAATCTAAATTTCATTTCACTTCATTTTAATTTTCACACATGTGGATTGAGATAAATACATGTGAATTCAAAGAAGTCCTAGCTCAGTTGGTTTTGTTCTTTATGGTAAAACCAAGGGGGTCTAAGGGGGGCTAGCTCCACCCCCCACCCCCCCCCCCCCTACTCCTGGTGCATCAATGGAAAAATGGGGTGGGAGAGGAGAACAGAGGTGGAAGAAGGAAGAAAAATGGAGCAATAGAGATTAGGAAGAAGAGACCAACCCCCCTTTCGATCATGTACTGCATTCGCCACTGGGTCAAACCAATCCACCTAGGTTGAAGTTCTCGATTTAACATAGGACCCACCTGGGGTGAAGTTCTTGATTTAAATTGGGTGATTTTCCTAGTGCCAGGCAAACATGATGACTTCCTGAAAGGACCTTGGCTAGGTGCACTTTCACTTCGTCAATCTCAAGATTTGTTGGTCTAACTCAATTCGTTGAAGGTTCTTATAGGGGTAGCGTCTTCATGCTTGCATTCACTGTAGTGAGTGTATGCTTGCGTATACGAGGCTTGTACTAGATCTCCCAAAAAATTACTATAACTCTATTATGTTTAACATCTAGCACAAACTTAATTTATATGTAACAATATGAATCGGTCTTTCCAAATATTGTAACAAAAGTGTTCTTTAATTTTATTGTGATTCCATGACCTTATCCCCCTTTATCTCGCGTATTACATATTGCCCTCAACAAATTTCTTTGCTTACCACCAACTATATATTCTAAGAAGTATATGTAGATGTAAACCCCATGTTCAAAAGGTTTTACCAACACGAGTACAACAACTGACACCTCACACAACCAACCACATGATCGAGTCACCGTATGATCGAGTCCTCACCCTCTACAAACCATATGTTCGAGTCACAAGTTTTCAAGATATCCATGATCAAAAGAAACGAAAAATGTTGTAGTCATAACACTGATGCATGGTAAGAGAGCATGGCACAGTAAAATCACGACCATCATCAATAAGATAATCGATCAGTTACATATATATTTGGTAAATTTGATCACATACTACTAAAGCTTTTCTTGGGCTATTGCATGGAGGGGAACAACCAAAGACAGTGCTAAACCAAACCTCTCTCTCATATCCACTCCATTTTTCTCAACCCCTTCAGGTAATGTCCATCTGAATCGATGGAGCAACGAGCCAAGCATTAAATGCACCATCCTATAAGCCAGTGGTAATCCAAGGCAAATGCGCCTTCCAGCACCAAACGGAATCAAATGGAAATCCCTTCCCATAAAATTGATTTCTGTACCTAAGAATCTCTCTGGCATGAACTTATCCGGCTCGACCCAAGCATTGGGGCATCGACTAACCGCCCATATGTTGATGAGCACTTTTGCCCCCTTTGGAATTGTATAGCCCTGAATTTCCACCGTGGCTTCGGCTTCGTACGGTGGTAGTGGAACCGGAGGATGCAGCCTTAGGGTTTCTTTGACAACAGCTTGAAGATAAGGTAACTTGCTAATATCAGTCTCATCAATTTGCTGCTTGGTGCCGATGACATTCTTAAGCTCATCTTGCACTCTTCTCATTGAGTCTGGAGATTGCAGTAGCTCTGCTAGTGCACACTCAACTGTGTGGGATGTGGTCTCTCCCCCAGTGAACAAGTCCTACAAATAAAGAGAATATTTTTGAAAGAATTTTGGAACCTACAAATATGATAATCTTGCTGTGTATTAGGTGTCCTAGAATTTATATTTTTAGAAAAATAAATCATATTAGCTCTGGTCTGTTTGCTTCTTAAAAATTGATTCTAGCAATCTACAATTCATCACTAAAATATTGTAGCTGTCTTAAAGTAGTACACTTACTGTAAACAGTCCGCGGATGGTATTATGGCTCTTGTCGTTGGTGCTTTCTTCATCAACTTCTCCCTCCTTCACCAGCATCACGTCAAGCAAGTCGTTCTTGCGTGCCCGGCTGCGTTCCCTCTGCCTGATCTGCTCGTCAATGATGGCATACATCCTCTGCACCAACTTTGCCATCCTGCGGCGCACACCTTGCAGATCAGCCGGCGCTAACGCCGGAAAGAAATCCGACACGTTCGGCCCAGCGGCTAGCACCGATGCCTCGTCGACGATGTCGCTGACTTCCCTCGCCGCTGCTGGTTCAAGATCGGCGGAGAACAATGTCCGCGACAACTGGCCCAGTGCGGCGGCGTGCGCGGCGCGTCCGACGTCCACGGGTGCGCCGCGCGCCGCGTGGTCCTCGACGTGACGGACGAGCTCGGCCACCTTCTCCTGTCGGAGAGTCTGCGTGGCCTTCAACCGCCACGGCGAGAAGAGCTCGGCGGTGCACAGCCGTCGCAGGGCGCGCCACTTGTGGCGTGGCGGCAGGCAGAGCACGGAGTTGTGGCAGTGGCCGCCGGCGCGCATGGAGTCGCCGATGGACCGCGCTGCGATGTGGGCGTTGTGCGTCGTCAGGATCTCGCGCGCCATGTCCGGGGACGAGGCAACGATGGTGAGGACGGCGCCCAGGCGGAGCGTCATGAGTGGGCCATGGTGAGCCGCGAGGCGTGCGAGGGAGCGGTGTGGCAGGTAGTCTAGCTGGTGGAGGTTGCCGAGCAGCGGGAGTGGCCATGGGCCTGGTGGGAGGCGGCGGCGAGAATCACGGAGGAGCTGGAGCATATGCGAGGAGAAGACGATGAGCAGGATTGTCCATACCAAAGGGAGGAAAATCGCCATAGTTGTAGTTGACTAGTTGTAGTAGCAACCAATAACAAAGGTCTTTTTAATGGGGATTGATTCCAAAAGGTATCTTTCACTCCCTCTGTGACATGTTGAGCTACCGGAGCATCCGTGAAGCATTTTTCAAAACAAAAACATGAAAATAAAGTCATAATAGTTTAGTGAATTTTATAACATAATTGCTTTACATCATGGTCGTTAGCAAGCATGGTCTGCCTGTAACATGGGGTCCAACCAATATATTTGAAATCATTGCCAAGCAAAGCGATGTGTGGCAGACTAATAGAAGATTAAATAAGTAACAATAATAGAGTAATATTTTCACACATTTTGTTCTTCTCTAACGATGTTTATGTCTCCATGTGTCAAAACATTTGTTTTTATGTCAATATAGAATACATAAATAAATATTAATTTTTAAGTACTTACATTTTGAAATAATGATAAATTTGGCTAAAAAATATTATTTTCTATATTAGATGTAACTTGATTATATGTAAATAACATATAAAGTCAAGTCATTATTCATATAAAATGGCTCATCAAAATTTTCCCTCTCATGTTGTTAATGAGCACAAATAGAATTTTACGATGAAACGGTCAGATCCGATGCAAGCATCGAGCGAGCCTCCAAATCGGCAAGGGAGAGGGTCGGCGCCTAGACGGGGAGTGTAACGAGCTCCAGAAAGCATGATTCCCTTCCTCCGAGTGCGCACGGATCAAGAACCTGTCCGGATTCGGCGATGGGGAGATGATGGGCCGCGACGGGGCGGGGCGGGGCGGCGAGGTCGCCCGAAGAATCGCTGTGATGCCACACACATACTGAGAAAATCGCCTCCACTCTGCTTCCTTTTCTGAGCAGAGGGTTTGAGTACAAACAATGTCCAAACTGCAAAGAGGAATATCACGCCCTAACCCAATACGAAGTAACGACAGCTCATGCAACCGAAAACAACCAACAGAACAGACCGCGTGGAACCAGACGTCGCCTGAGAAAGCACGCTAATTCCAGGCGACCAGTGAATAGGAAAAGTGTGTACATTAACATACTATGGCACAACAACCTTTCCCGTGAGCTTTCTCTGCTTGTGTTTCACTTGGTTCAATTCCCATCCTTCTCTATATTTATGTCGTCATCGAACTTAATTAACAATAGGCAACGCTGGACGAGGCCACCACGTCGCTGACCAACACTAGCAGGCAGTAGCAGTCGGCGAGGCACGCGAAGACTCGGAGTGGGTCGTCCTTGCGGAGGTTGCCTATGACAGGTAGTCGGCGAGGACCGGCCGGTAGGCGGCAGTGCGCGTCGATGAGTGGCTGGAAGATGTAGCTGGTTAGGAAGGTAAGGAGAACGGAGGAGATGCATAGGAGGAAGAAAGGGCATGATCTTGTTGTGTGCAGCACTATGTACGTTCCTCTATTGTGAGCTTGCATACATGAGTTTGTTCATATCTATATCTATCTATCTATACTATAAAAGACGAAGGAATTGGGGAGCACCTATCACATATCCCATCCGTCGGATCAGACTAAATTTCCAATCCAATGGTTATCCCGGTGGAACATCCTTACCTGACAGTGTGTTTCCCTACCTCCTCTCAATTACCCTCTACCAACTGTACGTGGGCGTCGGGCCGCCTGGATCTTCCTTCTCTCCATTGTGAACTGACGCGTCTCTCTCCGTTACGAATGACATGTCGCTCCTATTCCGCCGCAAATCCATTGTCGTTTCTTCCCCTCCCGAAGCTGACTCTTCCCACCATTTCCCATAACCGCAGAGTGGGTGCAGCGGCTTGCCCTACCGGGAGGAACACGGCGTACACTCACAGCGCGAAGCGAACGGCAGCGTAGACGACCACGAACGACTCCACGGAGGCTAGGCACCACCGGCAAAGGGTCGGGTCGCCCTCGACGACGGATGCCCTCGACGATGACGGTATCACCACTCCCCACCCTGGTGTACCAGTGAAGACATGAGATGAGCCCAGAAGGACCAAGAGAAAGAAGCCCAAGAACCCAAAGACCTGCGGCCCAGAATAGATTTGCGAAATATGTAATAGCATGCCCAAGAGTGGCTAGGCCCAATACTCCGGTATATAAGGAGAGGGAGAGAGTAGAACCAGGATCATCCATTATTCAGTACCAGACTTATTGTAAACATTAAGCCGACATCCGGCCAGGCAGGCTGTTATCGAGTGGTGTTCGTGGTGTCAAGGTAGATTCCTGTCGTCGCGAGTTCGTCGGCGCCGCCGTGATCTGGTGGAGGCTGACAGTTGGTATCAGCTTGGTGGTCCAGAGGGGTGGAGTATTGGATCCGCTGTCGTCATCCTCACATGACCATTTCACGCGTCTCCAACGCTCGAAGGGGGCAATGGATCCCGTCGTCACCAAATCCATCGAAAATCTGATAGCAAAGTTCGATTTGCATTGCGATGAACTGGATCGGCGCGCTGCCGACCGCTGGGGTCAACTGGTGAAGTAGGTCGATGAAGTGGAGAGCGAGATCCAGGAGAGGGACTCCGCCGTCGACGAGCGCCTCGCCTCTCTGGAAGCTTTCGCCGCCTTCCAGTACACGGCGGTCGTGGTTGCTGATAACTGGGGAGGACAGTTCGATGACCGCCTCTATGACATCGAGCGCTGCGTCACTGACATCGAGCTCGTGCGCGCAGCCGACTACGCTGACGAGCGCGATGAGAGGGTGGAGTCGTTGGAGAAGGCTGTGAGCAGTCTGGAGGCCTGGAAGCAGCACATCGACAGCCACATCGACGACTTGCACTTCGACGTTTGCCGCTTCTCCAGGCACCACCAATCACCGCCGACGCATCCTGCGTGTCCGGCTGTGAAGGAATTGGTCGCTGCACGCCCATCTGCCGAAAGAATGACTGATTGGCCCCACGGGCACTACGACGAGATGATTGCACGTGCGCGGAACTACGGGTCAGTCACGACCCTGGTTCCAAACCTGGCCAATGGTACGTGTGTTCATCATCCTCGCCCTCCTGATCCCGATCCCCATCATTTTGGTTCCAGTTCGAGTCCCGATTGCCCTCACCACCACCATTCCCCAATACCTAACCATAGTCCACACTACCCTCCTGATCCCCAATTCCATAACCAGCTACCTCAATTAGGCCAACTTCCAAAAATCCAATTCCCAACATTCGATGGCTCCACGGCCCAATTATGGATCACCCAAGCCAATTCACATTTTGAGATGTACTTTGTAGATCCTTCTGTGCGTGTGCGAGTTGCCACATCCTATTTCACTAGTTCTGCTAAACATTGGCTTCAATCTGTTGTCCACCGTCTTACATATGTGGACTGGCAATCCTTTTGTGCTATTATTCGTGAGCGGTTTTGCTACGATCAGAACGATCAGCTTCTTCGTCAGCATTTTCAGATCAAGCAAACTTCCTCTGTCCAGGAATATATGGACAAATTCATCGATATTGTTGAACAACTAGCAGCATACACACCGAACCCTGACCGCCTTTCCTATGTTGCATGCTTCATTGATGGGTGTCGTGATGATATACGTTCTGTAGTTTTGGTTCATACTCCAGATACACTCAATGCTGCTATTTCGTTGGCTCTACTGCAGGAGGAGGCATTGGAGCCGTATCAGCGTAAGGATTATCGCCGCGGGGATTTTGGCCGTTACCCAAAGTCTGCTGCTGTTCGTGGCGTACCTCAACTGCCCCATACTCCGGGATTCCCAGGAGCCGCTGGTGCAAGAACTGATGACAAGACGATGCCTGAAGCTAGGCGTGCGGACAACCGTCGTGCGCTTGTTGATGATCGTCTAAAAGAACATTCTCATTTTTTTTATTATAAGTAATAAATCATCCCCGCCTTCAAATCAAAGTGATTGCTTAGAGTAAAACCTTACAAGAAAGGAACATAGCCCAGAATCCGCTAAGCGATAGTCCAGCTAAACAACCTGGAATCTTACAAGACCAAGAGCGGGACGCAACCCAGAGTTCAGTTCAGCGAGGAACCCAGAACCAAGACGGAGACCTGGAAGCTTATACAGACAATGATCAGCTAAGAGGGCTAACAAGACAAAAACCTGGAAGCAAACAACTTTTCCTATATGAAGCTGGTTTTTGGCAGCTCTCTCCCCATTTCCTTCTCTCAGCTATACACGAAGTTGTTGGTGAGGCTGTATTACAAACATTTTTCTAAAACTGCTTAGCTTCACATAGAAAGTATCCCATCACCTTGTTTTTTATTAAAAAAAATGCTTCACTAGTGCAGCTGTGCTGTGACAAACAAGGTAAGGAATTCAAAATGAAATTGCATTTGGTTCTTATGCCACTTTTCGAAAAAATAGTTTATTCCTCATTAAATTCTTTTTTAAATAGCTTCAGTAGTGGAGCTGTGCTGTGACAAACAGAGTAATAAATTTAGCCGTTGACAAACGCAATTAAATAGGTATAGCACTATAGCTACAATGGAGAAGGTTCTCCTCGCCGTGGCCGTGGTGGTCGTCATCTTCTACAAGCTCAAGTGTTTGTTCCTCAGCAGGCCAAATCTTACGCTGCCCCCAGGGCCATGGGCGCGCGCTGCCATTGATAGGCAGCATGCACCACCTCGTTAGCAACCCATTGCCGTACAGGGCAATGCTCGACCTCGCGAGCAAGCACGGTGGTGGCGTCGTCGCCGGAGGCTGCACAGGCCATCACCAAGACGCTCGACGTCACGTTCGCTGACCGTCACATGAACATCACCCCACGGCATACTCAGCTTGGACGGCATGGGCCTGGTGTTCGCGAGCAGTGGCGCCAGCTCCGCAAGCTCTGCGTGCAAGAGCTGCTCAGCGCCGCCCGTGTGCAGTCGTTCCAGCGCATCCGCGAGGAGGAGGTGGCGCAGTTCATGCAGAAGCTCGCCGTATCGGCCGCCGCTGGCGACGCCGTCGACCTGTCCAAGATGCTTTCCAGCTTCATCAACGACACCTTCGTCAGGGAGTCCATCGGCAGCCGGTGCAAGTATCGGGACCAGTACCTGGATGCCTTGGCCACTACGGTCCGGTTGTTCATGGAAGTAAGCATAGCTTGTTAGGTCCAACATAGGATTGACTAGGTAGATCAAGTCGGGCAGATTCATTGTGTAGGTAATAATCAATGTCCTAATCACATTCTACCGGATCCGAGAGAGAGAGAAAGAGGCAGAGAGGGAGAGAGAGATAGATCATATACCGATGCGCTCAGTGAGAGCAGGCGGAGCAGACGCAGAGGAGTTGGATCCCGTCATCACGTTCGTCAGTGTAGTCTGCGTACAGGCAGCGACGGTCGGTGAAGAAGGTGGGGACGACGACGTCCTTGGCGGTGGCGCGGACGTCGAGGTGGCGGTGCTAGCGTCGGTAGGTCTTCCCGTCGCTGGCAACACTGCCTAGATTGGCTAGGGTTTCAGGAATGTAGGTGGGGAGGACTGGCGGCGCGACCAACCTTGGAGAGCGTGCCCTGGCCCCCACCCCTCTTCTCTATATAGCGCTGTACGACGGGGGCCCACCAACCAAGTCCGGTTGGGCGCCCCCGATCAGGGCGCGAGATCGAGGCCCAGCAGGCCGTTGGGCCAACTGGCGTGGGAGATCAATCTAACATTCTCCCCCTTGATCTCTCATCATTCTTAAAGTTCTTTAATTTCTTTCTTCGTCATTCTTATCGTTCTTCAATTTCCTTCTTCATCTTTCAATTTTTTTCTTTCTTATTCTGTTCCATCTCATTACAGATTAGCATATCGAGCGTGTTTCATCATTATAGCAATTAGTACCATTAGACTAACAGCCACGACATACTTCTCTGTTTTGAAATAAAACTCTTTTCTAGGCCCTTCTTATTTGGGAATCATAGGCTTTCCCTTAAACCCATGCCGGCTAAGTGTCCTCTGAACACATTGGGTGGTAAGCCTTTTGTGAGCAGATCTGCTAGCATTCTCTCTGTTCTTATATGCTTAAGACTTAATACATGATCCCGAATTTTGTCTTTCATAATATAGTACTTTATGTCAATGTGTTTGGCAGCACCACTTGACCTATTGTTGTGAGCATATTCTATCGCTAGGTTGTTATCACAATACAAACTCATTGGTTTATGTATTTCTTCTATTACTTTCAGTCTGGGTATAAATTTCTTTAGCCAATTCACCTGCCCCGAGGCCTCATAGCATGCTACAAATTCAGCATACATTGTCAAGTTCGTAGTTATTGTTTGTTTGGAGCTTTTCCACGATATAGCTCCTTCTGCGAGAGTAAATATGTATCCTGACGTGGACATTCTTTCATCTCTCACATAATTAGAATCTGAATACCCCTCTATCTGCAGGGAATCGGATCTTCTGTATGTCAACATGAGGCCTTTCGTTCCTTGCAAATAACGCAAGACTTTCTTCACTAATTTCCAATGTTCAATTCCTGGATTCTTTTGATACCTGCCAAGTAACCCGGTAACAAATGCTAAGTCAGGGCGAGTACATGTTTGAGCATATTGCAAACTTCCAACAGCTGAAGCATATGGTACCGCTTTCATTTGATCAATTTTATATTGGTTCTTAGGACACTGGTGTTCCCCATATCTATCACCCTTGACTATAGGAGTAGGTGAGGGACTACACGCATGCATACAAAATTTCTTCAAAATCTTCTCTATGTATGCCTTCTGCGATAATCCTAAAACCCCTTTTCTTCTATCTCGGTGGATTTCAATTCCTAAAACAAATGTAGCCTCACCGAGATCTTTCATATCAAAGTTTGAAGACAAGAATTTCTTCGTCTCCATTAGTAGATTGACATCACTACTAGCAAGCCAGATATCATCTACATATAGGATCAAAAATATGTATTTTCCATTCTTGAACTTTGCATAAACGCAATTGTCCTCAACATTTTCTTTAAACCCAAAACTCTTAATTATTCTATCAAACTTCAAGTACTATTGTCGAAAGCTTGTTTCAATCCGTAAATCGATCTTTTCAGGCGACATCCCATCTTTTCTTTTCCTTCTATGACAAAACCCTTCGGTTGTGCCATATAAACATTTTCTTCTAAATCCCCATTAAGGAATGATGTTTTCATATCCATTTGGTGTAATTCTAAATTATAGTGAGCTACAAGTGCCATTATGATTCTGAAACAATCCTTACAAGAGACTGGAGAAAAAGTCTTATTGTAATCAATCCCTTCTCTTTGTGTAAATTCTTTTGCCACAAGTCGAGTTTTATATCTTTCAACATTCCTTTGGGAGTCACATTTTGTTTTGTAGACCCATTTACAGCATACCGTTTTGGCTCCTTTAGGAATGGGTTCTAAGTCTCAAACTTTATTGGTACTCATTGATTTCATTTCATCCTTCATAGCGTCTAAATACTTTGATGAGTGGGTACTCCTCATGGCTTCTTCATAAGAGGTGGGATCACCCTCCATATGAAATTCTTCTGTGTTATAAAGTTCATAATCATCAGGAATAGCTTGCTTTCTTTCTCTTTGAGACCTCCTAGGGGCCTCTGGCACTTGTTCTACAATGGGCTGTTGCTACTCTTCCTCATGTGCGACGTTTGGTTCTATAGGCTCCTGAAGGACAGGTTCCTCATGTTCATTTATTGTCGGCACGGGAGAACTAACAACAGGTGTTATCACTATAGTGTCTTGCACTGTTGGTGCAACAGCAGCAGGTAGTACAAAATATGGTTCTTCAACCATCAGAGTGGGTACATGTACCCGTTTCTCCTCAAGGTTAATTTCTCGTGCTACTTTGCTCCCCCTGATCATGTCATCCTCCAAGAACACAGCATGTCTTGTTTCTACAAACTTTGTATGTCTATCAGGATAATAGAAGCGATATCCTTTTGATCTTTCTAGATAGCCAATGAAATGGCAGCTGACTGTCTTGGGGTCTAACTTTCCTATGTTTGGGTTAAAAATCTTTGTCTCAGCTGGACATCCCCACACACGTAAGTGATTAAATGAGGGTTCTCTTCCTGTCCATAATTCATATTGTGTTTTCAATACCAACTTGCTTGGTACTTGATTAAGTATATGAATGGCGGTTTTCAATGCTTCCATCCATAAACTAATCGGTAATGTGGAGTAGCTTATCATACTTCTTACCATATCCATTAAGGTATGGTTTCTTCTTTCAGCCACTCCATTCTGCTGAGGCTCTCCCGGCATCGAGTACTCGGCGACTATGCCACTTTCCTGTAGGAACTTTGCAAAAGGTCTAGGAAATTGGCCATATGGGGTATGTCTCCCATAGTACTCTCCACCCCGGTCTGATCGTACTGACTTGATTCTTCTTGTGTTAATTTTCAACTTCAGCTTTAAATTTCTTGAATCTATCCAATGCTTCTGATTTTTCTTTAATTGGATAAATGTAGCCATAATGAGAATAATCATCTGAATGTTATAAATGAATCATAACCATCCACACTTTTCATAGGAAAAGGAGCACAAATATCTGTGTGGATTATTTCTAAGGTTCCTGTACTTCGTTTGCATTCTTCTTTATTTTCTTAATATATTTTCCTTTAATATAATCAACACATTGTTCTAAATCAGAAAATTCTAAGTGCGGGAGAATTGATTATTTAACTAATCATTCTATTCTCCCCCTCAAAATATGGCCCAAGTGACAATGCCATAATTTCAAAGACGCATTATCAATTCTCTTTCGCTTCTTACTTACATTCATAGATGGGGAATCATTCACATTCTCATTATAGACATTGTTCACATTCTCAGCAAGAGATAATAAATAAAGTTTGTCTTGTCGGAAGACAAGACCAACATATTCATTATTAACGAGTATCTTACATTGGCCATTACCAAAATGGCAATCAAAATGATCATCATCAAGTTTCGAAACACTTATTAAATTTCTACGCAAAGAAAGAACATAGAGTACATCTTAAAGCCTAAGTATAAAACCATTCTTTAATTCTAAAAAGAGTTCTCCAATGGCTTCAACGTTGGCTTGCACTCCATTCGTAACTTTAATTGTTCTTTCCCCTCTTTGCAGGAGTCTCTTCCCATTTAATCCCTATAAAGAATTTGCAACATGAGTAGTTGCTCCAGAATCAATCCACCAAGTGGTTTTCGCATAATTAAAATACAGAGATTCATCTACAAATGTAATAATTTCCTCACCTCTCTTCAGCAGAGACTTCAGGTAGAGTGAGCAATCTCTTTTGTAGTGTCCCCTCTTCATACAGTACTTGCATTGGTCTTTTTAAGCACCATCATAGAGGTCATTCAATTGATTCTGATGATTCATAGGGGCCTTTCCCTGCGGCTTGGAAGAAGAGGAGGCACTATCCCACTGGGGTTTCCCCCTGTGGCTTAGGATTCTTAGTCTGAAAGTGTTTTCTTCTGTTCTCCCTTATAAGGTTTACAGTGTCACCCTGTAAGTTCTTAATTCTTTCCTCCTCCTAAACACACATGCCAATGAGCTTTTCAAAATCCCAATCTTCGTGCTGCATGTTGTAGTTCACAACAAAGTTTTCATATTCTTTGGGCAAAGAAGCAAAAACCAAATGCATCAGGAACTTATCAATGATTTTCAGTTCCAAATCCATTGGTTGAAGCTTAGATGCCGTAGTGCGTATTTCACAGATGTGCTTTCTAATGCCACCACCACTGTATTTCGAAGTGACGAGTTTCTTGATCAGTGTACTTGCTGTGGCCTTGGTAGACCCAGTAAACTTATTCTTCACCTTTTCCAGGTATTCTTTAACAGTGGCACATTTTGGGATGGATCCTCTAATGATTTCATCAATAGTGGCCTTGGCCACCAAGAGACACTTGTGATTGGAGCCAGTCAAATTTCTATGTTCAAGTTGATATTTCATCATATTATCTGCATGCTCACGCTCACGAGTAACGAAAGCAGCATTAGCTTCATCAGCTCCCCTCACCAGTGCCACTGGTTCAACAGGACACGGGTGATGGATTGCCATATCAACCTCACCCAAGGCTAGCTCCACTTCATACTTCTCCCGTCAAACTCGATAGTTGGTCCCATCGAGCTTCGGGATGTTGTTGATGTTCACAAAGAATTTTTCTCCTGAAATTCATATCAAAGAGAGTAAGATATATTCATAAATAAAATTGCATGCCTTAACTTAACGTTGGTCAAATTAAAATACATACCAAAATTCATCTATACAAAGCTCTACATCACCGTTAGGCAGAAGTAAAACTAATGCATAATTCTCATGAATCAAACATTATAATATTGCTATTAACAACGTTGGTCGAAAAATAACAACACTATAATTCATCAAAATTATCAGAAATTCATATTCTCTCACAAAATTAAATTATCCCACTCGTTCAAATTTAATATGACAGCAATAATTCAACATTCGCAGCGGAAGCATTAATAAATTGCATTATCAGTTTTCAGAAGCATTTTTCTTTACACATAAATTCTCTGTAAAATTTATCCCGTTGGTTCAAAATTTTATAGAAAATTTAAACATCAATTCATAAATTTTCAATTCTTATCATAATATATCAAAAAGTGCTTCTGAAAATGAAATTTTTTTTTGAAAATGATGCTGTTCATTCTGGGCCGAGGGCAGACCAAGCAGCCCAGCCTTCAATTTGGCCTGCGCCTGTTTCAGCTGCCGCACGCGTCGCGCGCCCCGCGGCCAGGCGGCCCACAACGGTGGCCCGGTAAGGCCCATGGCCTATTTTTTTATTGATTCATGAAATTCAGAATTTATATTTGAAAACGTCACTATGCACTTCATGGGCCGCGGCAATTGATTCGGTCCAGTGGCCAAAACGGCCCAGCAGCCTGCGCGCGTGAGCGCCGCGCCGCGCGGTTGGCCGGCCGGCCCATGATAGCTGGCCCGATCACCGCCAGCCATCCATCTGCATCGAACGGCCGAGCGCGCGGATCAGGGGGTCAAAACCCCACAGCGGCTGCCGGACCCCAAACCCTAATCTCATTTTCTCTCCTCCCCCGCTTTCTCAGCAGCTGCAGATAGCAGCAGCCACCGCCGGCGCTGACCATGGCAGCCGGAGAGGAAGTGCCGCCGCCGTGGGCTCCTTCACCGACGTGCGCGTTCGCCCACGGCTGAGCGCGCCACTGTCGAGCGGTCTCGCGGGCGGTGCCTGGTTCACGCGGGCGGTGGCCGGGGATAGAGGCCACGCGAGGGTGGGACTTCGCCGCCCGGCGGTTCTTGTTCATCTCGCGCGCCGGCAAGAGGGATGGCCGGCGGCAATGATGGGACGGTCGGGCCCCAAGGTAGGAGTACTATGCACCGTCCCCTTTCTTGGTTCTTGTTCGCTTAGGGTTAGGGTTTCGTTCTTGCAATGAGTTCTTCCCGATCCGTTGTTGGTTTCCAATATGGATTAGGGTTAGGGTTCCAATATGGATTAGGGTTAGGGTTCCTTTGTTGGTTCTAGGGTTCGGGTTCAACTTGCAGTTTGGTTCTTGATGTTCTTCTCAACTCTTCCCTTCCCCTCCCCCCGATGCATACTGGATCGGTTTTCTTAACCCAAAATCAAGATCTAAACCTAGGTAGGTCTCCTGATACCCTGCTGGGCCTCGATCTCGCGCCCTGATCGGGGGCGCCCAACCGGACTTGGTTGGTGGGCCCCAGTCGCACAGCGCTATATAAAGAAGAGGGGTGGGGCTAGGGCACGCACACCAAAGTTTGTCGCGCCGCCAGTCCTCCTGACCTACATTCCCGAAACCCTAGCCGATCTAGGTAGCGCTGCCAGCGACGGGAAGACCTACCGACACCAGCACCGCCACCTCGACGTCCATGCCGCCGACAAGGACGTCGTCGTCTCTATCTCCTTCACCGACCGTCGCTGCCCGTGCACAGCCTCCACCAACGCTCGCGATGGGCTCCTTGGCACCACCGACCGTCACTCTGACCGCGCCATCCACTGAGGGCTTTGGTACGCGTCCTACTCCTCTCTCCCTCTTTCTGTCTCTCTTGGATCCGGTAGAACATTATTAGGACCCTGATTATTTACTACACCTATGTTGAAATCATCCACCTAGACTCCACTGCTAACGATCCTATGACCTAATGAATCTATCAATGAATGTGATTAGGACATTGATTATTACCTACACAATGAATCCACCTGACTTGATCTACCTAGTCGATCCTATGTTGGATCTAACATAGCTAACATCTTCCCGTCATCTTGGCTGCTGCGGAATCTTAGCACGGCACCACGGAAGGTGCGGCGAAGGTGTGCCGTGACCGGATGACGTGCATCGTTGGTCAGAAAGAGGCCAGCTTGCCCATCATGGCAATCATGCTTGTAAGTCGTGCGCGCTCCAAATTTCCCATCACTGACAGCCGTCATGCTTCTCCTCCATCCATTTCTGCTGATGCATATATGTATGATTCATTCCTGTTCCATTTGTTATGCTAGGACATGCTTCTCCTCCATCCATCTCTGACCTGGTGCATGGCAGAGCTAATCTGGAACCCGGCTTCGATGGCTCGAGCCTAGGCTGAGGTCCGGGCGGCCTTCAAGGTGAAGACCACCACCAAGATCACCGAGGAAGCTACCTCAAGTGTGTTGTGAAGGAAGCTCCCAGGTTGCACTGCCCCTGATCCGCAAATGTCGTGAGACATGCCAGGTGGGCTACGACATTCCTAAGGGCACATGCATGTTCACCAACGTTTGGGAAATTTGTAGGGACACCAAGTATTGGGAAGATGCCGAAGAATTCAAGGCAGAGCGGTTCGATAACACTAGCGTAGACTACAAAGGGACAGACTATGAGTTTCTTCCGTTCGTGTCCGGCCACCAAATTTGCCCAGGAGTAAACCTTGGAGTGGCCAAATTTGCACTGGCCAGCCTTTTGTATCGCTTCGATTGGATGCTACCGGATGGAATGGAGCCTAAGGATGTCGACGTTTGTGAGGCCCCAGGATTAGATGGAAAGAAAAAGAACAAGCCTGGTTTTGCAACCTGTCACCGGCTTATTTGCTCCGGTTAATGCCTAGTATAATCAATGCCAATGGAATATATAGGCCGACGAAACACTATGTAAGCGTGTGCTAGGAAGAGGGGAGGGGCGGTGGCAATGAGACAGAGAGGTGGAGTAAGGGAATAGATTATTTTAAGATTGATTGTTTACATGGCCCATTTATTTATAGTCTCTAGGAGACATGGTCCTTAAGCAATAGTACCTTTTCTGAAGGAGCCCTGAGGCTTCTTTCATGACAATTCTCCTAATGAAATCTTAATCTTTTTTTTTTCATGTGCGTCCTTACTATTTTCCTTATTCTGTTCTAACTATTCGCCCATCCTGCTTGAGCCGTGCATTGGGCCGTGCCGGTCTGGTATGGGCTTGCACAACACCAGGTTGTGCTGTGTTTGGGCCAGGCCAACAACCGTGCGAATAACAGAATCACATTTTTCTTGTACGTGATTTCGAGTGTGCTAGCTCTTGCCTGTTGTGACATGACTCAACGTCAACACGAATAACAGAATCACATTTTTCTTCGAGAGAAAAGAAATCCCGAGTTATTCTTTTAGGCCCCATTAGACAGCGACACTCTTTGAGGGGCAAATATTGAACTTCAAAAACACTTATTCTGTTATACGGAGCGAGTATAAACATATTGCGACTATAAATCCATTGGTGTTAAACTAAACATAATTCCTGATGACGACGCGGGGCGTCACTTTTACCCCATCAATCATCCTTGGCCGGCCTGTCGTGCTTTGCCACTGTCTTTCCCCAGCCCGGCCGTCACTACCGGATTCGGGTTCGAGACACTCGGCAAAGGCTGAATAACACTCGGCAAAGGCTTTGCCGAGTGCGGCTCTCGGCAAAGCCCAGTCGGAAAAGAAAGTGTCGGCAAAGGAGCCTTTGTCGAGTGCCACCTGGCAAGCACTCGGCAAAGGCTTTGCCGAGTGTCGGCAAAGGCCCGAAATAAAAAATCCGAAAAAAAACCCGAAAATAATAGAAAAAATTTAAATCTGAGGGGGACCCACCGCCATGCGCCCGCGAAAAACCACGAAAGTTAAGGCATTTTTCGGGCGAAAATCGCGCGCTTCGCATCCGGTGGGATTCAAACTCGTGACCTCTCTCTCGCGTGTCTTCTGCTTTAACCACTGCACTACTCTGTCACATGTGTCTATAACTAGTTTCATTTCCTCATATTCTATACTAAACCGAGAGTAATTAGCTTGTTTAAGGGTCTAAATGAATTCAAATCCAAAAGTGGTCAACTATAATATTTCATAACTTTTCGAGATCTACACTTTTCGTTTAGGAAGTTTTTTCATCCGAGGTCTTTTACGAAATTTGAATTTCAAATTTAAGATATTCACATATGGCTTTAGCATGGTAAGATGAACTCAAATGAAAAGTTATCAACTACAAAGTTTCATAACTTTTCGAGATCTATAAACTTTGTTTTGGGTATTTTTTCATCCGAGGTCATTTTACGAAATTTGAATTTTGAATTTTGAAATTCACGCGTAGGTTTAGCATGGCAAGATGAACTCAAATGAAAAAAAATTAAACTATAACATTTCATAACTTATTAAGATCTATAAACATTATTTTGCTTGTTTGATCATTTGTTCATCCGATGTGGTGGTTCTAACATAGTTCATAATTCTTATGAAACTATTAGTGAGATGTAGGTTTTATAAACAACATTACTATCGATTTATGAAATGAAAAATGACCAATATAAACTTTGTAGATCCTAAAAAGTTATACAACTTTGTAGTAGAAAATTTTTTCATTTGAGTTCATTTAGTGCCTCGAAAATGTAATATTGAAAATATCTTTGCCGAGTGCCAACAGGAAGACACTCGGCAAAGAGCTCTTTGCCGAGTGCCGGTGACGTGGCACTCGGCAAAGATTCCCTCTTTACCGAGTGCCGCTGACGTGGCACTCGGCAAAGAGGGTGACGTGGCACTCGGCAAAGAGCTCTTTGCCGAGTGCAAAGTCTGACACTTGGCAAAGATTTTCTTTGCCGAGTACCCAAGATTTAACACTCGGCAAAGAATATTACACTCGGCAAAGTCATGATTTCCGGTAGTGCGTCCACACGAACCCGTCCGTGCTAGCTGCTGATTTGCCGGCCGTCAATGGCTAGTCAAAGATTTCCCGCTGCTGCCACACATGGCATCCTGCTAAACGCCTCAGCCTGAGTGTCTTAACTGGATGGGGATTGCATGGATGATGGATCGAGTCAAACGCGGCGTGGATTCCCTTAATCAGCGTGAATACTGATGAGCTTTGCTAACGTCCGGCGCACGTACGCGGTGGAGTCGTGAATGCATGTGGGCATGTGGCGGTACGTGGTGGATTCGGCACGGGCATTTGTCTGTCAATTTAAATTTGGCCACCCATCTCTGATGACGTCAATGCACACGTCAAAATGGCTGACACATAAATTTCAAATAAAATTTAAAAGTTATGATTTAAATTTTGTTAGGTTCCATTCGACCAGAACTATAATCTAGATGTGATAAATCACATATTATGACACTTAAATATTTTTTATTCACCACCACAAACTCGAATTGCCTTGAGTGTTAAAAATTGCTAAGGAAAAGGGTTAAACCGGCAAGAAAATGATCCTTGACCATAAACCGTCAAGCAAATCCACTCAAGAAAACGATCCTTTATTCTATTTTTGTAGAACATTGACATGCTCAATAAGCCCTATAGAATTTATGTAAGCAACTAATCGGTGTTACACTATAGTAAAAAGTTACACCACCAGAGCAAGTCTCCTGCTGGCTGGCTAGGGAGTAAAAAAGATTTAGGCCCCATGTGGAACCTTGGAATTGAAATTTATTCTAATAATCATAATAATTTCAAAAGATTGATACTTATATTTGTATACTACTATTGGCCATATTAGAGAGGTACTTATATATTGCGTTTTTGTTGTAGGGGAGAGCCAAAGAGTGTGCTTTCTATAAGCCATAGAATAAACGCACAACATGATGATCTATAAAATCAATTGTCATCTCCCATCCTTCGAAATGGCTTATATGTGAACTTTGGAAAGTTGCTGAAATGTCAAATTCCAAGCTAAATAGCTTAGTCCATTAAGTAGATTCCAATTCTTACAAAACAAAATGATCCAAATAGCCCCTTAGGCCTTGTTTGATACAAAGTATTTTTCGAGTATCCGAGAAATACTATAGTTTTCAAAAATACTTTGGTTTCTCAAAGCTGCTGGGTGTTTGGATATAGTAAACTTTGCAGTTTGTAAAACCGGGGTTTTGTCAAAACTGTAGTCTTTTTAGAATTTGAAGTACTCCACTCGATCCTGACCTCTTTATTCTAAACCATGGGTTGTCCTGGACGGTCTTGTGCAACCAGGCATGGGGCTGAATAGGCCTGTCGTCGTCTCGTCGTGCCGACGGCTGCTTTGCAGCTGTCTTTCGCCGGCCGTCCTTCCGTGCTACTGTGCTAGCTGGATGGAGATTTGCCGGCCACCATTCCAGTGGATAGGATAGGATAGGATGGGATGGATGGATCGAATCAAACGCAGCGTGGATTTTTTAATCATGAATACTGATTCGCTTTTGCTAGCTAGCTTCTGGTACATGGCAGAGTCTTGAATGCATGCATGCGGAGGTACGTGGTGCATTTGTCTGTCAATTTTCTCTGACGATGTCAATGCTAAGGCTTTGTTTAGTTCCTACGAATTTTAAAAGAAAATATCATCTCGTGTCACCTCAGTTTACTATAGCATTTTATTTGTATTTGGTAAAAATTATCTAAACTTTGAGTAACTAGACTTAAAATATTTGTTTCGTAAAGTACAACAAAACCGTGCAATTAGTTTTTGATTTTATCTATATTTAGTACTCTATGCATGTGCGGGTATTTTAATGTGACGGGTGATAGAAATTCGAATTTTGTGATGATTTCTGAGTAACTGAACACACCCTACATTACAACTCTCGCATCTATGGCGCCTACAAAAACTGATTCTCTCAGATATGCATGTCATTGTTGTTAAACTATATTTCCTTTTTGTTTTATGCTAATGTAAACATAAAAATTGTCATAGAGCACTTGATCATTTTCGATAATCTTAGCAACTGACAGGACAACCAGATCAGTTTGGCATAGAGCCGAAGAGTGTGCTATAAGTTGCAGAATACAAACATAGCATAGTGACATACAAATCAGTTTCTATCTCCCACACTACAAATTTCAGTTAGGCTATATATCAACTTTGAAAAGTTGTACAATATCAAATACATTAATTTTACAAACAACTTCATTAGTCTTTGTAAGTTGTTTTCTGCCAAACAAATTATTTTAAAGCAGCTCATCTGGCAAATCTCTCCTTTTTATGCTCTCACAAAGGGATGGAGAGAGGTGAATGTGAAAAAAAAAGTCGCTTTTCATAGCTTTCTATTTCTCTCGGCAATGCATGAATATGAGCTATTATTAGTTAATTTTTGCCAAACACCATTTTTCAAAGCTTCTCATCAGGTGAATCTCCTTTTCTTATGCTCCCACAAAAGAACCGAGAAAGGTGAAGGTGAAAAAAGTAGTTTTCCGCAGCTCTCTTCCTCATTTCCCTCTCTCAGCCATGCATGAAGTTGTTGGTGAAACTGTTTTACCAACAATTTTTATTCCAAAACAGTTTAGCTTCACCTAGAAAGTTCCTCATCAACTTATTTTTTTAAAAAAAATAGCTTCATTGGTGGAGCCGTGCTAAGACAAACGGAGTAAAAAATTCAAAATGAAGTTGCAATTGGTTCTTCCGCCACTTTTTCAAAACAATTTAGCTTCACCTAGGAAGTTCCTCGACAGGTTGTTTTTTTTCTAAAAAAATAGCATCGCTGGTGGAGTTGTGCTGTGACAAACGGGATAAAAAAATTCTGACGTCGCATTTCGTTCTTCGGCCAGTGCTCCTTGTCTATATCTATAAATTTAGCCACGGACACAAACGCAATTAAGTAGTATAGCACCATAGCCACAATGGAGAAGGTGCTCCAGGCCGTGGCCGTGGTGGTGATGGTCGTCATCCTCTCCAAGCTCAAGTGTTTGCTCGTCAGCAAGCCAAAGCTTACGCTGCCCCTAGGGCCATGGACGCTGCCATTGATAGGCAGCTTGCACCACCTCGTCAGCAACCCATTGCCTTATCGGACAATGCGTAACCTCGCGAGCAAGCACGGGCCGCTCCTGATGCTGTGGCTGGGCGAGGTGCCCACGGTGGTGGCGTCGTCGCCGGAGGCTGCACAGGCGATAACCAAGACGCACGACATCGCGTTCGCTGACCGTCACATGAACAGCGCCATCGACATATTCAGCTTCAACGGCATGGACCTGGTGTTCGGGAGATACGGCGAGCACTGGCGCCAGCTCCGCAAGCTCTGCGTGCTGGAGCTGATGAGTGCCGCCCGCGTGCAGTCCTTC
>CM041633.1:60324444-60350643 GCA_023333625.1 Bothriochloa decipiens | reverse complement strand
GGCGCATCCGTGAGGAGGAGGTGGCGCGGTTCATGCAGAGCCTCGCCACATCAGCCGCCGCCGGCACCGCCGTTGACCTGACCAAGATGATCGCTAGTTTCGTCAACGACACCTTCATTAGGGAGTGCATCGGCAGCCGATGCAAGTATCAGGACGAGTACCTGGATGCCTTGGGCACTGCGACCCGGATGTTCACTCAACTAAGCGTAGCTAACCTCTTCCCGTCATCTAGGCTGTTGCAGAATCTTAGCACGGCGCCACGCAGAGCGATGGCGTGCCATGACCGGATAACGCACATCGTTGGCCAGATCATCCGCGAGACGAGGGAAGCCATGGACCGGGGTGACATGACTTCAAACGAGAGCTTCATCTCTGTCCTGCTCAGGCTGCAGAAAGAGGCCAGCTTGCCCATCGAGCTCACCGATGACGTCGTCATGGCGCTCATGATTGTAAGTCACGTTCCCAATTTCTCATCACTGCGCAGATGCTATATATACTGATCTTCTCCAGCAACTTGAAATTAAACCTGCTCTATGATCATCGATTGCTGTTTAATTTGTTGTGCTAGGACTTGTTTGGCACGGGAAGCGACACCTCGTCGGTCACGCTTACCTGGTGCATGACAGAGCTAATCCGGCACCCGGCTATGATGGCCAGAGCCCAGGCCGACGTCCGGGAGGCGTTCGGAAGACCACCACTATCATTACCGAGGACGATCTCGCCCAGGCAAACCTTAGCTACCTCAAGTGTGTGGTGAAGGAAGCTCTCAGATTGCATTGCCCGGCGCCGCTCCTGATCCCCCGCAGATGCCGTGAGACATGCCAGGTCATGGGCTACGACATTCCTAAGGGCACATGCGTTTTCGTCAATGTTTGGGCCATCTGCAGGGACGCCAAGTACTGGGAGGATCCTGAGGAATTCAAGCCAGAGCGGTTCAAGTACACCAAACTAGACTACAATGGGACAGACTATGAGTTTCTCCCATTTGGGTCCGGTCGCCGAATTTGCCCAGGAGTTAACCTTGGATTGGCCAACATGGAGCTTGCACTGGCCAGGCTTTTGTACCACTTCGATTGGAAGCTACCGAGCGGAGTGGAGCCTAAGGATGTCGACGTTTGTGAGGCTGCAGGACTGATTGGAAAGAAGGGCACAAGTCTACTTTTGCACCCTGTTAACCGCTTATTTGCTTCGGTTAATATGCCTAATTAACGCCAACAGATAAAATATACAAGGGAGCTAGAACTTTCAAAAGAGCTTAGTTCCAAAAAAAAGACAAGATATTCCACATGAGTACCGGAGGCGAAGCTATTTTCATGCCAAACAAACTCTGGCTCCGCCACTGTGAGGTTGCAAATAACATAGGTGATGAAATACCTGATACACTCAAAGCATCTTCGTTCTCTCTGATCTTCTGATCAACAAATATCAAGGAGCAGAAACGTGGTCCATCTACAATATCTATATATGCTAGACGAAAGACTCTTTATCTCCTGTACTTTAAGGTTTATACTAATAGTAGTACCTTGCCTTTCATTAAAGTACCTGAGAAGAATCATTAGTTAGTGTAATCTCTCACTCCACCTTGAGATTCCATACGAGTATGCATTTCTTTTGCACGCATTGGGCCATCCACGGATTCCTTCTCAAAGCATGTATTCTTCGTTGCTCCAGGTAGGCTGTTAGCTTGGTGCCCATGGAACAGATGAACGCAACCTCGCTTGGCATGGAAGGAGAGGTGATCCGGAGTCCGGTAGAAAGAAAAGAGCAACAAGGTTAGTGCATGCTTAAAGTACATGCTTAATTGCTACGATTATTGCTGCTTAAGTCGTCACATTACCTGCTGCTTAATCCCTTATACGCATCCCCTGGTTATTGTAGATGCCGGAGATTACATTAATTTTCAAAACGAGGAGATTGCATGGCTGATCCAGTGGCCATTGTTCAGAAGATCGTCGACATCGCCATCATAATCAAAGATGCCGTGGAGACAGTTAAGGAGAACAAGGAGGAATGTCGTGATCTGCTGTCACTGCTCAAGGAGTCGGAGATGATGAAGCACCGGGTGGTGGGTGGCCCTCTGGGGGACCTTGGGGATGCCGTCAGCCGCGCTCACGATGCTGTAACAGCCTGCCAGAGGAAGAACATCCTGTGCCTCTTCTGCAAGGCCGGGAAGCTGTCAAAGAAGCTGAGCCAGGTAAAGAATGACACATCACAGGGCATGATGCTGGCCATCTTTGCTAGCCAAGCCGCGGCGACGGTCTTTGTGGCAACAAAAGGCCAGGAAAGTACATTGAATTCAAATGTGTTTTTCGTTCGTACATATCAAACTCCTCCCCTCCCCAGACATCTGCGATCCCATCTACTTGCTGTTGCTGAAGATCTTCCGCTTAGCAATGATCATTCTCGTTTACCTGATGCTGTTGATGACAATGGTCTCCTTCCCTGTCGGCCCACACAACAAGCTCCTTCTTATGCTCCTGTTGTTGCAGATGATGGACCTAATATTCTGGAGCCTCCTCCTATACATATATCTCCACAACCAGACTCCCATCCTCATTCAAATGTAGCTCCTATCGAGTCCAAACACCTATCTCGCCATCCGCCCAAAACAACCACCGCCACAGCCACCGCCTCCTCGTCTAACTACATACAAACCACCACCACCAACCCCTCCTCCATCACCACCACCACCATCACTCTCTGTTCCCACATATGTAACTTCTCCTGTGTCTAAACACCAGCCCCATCATCCACCCACACGACCGCCAATACCACCGCGGTCGCCAGCTCCTTCTAGTCCTATCATCGACAGTACAGATGCTCCACTTGTACCTCATGATTCCCCTATACAGGTACGATTTCTTAGTTACTTCCACTTTTTTTTTCATTATACATGATGTAGTTCATCTGTCATCCATAGTGTAGCTATTAGAGCGTAAATAAGAATAAGAATGCAAGTAGAATAGCGATGTTAATCGGACTTTACATAGTGTTCAGAAGAAATAGATCTATGGGCAGGATTATTTAGGTAAGTGTAAACAGAATAAGAAATATATCACAACACCTAGTCATGCCTCATTGAAAACTTCTGCTGAGTTTAAAGAATATCCTAGAAAGATGAAAAGAGTATTGTATTTCAGCATTTGAACAATAGACTCTCTAAAGTTGCATTTCAAAAATGGAAGAAAAATAAGGGTTATGTTTGATACAATATCTCAAACTCAAAATTTGTAGTACGGTGTGGATGTATTGGACCATGAATGGAAATATGTTTCCTTAGCTTTAAATGTAGTATTCGCATACTAGAGGAATATCATAACGATTAGTAAACTGACATATGTTAAACTGCTTTTGTGTGCATGGTTCTATAAATTACATAAAAGCAACATTCGACGACAATGGTCCATGTGTCTGTTGGAATGTTGGAAGCCTAGTGATTAGTTTATTTAAGTTACTTAAGTGCAGTAAGCCAACCTGATTGTTAATTTGTTTGCTCAAGATATTCTGGAGCAATATGATGATATACTCAATAGTTCATTATAAAACATCCTAAACATGAAACTCTGTGATTATCTTGACTATTTTTGTATTTTTTTCATAATTTACTGTTTATATTGTAGAGTACTATAGAGGTTCCGCTGCCTGTTTCTGATTCTGCATCCACGGCTTCAGCAGAAGATGCAAGGTTAGTTACATGGTATATTTATTGGAGCACTTGTGCCATAAAACATTTCCATATGTACATTGTGAGTGTATTTGGGTGGAGTATAGGATACATTTTAATTATTTACTCATATAAAAAGCATTCTTGCCATTACTGAACTGCAGCGGCATATCTGATGCAAGAAACAATAAGTCAGGAGAAACTGAGGGACCTCCTTTGTTACCAGGTACGGTTGCAATTTCTTTTGAGCATATTTTCGACAACTCCCGTTCATGCATCGGTGATTAGGTAATAGCCAAGTTAGTTTATCATAGACACCATCTTTATGTTTGATCAAATATATGTTCATTTCTTTAATTAAACAATAGCAATATTGACTCTATCAATATTATAATAGTAGAACTCTTTTTTACAAAAGCTTCCATAAAAAACACAGTTAAACATTAATCCTTTTGTACCTTTTTTTGTGTCACCAACAAACATAATCGGAACAGAGGGGACGGCACATGTTAATACGAAGCTAGTTGTGGTCAATGCTATATCATGAAATCTGGAAAAGGAAATAGAATCTATAAAAGTGGGAGACTGGGAGCATTATTATCAATGTTTAGCTCTTGGAAGTTAGCTCTCCTTAAAATAGTTTTATTACTATCCTGCAAAGAATTATTGGTTCTAACAAACTAAATTAAGCAACGTTGTCTGTATCTGTATATTACTTTTGTAACATGTTTAACAAAGTTCAGCTTATCTGAGTTGAAGGATGCTACACATAATTTTTCAGAGAAAAATAAGATTGGATCAAGTGACGTTGGTATTTTCTACAAGGTACTGCACATATATGCTTGGCATGTTATTATGTACGAGAAAATTTATACAAACCCAAAATACATTGTAAAACCAGAAGACATTGTCAACCGAATATTTAATAAGCAATATATTTAAAACCTACACCTTGATTTGCATAATCTGTTGCAAAGACACAATTTGAAGGATGTCTTCCATCAGTTGGACCACTAGTGGGACACATAATGCAACCTATCACATTTCTACTTACGCAAAAACTAATTTCCATATATTGTATATAGAAGCTACCAACCTAATTTAATAGACACAGACATATAGTCATACACAGGGCGTTTCTTTTATAGCTTTATTTTCCCAATGAAAATTGTAATTATCCCGATTTTATAAATTTTAGGGTGTACTGCATGACGGACTCAAGGTTACCATAAAGGAATTTCAAGATCCACCTCAATTTCTTCTGGGACGATTGAGTGGTCAACTTCGTATTGCATCAAAGCTCCAGAGCAAGGATGTGGAGCCTTCTGGGAATAACACCTATATAATAAGGGTTCTGGGATATGGCCACGAACTCATATGGGGGCGGCAAGAGTGTTTTTAAACTCATATTTTTCTCGTCGAAAAATACCTGCCAAATGGAAGCATGTACGACATTATTTATGGTATCTTCTGATCCTTCCACTACACCAACATTATGCATATGTATCTAAGTAATCAATATATAGTTTCTTCAATGCACAATTTGTATTTAACCTGCAGGAAATCAGCTTCATTGGACCTCCCGCTTCCACATAATCCAGGGCATAGCCCATGCCCTACATTACCTACACGAGCAAAACATTGTCCACATGAATGTTAAACCGGCCAATGTCCTCTTGGATTCTGATATGAATCCCAAGTTAACTGATTTTGGAATAGCTAGAATCTTGGAGAGATTGGTGATTCATGACAGCAACATAGCCGGCACAGTGTAAGACACAATCACCTAACCTACCAATTAGATTTAGATTTTTGACACACATAGAGCTCTTTTGCTTCTTTTCTTCATCTGAACTTATTTGTTTGACATCTTCCATTTTTATTTAACTGTTTAGAGGATATATGGCTCCCGAATATATCTTAGAAGCTACTTTGTCGACAATGTACGATATATATAGCTTTGGTGTTACCCTCCTTGAGACCATTAGCAGTATGTGCAAAACTGAACCCGCTCGTCACCATGCTTCAGTTCTATGGGTAAGTTATAATTTTCATGCACGCACACATAGTATGACACATCAGTTGCCATTATTTCTCGTGAAATTTCTGCCTAGGCAAATGGATGGCATAGATTTGCAGCCCAATTTGGTTCCTATAATGTGTCTGACAAATGGGATCCTTTAAAAAAAAAGAGAAAAACCGCAAGCTGCAGGGGATTGATGGGCCTTAGCTGTTTTTCCCCTTCACCTTGTTTCACTTTCACATGCATGTTTTCCATGTGTTGATTCATATTTGTTCATTATGTTGTTTTTCTATACTATAAAAGATGAAGAAATAAATGTTGAATTCAGTTCTTCCAGAGAAGGCACATAGATTTCGCAAATGAATCAAAAGTTTGTAGATACCTTATTATTATACAGATCCAAAAATAAAAATAGATTTTTCATGCTGATAATATGCATGCACAAAATGCATGATTTCATTCATAATTTTCAAGACAAGTAAAACATCTTCAGCGCTAATTCGCAGTCATATGTCTGTTAGTGCTTAAACATTTGCATTGGTGATGTGCATGTTTTCCTATCAGGCTTGGAATATGCGTGAACATCCACGAATCAGTGAGCTATTTGATACATCCATGTTCGTGGAATCTCAGCTGACAGAGATAACGATGTGCTTGGAGATAGGACTACTATGCACTCAGTTTGAGTGGGCAGAGCGGCCTACCATGGCATTAATTCTTGAGATGATTTATGGCAAGAAAGAGTTTAAAAACCCCCAGGCAACCGGAATATACAAAAGAAAGGATTGTAAATGCCAAAGGGGGCAGCCATAAGTCCAGAAGTCGGAGGTAGCAACAGATGCTAGTAATGGAGCTATTTGACCAAGATATCTATGATGGATAATAATTTAAAGTTGTAATTATACATAATGTGTAAGCATATGTAACTTCATTTGTGGCTGTAAGCTGGCAGTTTCTTACTTTGAATAATTTGTAAGTGTTTTACTTGTAACATATACTGATTCTGCGAACATGCATGGGTGCTACTGCTGCTTGTAGTGCAAGTAAAGATGTGATCCCTTTGTGAGTAATAGTATATAGTGCGCGGAACTACGTATAAGCACATGGCTGTTTAATGAGGGATCTGATTGTTTAGGGGACAGTGGAACTTTGAGGTCCTTTTTCTGCAGAAAAGTTTAAAAGTTGGCGTGCAAAAATCACGCAATGCGAGTTGGAAACAAACACTGTACCCAAGAGTTGCGCAAGTGGTAACATGATTTTACATCTTCCAAATGTGAACATAAAAAAAATAAACGCACCATTTACATAGGTGGCACACAAAGGAAGTCGTCCAAATAAGTTTTTGTTGTTGATTGGAGGTGTAGACATGTGTTGTATAACAAGGCTTTACGAGGAACTATGATATATGTTTTTAAAAATTTGAACGTTGTTTTTTTTTAGATTCTACTCCGAGGCACATTGGTTACATCAATAATGGGCCTAGTTGCAGCTGATGTGACACTACCAAGGAACATATATCAGCAAGGCTGCCGTCGTTTCCACTCAAAAAAAAAAAAAAAAAAAAAAAAAAAAAAAAAAAAAAAAAAAAAAAACCGGTTGCCTCAAGACGGTGGCAAGTTTTGAGCCGTACCATGTTTGAGGTACCAGAGATGGAAATGTATATTTTTCTGAACGGTAAGATGAAATCGGATTTAAGTCTTTTATATAAAAAAGGTGTACTCTTTCTGTGGACGGCCGTAATATAAATTTATCTTTTGCAATTAAATTTCACTGGAGCGAACGGACCTGTGGTGTGCTCGCATCTTTTCCTGAGATTTTCTCAGGATTTACCGGCGCTATGCATTAAGTGGTAGGCGACGTTTCCGTCGACAGCGAAGCACTTGTGGTGACTTCGTGAACTTCAAGATATACTGGCTCAGTCCTTCGGAGGTGCTCATAGAGGTAGGGTTTGTGTACGTATATTCATTAGGGTGAGTATGCGTGTGTCGTACCGTGTAATCTCAAAAATAAAATTAAAAAAACACTGGAAATACAATAGCGGTAAGTAGAGACTACATAGGAACCAATAGAAGAGGTTCAATAATAGTGCAAGTGAACACAGGAACTTAAACGCAAAGTAAGTAATAAATAAATAAAACGACACTGGTAGAGACCGGCTGAACAGCCTTCCGTCCATGGAATTCAGCAGAACAACCAAATGCATGCAACACGCCATGAGATGCAGACGACCACGATCCACCAGTTTTCACCGGACTTCTTGCAGCGATCAGCGGTGCGGAAGACCGTGAGAAGGTTGAGACGGAAGCCGCAGGCGCAGTCGTCCTCGGCGTCCGTCAGCTGTTTGCAGCAGTAGTGCGCCTTGAACGACGGTTTGGCCGTCGTGGTCGCATTCGCACCCTGAAGCTTGAGCTTGCCGAGCTCAGCCGAGTTGAGCGTCTCGAGCTCGGTCATGCACCGGACTACATAACCGGTGCAAAAGTGGAGCTGGAGCTGCGCCTCGGTGCACGACGGCACGCATTGGTAACAAGACAGAAAACAGAGCCTGGGCTGGTGGCCAAAAACAGAGTTGATGCAGCCGTCACCAGGAGTAGCACACACGGACACGGTTCAGATGTACCTTTTAATAACTAAGTCGATACCTACTAAGACTGCTTGGGTAGTTTCATGGTTGCTAACAAAGAAGAGGCAAGTTACTACTCACCTCGCACAGCAAAAATATAATAATTGATACATGTAGGACATAGATTTACACATGCATATATTTGCTTCACGGAAAGGCGACTCTGCTGTAAAGGCAGCCAGGTTTATTAGACCATTCTGTCTATAAGAGGATGCTAACGTCTTAGTTTGACCAGATGAACATCGGCCGTCTGTGACGCCAAGACCACCTCCTGCTACTGCTTTCTTCCATGTTCTTGGTATTATGCTGGAACACACCGTCAACGGGAGAGTTTGTCCAAAGACATCGCAAAATCGTGTATGTTTGCCAAGACATACCGCGGCGATTATTTTATTTATTTCTCAATTTTAAAGAGAGAGAAGATAGGGGAAATGTCCTAATTGCCCTCTTCTTCAACCTTAGGAAGGTCACTCATTTTTGCTGTGACACGTCACCGCCAACTTTTCTTCTCCGGTGAGTCCACCGTCCCCGCCGCCGACCCCACCACCACAGAGGCCGTGACTTCGACCTCACGAACGAGGGCCATGGAGGCCACGGGCGAGCTGCTGCTCAGCCTTGCGGGCAGGCCGCCGTGGGCAGGCAGCCGCTCTGCCTCTCCCGCGCTGCGGCGGGCGTGAGCGGGCGCGCTATCGGTCTCCACCGAACTGCTCCTCCTCGACGCTCCTTGCCCCTCTCTCGAGCGGCGGCGCACCTGGTCCCTCTCGTTAAGCGATGGAGGCCCCGGCCCCCCCTTCGAGCAACGGCGCCCCCGGCCCCTCCCGCGAGCGGCGGCGCCCCTGGCCCCTCCCCGCGAGCGACAGCGCGCGCGGCCACCCGCAAAGATCGACCGGCGGCGCGCGTCCACCCGCACCTCTGTCCGGCGGCGCCTGGTCACCCCTCCTCCAGCCAACGATGCGGGGCCACCCCCACCTCCGTGGTCACCTCGGTGGCGCGACCCTCCATAGTGACCTGGGCGCTGCGTCGCCCCATGGTGCTCTCCACCCGGCAACGTCGACACCTCCCCTCCCCTCCGCGTTACCGGCGGCCGCGCGCTACACCACGCGACCCGCTGCTCCTGACCACCGGTGGCTCTGCGCCCGGCGAAAAGCAGCGGCGCGGATCCACTACCTTCATCTTGATGTGGAACTCCGGCGGGGGCGCCCAGATGCTCAGGCGGAGGCGGAGGGTGCACGCGGTGTCAGCGTGCCGCGCCCCACGGCCTTCCTCGACGCTGCCGGACCTCCCCGCGCCGCCGTGGGGTGGGACGAGGCGACCTCCGGTGTTGGTAGGGTGACCTCGCTGCTCGTCCAGTGTGTTGTGGTAAATTTTAGTGACCAGCGTGAGGTTGAAGAAGAGGGCAATTAGGACATTTCCCCTACCTTCTCTCTCTTCAAAACTGAGTAGTAAATAAAATAATTGCCGCGGTGTGTCTCGGCAAACATACACGATTTTGCGATGTCTTTGGACAAACTCTCCCGTTGATGGTGTATTTCAGCATGATACGCTTTCTCGTGATGTCCCAGGGCAAAAATCGCCTATATAATATCATGATAGGAGACTAGAAAACAGAGTCTCGAACGGTGGCCAGAAATAGCTAAGCACGATATATACATATAATGGACTAAACTGAAGAGACAGTATCAGCAGGCGAATAAATGAACAGAGAGTAACTTGAAAGGAACTAGTACGTACACAATTAATCTTATCCATGTCAAGCGTCGGATTGTTGGGATGGGCCTTGCATGCCTTTTCCAGTGCAGCCAACGCAGCATCCACCTCCTCAGCACACACGCCACTACAGTCGATTCTCCCAGTGAGTCCCCGAAGGGAAGGCAGGTGCTCCAAGCCAAAACTTCCAGCACAATCACCGTTGTTATCCTTTATAGCCTTCAAAGGGATGTCAAATCGAAGGATTTCAAGATTTGGCATCACTACAGGGGCTACATCGGCTTTGCTGGAGCCATTGCTTTTTCTGGAGACAAATGGCATGGCATGCTGTTTCCAATTCCACATATGGAACGAAACACTAGGGTCCTTCTCGTTGGGCTGTTCAAACTGCACCATTGTTGAGCTCCGAATGATAATGAAATACCTCAACTTCGGGAAGAAGCAGACACCACCAGCATTGATATTGCTTGCTGTCACTGTGGACTCTGTTCCAAGGTTGAGACAACAGAGTTCTGGCAACTTACCAAGGAGCCTTAGATCATACTCATCCATATCAATCACCCACAGTGACAAGTGAAATAGGTAGGGAAGACTTGAGGGATCTATGCACGACGGCATCTTAGAGAATTTAAATGACAAATCAAAATAATAGAGACCGTGGGAGCACAAAGCCTGCTTCCTCCCACTTGTCTGTATCTGCATATGCAAGATCACTCCTCACATCTATGTACTTGATCTTCTTGAGATTGCATAAGGACTCCACGAAATCTCTCAGCATGCTCCTGTCCCAGTTCCACTCCACCTTCAGATCCCCGGTACAAAGTTTTAGCACCCTCAGTTCTACCAGACTGCCCAGCTTCTTCATAAACCTCTTGGGAATGTATCTGTCGATGAAGTAGTTAGGTATTATTATTAGCTCCTGTAAGGATGTAAGGCTTCCAATCCCATCTTGTGTATCCATTAGTCCAGCACGTAGCCGCAACAGCTTTGTTAGCTGGACAATTGTCACACCCCACTTTTAAGGATAAAAGTAGAATGCATAAATAACCTTATATGTGCCCTAGGAACAGTCGTACATATAGGATGATAAATTTCAAAGAGTATCATCACCCTATTTATTACATAACGTACCAATATTTATTACAGAGTATTACGCATAAACAATAAAATCTAAGATAACATTATTGCGGAAGCTCCCACAGAGACACGTCGACTGGTGAACACCAAGCCTAGTACTCATCCGATAGCTCTCACTCCAACCTTCATCTGTTACCCATCCGGGATTTTTTAAAATTGAAAGTAAAGCAAGCGTAAGTACACAACCGTACTCAACAAGCATAACATGGGTTAATGAGGCTCAAATAAGCTGACACGGTTTGACTGCATTTAGCTTTTATATGTTAATCAAGTTGATTAGTTAAGCAACATCAAGGTAGCAAGTGTTTCCCAAAACCATCATGATCAATGTAACATAAATGAATAGTAAACATAACAGCAACTGTATGAATAATTTAACATGACAAGAGAGATCATCATTAGTGTAAGGAGTTCTAAGGCCGCTCGTGTCCTTGAGCAAGGCTAGTATACCAGTTTATTAAACTCCGCGCAGAGGTGTACACTTTCATTGTGAGCCATGAATTGCCCTTTCGCCCGAGGCCCGTTGACCTCTTAGCCCACTACCAAGGAGGACCGGCAGGGTTCACTATGAAGCCTTTTAAAGGTTCGTCTAACAAGTTAGGGCCACTGAGGTTTCTGTGCCCTACGGATGTAGTATTCCCCCCTTCTGATGGCACACGACCGCAGCCTATACTCATACAGACAGAGGTCCAACTATACCCAACCCGAAACACACCCCCCTTGTGCCATAAAGGGAACCGCTAACATGCTAGAAAAGGTCCTCATACTGAGCTAAAACCAGAGCCATATAGCCCTCACAGTTGTACTGTAAATCCCGGAAGGTTCGTTACTGATAACTTCTCAAGTGGTTAAAAGTCATTATTACTGTTCATGGCATAAATACTCATCGAGCCACAAGATCATGATATCATTAAGCACTAGCATCTTGGCTACCCAATGCAACCCAAAAGGTTCAAGGAATCAGGATATCAAAGCTAGTTATAATCTCTAGGTCATCAAACTGACACATGCATATGTATTGTTATTTATAGCGAATAGGTAACAAGGAAGATCCATGCTATACTTGCCTTGATTCACGAAGTCCTACTGGTTCTGCTGATCCTCATAATAGCTTGGCTCAACAAAACCCTCACCGTCTGAACTCGACGTTAACAATCAACACCAGACAATCCAATCGAGCATACATACACGAAGCAAACAAAGAGCTATTAGAGAAACAGTATACCAATATCATCAAAATAGAATAAAATGTTTACCAAACTATACTACTCGCTTCTACGATCACACAGACGTCAAGTTCATTGAAATCGGAGTTATAACGGCGAAGATATGAATTTTCAAAGATTTCAAAGATTTCATACATTAAATATAGACTAAAAATATAAAGTTTCCAAAATATTTCAAAAGTAGTACCACTGTGTAGATTATGAAATTATGAATCTAACACAATTTGAACGGACTAAATCGGAGTTAAAACGTGAAAGTTATAAGCCTTTAAAGGCAATGGCAAAACTGTAATTAACTGAAAACGTATTCTGAAACTGAAACGGAAAAATACTCTTCCCGGGAACAAAATGTATTCTGAAAGCAGTTATAAAGAAAATACACTTTCTAATGGACAAAACGTATTTTAGATCTGTTAAGTAAGAAGTACGTTTTCCAACGGAGTAAACGTATTCTGCCGAAAACGCCGAGGGCTCTTAATTAAATAAGCCAGACCTCAGGGGGTTTTCTGCAAAGTTATCACGCGAAGCGGTACGGTGTATTTACGGCCGTCCGAATCAAAACCGACGACGCAAATTCGAGATGACCAAACGGACAACCGATCGGACAACGGCGTCGGCCGGGAAAGAATCCGACCGCGGCGGCGGACCTCACCGGCGGCGTATGGAACTCGCCGGAGTTCATGGAACTCGCGACTCCAGTCACCATTAACCACAAGACCGGTACCAAATGAACGGGGAGCTCCCACCACGCTCACCTGAGGCGAAGATGGAGACCGAGGCGAGGCGGGGACGGCGAGTTGCTCGGAGCGGCGGACGATGGCGATCTGCGGCCAGCAATACGGCGCAAGGAGAGCCAATGGATCAAAATTGAGGTTACCAATATGTTTAGGAGATCAAGGAGGAGATTTAGGCCAAGCCACCCCATTAAATGACTTACGGTCACGGCGGATTTCGAAGTCCGGCGGCGGCGACAATGGCGCTAGGGTTTCGGGTTGCTGCGGCGACTTCGGAGCGAAGGCGGCGCTGACCTAGAGTTTTTGGTAGGGGTTTGCAGTGCGAAGTCAAGGCTTAAATAGCCTAAGATCAAGGGGAGCGACCGGCGTGGTACGGACGTCGAGTCGGTCGGTCGCGCGGGACACTACAAGAATTTTGGCATTTTTTGACAAAGCCAATTCGTCATTTAATGTACTGTAATTGTCATAAAAAGTTCTTTGTGACAAAAAAGCAATCGTCATAAGGTCATCACAAATTGACCGACATAAAAAATCTACGCGTGAAGAAAAGCAAAAACCGTCATATAAAGTCTGTACCTTTTATGACGGTGGAGATGATTTCGTCACATATTGTTGTTTAATGTGACGGTTAGTTTCGTCGCAAAAAGATTAGTCAACGCGTCACATATTGTACATTTCGTCATAAAATAGTAGCCCGTGGTTCCTCTTCACATGATTTTGTGACAAAATGTTTCGTCACATATTATTTTGTGACGTTGATGTTTTGTGACGATAGGTGCCGTCACATAACAGAATGTCACACTGATTTAACGTCTTGTTTCGTGGGCTGTGTGGTACATCTGGGTAGTTTTTTGTGACGCAGGCTGGTGTCATATTATATTATGTGACACACTAAAAGTGTCTTCTTTTGTGTGGTGCGTGAGGCAGTTTGAGACGCTTGTACTCGTCACAAAATGTCATCACATTCGGTGACGAATGTCTCACATATCCTAAATTTGTCATCAGAGATCATACAAGCAGAAATGTGCATCTAGAAAATAGTAGGCATCATACAAAGCAATGCCATCACAGGTCATAAGTCACACACAGCTGAGCCAAGCCCTCATACAAGACATACATTCACATGATAACAAGTTCCTGCAACTTGAAATTCAAACATAACAGAAAGTCCATGGTTCTAGCCAACAAGTTCAAATTGTTGCAAGTTGCAACACATACCACACAGGTTCAAACAGAGGCACACATAGTTCTAACAACATGCTCCACAAAGTTCCAAAAGACACAAGGTTGTTCTAGCAAGGTAACAGTAGCTTAGACATAGGCATTTGCTACCTCAGTCTTTTTGAAGTTTCAGGACAGCGCGCAGCAGTGCATTAGTCTCTTCAAACTTGCTACTCATTTCCTTCACCTCTTCTTGGGTTTGGTGCAGTAAATTCTGGTTTTCTTCAAGAGACGCCTGTTGAGCTTGAAGCTGTTGTTGCAATTCCTCTTGCTTCATAGCAGCTTCCTCTCTTTCTGCTTGGAGGGCTGCCTCAAATTCAGCTTGCAGGCGGGCTTGTGCTGCAGCTGTTGCGGACTGGGTAGCTTTGTGCGCTTTAGAGAGACCAAGGTTTGGAAGGAAGGTCGAGGAACGGGTGACCTGACTTAGACTATCAGCAACAATCTTGGATGGAGACTTTGGTGCCTCTCCTTCTTCTGGTTCTCTTGTCTTCTCTGCAACCATTTGTGCCTACATATATAGAATGATTCTAGATGAAAACAAGTACATAGAACAGTGTGAAAAATTCTTTGAGTATTAGTACAGTACATGCATCAAATAATTGTGTCACTTACATAGATTTCCTCTGCTAGGGGACTACGGCCATTTTCTGGACTATTCATACGTTCACCAAAGAATTCCACAGGATCTGGCTCTTCATCATTGTACTTTTTCCTCTGCATCGTGTAAAGAAATAATTTACAATGTTATCCAAGAATGTAGAGTGAGTGGTGGACAAACATGGTCCCTAAATATGTTAATAGCGAGATCCCTAAATATTATGCACTATATGACAATAAATCAACCATTGACAGACTAATACAGCAAGCTCAAACTCAGTTGCTCTTGGCATTACTTTGTCCATCCACTTAAGCATATTAGAGGGCACTAGCAATATGTAAGATGTAGCAGACTAGTAGAGCATGAACATCTCAGATTGTGCTCAAAATTGCAGTCAAGCTCAAAATGGTACTAGCAGACTATGCTTAAGTTAAGTGGCATCCCATCAGAATATTCTTAGTCTTGATTTGCCCTCTAATATTTAGGCACTAGCAGAATATTCTAGTTCAAAAGCACTCTGTAATTACAAAGGTATAAATATCCCTTCTTTGAACTAAATTGTTGAAAAGATAAGTATATGTACCAAGCTGTATCGATGGGCAATATAGGACCTAGATCCAGTCTTTTGGTGAAGTTGCACTTGCCCTCGATTTACTTTATTCTTCTCACTTTTCTCCTGCACCACAAATGCAACACAAAGTTTTCATTTTCAAGCACATAGTTGAAGTTGCATATTAACAAAAGGAGTTAATGCAAGGCATGGACCTGACTCTTTGGGTCACACCAGTAGTCTACTAGCTTGATCCACTCCGTTTTCCTCATCTTCGGTGGAGGTTGTTTGGCCAGCAGCTGTTCTTTTGTTAGTGTGTTGTCGAAGTACCTCTTTTTGAGGTTATACCTCTGCTGCCGTACTCCCCTCTTAACGATATCCATGCATGCAGCTTTGCTTGGTCCCTCTTCATCAACTTTTACATCCAGCCTTGTCTGTAGGAACACAAATGAGTTAGTAGACTTAATTTTGTACAAGAAACTGCATTAAAGGAAGAAAGTATTGTAGGTGAGATAGTTATATCCTCACCGCCACTTTGTCAAGTACTTTTTGTACTTGTGAGGGCCCCCCATCTTTTTCATATAGCTTCCAAGATGTCCAGATAGGAAGCTGGTCTCTAAGGGCAACACCAGTTTCTGAGGCAAGCTTTGCTGCTTGAATAGGGACAGAAGGTCTCTTCTTCCCTTCAGCCACTTGTACAGGGAACCTATTTCCTCTTTTTATCAGCCTTTCTAATCCTAGACCAATTGTTTTGTTGCGGACTGATTTTTGGGGCCCTGCAATTAGAAAATAATATTAAAATTGTATTCATATAGAAGTAACAACTGAAGTTATGTAATGGCGAAAATAATGCTTGGAAATTGTGTATACCTGGAACCAAGGTAGCATCTACCTCTCCTCCCTCTGTAGGACCCTCTGAAAATGTGCCATCAAATTGTTCACTGCCTTCTTTGATTTCATTGCTTTGCCTAGAGCTGCGTGCACCTGGAGAGGTGTTTGTAGGAATTGGTTGTCTGATACTAGTTGTGGGCGTAGGTTGCCTAGCCGATGTAGGAGTAGGAGTTTCCTGAGGGTTTGCAACAGGCTCAGAGAAGGCTGAACTGATATGATCTGATGTAGGAGTCCTTAGCATAGGATTTGCATCAGGCACAGACCAGGCTGCAGTTTCTCTAGTGTACCTATGAGTAGTGCCTGTGGTTGGATTAGGCGCAGACAAGGCTGGACTGGCTGTGGGGTTTTTTCGAGTAGTAGGCATTGTGATAGTAGTTTGTGTGGTCTGAGTATGGCTTCCACTTGGACTGAGGTGGCCTTGCAGATCATTGACACTAGAAACGGCTGCCGGTTTGGGGTTGGCTCTCACATTGGTCTTAGTAGGCAAAGGGTGTCTCTCCCTAGGTGGACGGCGCCCAGGCGAAGGCCTTGCTGCCTGCTGCCTAGTGAGTCTTCCTGGCGTGCCCGGTGGCCACTGGCTGGGTGCTGTCATTGATGCCACCTTTTGCTTTTTTTTGGAGAGGCCTAGTTCCTGGAACCATCTCTTCTATCTGCCAAGACAAACATCCATATGATTAATTAAGAAACAAGTCATGAAGTAGATTAAATAATTGTATGCAGTGCATGTATGAAATAGACCGACCTCGTTAGCGAGGTCATCATCACATTCATCATCACTTTCAGATTGGTTATCAATTTCAGAGCCTGGATCATATTCATTGTCAGATTCTGGTTTGTCAGTGACTACAGTCTTCGCTTTTTGCTTTTGCTTTTTTTTGGAAAAACATCATTAACTTCCTGAGCTAAGACCTCAATGCCAAAAGACTTAAAAATATCCCGAATGTTCTGTACATTGGCATCCCTTTGCTGCTCATACTTGGTTTTTGTCATGTCTTGTATTTGTTAGTATGAGCTAACGCATAAAAATTAGAAACTGCGCATAAAGATTAGAAACTAGAATCAGTTTCTGTTACTGAGTAGAACAAAAAACTAAGGAATCAGTAATTTTTCTAGAATGCTAGAAAGAAGGCAAACTAACAACAAAATGGAACAGACTCAAGAGTTTAAGAATTAGAACATGTTAGAATTCAGTACAAAGAAGTACACTAGATCACGATAGAATTCAGTACATTGTATATAAACAAGTACTTGTATACAAACAACAAATTCTTGCACATACTAGCTGGCCAATTACTAGCAGCTAAATGCCTGAACTCTAGCACTAAATAACAGATGCAGAGCTCCACTTAATCTCATGGCAAACCAATAGATAATCCAACTCAAGAAAGCACGGTTCACCTCCACTTAATCTCACGGCAGAGACAGCAGACTTAACATATTACCTTAAGTGGAGGAGGATGAAGAGTACAACCGGCGTCGAGGTGGATCTGTGGATGTCGTCGGCTTGAGCTGTGGCTCTGACTTGTAGCTTGGTGGTGCCCCGGCCGGTTGCTTCCAGCTTCGTCAGGCAGCGGTGACGAACTCCGGGATGCGGGCGGTGACAGACTTCGGGGTCGATCCGTGGATGCCGCGGCGTGAACTACACCTCCGGCCTCCAGCGTTGGGGTGCACGTCGTCGGCGCTTGGCACCACTAAGTAGTGGGGAAGCAGGAGGAAATGGCCATGCTCGGTGTCGCTAGGGTTCGGGAGGAGGCGACGCTTGGTTTAGGGAGGAGGGGGCGTTTGGGTTATAGAGCTGGGCTGCAGGGAGGACACACGGTGCGACGAGGTTGGGTGACGGCGGTGGGGTGGCGGCGGCGAGGGGGGTGGCGGCTCTGGGGCGGGGACGAGGGGGAGATTGGGGATTTTTTCCCCCAAGTCTTACGGGTAAGAGGATGAAGGTGCTGGGAGGCGGGTGGCTTGAGCGGGAGGCTTGGGTGGCTTGAGCGGGAGGCGGGTGGGACCCATGTGTCAGCGAGGGTAGCTATGCGGGAGAGAGCGTCTAGCACCACCAAAAAATTTAGCCTGACGAGTGGGCCCGGTTTGTCGATGGCAGGACCTGGGCTGGGCCAAATGTTGATCTGGTGCAGCTGGTCTACTAGTCAGTGACCCATTTTTTCTTATTACGATTTCAAATGAATATTGGGGGTATTGAACGATAGAAAATGGAAACACTGTCAAAAACAAAAACGTCCAACTCGTCGACATCTACCTGGTTTGTTTTGTATATTTTTTTCATTTGAACATATTTTAATAGTTTAAATGTTAAATTTTCAAAAAATTTAAATGGGGTCTAAAATTAGGGGTACTAAATGCTTTCAAATTTAAAAGTGGTGAATACAAATATTGCACATCTCATGAAGATGTACATTTCTTGTTTTGGGAGTTTGTTCATCTGAGAAAGTGACAGAAACTTTGTTCATGGAAATCACATATCTCACCTAATCATCATGAAACTCTAAGAAGGAGAGTAGAATTTATGAACAACTTTAGTACCACTTTGTCAAATGGGAAAATGTCCAAAATATAGTTTGTAGATCTTAATAAGAGCTACAATATTGGTATTCAAAGTTTTTCAAGTTTCCAAAAGAAATTTCAAATAAATTTGAAAATACAGTATTCCAACACTTATCCCCTTTTCAATTTAAATTCATATTTCAAAAATTATTCAAAATTTTGGAAAACTTTCTCTATGAAAAGTGTTTGGTTTGATAAGCTGAACATTTCATAGATTGGAATATTTTCAAGTTGTTTAGAAAAATAAAAAGTAATTTCAAATGTTTTCTTCTAGAGATTTGACCCTTTTTGCATTCTTTTTAAATTTGAATTCATATTTCAAAATATAAGCAGAATTTGAAAATGTTTCTTAAATAAAAAGTGTAGCTCTTGAAAAGTTATGCAAACTTTATTTTTGGAGATTTTAAAGTTTCTATATATTTTTGGGAGTAATTTACAATTTTCGACGAGTGACAGTTCTGTAATTTTGGTGAACAGTAACTCACGCGAGTTGCTGGTCCGTTTTTGCTGGTCCGATTTGCTGGTCCGTTTTGTCAACACTTGTGTTCCTGGCCGCTCATTTGAGCTAGCAAGCTCAGTGGCCGCTCGGCCACGGTCTCTAGCGACGGGCAGGCTCTCCCTGCCGCCCCAACCTTGCCAGCAACGAGCACCTACAGGCAGTCCCCTCTACCCGCTCACCCCTACCCTCACCGTGGTGGAGCTCTAGCCGCCCCTCTCCACTCACCTCCCCCTTCCTCAATAGCCCTGCAAGCAGGCACCGTGGTGGAGCTGGCCGTCCAACTGAGATCTGCTCACTCAAGAGCTCCCTCCTCCCAAGGTGAGCTACTTCGCTGAGGTACTACCGATCTGAAACAAACAAGGCAGCAAAGATGTTGTTGTTGAATCTTTTTATTACATGCTAGTACCTCAGTATCAATAGGACTACAGTACCTCTCACTAGATGTTGATGTTGATTTATTACTATTTCTTTTAGTTTTCTAGGTCCAGATGGATAGAAGTTGGATTTATTGCAGTCAACCATTTTCGGGGGCCTTTTTGAGAGGTGTTCAGCAGTTCATGGAACATGTCAAATCTAGATATGGTGCAGATGAGAAGATCAAGTGCCCATGCCGAAAATGCCTGAACCATATTGAGAAAAGCCTAGATGATGTGCACGAGGATATCGAAATCAATGGTATGTCTAGGTGCTATACTAGGTGGGTGCACCATGGAGAGGAAGAAGCTGATGTTGGACAAGATGAAGTTGGAGTGGAAGAACATGCTATTGTACCAGAGGAGGATATGTCATGGCAAGGAGATGATGAGGGACCACTTCATGAGGTAGGAAATGATGAGGCACCACTTCATGAGGCTGCACAATCTGAAAATGTCTTAGATGACGGTGCACGGGGAGTTCAGGGGTTGGTTCAAGATTTGCGTGACGCAGCAAGCCATGGCTTTGGTGGTGACTTATACAAACAAATCATGGAAGAGGCAAAGCATGAACTTTATCCAGAATGCACCGAGGAGTCTAGGCTATCTTTTGTTATCAAGTTGCTGCATATCAAAGTGTACAATCGGATAACAACATCTGGATTTGATGCTATGCTTGAGTTGCTTTCTAGATCTTTGAAGAATGTGCCTGGAATTCCTAAGTCCTATAGGGAGATGAAAGCTGCACTTGGGAAGCTTGGTTTTGGTTATGTTTCTATTGATGTGTGCAAGTATGATTGTGCCTTGTTTTGGAAGGACCATGAACAAGCTAATCATTGCCCAGTTTGTGGTTTCACAAGATGGAAAGTGAACAAGGAGGGTAAAAAAAGTTGCTCACAAGGTCCTCCGTTACTTTCCAATAATTCCTCGTTTTCAAAGGCTTTTCATGTCAAAGCAACAGACACAATATGCAAGATGGCACAAGGAAAAGAGGGTACCAGTTGCAAATAAAATGAGACATCCTGCTGATGGGGAAGCTTGGAAAGATTTTGATGAGACTTTCAAGTCTTTTGCAGATGATCCCCGTAGTTTGAGGTTAGGCATTGCTACTAATGGATTTAACCCATTTGGTCAGATGAGCAATTCATATAGCATATGGCCAGTGATAGTGGTACCATACAATTTTCCACCATGGATGTGTATGGACCAATCTAATTATATGCTTGCTTTACTAATTCCAGGCAAAAAGTCACCAGGCAAAGATTTTCATGTGTTCATGCAGCCTTTCATGGAAGATATGGTAAAGCTTTGGAAGGGTGTAAAAACTTATGATGCAGTTGAAGGCAAAGACTTCGACCTGCATGCAGCGATTCTGTGGGGAATCCATGACTACCCAGCATTAGGCACCATGTTAGGCAGAACCACTGGGGGTTACTTTGCATGTGTGCACTGTGATGAGAATCCATGCTCATGCAGTCTTAGAAACAAAATTGGTTTCATAGACCATAGACGTTTCCTCCCTGAAAACCATGAATGGAGGACAAACAGATCTTTTGGTAAGGCTGAAAAAAAGAGATAAGCCAAGGAAATTTATTGCAGATGAGGTTATGGCAAGGTTGAATGAAATTTCGTATATTCCAGGCAAGAATCCAAATAAACCAAAGTCAAGAAAACGACGCCGTAATCAAGAAGAACCAGTATGGCATTTGAAGGTTAGCTTGTATGATTTGGAATACTGGCCTTTTTTGAAGTTACAGCACAACCTTGATGTTATGCACATAGAGAAAAACATATGTGAAAATATTTTGGCAACTCTACTTAATATTCCAAACAAGACAAAGGACACCATCAATGCTAGACTAGATTTGGAGGACAGAGGCATAAGAAAGAGTTGCATTTGCTAGATAAGAGTGGTACTGCATCATCAAAGCCAAGAGCTTGTTACATACTAAATCCTGATAATAGGAAGAAGTTCTTGCAATTTGTGAGCAATGTTAAGTTTCCTGATGGCTATGCCTCCAATATATCAAGATGTGTCAATCTGGAGGGAGCAGGAACAATCCAGGGGCTGAAACACATGACTGTCATATAATGCTGCAGCGTATCTTACCAGCTGGCCTTCGTGGTTTAGTGCGCAAAGATGTATACGAAGTAATTGCTGAATTGGGTAGGTTTTTTAGACAACTTTGCACTAAAACTCTAAAGGTTGATGCACTACACAAGATGAAGGAAGATATTGTGCTTATCCTTTCCAAGCTAGAGAAAATTTATCCTCCAGCATTCTTCGATGTTATGGTTCACCTAGCAGTACACTTACCTGATGAGGCTCTCCTTAGGGGACCGGTGCAGTATGGGTGGATGTATCCCATTGAGAGAAGGTTGGGCACCTTTAAGCGCTTCATCCGCAATCAAGCAAGGCCTAAAGGATGTATTGCAGAGGCATACACTGCCTATGAGTGTATGACCTAGTGCTCAACATATTTCAATGACATCATTACTAGGTTCACTAGGCCTGAAAGAAACTTAGATGAACAACGGAACATCTCACCCAATGGTTACTCTATTTTTGGTCATGGTATTAACCTTTTGGGAGCTTTAAAACTTCATTATCAAGAAAAAGACTATGACTCCATGGTTTGGTTTGTTCTAAATAACTGCGAAGAGGTTGAAGAATACAGAGAGTGAGTACATCAAGTTATTTCAATTCAGCCATCTTTATTCAATACTAGTGTCCCAAAATAACTAATTATCTCTTCCTTTGCAGCTTGTATAGGGCAGAATTAGAAGAACAAGGGGTCAACAAAGTTGAAAAAATGATGTCAACACAATTCGCTGTGTGGTTTGAGGATCATGTGTTTGCAATTTCTACACATTACTTAATAATTTATGATATAGAACATTTTCAAACTGACTTATTCTAAAATGTTTTCAACATGCAGATTACAAGAATGAAATACAAAGGCACAACACATGTTGATGAAGACCTGTACTCACTAGCATGCAGGCCTAATCCGCGAGTCCGTTCATACACAGCTTGCATAATCAATGGGGTACGGTACCACACACTGGCTCGTGACGATAACAAGAAGACACAGAACTCCACCATCAAAACTGCTGGTACTCATGGTGATGATACAATTGACTTCTATGGGACAATCACAGACATTATTGAGTTGACTTACAATAAGAACAGCAAAGGTCATAGAACTATTGTGTTATTTCAGTGTGAGTGGTACCATCTAGAGGGAAGGACATACCGGATGAAATATGATAGTTACTTCAAGAGCATAAACATCCAAGGCAGATGGTATAAGAATGATCCATTCATTAATGGCATAGATGCTTCGCAAGTATTTCTCTTGGAAGATACAAAGTTAGGTCCAAGTTGGCGAGTGTTACAAGAATTTGGCCACCGACATATATATGATGTCCTCGAAGAGCCTGACACAAACAAACCACTTCATGAATAGATACAGATTAGATGTCAAGAGGCATACCAAGAGGAGCATATTTCATTGGGAGAGGGTGCAGTGGGAGATATTCATCCAGACTTGGATTTGTTGCACATGGATAATGAACCAGGCAGCCCTATCAGTAGAGACCTCGTGGAGAGCATTCGACGAAGCCATACAACTCTAGTGGATGAAACAGATGACCCAGATGAAGATGAAGATGAAACCTATCTTGAGTACCATAGTCCAGGAGAAGATGACCAAACTTCAGGAGAAGATAGTGATAATGACTGATTTTGTTATATTTGAATCATGCTACTACATGTGTTTGTGATTGTAAGACCATTCTGTATTTGAATCATGCCATACAATTCTGTATTTGAATTGTGCTATTGCAATTTGTATTAGTGATTCTATTACAAAGGATTTGTGACAATGATGATGCCTGAAATTTGCAATTCTGGATATTTGTGAATACTTGATGCATTACAGTGGACAGAATGCATTCACATTATGCAAATATTTAGTGCCCAGATTTTTGTGTTTTTATGACACATGATAATGTCATGTAATGACCAAATTCTATCATGGAATGTACAAAAGTCGTCACAAAATGTATTGGCTGGAAGTAGCAAACAGAATCCATCACACACAAGTGACATAATAACCAATTCTTCCAGATGAACTGTGTAACAACCCTACCAGAAACCCTAAGTCAGCCGCCTCGCCTTGAGCAGCCGCAACGCCCGAAACCCTAGCCGCCGCCATTGTCGCCACCGCCGGAGTCCACAATTCACCGCAACCCGTGAACATTTATTGGTGTAAGTTGGCCTCTAGCCTCGGCGTGAACTCCTGAGCACGATAGTACCTTCAATTGGGCTTGATTCCATCTAACCTGGGCTCCCTCTGTGCACAGCCCGCCGTCGTCCGCCGTTTCGAGCCACACGCCGTCCCTGCCTCGCCTCGGTCTTCATCTTCTCCATTGGTGAGCACGGTGTAAGCTCCTCTATCGAACGGCACCGGTCCCGTGTCAAATGGTGGCCGGAATCGTTACCTGTGCGAACGCCGGCGAACTCCTTCGCCGCCGGCGATGGCCGCCGCCGTGTCGAAATTTTTCCCGGCCGACCGGTTGTCCGATCGGTTATCCGATCGGTGGTCCGATCGGTTGTCCGTTTTGACATCTTGAATCTGCATCGTCCGTTTTGATTCGGACGGCCGTCGCATGGTAACTTTGCAGAAAACCCCCCGAGGTCTGGTTTATTTAATTAAGAGCCCTCGGCGTTTTCGGCAGAATACGTTTATTCCGTTGGAAAACGTACTTCGTGCTTAACAGATCTAAAATACGCTTTGTCCACTGGAAAGCATATTTTCCTTATAACAGCTACCAGAATACATTTTCTTCTCTGGAAGACGTATTTTCCCGTTTCAGTCCAGAGTACGTTTTCAGCTATTTACAGTTTTGCCATTAGCTTTAAAGGCTTATAACTTTCACGTTTTAGCTCCGATTTGGTCCGTTCAAATTGCGTTAGATTCATAATTTCATAATCTACGCAGTGATACTACTTTTGAAGTATTTTGGGAACTTTTTATTTTTTAGCCTATAATTAATGTATTTATTTATCTATAGAAAATCTTTGAAAATTCATAACTTCGCCGTTATAACTCCGATTTCAGTGAACTTGACGTCTGTGTGATCGTAGGATCAAGTAGAATAGTTTTATAAACATTTTATTCTGTTTTGATGATAATGGTTTACTGTTTCTCTAATGGCTCTTTGTTTGCTTCGTGTATGTGTGCTCGATTGGATTGTCTGGTGTTGTTTGTAACGTCGAGTTCAGACGGTGGGGGTTTTGTTGAGCCAAGCTATTGTGAGGATCAGTAGGACTTCATGAATCAAGGCAAGTATAGCATGGATCTTCCTTGTTACCTATTCACTTTAAATATCAATACATATGCATGTGTCTGTTTGATGACCTAGAAGCTATAACTAGCTTTGATATCCTGATTCCTTGAACCTTTTGGGTTGCATTGGGTAGCAAGATGCTAGTGCTTACTGATATCATGATCTTGTGGCTTGATGAGTATTTGTGCCATGAACAGTAATAATGACTTTTAACCACCTAAGGATTAATCAGTAACGTACCTTCCGGGATTTACAGTACAACTGTGAGGGCTAGATGGCTCTGGTTTTAGCTCAGTATGAGGACCTTTTCTAGCATTTTAGCGGTTCCCTTTATGGCACAAGGGGTGTGTGTTTTGGGTTGGGTGTAGTTGGACCCCTGTCTGTATGAGTATAGGCTGCGGTCGTGTGCCATCAGAAGGGGGATACTACATCCGTAGGGCACAGAAACCTCAGTGGCCCTAATGTGTTAGACGAACCTTTGAAAGGCTTCAAAGTGAACCCTGCCGGCCTTCCTTGGTAGAGGGCTAAGAGATTAGCTACCTCGGGCGAAAGGGCAATTCACGGCTCACAGTGAAAGTGTACACCTCTGCGTGGAGTTTAATAAACTGGTATACTAGCCTTGCTCAAGGACACGAGCGGCCTTGGAAACTCCTTACACTAATGATGATCTCTCTGGTCATGTTAAATTGTTCATACAGTTGCTGTTATGTTTACTATTCATTTATGTTACATTGATCATGATGGTTTTGGGAAACACTTGCCACCTTGATGCTGCATAATCGATCAATATGATAACTTTTAAAAGCTAATGCAGAAGCCTCATTAACCCATGTTATGCTTGCTGAGTACGGTTGTGTACTTACGCTTGTTTTATTTTCAATTTTGGAAAATCCCGGATGGGTAACAGATGAAGGCTGGGATGAGAGCTATCGGGATGAGTACTAGGCTTGGTGTTCAGCAGTCGACGTGTCTCTGTGGGAGCTTCCGCTATGAAGTTATCTTAGA
>CM041633.1:60294546-60310522 GCA_023333625.1 Bothriochloa decipiens | reverse complement strand
GAAAATTCTTTGCCGAGTGCTGACACTCGGCAAAGGCATGACCCCTTTGCCGAGTGCCACGCTGGCACTCGGCAAAGCTGCACACTCGGCAAAGCTGGCAAAAATTTTTTTCCTGTTTTCTTGCATCCAAACATTGCAAAATCACAATTTATATCATAATTTCACCAGGACCACAAGTAGCACCATTTATATCATAATTTTATCACATTTATCACCACCGTCACCATATATATCACAATAACACATATATCTCACAATAGCATCTCTTATCACCACCACAAGTCCATTACAACCATAAAACTCAACGCAACGAGTTGAACACCACAACTCGAGGTCCATCACATGAAGTTCAACACAACAAGTCTAGGTCCATCACGAAGAGAAGAAATACATGATAGAGACTTCGACGATACTCAAGTCTAGGAGCATAAGACAAGCAATAAGTACCTAGCTCGTCGCGCCGTCCCCGGAGCCGTCAGGTTATCCGTCCCCAGAGCCCCCAGGGTTTTCCCACGGAACCCAGCCTGGATCACGCGGCGCCGACCAGTACGGCCGCCCTCCGCCCACCGGCCCCGAGTAAGGTGTAGGAGGGCCACGCGGAGGTGGATATAGTGGAGAAGGGCCACCCGGAGGTGGATACGGCATCATCTGAGGGCGGGCACCTCTAGGAGACGGGTTCGAACCCGCCGACTGTACCTGCACAAGTTAAAGGCCAAGTGATGTCATTAGTATCTGCAAGATGGACGCACAAGCTAAAGCAAGAGTCAATGTACTCACCGGGGTCCCAGCAGGAGTGACAGGAGCAGGCACAGGAAAAGATAGTGGAGGAGGCGGTGGAGCGAATAATTCAGGCGGTGGAGGCGGCCCGGGGATCTGTAGGGATTGGAAGTAGCCAGCAAAGCTCTGCATTTGACTATTATAGTTCTGCTGCATGGCTGTCAGGTGCTGCTGGTAAGCCATCTGTTGCGCATGCAACTGCGCCTGCATCTGCGTCTGCATCTGCGCTTGCATCTACGCCATCTGCTCCTGCACCTGGGCCTGCAATATTACATTCGCAGTGTTGATTGTAAGTATAGGTGTGAAACGAGTGAACGACGAACGAAACCACACTTACCTGGAACTGCGACATGCTCGGCTGCCGAGACGCTATGGGGATGTCGGTGGAGCTCGTGGGCCTGGATCGAACCTGGCTCAGCGTGGGAGCATCGGACGGGTCGATGGTGCTATGGGCCATGTAGTACCGGCCGTGCTGCTTCCCTGGTCCCAACCTCTGCAGGAGGTCTGTGTCCAGGGGCTCGGCGGTGGGGTCGAACGTCTCCCCGTAGCGCTGGCGAGCCGCGGCGGTATACTCGGTCGCCTTCTCGTAGGCGGTGGGGTTGCTGTATGCCTCGGGCCCGTCCTCCGGGTTATAGACGTTGTCCGGCGCTGTCGCCTTGCCCTTGTGGGAGAGGAGGTACCCGGTGAACTGGTTGATTTCCTGCCCACCGTGCGCCTGCGACTGCATTGAAAACAGAAACATGGTTACAAGTAATGACAATTGAGGGCTACAAAAAAGACATGAACGGACGCATACCCATCTTCTCATGTACGTTGGGAGGGGCTGGCTCCCTTGGTGGTGTGGCACCCCTCGCATCTGCAGGCGGCGGCCCCGACATTCGTTACGCCTCTCGTACGCCTCGTCCGTTTGCCACATGCGCACAATCTCCTCCCAGCAGTCCCTGTGGTTGTCGCACCACCCCGGACAGAACTGCATGACATCAAGTATTTGACATACGAGAAGATTAGTGTAATGTTTCACTGAAGGAGTCTGAACAAATGTTTTCCTACTTAATTACATGCACGTATTGAGCGAAGGTGAGGTCGGTCTCCCTCGAGTTCATGATCTGGCAGATTTCGGTCTTCTTGATGGACTCTGCATGCACGTCGGCGTAGTAGTCGCGGATGGCCTGTATGCGCGCCTCATGGTACAGGTCCTTGAGACGATGTTTGCAGACCGCCTCCTGCACTCGCGCCGTCTAGTCTGCTTTACCCTCCTCGCACGTGAAGAAGTCCTGCACACAAACACATCATGTAGCATTGCATTGTTTTAAGAAGTCTGACGAATGCATACTATTTAGCAATGCGGTGCGATGAAAGACTCACCCAAAACTCCCTCTTTATCTTTGCTGCGAGGGTCTCGCCACCCATGTTGACGAGGTAGAAGTGAGCCCACCTCGTGGGCACCTTCAACTCGCCGTCCACGTTGACAAGGCCAGGATAGTACTCCTTAATCAGGAGGCCCTGGATGCCATTGATATGGCGTGATTCACCTTCTCCGCTCACAAACGCCCAGGTACTGCACGAGTCATTAAGAACAATTGTTAGTTCGCAGTTCGATTTTCAATATGTCATATGAACAAGCAGTGAAATCAATAATGGTTACTTACGTCTGGCCCACGGGTGTAATCACCGGGCGTCTGTTGAATTGTGGCCGCACCTTTGCCGAGTGCCACGTTGGCGGCACTCGGCAAAGAGCTTCCGGGGGCCGGCAGCGGCCGGGGCGGGCGGCCGGCGGCGGTGGGCGTGGGGGCCGGCGGCGGCCGGCGGCGGAGCGGGCGTCGCCTTTGCCGAGTGCCACGTCGGCGGCACTCGGCAAAGATGGCACTTTGCTGAGCGCCACTTGGAAGGCACTCGGCAAAGTGCCTCGACCGGCCGGCGGCCGGCCCCCGCCGCTGCCGGCCGCCGGCGGCGGAGCGTCGCCTTTGCCGAGTGCCACATCGGCGGCACTCGGCAAAGAGCTCACTTTGCCGAGCGCCACGTAGGAGGCACTCGGCAAAGTGTGTCTCCTTTGCCGAGTGCCACGTCGGCGGCACTCGGCAAAGAGCTTCTTTGCCGACTGCCAACTACGGCACTCGGCAAAGATTTCATTTTTTTTGAATTTTGAATTCAAACTTTTTCTGTAGCCCAAGTATATTGTATTGAAGTACATGTTCGAATTTGGGTCCTTTTTATAATATTTTACTATTTGTTCATTTATTTTATTTACTTGTATTTTGCACGATAATCCAAGTTTGAACTGCTGGTGCATAAAATAATGAGACGTAGCCATTTAAAAAATGGTATTCACGTTGGAGAGTGTATTTTGAGGCCGTGTCCATAAACTCACCCAAACTTTTACACGCCTTGTCCATGAAAAACGACCATCCAGGTATGGTAGAAATGTTTATAAATTATATAAAATCCAAACGAAGTCCAAAAATGACGAAACTTGTCGAGGTGTGTCGGCATCGCATGTCGAGGCTATGATAAAAATTTGAGAATATTCGAAGCAAGTTGAGACATCGGATGTCTACAACCTAGACATCTCCACATGTGATCACCTTGTGATCACATGTGGAGATGCGTGGGTTTTAGGCACGCGACGTCACAACTTGCTTGAAACTTTCTCAATTTTTTACCATAGCCTCCACATGCGATGGCGAGACATGAAGTCAGGTTTTGTCATTTTCGGACTCCGTTTGGATTTTATAAAATTTAAAAAACACTTTCCACGCGCGTGACTCGGCGTGTTCCGACACCAACACGGTCGAAATTTCACGCGAGGCCCTGTACACGGCCTCAACATGCTCCAAACATCATGAATATCAATTTTTGAATCACCGGATTCTATTATTTCATGTACCTGCAGTTCAAATCTGGAGTTGCCGGAAAAAATCAAAGAAACAGAAAAAATCAACGGAATATAGCTGAATAAATCAAAATGACCCCAAACTTGGAATTTGGGATGTACTTAGTGTAGCAAGGCAACACAAAAAAACTGGGATCGAAAATCAAAAAAAAAATTCTTTGCCCACATCTTTGCCGACTGCCATACAGGCTGGCAGTCGGCAAAGCCTACACCTTTGCCGACTGCTGACGGTGTGGCAGTCGGCAAAGGTGACGGCGTGGATGCCGTCAGGCCCTGGCCGGCCTTTGCCTACTGCCTGGCTTTGCCGACTGTCTGGCAGTCGGCAAAGCCTGCTTTGTCGACTGCCTGAGATTCCAGTCGGCAAAGAGCCCTCTTTGTCGAGTGTCGAAAAAAACAGTTGGCAAAGATTTTTATAGTCGACAAAGCACCAGTTTCGTATAGTGTGTCTAGTGTAATAAATAATAGTCGCTCGACACATCTGTTCAACTAGAGTCGACGTGCTATATCTATATGCCACGAGTATATCGGCACTGATCATCAGCTTGTGATTTCAACTCGAAAAAAAATAAAGTATGGTCACTATCTATATTATATATGTGTATGCTTGGCCACTGCAATAACTATGTTCACAATCAGCCGATCACCTCTACAAGAACATCACTATTAATGCTAGTTTTTAGAGGCCGTCAATATGCCCATCTCCTTTAATAATAGAGAAAAACAAAAAAATAATAAGTAAAAACAAAAAAAATGTATGATGATGCGCTTTGTCAGACGTCGTACATACAGAAAACAAATTTCTCGAGCCCAACAGGCCAACATGCCCCGCTGAACTACCAGCAATTTGGCGCCACTCGTCAGATTCAGCAGCCGAACAGCTCGAGCCCAACAGGCCAACATGCCCCGCGGCCCACAGCAGGGAAGGGGAAGGGGCGTCGTGGGGTGACGCGGAGCACCCATGACCGAAGTGGAAGGGGCGTCGTGGGGTGACGCGGAGGCGGAGCGGAGCCGTCGGCTGCGGCTGGTCGACGTCGAGGACGGCGGACCTCACCGCCGCCCCCGCCGCCCTTAGCCCGTTACTCCCTCACCTCACCCACCTCTGCGCCGCCCTCTGTCACTCCGACACGCGACACTTGGCGTCCCGGACGGTCCCGACCCCCGAGCTCGACGGCGCCGCCCCTCACCGTCTGACCCGACTGACCACCAGCCGCCGCCGCGTGTCGACCTCGGGGGAGGCTGGAGAAGATTGCCTTCAAGTGAAAAGATGCCTTGAAATAGCGCTAAGCTGCGTGGAGCCTGAGAGGGCCAAGAGGCCCAGTATCAGGGATATTGTCCGTGAGTTGAGAAAGACAGAAACAAATGGAACCGGGTCATCCTGGGACAAGGTATGTATACTGTAATGAACAGAATAGCATTATCAGCTCCATTAACGCTGGGAGAGGCAAGGGATGCACCATGGCCTTGTTCGGATGTTGCCGGACTCATCACAACCCACTTATCATCCCAACACATGTGGATTGATGTGAATCTTATACTACATCCAAATAAGGCCATAAGAGTGATATTTTCCTTTGATTATAATGTTTTATTTGTTATCCTAGGCCCATGATCTGTCATTTACAAACTGGTATCTAGAAGGATGTGAATTAACTAACTCCTAGTCCTGTGATTAGTAGATGAATCTAGGTTTAAAACTTTCTTGAAAAGATTGTTCTATTTTCAATTGCTATATTCAGGGTAAGTTAGCCAAGATTGGAAAGTGGGGTGGAGTTGGAGGGCGTTACAATGACATTGAGATAGAACCCCAACGTCTGGAGAGCTTAACTATCCAAAGTGGAGAGGTCATTTATTCACTTGAGTTTTCATGCAGTGACCATAGTGGGCAGCAGCGCACTGCAGGTCCATGGGGCGGTATGGCCCAAATAAGGGCACCAGATATAATCATACGGTAAGTCTAAATGCTAAACATTCACAATGCATGTAGCTCATTCGTTTTATATGTTGTTGGTCAAACAGTTGGTTCCCTATAGTAATAGTGATTCTATTCTTCTCCATCACATGCAAACAGATCAAGCTTGGTCCCACAGAGTTTATACTGGAAGTTTCTGGAGCAATTGGTCCATTCGACATGGCGCCAGCAGGTGTTCTAACGTCGCTTACATTTACCACTAATGCCAGTACCTATGGACCTTTCGGACAAGTACGAGGGACCTCTTTCCAGGTTCCAGTGCAGGGTAATGGCAGCATTGTTGCTTTCTTTGCCCGTGCAGGCTGGTATTTGGACTCATTTGGCATATACGTGAAGCCTGGACAGGAAACAACGAAAGAAGAGGAGGAGGTGCTTGTTTGAAATTATTTAGTTTTGTTTGTTTTTATGATTTAATCTACTTAGTTTACCTTTGTAATTATTATAGGCTGGGGTTGTCAAGATTGGTCCATGGGGTGGAGACGGAGGGATCCCTCGGGACATTAAGGTTGCACCACAACGCCTGGACAGCATCACAATTCGTAGTGGTGTCGTCGTCGATTCACTTGAGTTCTCCTACCATGGACAAGATGGGCAGAAGCACACTGTAGGTCCGTGGGGTGGTACCGGTGAGAGCTCTTGTTTGATGAGTAATCTATTTAAGCATGATCCATCAACCCGAACAATTAATACCACACAATGGTTGGTGACGCATTTTAATCTCTGCACGTCCTCCCACTGCAGATTGAGCTTGGCCCTTCTGAGTTTCTGACGGGGACCTATGGAACGAGAGGTCCATTTACGAACTCACTAGCTGATGTTGTAACTTCACTCACTTTGGTCACCAATGCACGGAGCTACGGACCATTTGGACTAGGCGGAGGAAGACCATTCCAGGTTCCCATGCAGGGTAGCAGCAGCATTGTTGGCTTCTTCGGGTGCGCAGGCTCGTATGTCAATGCTATCGGCGTCTACGTGAACCCTGATCAACAACAACATCAAGCAATGGAACAAGAGGTATCGTGTGAGACTGTTGAAAATTATTATATATATGAACGGATTTTTAGTTTTAAATAAGGGAATCTTTGGTACTCTCTTAAGGCAAAACGTTTCTCATTATGTCCAAAGTGAACCTGATGTTTTTATTCACACAACTTCGAGCAGGGGCTCTTGATTATGTCCAAAATGCTTCATTTCTTTGCATAACTTTTTTTTATTAGCAATCAAATTAACCCTCTAAATTTCTTTTTTGTGCTCGTATGGTCGGCACATATAAAGGCCGGGCTTAGCAAAATTGGACCATGGGGCGGAACTGGAGGCACGGCCCATGACATGGACAATAAACCAGAACCACACCTCCGGCAGAGCATCACAATTCGCTGTAGTGAAGTCATAGATTCCATTGCATTGTCATATGTCGACCAAAGCGGGAATCAGCAAACTATCGGTCCTTGGGGCGGTCCTGGTGGCAAGGATTCTGTGGTGAGCAAGTTCATAGATTTCAATCTGCAAAGTTTCACTTCAGTAAAAGAAAACAAGGATGACCTTGATAAGTTTTCTGTTAATTCCAACTACATTTATATTGTTATCGTTTCTATTTTAACACTAAAAACATGACCAACTGCAAAAATAGATGGTTTCTTGTTACTTAGATACGAAAATAATGTAGCTTTATCATGACTGTTAGTAATCATCTTGTGAGCAATTAGGTCATTGGCAAATGGGCAAGAAGCAACACAGTAGAGAAACTAACGCAGTCTTGAGAAAAGGAAAATAATTATAAACGATGCTGAAGCAGTTGGATATACTCTCGTATAGAAATAACACTGTTGGCTGATACTTCATATCTCATCCTGTTCTTGCAGATTCGGCTCCTGCCTTTGGAGTTTGTCCATGGAATTTCTGGAACGTTTGGTCCTTTCGGCACATCATCCAATGTTGTCACATCGCTTACGATCGTCACGAGCCAAGGCCGTGGCTATGGACCTTACGGACAGGGAGGAGGAACTCCGTGCAACCTCCAGGTGGCGAGCGACAGCTGCATCGTCGGCTTGTTCGGGTGCAGAGGGTCGTACCTTGAGGCGATTGGGGCATACGTGCAAACCTATTCTCCAGCATATCTTGTGGTTTGTAATTTGATTGTGTGTTGAAGATACAAATATTTATATAGATCTAGTTAAATTTGGAATTGTTTTGAAAGCATACGGTTAGTGACCTAGGGAGCACAGCTCTTGCTCGTACGGACATGGAAGTCCTCAGGCAGGCCATGTAAACAAGCAATCCAATTTGTGACCCAACATCCAAACAGCCCATCAAGCAGTCCAGTAGCGAAGCCCAAATGATTCCGGACGCGGCGTTTCCTGCTTGTCCAAGTTCCTCCAGCTAAGATGGGTCAGTACTTGATTACGGTTGGACCAGCCCATTACAGAAATCCATGAGTCCCGGCCGACGTGCGTTTGTTCGGAAGCTGCAACTGCGCATACCTGTGCAAAGCGTCTCGCCGGCGACGGACGAGTTCGTTGTGGTTTGGCCGATTCGCATTCGTTTGGGATGATTTGGCTGGATATAGGAAACAAAGATTCGTCGGATCGAAATGTTGTTGCAGAGTCAGAGACAAGAACATAAAAGTGTCTCGACACAGATCCTGCTGGCTCCGGGGGTGCTAGGGTCCGTATATTCGGACAATAAGATCCGTCCGGTAATCCCGCCAACAAATTCCCGTGCTAATTAATTTACGTGCACGCTCACAGGTTTCCAGTCTTCCCGCGCCGCGCTTCACGGCAGCAAGGCACCCACGTCAGCTCGCATGCACGTCATCACTTTTAACTGAACTTAAAAATATCGTAATTCTTAAACCAACCATCCAAAATAAATTCCGATTCCACCGTCGAGTTTCTTGCTATTAATTCTTCAAAATAAGACCCCATATAGATATATTTAGTTAAAATTTAATTAGTAAACAATTATCTCACAAAGATAGAATATTATTGAAACGAGACGATATTTGGTTCGGAGAACAATGTTCCGTCTTCATTTGAAAAATGTTCACTACACCACAACCCTTAAATAGCAACTAATTGCAGTTGCTAAAAGTTGATAAACGGTGAGTCGTTAAAGGTTTGTGAAGGACAGTCGGTTGCTAAAATTGATTATGGCGATGGATGGTTCGTTGCTGTAAACTTTTTGATTTTACGTTGGAGGGTCTGTTGCTATACATAAGTAACAGTCTCCGTCGCCGTACAAATTTTTCATTGGCGCATTGTAAATGGGCCCTTCCGGCCAAAATGACCTAAACCCTAACTCACCCCACGTACCCAATACACAGCCACTCTCCTGTCTCCTCCCTTTACACGCGCGCCGCCAACACCTCTCCTCACGAAGCGCACCCGACGGCTGCCTTCCCCGCCGCCCGCTCCCGCTGGCCGACCGGCCTCGCCGGCAGCCTGCCACGCCGCCGTCCCCCGCCGGCCTCCGCACCCCCGTCCCCGCCCGCGGCCAGGCCCGCCCCCACCGGCGGCGAGGCCCTAGATGCCGTCACCCGCCCCAGGATCTGCCCCCGCATGGGCGATGGAAGCGGCCTTCGACGCCTACATCTGCAGCATGGATTTGGACCACGGCCGCCTTCAGATCCAGGTGAATGCCCACCCTTCCTTCCTCTTATTGTCTCTATGCGTCAAGATTTGATGACCTTGGATTCAATCTCAGTTCAAGCTGATGGTGCCTGGTGCCTGGGATTAGCTTGGGGTAACGTGTACTAGTAGGATACGGAAGCACAAGACGTGGTGCTGCAGGGGAGATGACTGTTGTTCTTACTGCTGAGTCGCAAAAAGGACCAGAAGAAATGCACAACAGAGCTATAGTCAGGTATCGTGTTCCTTTTTGTTTCAGTAAATTTGCATTTGTTCCTATTATGTACTCATTTGGACTAACTTTGTGTGATTGGTATGGAGAGGTTACTCTGGTAATGAAGGTTGCCGGTCTTTGTATCATTCATGTTACTATGCTGTCCGAGCTGTGCATCGATTCAATTATATGACGCATATACATTTTGTCACTGCTTACTTGTGGATGTAGATGGGGATGCCTGGGCAGTCACCTCAAAGTTACAAGTTTCTGCCCAGTAATACTGAGGGGTTGGTTACTAGCCTAAGTTGGATATATTTTTTTTAATTAAATGGAATGATTGAGAACTTGGCTTCAATTCCTGATGGAATTTATGTAATATAAGGTTACCTGTATTCTGCAGAAATGTTGCCAGATCTGTCTGACAAAGTTTGATTGTGTTGCTTTCATTTATGTGCGAGCGGGGATTACTGAGACATGTTTTTGTCTGTTCGTACCTTGTAGGTGAGGCACTTGTGCATTTGACGGTCCACAGCCTTTACAGACATGAGGGAAGCGTTTCTCTATGAGCTCCTCAGGTTTGTAGCTTTTCCTGCTATCTAAAAATGTTACTTTAGCGACGGACAAATCTAGCTTTTCCTGCAATCTAAAAATGTTACTTTAGCGACCAAGAAATCTATATTGTTTGGCTTCCTTTCATCCTTGCACCCAACATATCTAGATATGAAGTAATTTGTGTAACAGAAAAATAGTCTCCCTTCTTGCCTTTTTGTCAAATATCATATTAATTAGGTAATGTGTTCTACTAAATGTGAACATAGGATTATGCTGCCACCGCACCCCTTCTGTTCATACTGTTGTAGGCGAGTTCCCATGGGAAAGCTTTCCTTTGCACTGATTCCAGCGCTTAATTTATGTCTACTCGCTCAGATATGATCAGTTTATCATTTTAATATTTCCGTGCTCGGTCGCTAGCTTTTATCATTGGAATCTCACTTTAAATATGGCTGCTATTGCAAATAGCAAGAAAAATAAGAAAATTTAGGGTCAGAGAAGCACCTTGAAAGGAAGGTAGGCAAAATTTGGAAGGTTAAAGTGGAAGCTGAACACATAAATTTCTAAGTTCTGTTACTGAAAGTGGAAGCTGAATAACAAAGGCTGTAGGTTATTTATCCAATGATATTGATTTACCATGAACAGATAAATTTGATATTGATTTACCTATGTTCTATTCCGTAGGAAAAAGAATTTGGTATGTGGCCTGATCTAACCTTTCGGACTCAGTAAACCATGCAGAGGTTGCAGGTGAGCAACCATTCCAATTTACAGGATCTTAACATTATATGAGTAGAAAGCAGGATAGAATTTTGCTTCTGTAATTTTGGTTCTTATAAGTGTTTTTTGCCTAGGCAAGATGAGCTCCATATATCTTGTATGCTTCTGTAACTTAAACTATTGCTAAGATTACTAGCTGTTTGGAGCAATGCAGACTTCTGTGTGTTTTCAGTTGTAGTAACTTCTAATTCATGGTATAAATATCTGTACCAACTCCTAATTGTGTCACTGCTCCTTGATTTACTGTTCCTTCATGGTATGGACATTCTTGCACATTCTTGTTTATCAAGGTAGTAAGTAATAATGATTTTTTTCTCTTTTTTAGGTCTTCTTCTATAGCATCAGAAGAGGATGACACTCCATTCATAACAGCAAGGTAAGCCAGCTCCTCTCTCTTTGTGTTCTTGACATTGCAGCAAGCAAATTAAATAGTGAAGGATGGGAACTAGTCCAACCTGTGTTTGCCTGACTGATGAAATATTAAGATATAAGCGCTACTCCTTTGTCTCATCAATCCATAGTTCAAATGAAATTTGTTGATCTACAAACTGTATTTACAAGTACTTGATGTGCGGATGAGGCAGAGGATGGCTTATTAGCTTGCCTTGTCGTGTCATTGTCTTTGTTGTTTGCTCTGAGACTGTCATTAAATTGAAACGCTGCAATGTTTGAGAAACACTCAACTCAAGTAGTGAAATCTGAAATATTGGAACTAAAACACACAAATTCTGGAGGCAAACTGAATTTGTGATTTATATTTGTCAGACTATCTCATCTCTCTCCTTGTAAGTTGTACATTGGAACCTTTAACTTTGTTAGATTACTCATTCCATATCTTTATTCAGGAACTGGGTGCTGCGGGACAACAGCTTGTCAACAGCAAGCTGATCATAGTGCTAATAGATGTTAGATTACTCATTCCATACCTTACTTTTGATTCATCAGATACTTCAAACAAGGACTAGTTTGATGTTAAGTGACATTACATGTATAATGTACTTGTTCAATACATAAATCAATGTTTGGATAATGTGATCACTTTGGAATGTCATCACTTTTGTGTACATGAATCAAGGTGCTAATATTTGATTATTAGCTATACCTTGAGACCAGCTTTTATTTTTTTACATATTTAAATGAGCTCGATGGACTGTCAGTTGCTAAAAGTTTTTACTGCGATGAATTGTCAGTTGCTAAAACTTCTAACATACTCTCCGTTGCTAAATGCTAGGGTGATGGACGGTCCATCGCTAAAGATGAAGTCCGTCGCCGTATACATACAACCACGGCTTCAACAGCAACTGCTGGGGGCCGTCGCTATAACTTTTAACCACGGACCGTCCGTCGTGCTTGTGGGGTGAGGCTGAGGTGACCGTCCGTCGTTCTTCCAAACCACTGACTATTCATGCTTGTGTGTCGAGGGCTCTTCGTTTTTTTATTGGTTTTGACAAGTCTGACGCTACATTCGTATGTGCTAATTCAGACAGGACGCTTTCATGTCATATACATAGATGCTGTACTGTATGTCTCGCGGGTCTTGCGGGTAAGTTTGTTGTGTCCGCGGAATGTTTGTCCGCGAGGTTCGCAGCTCTGTGGCTAGTCGCAAACCCGCTAATATTCTTTGCGGCAAGCGATGCGGGTTAGCGGCCGGCCGCGAACGAGCCCGCCTGCAAACTGAAGAATGGCTTCCAGCCAGTTTCGTATGCACTGGGCCGTTAGCTTGCCAATGGGCCGTCGCTGGCGCGATGCTGCGGACGAAGCACCGGCACGCGCGTGAATCACTGCGCGAGACATCATGGCGATGCTGTGGACGATGCTGAGGACCTGCCACTGCCAGCCCCTTCCAGCTCGTCACGGCGGCCCACCTCTGAATTCTTTGCGAACGGCCCACCTCTCACGCAGCTCCATTCCCCCTCTTTTCTCCCAACTCCCAAGCACCTGCCAACCCCTCCTGTACTTCCGCAAGCCAGGCCGCCGCCGACGTCGAGCAGCAGCCCGTCGGCGCGGTGGCCGAGCCTGAGCCCTAGCTCGCCCCCGGCACCCGAATGGCAACCCCTCCCTCTCTCCTGTCTCCTCCAGTGCCGTGCGCCCGTGCCCCTCAGGCCATGGCCAAGCGCAAACTCAGCCCCGCCAGATCCCGTCAGCGGCTGGCGCGGAGGAGCGTTGGCGGCAGCCGGAACGACGGCGGCGGCGTGGAGGTGCGCAGGGGCGGCGCAGCGGGGGACTCCACGGTGCCGCCGCCCATCGGGCAAAGGAATCGGCAGGCTCAGGTCAGAACTCGCAGGCCGATGGTCGGGTCGGGCGCGGGCCGAGCACGAGGCTGCGGGTATTTCGGCCCAACCGAACCTGACCTGACCCGACCCATCTCTCATTTCTGATTGTTTCTCAAAAAAACAAGATCTCTCATTTCTGAATTTGTTACTTTTTTTTTTTTTGTAAACAGAGTTTGTTTAGTTGAAACTAGTTGACTTGGGGTCAACGGACGCCACGCGTGGATTCGATGGCATTGAATCATCTTCTGGGAAGTTTCGATCAACGCGGTCTGGTGGCTGCCTTCTTCACCGAAACTTCTTGAGCCCTTCAGCCACCGGTAGTTTACTCTGCGCTAGCTTGTAAGTTGAGTTGTTTGCAATCAACCGTGTTCAGTTTGTCCCCTGTCGGATTGAGGAATACAGTATATATGAATCGTATCTTTATCTCTTCTATTCAGTTTGTTCCTTGCCGGATTGCCGCGACGGTGTTCGAAGAAATAATACTGCACCGGGACTCCGGGAGTGCGCCACCCGCCATGGAGTACGGGTTAGGATCGGAATGACGTACCTTTCATTCTCGAGTCTTTTCTGTGGGACCCCACGGTTCATCCAAATCACCCATCTTCAAATCGTTGATCCTTATCTACTCAAAAGACTTCCCCGCCTGACTGGCAATGTCCATGTTCATCAGTATCTTTAGTATAGACCATTCAATGCATTAGAAATGTCCACGTCCATCATTATCACTGCGCCACAACCCTTAATCAGTGACTTAATGCAGTTGCTAAAAGTTGATAATCAGCATTGAATGATGAGTCACTAAAGGTTTACGAAGGACGATTAGTTGCTAAAAATCGAAGATGGTCCGTTGGTATAATTTTTCTGATTTTGCGTTGAATGGTCAGTCACTGTATCTCAGTAGCCGAGTCAGATCGTCCGTTGCTAAATACCAATATCCAATGGCGGGATATTTCTGGCCCACTCCCGCAAGAATTTTGGCCCAAAAGGGATGCAAACCCTAGGTCCGCCTAGACCAAAATCATTTCCTCCTTTCGCTGCCCGCCGCACGCCTCCACGCACACGCATGCGCCCCTCCCGGTTCCCAACCCTGCCGACCACCGCCCGTCCCCGTCCCCATCCCCACCTACGCTGGTCGCCCCCACCCGCCGGCTGCCCCCGCTGCTTGCCCAGATCTTCCGTGGCCTCGTCCCTCTGTCCCAGAGGCAGAGCTGCCGAGGAGGGCGTGAAGAAGAGATAAAGGGCGCCACCGCACCCAGCCGCTGCCCACACCCCAACACTCCATAGATCAGGCCCTCGACGCGGAAGCGGCTATGACGGCGGCCGCCGGGAGCCCGTGCGCCGGTGCTGAGCTGTGCTATAGTGGCGGCATGTCTCATTGCTGGATCCGGCGGTGTTGGCCTGCTAGGCGCTCACTCCTGAACGTCCAGCGCAGATCTGGCGGCGGCCGGCCATCACAGCCCGGCACACCGGTGAGGTGAGGCTGAGGTGACTGCGAAGCCGATCTTGACAACCACGACGCGGGTCACCTGCTTCCCGGGTCACGGTGACGGTTGGTTTAGGTGCGCCTGGCTGACTACCTTTCTCCTTAGTTCGTAGTGCATGTATGCAGAGGAAAGTTCAAGGCTTGATTTTTGTTCCTGCTCTTGGTACCATCTACAGACTACAATTGTTTTTCCTGGTTCCTTTGTTCACCAACAAACGAATTAAACCATTAGTTTCCATGCCTGTTATTGTTCTCCCTGACATACGTGCGTAGTCTGTTTCCTTTTCTTAGTTGATTTCTTGCGAGACGATACACATCAGCTTGCAATGACAGGCGTACACAGACCTTGCCTAAGTTTGTTGGATGTATGGAACAGATAATCATTGATGCCCGATCATGTTGTCCAATGATGGCTTTGTGCCAAACAAATACTAGACTTTGTCTAATTTTTTATTCAATTCTAAGCTAAAGAGATGGCCATTGGGATTTTGTAAGCAGATTGTGCTTTCACTTTTGTTACAATTTAGTACAGAATTTATTATCAACCTCAACTACTGCAACTTGTAAGCAGACTGTGAAATGCAAATGCTTGAATTGATATTATAAGTACAGGCTGAAGTTATAAGTGCAGGGTTTCCTGACGTGCTTCAGATTTTGCATGTGCCTTGACGTGCTTCACTTGGGTTGAGGTTGCTTGCATTGTCTGTGCTTTCTGCAGATGCCCTGATGTGCTTCAGATTTTGCAATCTCTCTTCTGCATTTATGTTGCAGGGCATTCTGCAGATCAAAAATATTTTAGAGCAGGAACCGGCGAGCAGCATGGCTTGTGATGAGTAGCAGTACAACTACGACAACTCATTTCCCAGGTTTGCAAAGTGCAAATTGATAGAGTAGCACCTGCACATAAGTTGAATATTTATGCACTCCCTTTCAAGAAAGTGACCTACCCTTGAACAATCATTACATGCTCTGTTTAATCCATGGCTAGTTACTTTGAGTAGTCTGAATTCCTAGCACTTCAATCACAAGAAATTTTGGCTATTTAGTAGATGTGTTTTGATTGCTAGTTGCAGTTCACTAGTGCAGTAGTTAATGAATTAGATGAAGCTTATTTTAGCTACTCTGTTTTCTTCAGTTTAAATAATAGAACTGTTGCTTACTCCTTTTAATATGCACTGTTGCTTGCTCCTAGTTTCAAAATCTGCCAGTTCAGAATGCAAAACAAAATCCACTTGAGCAAAGATGTAATGTTATTATTTTAAATACCTGAATGTTGTGATTTTAATAAGATGCCCCAGATTTTAATGATAGAACTATTGCTTGCTCCTTTCTAAGTTGTTGTTTGTGATCCACAACCATGGGAGAGCCACAAATCTCAAGCCAGTATTTATATAGACATGTGGAATTTG
>CM041633.1:60164698-60291014 GCA_023333625.1 Bothriochloa decipiens | reverse complement strand
CCTGAGAAGTCCTGTTATTTATAATTGTATTGTTTTCCTAAGATTTGCTTTTTAATTACAATGCTAACTACTTAGCTGTTCTATTTGGCAGAAATTTGTTGATATCTCCAAGTTGAAGAGAAAAGGATTTTGTCTGTCCTCATCCAGGCTGTGGTAAGGTAATTACCTCATCCCTCTCTAGCAATGCACTGTTGCTTGCCAATTAGCATTTCAATACTGCAAAAGGGTGTCCCTCAAAGGAGTGATGGAAATCCTAATAGATATACATTGACAGACCTTTACTGTAATCCTACCTTGCAACTTAATGAAATGCTTTCATTAAGTTGCTTTTCAAAAGTTAGTATCTTAGTATACATTGACAGACCTTTACTTCGCAGCCACAATAGATAATATAAAAAATCTTTTTCTTTGTATACACTCAGGAAGTCCTTTAGTGTTTATATGATAAAAAAATATCTAAATTCAAAATGCTTTCATTATTTCTGCTAATGCAGTTATGTCACAGTAAAGTACATTCAACTTTGAATACCGAGATGTCTGAAACCATTTAAAGCTCCACTTTATACATTGGCCTTCTGTATTGCCATCCATGTTGCCTTATAAGTTGGATATTGGAACTTGTATTTCTCACTACCTTATAAGTTGGATATTGGAACTTCTACTTCCTTAGACTACTAATTCTATCATTTTTTCAGGAACTTTTGCTGCTATCAGCTTGTGACATCAGGCCGATCATAGAACTAATGGATGTGCAACCAACCGATTCATTGGTCACGACCTAATGGCTTTATGGTTGTGAATTTTGAGCTTTTTCCCAATGTTTGTTAGTTTTTATGGACATGTGTTGTGCTCAACTTTTGAACATCAGCTAGGATTAGCCTTACTTTGATTCATCACATAATTCAAACAAGGACTAGTTTGATGTTAAGTCACATTACATGTATAATGTACTTGTTCGATACATGACTCAATGTATGGATAATGCGATCATTTTTGAATGTCATCACTTTTGTGTATGTGAATCAAGGTATGGCTAATGTTTGATTGTTAGCTATACCTTTAGATCAGATTTTATATTTTTACCCATTTAATTGATCTCGATGTATTGTCAGTTGCTAAAAGTTCTTACTGCGATGAACTATCCGTTGCGAAAACTGCTAACATGTTGTGCATTGCTAAATGCTGGGGCGATGGATGTCTGTCGCTAAAGATGATCGTCGCTGTATGCATATAACCACGGCTTCAACAGCAACTGCTGAGGTCCATCGCTATTACTTTTAGCCACAGACCGTCTATCACTGTACACCCCTTGCAATAACTTCAAGCCAATCGCTGATTAAGGGTTGTGGTGTAGTGTATGTTCAGTAGACCATTGAACGCGCGCAGTTAGCGGTTGTACTCGCTTGTGTTGGACTAGAAAGATTACTACTTGTATATGAGGCTATATATGACTCATTGCCCAAACATCTTCAAGTACATGTAGTCCGTCAATCTCTTGGTGCGTACAGGCTTGCATTGGAGTCGTGATGAGAAGAAACTCGCAAAAGAGCCAACATATATAAGGTCGGTATGCTTTCTTGCTTTTTTTATGAGAAAAGAAGATCAGGATGTTCTGCGGCGCGCTTTGTATCTTGCTTAGAATTCAATTGTTCATTGTTCATAGGCCATGGCCGATCCGTTGGGCAGCGTTGGACCCTTAGAACTCACTTGTCTGTTGCCTATTTTTCCCAGAAACTAGATGAGCCGTCGCATGCAGTACGTGGGTTCCTACTTCCTAGTTCCGACTCATGTATCTGCTGTCCTTCACTGGACTGCCCGTACGTTGTGTTTCTTATTCTGGGTTCTGCATATATATCGTCTAAGTTGCTTTGTTCGGTGCTTCAGTTTTTTTCAGATCAGCAACTGTCCAGTGCTCTTATATATATATTAGATAATACGTACCCCGAGCGTTGCCTCCGCGGGAATCTGAAGAGCACAAGTATCACTCGTAAAGAAGCATGAAATCTATATACTAATGAAATTACCAGCGGCTCAGGAAGCAAAAGTTCAATTAATTATTACGTAGATAGACTACAGTACATGACCCAAAGCAGAGTCACACACACCTGCCACCAATTGGCCGTCAACGGGTAATTTTTTTTTTTCACCGTTCCGAACCTTAAAGGCGTTAGCCATAGGAATATTTTCCTTTTTCTATACGCTGGCTTATGTTCAACACGGAAGATCGTCCCTTGTAATCTTGAGCAACGGGCCAGCCTGGCACGGCATGGCCTGCTGTGCCACCGGGCCAGGCCTCCACAGGTAACTGTGCCTGCCTGATGGCCCGGCACGGTACGTGGGCCGATTTTCGGGCTGTGCTAGCCCAAAGAGCATGAGGCCCAATATTGCATTGGGCCGGCTCGGAGCCCAGCCGAGAGAGGAAGAGGGAACGGGAGTGCCTCAGTGGCGCGGAGGAGAAGTCGTCGGTCGCGCTCGCGTTGCGCGAGCAGGAGGCGACGTCCACGGCCCAGCGTTGCGTGAGGGAGGCGGCCGACGCGCTCGTAGCTGCTGGCGGCGGCCCCGCAGGTGCACTCGTAGGCAAGGGAGGTGGTGGCGGCGGGCCTGTCATCGCGTAGCCGAGAGGGAGCTGAGCGCCGCTGCCTTCGGCCATCCACACTGGAGACGGAGAAGGAGGGAGGAGCCATGGCGGAGGGAGGGGCTCGCACCGAGGACCGGAGAAGAGAGATGCTCGTGCCAAACCCATCGGTGTTGCGGAGCCGCGATAGGAGGCGAGTCACGAAACTCGCGACGCGGGCATGGGAGTGAGAGGGAAACAGGGAGTGTGTGTGTGGGTGTGGGGGAGCAATTTTCTATTATTATCTAACCGTACGTTAGTTCCACGTTAGACTTCATCCTTACATCGGAAGCCACTACTGACAGAGTGATCCACCAGGAGGCGGCTGTGCTCTGCCTGGACGCCAAGGAGCCCGGCCACTGCGCTTAGCCGCCGGCGATGGGAGGCGAAGATGACACCATCGGGAAGGGATCTGATGCCTCCGGCAACAAGCCAGAAGGGAAGTAGCAGCCGCCGGTTACCGAGTCTCAGCATGAGTCCATGATTTGCACGGTGCGAGAGGTCAGTGGCAATTCGTGGCCACAGCTCACCCACACCAACTACGGACGAGTGGGCCATGCTCATGAAGTGGAAGCTGATAGAGTTCAAGGGAACGGTGGGCTCTTAGTAGGCTTTGGTGATCACCGGGCCATTATCGTGCCTGAGTTTATTTTTCATGCCGGGCTGGGCCGCCTGTCAGGCCAAGATGGCGGCCCACGCATGACATGTGTCCCGTGTCGTGCCTGGCACGGGCGCAGTGGCTATCGTGCCGTGCCATGCTTGGACCAGGCCAAATTCCCGTGCTTCAGGCCCAGCCTTCGGCGTGCACGGGCTGCATGCTCAACTTTAGTCCCTTGCTCGGAGCCTGGCCTCGAGTCCATCAGAATTGTGGAAGGAGTGCCGCCGCTGTCTGGGAATCGCCCCACACCCTGACCGCTTAAAGTCGTGGAAGGAGCATGGCTACCTCCACTCAGACTCGCGGAAGGAGAGCCCTCGCCGCGCCGAGTCACGGAAGGAGCGCCATGCCCTGATGCATCTTTGTCAAAGTGGATGACGTTGGAGAGAAGAAAATCTAGAGGAATGACATGGACATGCCAACTGACGAGTTTGGACAGTTGCGGAGGCCGGAAATTTTCTATGTGTATGCGGATACAACAACAACATAGCCTTTTGTCCCAAGCAAGTTGGGGTAGGCTAGAGATGAAACCCAAAAGAGGCATGGAAACAAAAAACACATAAAAGGTACAAGAAAAAAGATTACGGTTTAGGCACATTAATTGCTAGTCTCCAAGCGCTCCTATCCATAGCTAAATCCTTAGGGATATTCCACTCCTTAAGGTCTCTCTTAACCGACTCGTTCTAAGTCAGTTTAGGTCAACCTCTACCTCTCTTTACATTATCGACCCGCTTTAGAACCCCACTACACACCGGTGCCTCAGGAGGCCTCCGTTGGACATGGACAAACCATCTCAACCGGTGTTGAATTAATTTTTCCTCAATTGGTGCCACCCCAACCCTATCCCGAATATCGTCGTTCCGGACTCTATCCCTCCTTGTGTGCCCACAACACCATCGTAACATATGTATCTCTGCTACACTCAATTGCTGGATATGTCGCCTTTTTGTAGGCCAACATTCAGCACCGTATAACATCGCCGGACGAATCGCTGTCCTATAAAACTTACCTTTTAACTTCTAAGGCACCCTTCTGTCACAGAGGACGCCTGAAGCTTGACGCCATTTCAACCAACCGGCTGAAATTCTATGCCTAACATCTTCATCAATGTCGCCATCCTTTTGTAGCATCGATCCTAAATACCGAAAAGTATCCTTCTTGGCCACCACTTGTCCATCGAGGCTAATGTCTCCCTCCTCATTCCTAGTCACGCTAAAATCGCACCTCATGTACTCGGTCTTGGTCCTACTAAGCCTAAACCCTTTCGACTCTAACGTGTGCCTCCATAGTTCTAACTTCCTATTAACCCCTGCCCTAGTCTCATCCACTAGCACCACATCATCAGCAAAGAGCATACACCAAGGGATATCACCTTGTATGTCCCTTGTGACCTCATCCATCACCAAAGCAAATAAATAAGGGCTCAATGCCGACCCTTGATGTAGTCCTATTTTAATTGGAAAATCACCGGTATCGCCATCACATGTTCGGACATACGTCACCACATCCCTGTACATATCCTTGATGAGGGTGATGTACTTAGTTGGGACTTTGTGCTTTTCCAAGGCCCACCACATGACATTTCTCGGTACTTTGTCATATGCCTTCTCGAGGTCAGTAAAGACCATGTGCAAGTCCTTCTTCTGCTCCCTATACCTCTCCATCAACTGTCGTAATAAGAAAATTGCCTCCATGGTCGACCTACCAGGCATAAACACAAATTGGTTTTGGGTCACACTTGTCACTCTTCTTAGGCGATGCTCGATAACCCTCTCCCAGAGCTTCATCGTATGGCTCATCAACTTAATCCCATGATAATTAGTACAACTTTGAACATCTCCCTTGTTCTTGAAGATCGGTACTAATATACTTCTCCTCCATTCTTCAGGCATCTTGTTTGACCAGAAAATGAGGTTAAAAAGCTTAGTTAGCCATACTATCACTCTGACACCTAGGCATCTCCACACCTCAATGGGGATACCGTCAGGGCCCATCGCTTTATCTCCCTTCATCCTCTTCAAAGCCTCTCCGATCTCTGCCTCCTGAAATCTCCTCATGAAACTTCTGTTGGTATCGTCAAATGAGTCATTCAACTCCAAGGTAGGACCCTCATTCTCCCCATTAAACAACTTGTCAAAGTACTCTCTCCACCTGCCCTTGATATCCTCATCCCTCACCAAAAGTTGATCCGTACCATCCTTGATACATTTGACTTGGTTGATGTCCCTTGTCTTCCTCTCGCGGATTCTAACCATCCTATAAATGTCCTTCTCCCCTTCCTTCATGCCTAGTCGTTGATAAAGGTCATCATACGCCTGACCTTTTGCTACACTCACCGCTCGTTTTGCAGCCGTCTTTGCTATTTTATAGCCCTCAATGTTGGCTGCACTCTTGTCATGATGAAGGCACTTGAACCACTCCTTCTCCCTAATAGCCCTTTGCACCTTGTCATTCCACTACCAGGTGTCTTTCGCTTTCCGTTTGCCTCCCCTACTCACTCCAAACACATCCGAAGCCACCTTCCGAACACATGTTGCCATCTTTAGCCACATGTCATCTGCATCTTCTCCTTCTTTCCACGGTCCCTCATCTAGCATCCTCTCCTTAAATGTTTGCGTTGTTTTCCCCCTAAGCTTCCACCATTTTGTTCTCATAATCTTGGTCCGATTGTCCCTATGGACACGTACCCGAAAGCGAAAATCCACCACCACAAGCTTGTGTTGAGGGACGACACACTCCCCAGGTAATACCTTACAATCTAAGCAAGCACGTCTATCCCCCTCGTTGTAAGAATAAAGTCGATCTGGCTCAGGTGTTGTCCGCTATGAAAGGTCACTAGATGAGATTCCCTCTTCTTAAAGACGGTGTTCGCTATCAACAAATCGTAGGCCAACGCAAAGTTCAAAACATCCTCCCCCTCTTGATTTCTACTACCATACCCGAAACCCCCATGCACCCGCTCGAAACCTACATTAGTCGCACCCACATGGCCGTTGAGGTCTCCTCCTATGAAGAGTTTCTCGCTGATAGGCACAGTACTAACCATGCTATTGAGATCTTCCCAAAACTGCCTCTTGGTGCTCTCGCAAAGACCTACCTATGGGGCATAGGCACTAATCACATTCAGAGCCAAATCTCCAACTATCAACCGGACTAGGATAATCCGGTCGTCTTGCCTCCGCACCTCAACTACTCCATCCTTAAGGCTCCTATCGATCAAGATGCCTACACCATTCCTACCTGATGTTGTCCCCGTGTACCAAAGTTTATAGCCAGTATCCTCCACCTCCTTCACCTTCTGGACCTTCCATTTAGTCTCCTAAACGCATAGAATATTTACACGCCTTCTAATTACTGTATCGACTAGCTCTCTTAACTTACCCGTTAGGGACCCTACATTCCAGCTACCTAGACAAATTCTAGCTGGCTCGGCTAGCTTCCTTACCCGTTAGATGCCTCAAATTTTTTATGTCATTAACAATGATTGTCGTGTGTCATTATTTTCTTCTGCTTTACACTATGTATTTACTTAATTACTTTTCATTCGCTCGCTCTCAGGGGCGGAGCCAGAAAATAAGCATGAGGGGGCCATGTAACCATTGATGGATTATAGGAGGGGCAATTATCAAAATTTTCCTTCAAAAACATGGTGAAACTTGTGTACATGGGATATTTCAACAGGCATAGGGGGTGCCTGGCCCCCCTCAGCCCCTCCCTCCCTCCACCACTGCTTGGACTGGAGTGTGCAGTGGAAGGAAGCAGAGTAGCATCAGTGCTTTACCCCTTGCATCGAGAAGAAGTAAGGCGAGAGCACGCAGCTTCCAATCAGATCGGTTGCTGATATTTTGCTTGGAGGATCAGGTGAGATCGATCGATTAGCTAATAAAAGGTCAATCGATCATCTTTGTTGTTTGTGCGTGCTATCATCACTCCAAATCAATTTTAACTCATTCGTTGATTGTTGAGCATGCATATATATTCCTGAGAGCATCTTGTGAATATGATTTGATTTTGTGCATATTCGTTGGTTTCGCACGGTCGATCGATTCTGCTACTTGTTTATGGTCCTACTACTACTTATTAGTACGGACATCCCAAGTAGCCAGCTAGTCAATTACTAAATATTTTCTGTTTCACTGTTATGCCTAATTAGATCAAAGATGATACAAGCTAAGGTTTGATTGATTTCTCCAACAAGGAAGGCTCTCCGATTGGTTCGGTCCCTGCGTTTAATTGTTTTTTTATCTCAATCGATGATGGTCATCTTGCAGAAGACACCGCTGCACTTGCACGTGGATCGGAGTCTGACGAGGCCTCGGCGTCTAGCAGAGATGATGGATGTGCTCAAGACCATCACGACCGTCTATAGCATGGTGAAGAATATCAGCGATTTGGTGGGCTGAATTCGGGACAACCGGGAGGACTGCAAAAGGTTGCTCGAGGACATCGACAGAGTGTCTACCAACGTCAAGTGGCTGGAGCAGATGCTGAAGCGGATACCGGAGCGGGCGACAAGAAGAGAGACGGCCATCAGATGATGAGTGACGCGTTGATGGGTCTAATGCAGACCCTGGATCGCAGTCACAGGATTATCCTAGACTGCCATAAGAAGAGACGGCACCTGATGCGTGCCATCAAGGCCGCCGACGCCGCCAAGAAGCTGCAACAAATTAGGGATGTCATATCCAGAAACAAGATTGAAGCGATCTTTGCCACCATTACGCACAACTTCGAACTGACGGCCGAAATGCATACAGACGTCAAGAAACTTGTTAACGCTTTCCATGCCAGGGACGCCGCCTCTATTATTAGCTCAACGTTGCCTAGTCTTTCTAAACAGATAGTAGAAACTCTTCCCAATCTGCCACCACAGGTATGGTCTGCAGTTATGTTTTTTTGGCATTTTTTTAGTGAATCTAGTTAGATTGTGCAAACAAACTTATGACTTGTGGTTGCCACTTGACCTAGCTAGGTTGTATGTATTCTTTTCCTTTTGTAATGATGTGCTGTCACGGACCAGGTTCTAGAACCTAAATGTTGTCTTTAATGAAAACATGAGATATCTTCTCCATGGCGTCTTTATTCATGGCCTCTCAATGGCGTCTCTATTCATGGCCACTCTCACAACCTAACTCCATCCCCATCGACACATTCAAAGAGAAGAAGCTTCAAAATTGGTTGCCAATTGGGATTGAAAAAAAAAATACGCGCGTAGGCGACTAGACACCCTTAGAGCTCACTTGTCTGGTACCTATTTTTCCCTTGAAACTCTAAGCCACCACAGCGGGTTCCTAGCGCTGTCACAAGTATCACCATCTGTTGGATATCTTATTCTGGGTTCTGCATGTCCACTATGTTGCTTTCTTCAGTGCTTTAGTTTTTTAGACCAGTGACTGTCTGGCCGTGTTCAGAATTTCGGACGAAATTCGTTGATAATCAGCGATTTTCGGTTCTACCGGCCTGGCCCGATAAAGGCCCGTATCGGAAAAAAATCAGCCTATTTTGAATTTTTCTTTAGCCCAACACATTCGGCCCGGTCTAGTAGTTCCTTTCCAACTATGGAATTCGTGAACTGAGAGCTTGCTTGGTTTGTATCCAAAAGTTGTCCTATCAATTTTAGGGCAAGCCAAGACTAGGGCATGCTAATTTTTGGTTGTTAAAATCTTGGCAACAATTTTGGCATACCAATTGGTTGGTTGCCAAAACTATGGCAAAAGTTTTGGCATACCACTTGGTTTGGTGCCAAATTGGAACACCCAAAATTAATTATATAACACATATAATTATCTAATAATGATCTAATAATAGCAGTGTGCATAACAGATCAAGTCTCAGATAACACTATATTTATATATTACATGCACATGTAAATATACACATTATCTTCATCTAACAAGACCACACGACATAATATATATCCATTGTGCTAAAACAGAACCACGAGGTAATTAACTCCTAACCATTTAAAAAACTACTATGCTGACGACATGAAGCATGTCCAAAATGCCCAAAATAGCACATGTTTAGTCGGTGCATCCATATGCTTTTCACCTGAAGCATGGCCAAAATACCACAAGTCTTAGCACCCATATTTACATACAGCTACCATATTCATAGCACACCTGCTACTACCAAAAGTTTGATCATCTATATTCACATGGATCTACCATACTCACCATCACCCACAGCATCAACACGGTACTTCGCACCTAGGTAATCAGTGACCTAAGTTCCAAATGACTAATCTGATGCAATGTTTAAGTAGTTCCGCAAATGAACCTGCTCTGGCTTTGAAAGGTAGGTCACAATGTCAATCTTGTCTCTCGGTGGGAAACGCATATCCTCAATACGCTTCCAAAGATCAGCATACGGATCCGTACTTGCAGGGCAACTTGATGCGATGGATTTGGCAAGCATGGCTATACTTGCAGCTATTTTATCATCCACTGCTGCTCTAGCACGTTTTGCTTTATTCTTTTCATGCTTCTTCCAGGCGACTTCTTATTCTTTCGTTTACCTGTTCGCAAATTCATTTCTCTCACCTCACTCTCAGCCGTCGCCGCCGCCGCCTGGCACCTGCGTGACTGCGTCTGCCTCTGCCCCAGCCCCGACCCCTGGGCGACCTCGCCCCAGCCAACCCGGCCCCCGGTAATCTCTCCATCAGGTTCTTGTACCAGGACTGCTAGATCGAGGAGTCGGCGTCGTTTTTCTTGTCAAGGCACTGAATGGGAACTTTCTGTGTGCGCAGGTACATGGATGATACAAGGGGAAGGTTCCCTGTTGATGCTCGTGGGAAAGGAGTTGGTGCTCCTGGGAAAGGAATTGATGCTGACGGCGCAGCAGGAGGAGAAGCCACCAAGGGAGCTGCTGTATGCAAGGGGAATGATGGCCACAACAATGCTACGATAGGTGATCTGTACAATTGTTTTTCGTTCTTGCAATTTCATATGTACAAAGCCTTCACTTTTCTATCATGGATGTCTCGTTATGAGTAGATTAGTACTTAGAACCTTGTACATATGAGCATTCTTGCAATTTTCATACTGCTGTATGCAAGGCTCCCTGTTTTGTTCTTGCAATTTTCATACCCTCCCTTTGAGATGATAACGATTGCTGTATGCAATTTCATACTTCTGTATGAAAGGCTCCCTGTTATTTTTATGTTTTATACAAACTGTTCCCTTGATCAGCCTTTGATTTTGAGCAAAGCATTAATCTGCATAGTTTTGTCTGTACAGCATCAATCCTTGTGTCAAACATGAGTATCGAGCAGCAACAACCAAGTTAAAGATGAGCGTTGTGTATCAGCCGGAAAGAAGTGACTAATGCAAACAATTGTCGACAACATATGTTCATGTGGTTGTCATACATGAAAATGGGTTTGCACTTGTACTATTTTGTGCCTGCTTCTCTCATTTATTGAATCCATTAGTTACTCACCATGTCTTTGTGGTAGTCATACATTTGAGATATGTTTACAGGCTTAGATTTAGTCACTCAGCTAATTTAGAACTGTTATTGTGTGCAGCCATTGCTAATTTAGAACTGTTATTGTGTGCAGCCATTGATAATGTATGGACACATGGTGTACCTTTTGGATCTGGATTCGAATGCCACTACTGCAATGGAGTATTCCAGACTGGAGGTGCAACCCGGTTCAAAGAACATTTGGCAGGGATCATTGGGAATGTAGCAGCATGTCAGAAGGTGCCAAAGGATGTGGGAAGTGTATGGAGGAAAGCAGAACAGAAGGGAAGAGAGCAAGGGCAGTGAACAAGGCTAGAAAGAAAAGAATTGATGATGAAATTGCACGGTCTGTTGGAGTAGATGTTACACTAAATGATTATGGTGATGATATTCCTAATGATGAGGAAGGGCAGTTGCAGTTTTTACTGAGAAGATCAATTCATGAAACCAATATAAGGAATGTTGCTACCAGCTCAAGATGTGGCGGTGGTAACCAAAGAAGAATTGACACTGTGTTTCAGAAGCAGTGTGCATCCAAGAGCCGAGTGGGGTTTGACATAGACCTGGCACGCAGTAGGGCTCCTATCCAACCAAGAATTAATGTCACCTTAAATCCTGGCCTCAAGGATAAAGTAGGCAAAGCATGGTCCAAGTTTTTTCAAGCAAATGCTGTCGCCGGGAGGAAAGCAAACTGTCCTTATTTTCGGGCTGCATTTAAGCTGACTCAGCAGCTTGGTGAAGGGGTTCCATGCCCAACAGGAGAAAGTATTGATGGTCCGTACTTGGAGGTACATAATGAACTTTCACATGTTCCTTACTGTTCACATGTTTATGTATAATGTTTCTATCTTTCAGTTCAATTTCAGAGCTACATTGTTTGTTTCTAATTTTTTATTTCATTTGAATTGCAGAGCAATTTTGAAGAATTGGAGCAAGAAATGAAAGGATGCCAGATGGATTGGGACCAGTACAAGGTTACCCTCATGTGTGATTCATGGACTGGACAAAATGGTGAGAGCATCATCAATTTCATGGTATACTGCAATGGGAAATTGTTGTTTCATAGAACAATCGATGCCACTGGAGAAACTCAGAATGCAGATTTCCTATATCAGTGCCTCACAAAGGTTATTGTAGATGATATTGGTGTTGATAGAGTTATTTAGATTGTAACCGATAATGGTTCAAACTACAAGAAGGCGTGTGCGCAAGTCACTAAAGAGTTTCCAAAAATTTTCTGGCAGCCGTGTGCTGCACACACCATTAACCTCCTGCTGAAGAGCATAGGGAAATTTACAGATGTTGATAGGATTATATCCAGTGCCCAAAGAATATCCAAGTTCTTTTACAATCATAACAACCTGCGTGCTGCAATGAGGCGTAATATTGGTGGTGAGCTGTACAGGTGGAATGCCACCAGATTTGGAACTGTCTTTATATTCCTCCAGGGCTTTTGGGATAGAAAGGATAAGTTTCGATAATGGATGGCGTCAGAGGAATGGACTAATAGCCGCTACAATGAAGATGCTGAGTACGAATATGTAGACAAATGTTTGTCATGTAGGAAGTGGTGGGACAACATAAAGTGGGTGCTGGATATGGTTTCGCCAATCTATAGTCTGCTGCCTTATGCAGATTCCCAGAAACTTGGTACTGTCTCAGGGTTCATACCACTGGTGATACTTTGTAGGGATATGTTGGAAGTTTACTTGGAGGGGAATAAATACAGGAAGAATATCTTGGCACTACTGGATGGTAGGGTCAAAAATATGTGCCAGAATGCCCTCATGCTTGCAGGTACCGAGTTACTTTCTACATACCTATCTCTATGTTATCTTGCTCAGATTACTGTAGTGATTCATTCTTATATGAAATCTTTCTGTCCATGTAGCTGCTGTCTTAAATCCTCTGGGTCACTACAAGTTTAGCACTAGTTCAAATCCTGACTATTTGAAGGAGTTAGCAATTGTAATTGAAAGGATTGCTGATCCCCCTGAAAGTGCAGTTCAGGCTTTATCTGAGTTCCAGGATTACAAAGCAAACAAAGGAATGTTTGGTCTTGCAACAGCTCGTTTGGCTGCAGATTCTCCTGATGTAACTCGAAGTATGTTGTGCTGCCTTTTTAACTTAATTTAGTGCCTCATTATTGGGCCATCTTCTTCATTATTGGGCCTGGATGGTAGGGTCGAAAATATGTTGTGCTGCTTATGCCTCATTATTTGGCTGCATATAGTATATTCGTAGTCAAAAGTTAACTTGGTATTATAGAAATGATTCTATTACTATTTAAATTCTGCTCTGTGGAAGCTTATCTTTCTGTCCCATCTTCTTCATTATCACAATCATGTTGGTGATAACCAGTAGAACTATATAGATCTTTATTTGTTTTAATATTTAGTATGAAATGTTCTTTACATATAATTGCGCACATCTTGAGTAAACAGCTGCAGATTGTTAATAAAGGACTGAATATGCATACTTACAATCAAATTTGGCTTTCCTGCAGCCACTTGGTGGTCTCTTTATGGAGGAGACACCAAAGAACTACAAAAATATGCATTGATGATGTGCCAACCCGAAAATCCGAGCTACAAAATTTTTTCTCCAAAAACATATGAGTGATGATGTGTCATGTAGAAAAATCCCACACATGTTGCACAAGCATCTCATATCCTCACCTTGAAATCCCTAGTTCATGTGTCATGCATCATGTTGCATTTAAATTTAACTTGTGATTTGGATTTTATTTGGTTTTATGTAATGATAAATAAAATACCCAACAAATAATTATTTATCAAATAAATAAATAATCACTATGGGAATAATACCCAACCTTGAAAGGACCATGTATGTCCACGCAAGGAACATGCCATAATAGTATATAATATATTTGAAAAACAGAAATAGAAAAGTGAAAGAAAATAAAAAGATAAAATAAAAAGCTTTTGGCCCGGTCCTGGAAACCAGCCCAGCATGGCCCATCTCTCCTTTCCTTTTCTTTTTCTCTCCCCGCACCCGGCCAGCCCAACCAGCCCCGGCCCGGCCTGCCTTTTCTTTCTCTCTTCTCTCCTTCTCCCTCCCAGCCGCAACGGCCCACGAGGCCCAGCAAGCGCGCCCGCACTGTGGCGCCGAAGGGAGCCTGCCGCTGCCGCTATCAGGCGGGACCTACCTGTCGTATGTTCCCCGAGGTCCCCCCTCCAGGCCATTGCATGTGACGTTGCGCACGTCAGGCGCTGTCCCCCATGTCGCCGTTACGCAAAGTCCCTCGACCGCTCGATCCTGCCCTCCGCCTCATCAACGCGCACGAGCGTGCCACTTGGGACGACAAACCCTGGCGAGAAACGCCCGTGGCCGTGAGGATCTTTTCCTCCCGTGCGCGCGCTCTGCCACGCGTGAGCTGTTCGCTGCCTGTTCCCTTGCTCCCTTGGCCGCCAAGGCAATTCGCCTCGCCCTCGCTGCCCGCTGGAGCCCACCGAGGCTGAGGAAGCAACCTGGAAGTTTCCCTCGAATGGGAATGCCCCCGGCCGCTTGAGCTCATCAACGCCGTGCCACTGCCTCGCGGCGCCGCTATAAAAGCCAGGCCCCTAGCGCCTATAGGGTTCCATGGACGTGCCGCCACACTGGTGGCCCTTCAATTCGAACACCAGACCAACAATTCAGGAAGAAGGGGAGGAAAAGAGGAGGAGGCGGGGAAGGACGACCTCGCCGTCGTCGGAGAAGAAGAAGGAGCCCCGCCGCACCAGAGCTGCTGCGGTGCCGTCGGAGCAAGGAGCAGAAGCCGTACCGTGAGCCGCCGCCTCACTGGAGCTGCTTGGACTTGTACCGCACCTTCTCTCCTCTCCAAACGCCGATGAGCACCACCGTGATCCCCTCTTCCACCCTCCGTCCTCTGCTCCTAGCCATGGCGCCCGTACCGGAGCGCGTAGGCTGTGGCCGATGCCGGCCTCTCTGGACACACACGCACACACACACGGACTGGCCAAGCCCCAGGACCACGGTGTCAGGAGGACGCCAGAGCAGACACTGCCATGCCCGTCGTCGCGGCCATGTCTCACCGCGGCAAAGCCACTTTGCTGGCCCCATGGATGAGCCTCGCGCCTCTTTGACCACAGATCCGTGGTCGCCTCGACGTGGAACTTCCCGTGCGCATGCTGGCTGCGGAGGTGCTACCCCGGAAGAACGCCTGCGTGCTGCCATGTCACCGCCGAGCCGCTCTGGAATGCCACCGTGTCGCGTCGTTCCCCGACGACCCCGACCACCTCTAGGGACAAGAAGACGACGCTAAGCACCGCCATGAAGAGCCGCGTCGGATCACGGAGAGGATGAAGGCCGGGAGCCTCGTAGGTGCCGTGTCACGTACCGCGGCCACGTCGGAGCTCCGCCATGGAGTTGCTGCCCACGTGGACTCTGCCGTGGGTTAAGGTCACCGCCGACGCTTCAGAATGGTGTGGAGTGACCCCAATCGCACTCCTATGCCCCGCCTTGACTTGGAGATGGGTGACGCTGTGCTGCCGCCGTGCGCCGTCGTTCCGCAAGGACAGCCCTGCAGAGAGCCTAGCTGCAAGCTTCGAGTACGCCATCGCGTTCACCGTGCCGTGGCAAAGCAGGAATGCCGGTTGGTAAAGCCAAAGAACCTCCACGGCGCCGCATTGGCCAACCTCGCCGTTGCCGAGGAGAAAAACAAAGGAGAGGATCGTCTCGGCCAGAAGAGGATGGACGTGGCCCAGTTGAACTTGAGAAGCTGCAAGTGGGGCCAGTGAACGTCGATGCACCGTGGATTAGTCTGTTGACCGCGTGGACCCAGAGACAGCTCCGGTGGACACGGTCTATGTGGACCTGAGTCACTATCAATGGACCCAGCAAACAGCGGTGCACCGTGGACCGAGGCTGTGGACCGAGGTTTCGGATCTAGTTTGATGATGTGGCAGCACCAGAGCGTGCCACGTGGTGGGCCCGGCCAGGCCCATATCCTACCCATCAGGCCCAATAATGACCCATTAACGGCCCAACTTGGGCCCAGTTGACTTTGACCGTTGACCGAGTCAACGCTGACGTCAGCAGGTGATGTCATCTCAGTCCCACCTGTCATTGCTGACGTCAGCATGACGTCACTGCCATGTCAGCACCTGACGTGTCACTGCTGGACCCATGCGTGACACGTGGCCTAATCTTGAGCCACCACGTGTCAGCCCTGGTTTAATCCAGTCCTTTTCTTTTTCAAAATATGTTTTAATCTTCAGAAATTCATAACTAATTCATACGAGGTCAGAAAATTATGATCTAAGTATCCAAATTTTCTATAAATCGAGCCCTATCTACCTAAGCTATGTTTGAATGCATTGGGATCTTTTTGCTATCCATTATTTGTGCTAATCTATAGGGGTCGCTCCCACAACCGTTAATTCTCGATTACAGAGTCAAGCGAGGACCAGTCTGACGAAGATAGTGAGTACCAGGGAAGGTCAGGAGACAACGACAGCGAAGGTGCCACGTCCCACCCAACCTCGTAGATCCCATTACGCATAGCTAATCTAGTATGCTAGTGCTTTACATTTCTGTATTACAATCTGCTTGCCTGTGTTAGGATTGCATGGTAGCACTTTACTTGATAGCCCATACCTTATCGTAACCTTTCACCTGCTCACCAGCTATTATGTTAGCCACATGCTTATATGCTATGTTTATATAATTATATACTTCACTCGCTTACATTTTGGTGCGACGTGATGAACCCCTGGGAGGGTCTGGTAGGGATGCCAGACCTGGTGGATTGATGGTTCAGATGGTTTTGTGAGCTGCTGGTGATGTATCTGGGTTTGGGGTGGAACTTACGGCAGGGTGTAGGGTGAGGGTTGAGTCGATCGAGCTGGGATCTACGACGAGCTTTTTGAGCGAGTAATCGCCGGGGAATGGATCTGGAGATTCCCACGAGAGAAGCCTGTGGCGGGCAAACTTTGGTGTGATGGAGAACCTGTGGGTGTGAGCCTTACCCGGGGAGAAGGTGCCATGGTAGCATGTTAAAGATGAACCCTGATGAAGATATCCTGGCTTGGTCACAGTTAGGACCTACTGCACTGGTATCCAGACCTTAGGAATCCCTTGCTTTCCACTTGCTTCCCATGGGGGGACGACCGAACCGCTGGATAGATCGATGCCATTACTATCAGGCGAGTGTGTGTTAGGAAGGTAGGAGCATGTGAGTCTCACACCCTTTCGAGACGATCATGATGCCCTACGGGAATGGGATCATGAGTCCCCACAGTATCAGCCACTCTAAGGGTGTTCTAGGGCTGAGAGGTAGGATGGCATTGTTCTATGGCAGTAGGCGCCCGGAATCTGTCTAGGTAATGATCAATGCCGATGATGACTATCTGGTGAATTAGTGAAACCTCTGCAGAGTGTATGGTTGATCGATCGATACATATGCCCATCCATTGGCTATGGATCTTTTCTTAGGAGGATGCATCGGATTAGTGAGTGGAGTGTTCTACCTTCCCCTGAAACTGATTCCGGTCGTGAGCCAGGTTGAGGGCTATGGGCCGCTAAGGCAGGCCAAGGGGGAATTGGCCTGTCAACACGAGTCTGAGATGGTGATGGAGGAACTAGGATAGTGATTACAGAGTTGGATGGATGGTGGTGGATGTCTTGGGATGGGAATGTTTAAAACTAGATATTACTATATTACTTTTACATACATGATTAAATGCATAGGAAACCTTGGCCTATATAGGTTCTTTTGATTATATCCATGATTTGCATCCAATTTCCACAAAGCAAAGCATAGGGTGGGAGTGGCTAGTACATATCGTACTGATACTTTGGCACACAGGTTCCAGGAGTGAGTACTCGTCTGAGGAGTACGATGGTTGAGGGTCTTGTTCCTGCACTCAAGTTTGGTGGATGATGATCGCTTCTGCACCTTCAAGCTTTTATTTTATGCTGCATGAACGCTGATTCCGCCAAGTGGTAATGTAATAAATTTATGTAACTCTCTCTATTGCACTCTTATTACGATGTCTGGATTATGATATTCAACTGTTATAGGGAAATATGATTTAAACGGTCATATTTCACTTCGATTCTGTGGATTTCCCTTCGTGGAAATCGAGGTCGTTTCAGATGATTGTGTCATAGTGCATTTTTGCAAGTGGCTGTGAACAAAACTAGTGTGGATTTTCATGGGTCCAAACCAAACTGAGAAACAAACTCTGCTACGACAAACTTCATAAGTTGGTGTATGTAAGTCATAATCTGAAGCTACGCGTGCAGCAACTTGAATCTAATGATCAAGAGAAAGAAAAGCTAGCAGATCCTATTCAAGATATGATTGATTGTGTGCTTTATGATCATGCTAATCCAATCATAGATTGGCTGAATGAGCCTGATGTTGTTGATTAAAAGTCTGAACAATCGTATGGTCTAGGTCACAAAAAGAGTTCTCTTGGAAAGTGAAAGCTAGGGAAAGATAAAAGAAAGAAGGGGGTAAGTGAGGATAGGGAGGAGGAATTTGTTGAAAATGAGAGTGACATTGATGGTATTGAAACAAGGAATGATAGTGACAATGAGGCTGATGAGGAAGTATACGGTGCAGGAGACGAAATAGGTTAGGAGTAATTTGATATTTCTAGAAATCTAGGTATTAATACTTGATTGACTAATTTTGATTGTTGATAGACGAAGATAAGGCCACTTCCTCTAAGATGCAGCAAGGGCACAAAGATGATGAAACCGTGCTTTTAGGCGCGTCCTTGTCCAATCCATGTCTTGCTCCAATCCATGTCCTTCCTCTAAGAAGCATGCTGATTATTATTATTTTGTAGGGGAGAGAAATGACTGTAGATCAAGGAGGAAGTGTCGAAACAAAACAAAGGATATTAATTCTCTTTTAGGTGTGTTTCACTGCATATTCTAAAATTGATCAGCAGCTGTACATTTTGTTTCATTGCATATTCTGAATACTATTGATTCACTCATGTGTTGTGTAAGAGTATAGAGTTCAGGCCCATGAGGCCCACGTACATGTAACACATATACCCTATTGGGCTAAGGAATATAGTGAGGAATTTCAGTCCATTCTAGCATGGTATCGAGCTAGGGTTCCTCCTTTGCTCCCAGCCGCAGGCACCAGCCGCCGCCCGCCGCCACCTCCCTCTCCCCATGGTCGGCGGCAGTAGGCCACCCCCGCCGCCCCCTCCTCCTTCCTCCTCCTTCCCTCCTCTCCCTGGGCCACCGCCGCTGCGCTCACGGGCCCACAGCCCCTGCGCCCCCTGCCGGTGCGCCGTTTGCCGCCCCTGCACCCTCCGCCGGTGCACGGCCTGCCGCCCCTGCGCCCTCCACCTCCGCACCCTGTGCTCGCAGCTGGCACTCTTGGGGCCCCTGGCGCGCCCTCTGCTGCTGCCGGCGCCACTAGCGCGCCCTCTGCAGTCACCGGCATGTCCAGCACCGGCGCCCTGGCTGCTGCCATCGGCGTCCCACCTCTGGCTCTCTCCGCATCACTTCTCCCTATCCAAGGTCCCTCCTTTGCCGCTGTTGTGGGGGGATTACGGTGCCCCCATCGTCTTTCTGGGCGGCGATCTTTCCTCTTCCCTGCACAGCACTGCCTCTCCCATGGCTGGCGCCCTGCACAGCGCCCCTGCTGTCTGGCCAACGTCGCCGCCCCTCCCCATGGCCGGCGCTTTCTTCCCGGCCATGGCGACCTCCTTCGGTTTCGGCGCCTCCACGGCCGCGGGCTCCATGCCCCGCTCGCTTTCTCCTCCTCCCTGTTCGGGGCCTCGTCCATCGCCGTGCATGCCTCCTCCCTCTCATTCACGACCGGCGCCTCCTCTTTCCCCGTCATGGTTGGCAAGCTCTCCCAGCAGCTACCGCCTTTCTTCGTCTCCTACACGTCACTACCAGGCTCCATGGCCAGTGGCGCTGCCGGGGCCGGCCAGCTAACACCACCCCTGCCCTCTTCCCCACTATTCCCTCTCCTAGGCGCCGCGCTCTACCCATGGCCGGCACTGCCCTCTTCCCCAGGGCCGGCGCAGTCCCCTCCTCCCTCATCTTCCCTGGCTCGCTCATACAACACCATGGGGTCGACACCACATGTCCGCTCTGACTGGATTGCTGATTCAGGCACCTCGTACCACACAACACTAGATGCCAGTATCCTCACCTCGGTTCACCCTCCTCACCCTTCCTGTCACTCTTCCTTCATGGTTGCCAATGGCACCTGCATTCCTGTCTCCTCCATGGGTACTGCGAGTAGCCATGGATCCTTTCACCTCCCTGATGTTCTTGTTGCTCCAAATATGGTTCACAATCTTCTCTCTATTCATTGTTTCATAGCTGACAACTCTTGCACTATCAAATTTGACTCTTCTGGTCTCACTATGAAGGATTTGGCTTCCCGGTGTCCACTCCTTCGCTGTGATAGCATGGGGCCCCTTTACACCCTTCAATTTCCTTCTTCCACTGCTTCACCTTCGCCTTCTTCTTCGTCCGTTGCCTTCACCACCTCCACTTCTTCCATGACTTGGCACCGTCGTCTTGGCCATCCCGGACGCAATGCTTTGGCACAGCTTAGTCGCACCTCTGCTGTACCATGCACTCACGCTCCCGATGAGCATCTGTGCCATGCGTGCCAGTTGGGCCGCCATGTGAGGCTTCCTTTTCCTACTTCCTCCTCCCATGCAGCTCATATCTTTGATCTTGTCCATTTTGACTTGTGGACCTCCCCTGTACTAAGCCTGTCCGGCTATAAGTACTATCTCGTGGTGGTCGATGATTTTTCTCATTACTCTTGGACCTTTCCATTATGCCTCAAGTCTGATGCATTTCCCACACTCCTCCACTTCTTTGCCTTGGTGTCCACTCAGTTCGGCCTCACCATTAAGGCTGTCCAGAGTGACAATAGGCATGAGTTCGACAACACCACCTCTCGTTCTTTATTCTTCTCTCGTGGTGTTCAGTTGCACATGTCTTGCTCCTACACCTCCGCTCAGAACGGCAAGGCTGAGCGTATGATTCGCACCACGACCGATGTCATGCCCACTCTTCTCTTCCAGGCCTCTCTCCCTGCTCGCTTCTGGGCTGAGAGCCTCCACTCTGCCACCTATCTTATCAACTGCCTGCCCTCTACTGCTTCCCCTGCCCCTACCCCTCACCACGCTCTGTTCGGTACCCCTCCTCGGTATGATCACCTTTGTGTCTTTGGGTGCGCGTGCTACTCAAACATCTCCTCCACCTCTCCCCACAAGCTCGCACCCCGTTCCACCCTTTGTATCTTTCTTGGGTACTCCCCTGATCACAAGGTTACCGCTGCTTTGACCTCTCCTCTCGCCGTGTCCTCATCTCTCGCCATGTCATGTTTGATGAGTCGGTGTTCCCTTTCGCCACCACCCCACCTCCACTTCTTCTCTTGACCCTGAGGTGGTCTCTCTTTTCCCCACTGACCTGGTGGTTCAGCCACCGTTTCCTCTGTACCTTGCAGGTACGCCTCCGACACGCCCTCCTAGTGTGCCAGTCTCGTCTCCGCTGGCTTCCACTGGCTCACTGGCGGGCCTGGACGCCCCAAGCCTGACAGAGGTAGCCCCAGAGCTCCCACCTCCGCTCCATGAGGCTTCACCACCTCCTGCCGTTCCTGACGTTGCCGTCCCGATCGCGGGCCAGGGGCCTCCTCCCGGGCGCTTCGGCCATGTCTACCAGCTGCGGCAGGCACCGGTTCTGCCACTGCTGCCTTCGCCGCCTCCTCCCAGGCACTTCAGCCACGTCTACCAGCGGCGGTAGGCACCGGCTCTGCCGCCACCTCAGCCGTCGCCAGCTCCTTCGGCGCCGTCCTCGTCGGCTCCGCCATTGACCCCGACACCTTTGGCGGGGACCCCTTCTCCGCCACCCCCTGCTCAGGCCGCGACACACCTCCATGACGGGTGGCCGGTGTACCACCCGCCCCTCCTCCACAGGGACCCTCGCCACATTCACCCCATGGTGAGGCGGCAGGCGTCTCGCCTGTGGGCGCTCTCCGTCACTGCCTGCGAGGCGGGGATCTCTCCTGTGCCCTCTTCTGTACGCGATGCCTTGGTTGATCCTCATTGGCATCATGCGATGGAAGAGGAGTACGTGGCACTTCTTGCCAACCAGGCGTGGAACCTCGTGCCACGTCCGTCCGGTTGCAAAGTGGTCACGAGCAAGTGGACCTAGACGCACAAGCAGCGGGGATAGTTCCCTGGAGTGCTACAAGGCTCGCTGGGTTCTTTGGGGTTTCACACAGCGGCCCGGAGTTGAATACGATGAGACCTTCAGTCCAGTGGTGAAGCCAGCTGCCGTCTGCACTGTCCTCTCACTGGCTCTTGAGTGCTCCTGGCTGGTGCATCAGCTGGATGTCAAGAATGCCTTCCTTCATGGTACTATGACTGAGACTGTCTACTGTAGCCAGCCGGCGGGCTTCGTGGATACTTCTCGCCCTGAGATGGTCTGCAGGCTCAACAAGTCTCTGTATGGTCTGAAGCAGGCACCTCGAGCATGGTACTCCACATTTGCCTCATTTCTTGTGACTCTAGGGTTTAGGGAGGCCAAGTCTGACACTTCACTGTTTATCTACCATCATGGGGGTGAGACTGCCTATCTACTGCTCTATGTTGATGATATTGTGCTCACCGCTTCCAGTGCCTCTCTACTTCAGCGCATCATCATCACTCTCCAGCAGGCTTTTGCTATGAAGGATCTTGGTGTGCTCCATCACTTTCTCGGTATCATAGTTGATCCCCGACCTTCTGGCCTATTCCTTCACCAGTGGCAGTTTACTGTTGATATTCTGGAGAGAGCTGGGATGACTGACTGCAGCCCCTGTTCCACCCTAGTTGATACTCAGGGTAAGCTGTCAGAGACAGCGGGTTTCCCTCTCCGGCCTGAGGATGCCACTTCTTACGGGAGTCTTACTGGTGCGCTCTAGTACCTCACCTTCACACGACCGGATATCTCATATGCAGTTCAGCAGTTGTGCCTCCATATACATGCTCCACATGAGCCCTATCTTGCTGCTATGAAGCGGCTCCTCCAGTACCTCTGTGGCACACTAGACTACGGTCTGCTCCTCCATAGGTCCTCCTCCGCCGAGCTCGTCGTCTACACCAACGCTGACTGGGCGGGCTGCCCGGACACCCGCCGGTCCACCTCCGGCTACGCTGTCTTTCTGGGTGGCAACCTTGTCTCCTGGTTGTCCAAGCGACAGCCGGAGGTCTCGCGCTCCAGTGCCGAGGCCGAGTACCGCGCCGTGGCTAACGGCGTGGCCGAGGCCTCCTGGCTCCGCCAGCTCCTGGTTGAGCTACATAGCCCCCTCGCCAGGACCACACTTGTCTACTGCGACAACGTCAGCGCCGTGTACCTCTCCACCAACCCGGTTCAGCACCAGCGGACCAAGCATGTGGAGATCGACTTGCACTTCATCCAGGACCTGGTTGCCATCGGCTCTGTTCGGGTCCTTCACGTCTCGGCCACCTCCCATTTTGCGGACATCTTCACCAAGGGCCTCCCTGCGTCGATCTTCTCTGAGTTTTGCTCCAGCCTCAACATCATCAGTGGCTAGTTGTGGCTGCGGGGGGGTCATATGATTGTATTTACTTTCTTTCCAGTCTTGGACACTGCTGCGTCGGTAGTCCAGACTGCGGGGGGTGTTAGAGTATAGAGTTAAGGCCCATGAGGCCCATGTACATGTAACACATATACCCTATTGGGCTAAGGAATAGAGTGAGGAATTTCAGTCCATTCTAGCATGTTGATCAGCCATTGAATATAAAATTGACTTGTAGTTTCTTTGCACTATAATCAGCTTACAGTTTTTTGCTTGCCTCCGTGATTTTGTTTGGTTAGTTGGCATATCAAGTTTCCTTGTCTTGTCAGATGGCATATAACTTATTGACAGCTGTGCTGATTAGCTTGATATGCTGATGTAGCTGAGGGAACTAGAAAGGGATGTATAAAACTTTGTACCATAAGATTATTAAAAATAATATATGCTGACATATATATATTTGATTCATTTGCAGGTGATGTTTAGGTTGCGCAATCACTTGAAATGGTGAAACCAAAAAACTTGCTAGTACTATGATGATCTCTTGTACCTCTTCTAGCAAATTGCCAGATTACAGTCAATCTGTAAAACTTGTTTTTTGCTTGTTATCTGAACTGGATGTAATTTATTGTCTCAGTTATCTTAACTGGATTATAGTCAAACGTTTAAATTTTATTGTATTTTAATATATTTTCCGGACCTTGGATCGCCGTGAGGATTGACGTTTTGAGCTTGCTTGCTACTTGCTAGTGCATTTGAATATATTATGTATGTGACTTTTTAAATAAAACGGTGTTTAAACTGATTTATTATATGATTTTGTTTAATTTGGAATGATCTTTGTCAATTTCCAGAATTTTTGTTTATTATATCAGTTTGAGTATTTTTTAAACCGAAAAAGACCGAAATCGCCGAAAATCCCGAATTTCATTTCTATCCCTGGGCACCCAATTTTTTAGCCGAAACGATAACCAAAACTATTCTGTCGCGTGCTCTTATATATTTTAGTTGGGTTCGGTTCCTCTAATTTCAGTGGCTGTTTTTTCATACCATTTCTCTGTTCCGCTATCTTCTGTGTACCTTCTTCTGTTTTGCTCTGGCGTTGCATTCTGGATATAGGATGCTAAAAATTTTAATTGGCTCCTATTCACCCCACCTTGTAACTGTTCTGGTCTCGGACTATCAAATTATTGTTAGTTGAGGTGAGCAAACTAGTGATTAGAAGAGACACGCATTGGATTATATTTGGGATATACAAAGTTTTTATCGCTAAAGAGTCTTTCAGTAGTTCTTATTCACCCTCTTCTGATTGCGGTTTCGGCCATTCGCTCTTGCATGATGGTTAGTTGCCAATAATTTGAGGATGTAAAGTGAGGTACAGCCAGCTGATGGTGGTTCACCGGGGTAGGGCCCTCTGGCCACTAGGAGCCGATATAATTCTTTTTGCGTCCACTCCGGCACCTTGAACGAAGCTTCGAGGGAGGATCGTTTTTTTTTTATGCTGAGCCTGTACTCTCGAAAGGCAGGGCATCCACGCATGCATCTTTCTCAAAGTGGATGACTAGGAGAGAAGAAAATCTAGAGGAATGACATGGACATGCCAACGGACGAGTTTGGCTGGCTGCGGGAGGCGACAAATTTTCTATGTTTGTCACTGTGCAGAGGCCCCAAACTTTCTTGTTAAAAAAATTGGAGACGGACGAGTGGGTGGGTGACGCATTGACGCATTGTCTTTTCCTTCTGCTTTAAAGTACGCACAATTACTATAGTTTTCTTTTAGCATACAATTACTATAGTTTAAGACTAGTGGAAGGAAAGAGCGTAGTTTGCTTCTCCCACGGCCTCGATAAGTAAAGCAAGAGCACAGACTTTCCAATCCGCCGCCAATCTCGACTGCTTGGAGCACACCAGTCGGTCGCTGATATTCTGCTTGGAGGATCGGAGGAGGTCAATTGATCCATTAGCTAAAGGTTCGATCGGTCATCTTTGTTGTTCGTGCGAGCTATCACTCGTGTTATTGTTGAATCAATCTTAATTTGTTCGTTGATTGTTGCGCATGCATATATATATATATATATATATATATATATATATTCCTGAGAGCATCTTCTGAATATGATTGATCTTGTGCATATTCGAGGGGTTATTCTGTTACTTGCTTATTGTGCCACTGTTAGTACAAGTACTCCTACCAAGTAGCTAGTCATTACTAAATCTTTGTCGATTGACTGTTATGCCTAAGAGCACCAACGATGCAAGGAAGGATCTCTGATTCGATTGGTCGATTTCTTCTTGTGAATATGATTTGATTGATTTTATCTCAATCGATCATGATCAACTTGCAGCAGAGACCACTGCACTTGCACGGATCGGAGTCGGACGAGGCCTCGGCGTCTCGCAGAGATGGTGGTGGATCCGTTCAAAATCCTCGACATCTTCAAGAGCATCTATGAAGTGGTGAATAAGTTTATCGAACTGTTGCACACAATTAAGGACAACCAGGAGGACTGCGACTGGTTGCTCGGACACATCAGCCAAGTGTCTGGAATCGTCAAGGCGCTGCAGCAGATGCTGGAGAAGAGGACCAACATCGTGGACGGTAACGACCATCAGACATTGAGTCACGCGTTGAAGCGTCTAGAGGACAGCCTGGTTCGTGGCCACAAGGATATCGTAGCCTGCCATAAGAATGGCCGCGTGAAGCGTTTCATCAATGCCGACGACGTCGCCAAGAAGCTGCGAAAAATTGGGGATAGAATATCGAGCAACATGATGACAGCAATGTTTGCCACCATGGCGTGCACCTTAATACTGACGGACGAAGTGCATGCCAACGTCAAGAAACTTGTTAAGGCTGTCGATTCCAGGGACACCGCCGCTATTAGGTCAAAGTTGCCAAGCCTTTCTAAACGGATAGTTGACGCTCATCCTGATCTGCCACCACAGGTATGGTCCGCAGCACAACTTTTTTTTTGCATTCATCATTCTACCTGAGTAATATCTTCTTATTCCATTTCAGGTGACGGATCAGGTGCATATCTACTCCACGGCAATTGCAAATCAGAATAAGGACAAAAGGGAGCCAAATAAGTCAAAGGTTCACAGGTAACATATCTACTCCGATCCTTTGGTTAATCTAGGAATAATATGCCTAATCCAATCAATTGAAAAAACCCCCAAGTAGTTAAAATTTTTAACCTGCAACCAGTCAAATTCCATGCAAGTTTACGGCATGGAGCTCAAATCACTAGATTTGTGTTCAAAGTGCCTACGACCATATTGTTTTTTTTAATATAACATATATATAGTGTAAGGCAAATTAATGAGCAAATACTTTGTGTCGCTCTTTCCTGAACCAAGGGAAAATTGGCCTGTTTCCCTGGACCCGAGCTTATATATACTATATACTTGCAATCCAAATTAAATAACCCTCGCTCTTTTCTTTATTTTAGTCGGTTATTATTAGTATGGTCACGTGTCCTGTCAGAGGGATTGTCCAAGTACTACATCTATATGCCTTCGTTTTCTAGTTTGACAAATATAGCAACATGTTGTCTATCTATCTATCTATCTATCTATCTATCTATCTATCTATCTAATATGGGCATATTAAGAGAAATTAATCATTAGGTCCCGCTTGGATGCACTAGTTAAACTTTTAGCTTGCCAAACTTATTAGCTGCTAGGTATCTAGAAAAACCTAGCTATAATACTAGCTAAAGTTTAGCTGGGTTCAGCTATTTCAACCCACTTAAAGCCAGTTAAAATCTAGCGGAGTCTATTAACTAGAGCATCAAAACACCCGAGCTAAAGTTTAGCTGAAAAACTTTTAGTTGGCACTACTACAGAATTGATTTTGTGTGACACCCCCAAAAGCTTAATCGAGGCGGGCTCCTATTTTGCCCGCCACGGTTAATGCCCGCTAATAACCGTGGCAGACATTTTTTATTTACCATGATGGATACCATTGCCCGCCACGGTTAATAACCTATTAACCGTGGCAGGCATCTTAAGGTGCCCGCCATGGTAAATCGATTTACCGTGGCGAGCTTTTTTAAGATGTCTGCCACGATTAATAGGTTATTAACTATGGCGGACATCTTAAGGTGCCTGCCACAGTTAATCGATTTACCATGGTGGACACATTAAAAGGCCCGCCGCGGAAAACGGCCAAAGCCCAAGCAAGCCCACAAAGCCTGATCACCGGCTCCCCTAGCAACCCTAGCCCGAGGCCGCTATGAAAGGGGCCGCAGCGCGACACCTCCTTTTCTCCATCCCCAAGCCGCCGCCACCATCTCTTCCTCCTCTGCTCGCTCGCTCACTGTCACCCTCCTCCTCTCGCCCGCCTCCGGCAGCACCACGCCGGGCCGTCCCCTTCGCCATCTCCACTTTCCACTCCGGCAACAAGCCACCCCTTCCCTTCATTCCTGGCCCGCGACGTGCCGGATCATCCTCGGCACGCGCGCAGGGTCGTCCTCAGTGGTGGCGGGCCGCGCCCCCAGCGCTCGCAGCGGCGGCGGCGGGTCACGCCCCCGTCGGCTCGCTGCTGCGGCGGCGGGTCGAGCCCCCATCAGCACGAGGCGACGGCAGGCCCGGTAGAGCGAACGACGGTCTCTCCTCTCCCTGCTGCCTCTCCTCTCCCACCTGGCAGCGGCCCGGATCCATGGCAGGGTGGGGCAAGGCGGAGTGGATCCATGGCATGGCGGGGTAGTGCAGAGCGGATCCATGGCGGGGCGGGGCGGTGCAGGGTGGAGCGGATCCATGGCGAGGCGGGGCGGGGCAGGGCGGAGTGGATCCACATGCTCGGAGCCGAGCTCGCCGGCGGCACACGGTGGGTGGTGGCGAATCTGGATCTAGGGTTGGCAGTGGGCTCCCCGGCGGGCTCAAAAATGGGCTCGCTAGTGGGCTTTGGGATTTTTTTGTTTTTTTAAAATGATTAACCGTGGCAGGCATACTAAGGTGCCGGCCACGGTTAATCGATTAACCGTGGCGAGCAAAGGCGCCCACCACGGTTATTCCACGATTAACTGTGGCCTTTGAACCGTGGCGGGTGCTATTGTCCGCCACGGTTAACCAAATTCGACCGCCACAGTTAAGATTTTCAGTAGTAATGTGGCTAAAATTTTGCTTTGAAAGTTTAGCTCACTATAAGCTTTAGTTGGATGCACCTAAACAGGCTATTTCTAGTGTACAACACTGCCATGATAAAATAAACTAGGAGGTAACCTTAGACACCCTTAGTTTCACTTTAATTTCATTCATATTCTAATAATGAGGCATTTGATTTCATTGAATGGATATTGACATATTGCAGATCGGAAAAGCCTAGCGTTAAGAAAAAGAACGTGGATGCGGATCGCAGGGCATCGCGTGCGACCATATCAGAAGGTAAGTAAGACGTGGTCTTCATTAGTTCCATGGTACTGTAGCATTCCGATGTAACCAACTTTTGTGGTTTGCCATAAAAAATCTAGCTACATGCCAATATGGGTTTTCTGCATAACTATACAGACAAATATTTATAGAACAATAAATGGCCAAAGTTTTGCATTATATTACAGATCTTTTCGGCATATATCCAAAGAGATGGCAATATAATTAACGCATTCCTGGTTAGGTTGCCATGCCATGTCATCACCATTTGTTGTTTACTTCTCTGCTCCTCCAAATTAACGCTACATGTATCCGTTGGTCTCACGACAGGCTCAGCCAGCAAGTCTGCTTCAAAGAAAAGTGTGTCTGGACAACAAGGTGGCCCTAGTAGTATTGTTAACAAGGTACTCCATATGATTAACATATACATACCAACCGTTCTCGATCTATAGTTTTATTGTTCGAGCACATATACATAGGAACTTGGTCTGGATTCATATGAAAAGGATGCCTCATGCTCCAATTGAATTTTAGGCAAAATTGGCTACGGTACACTCAAAGTTGAGCCCATTCTTGATTTTAATTCCCCACCTATGGTAAAGTGTGTGTTCCCTCTGCATGTGTGAATTGATCCACATCAAATTAATGAATACTAAATATAATAATAATCCTATACTAAAAATGTGGTGCTCGATCTGTGGATATAATTAAGCATATTATATTGATAAAATGTGATTGGATAAGGTTGGTATTTTAGTGAGGATCAAGATATTTGTAATACCAAGAAGAATTCGTAAAACTTGTCAAGTAGTGTATTGATCCGATGTTTATGCAAGGACGTTAGAAATTGATGGACAAATATGGGTTGTATTGAAATTTCTTGTCTCTTGTCCTCTATTTGTTCACATTCTAGCACAGTACTCGCGTAGATATTTTTTCACTCGTATCTTTATCTCGGTTTGGTATATTGACCTAATTACCAATTGATCTATATGATTTTCCATCCCCACCAGTAGTTTTTCCACTTTTGCACCGACTGCACCACCATATTTTGCTTGACATGTCTATACCTTGAGCTATGTTTTCTTTTTTAGAATTAAATATTCTCATTTCTTTCCGCACACTTGTACTACATGGTGACAAATTAAACTTCATACACATAAGTTACTATTCCTTACTATGACAAGATTGCCCAGTTCGAGTCAGGTAGTGGTATCATGTGTGTGTGACTGATGTAGATTGCTAGTTACATTGACACGACGTGTGTGTCATCAGTGGCTAGTCCTGCAGCTACGGTGCCCGCGCCATACTGTGCTACAGTAACTCGGCCATTCCTCCCAACCCGATCAGACCGGCCTATCTTGGCCCATTTAGTGGGGTCTCACAGTCATGCAAGCAACTACTATACTGCTGCTGTCGCTTGCAGGTGCCCTCCCTAACCGGCAGGTCCTCTACCAACAAGACCAGCAGCAGGCCGGTCGAGGTAGTCCACCCACTGGAGCTCGGCTTCAGTACCTGGCAATCAGGGAAGGAATCTGTGCAGCGCGCATTGATGACGCTAACCAACAGGACGGACTCGTACGTTGCCGTCTGGATTGACCTACCAAGAAATGGGCAATTTACTTGTCCAAGGTCAGCGATGGTAGAGCCCCATTACACGTTGGCTCTGTCTGTGACAATGAAGATGCATGAAGGGCCACAACCACCACGAGACAATAGCAAGCACTTTGAGGTGCGGATGATCGCTGTACAAACGAAAGAAGACGTTGACAGATTGCAGTCAGCATCCGCCGGTGGCATGTTTGAGGCGCTAGTCAATAAGCTGCATGGTAAGGTGTATAAAGAGAGGTTGAAGGCCATCACTTGTGAGCCACCAAGCTGCCAGGTAATAAGTTTCTCGGCCTGATCAACTCAATCCAATGCAAGACAGTACTACCACTCGATTTATATGCCACATGTGGGCTGTTTAATTTGGACTGGATATATATTATTATTCCGTGTTCCTTAGGGCCCGTTTGGATCCGTTTATTTTAGAGGAATTGGAATCTACTTAATAAATTAGGCTATTTGTCTTAAAATTTGGGATTCAACAACTTTACAAAGCTCACAAATAAGTCTGTCTCAAATTTATAGGGTGGGAGATGGGAATTGAATTGAATATATCAGCATGCCATATGTTATATAAAAGTTATATAGTAGATTTCCAAATATTAGGCCAAGGATTGAAACGGGGCCTTATATTAATTTCGAAGCAAATGAAGTGTGTACATACGGCGTAGTAGATTTCCTGTAGCTATAGTTCTAGTCGTTAACTATTTGCATCAATTATTAACTGGTTTTATATGTACCATACCAGATCATACCAACCATAATCGACACTGAGATCCAGCTGGCATCCATTGACGTGCACCCTGCAAAGACATGGTGAGTCATCATAAATTAATGTAGGTTTGGCAAGGCCATTCTCAGTGGAAAGTTTAATTCATTTCATTGTTTCTAAGAATATAGAATTCAATAAAAACATAAATGAAACTGTCTCTACTCTTCATGCATCGATTCATTCTTTTTGTTTCGTAGACAATCAATTCAAAGCGTCTTCATATATTATTACTACAACACTTACATTTGTTATTCCAAGATTATATTTCCTCTTAATTACATCACAGGGTCGTTGTGACGACGACTAAGGAGGGCGGATGTGTAATCTGGGACTACCAGAAGAAGGTATCTGTGCGTCTATTGTTAATGCAATAAACATTATATTTGAAACTGGTGGGTTGAAATCCATGTTTGTTATTTTGCAGAAAAAAGTGATGGAGCTGCCGTTCAAAAAAGCTTGTTCTGCTAAATTTATAGTTCAAAAACAATGGTTGGCAGTGGGGACCCGAGACGGATTAATATATATCTACAGTTATGAAGGCACTGAGCTTCGAGAGGTCCACAAGTTCAGACGTGACAACGACGCCAATGCCGTCAACATGTTGGCTGTCCACCCAAGGGAGCTGTACATTCTTTCGTCATCGGATTCTAGTCACAGAATCATGCAGTGGCCCTTGAACAAGGACAAGTGGAGCAAAAAACGAGATCTCCAAGTGATGCGCACTGTTGGCATTCACGGTCTCGAGTATTGCCCATGGGATGGAGATACTTTTGTTGCCGTTACCAATGCAAATATAGCACTGGTTTGTTAGCCCCCTTCCTCTTCTTTCATTAATACTATAAATGAATAAATCCTCATGCGGTCTTTGTTCCGGGGATAAACCCTTCTTCCCCTGCAAGGCCTACCTGTGGATGTCCTAATAATTACTGAAAATTTAATAAGGGATCACTAATTCGGTCATTTCTATATGTCTATCTATATGTTATAAGATGCCTTCTCTCTGTCTGGAACTTGTAGATCTATACCACTGAACCTTCCCTTGATTCTGCCACCGAACTGGAGGGGTCATCCAGCGCCAACTATTACCCTACTGACAGTAAACAGCGCTTGATGATTACTTGTCAAAATGCATCATCTAAATGCAAGGTGAAAAGAATGCTACGAAGCACTGATGATTGCTTTCAACTCATAGCAGCATTGATTAGCTTATATTCATGGCTATGAAGAAACAAGCATTATTAATTAATGATTGCTTTATGTATTTTTTATAACTGTCCAATTGCCCTCATAGTGGCGGGGACCACAATTGGCCCAATGATGCTATTTTCCCACTCTTTTGTTTGTGTAAAATTTAGATACGGAATTTGGAGACACGAAAAGTTGTGCACACACTTGAGGTGAGTGGGCGCAAAATAAAGCAGGTAGCTTGCCACACAAAGCCGTCGATATTGGCTACTTCCACCTTCATCGAAAATAAGGTATGAATGTCCAAAATTCATTTGAAATTATAAGGTATTTTGTATTGCTCAACATCATCCAGACGTGTGCCTGCCTTTTAGATCCCATCTCTCTCTCTCTCTCTCTCTATCTCTCTCTCTCTCTATATATATATACACACATGCCATTTAAACACCATCATGCCTAAAATGACTCATTAATTGTTACATGAGTGGCATCTGCAAGTCTATCTAAACTATGACTTATTAGAAAATTAACCAACTTAACAGCTGAACTAAGAGTGAGGGGTAAGCTAGTCTTTTGATACAGACTAAAATTGCTGAGATACATGGTATTTCAGGACAAAGGAAGTACCATTTTAGAGGATGTGACTATTGGTTTGTGGAATGCCAATACCTACAGGTAACTATTGGTTATGCATGCTCAGTGTACTCCCTCCACATTTTTTTTGAAGATTTGCAAGTATTCCATGATTCAAACAAAGTAGGGTCATAAATAATGTTAGATATTCTCAAGACCATTTGTCTAGAAAAATAAGAGGTATTTACCAAACAAAGCTATTTCTTGAGATCTAGAAACATTGCTATTCCCGATCTAGAAACACTGCTTCAATCAAGAAATTAAATCTCTGCCCAATGAGACCTAATTTTGACCAACAATTAGTCATGACTTAGTCACCTATTTATGTTGATTTGAGTGGACCTTTAGTCATATTGCTACTTGGGCCTAAGATTCTATTCCATAACATTTAACATGAGACTTAGAATTTATATTTGAGTTTTAATCAAATTTTCAAAAAGGCCAAGCCCAATTAAAATCCAATACAACCTAAAGATTGCCGCGTCACGTAAACATGCGACAAAAGTGTCAATAACTAGCTGTTCCGGTGGTTGGGCTTGGGCACATGTAGTAGTTGGTCTAATCAATCAAAAACACAAGACATGTTTTTTTAGCATTGTGTGCACTATTTTTTTGTGTGAATGCGGGAGGCTCGGCCAGCACAGCATATTGTATTCTAATGACATGCAAGATTTCTATTTGATCTTGAAACAATATATATAACTAATGCAGTTCTCCTAATTACACAGGCATGAGAAAACTGTTCGAATTCCGGGCATGGGCAGAAGCCATTATATGGTATTCGCCAAAGACACAAATAGTTTAATAAGGTACTTAGTCCTTACATTGAAAGTTATAATTTATCTACTCCTTCTATTTCAGAATATGGCCAGATTTAGATAGTATCCATAAATATACCCCCTCGACAGCGCATTCAAATTTTTAAACATTACATACCCAAAGATATATATACGAGATTTTACTGGACAAGATTTTTTTTCCTATTTCCTGTTAGTTTGTGAACCTTACACCTTCATCTTGTATATCCGAACCTAAATCTGTATACTATCGCCGGATGCTAGAGGCTGTAACTGGAACTTTGATTGTTCCATTATCTAAAAAATAGTTTTACGTTAAATAGTAGTAACAATTTGTTAGGTATTGTGTCTTCCAATTTATCAACCACGCTGATGAAGTGTTTCGATAGGAAATGAAGGGTTTATGTGTCTTGGAAGTAGTCATTCCAGTGAACTGCAGCTCATAAGCAGACTTCGCCATATACTGGCCATCCGAAGTGTGCAGCCAAGTGATTTTGTCCTCCTGCGCTGGCAGAAGCTTTGTGTCTTGTAGACGGCCCCACTAGCGTAGAAACTCTGCAATTATCTGCTCGCTCAAGCTATGATCAACATCCCTCACCCATCTTTCATCAGTGACCGCATCCTTGACCGTCCTAGTCTTTCTTTTGCTGTGTCTGAATAACACCGGGAAGAGGTTTGCAGGAGACTCTCCTTGCAACCCACGGGAGATCCAGAGGATAGCTTTGTTACCATTCCGCACCTCTACGACTGTTGCAGTTGCAGCTTTGAAAAGTGGTCTATCTTCATCGTCAACCAGCAGCTACATTCCCCTCCACGGTCTTCCTCGATCATCCCATGAGTATCAGAGCCACCGTAGTCACAGTGCCCTGGTGAACTTCTCAAGCTCTACAATTCCTAAGCCTCCAATTATAGTTGGCGTGCAAACTCTGATCCAAGCCATTTTACACTTGCCACCCATAAGTTCTTTGTCCCCAGCCCAGAGAAATCTTCGCTGTAATTTTTCTAGCTCCTTTAGGATTTTTTTTGGCGCCTTCATCACTGTCAATAGATACACCGCGAGGGAACCGAGGACTGATCGGATTAACTCTACGGCCAGCGATATTTAGCAGACTCTACACATATAAAGTTAATATTTAGGTTCATATCAAAAGTTATATATGTCTACAAAAGACAAAACAATTTATAATTTGAAAAATAAGGACTACATTATCCTAGGATGGAGAGAGTACTCTAATACTCATTGGGTGTTGCTTTCATATCTAAATCTAATAACATGTACCTGAAAGTTGGGGTGTCAATTAAAGGAAGCATTGCTGTCAGAATGAAAAGGAATGGAGCGTTTGATGCATGTACATTTTGATTCTTGGCGTTAAGAAGAATACAATGGTTTCCGATGAATTATTAATTATAAAGCTGAACTCAACTGTTGCAGCGTTTTTTTTTTCCAAATGTTAATAGTTATATACAATTCTTTGCAATTTCACACTGCTAAACTCTGATCATCGAATCAATTTTCATAGGCTCTTTGTCATATTTGGGACTAAGATAGCAATTGTGGAAGTTAATTTGCTAGTGGCAAATACAAGCCGACGAACTGGTATGGTGGTAACGGGTAATACGGGTGACATCCCAAGGAGGCCAGGAGACAAAAAAAGGCAATCATTGAGATTATCACTATGTCACTCGAATAATACTGGTTAATTTTGAACTGAAATTATTCCACTTGTACGTGAACTTCTTGTGTTCATTATGATATATAATTGTCACACGTGCAACGCGGACTTCACATCTTGATGAAGAAAACGGGCTAACTTGGGCCCAAGAGGTAGGTGTCACCGCCCTCGCCGCCGCAACAGTCATGTCCCGTGGGCCTTGGGGGCACCTTGAGCCACAAGCGCGCGCAAGAAGGTGGGAGGGACAGCCCAGCTGTCGCCGCCGCCGCTCCTGTTGTCTCCGCATTAGGTCAGGTTTAGATCGCTTAGGGGTTAAGTCTCCACAGACTATAAATACAAGGGGCATGTAACCATTTAATCTAAGCAAGAAATAATCAAAGGGGTAAAACCCTAAGCTCTCAAGCCTTCAAGCTCTCTCTCTCCTTCGCGCACGCACCACTGCCACCACTACCCTAGCCCTGCGCGCCGCCCACAGCAGTGCCGCCGCCCGCGGCCTCGCCGCCAGGTGTCCCTGCCGCCACCTCCACCACCTCATCCACCATAGTCGCCGCCCCCAAGGGCAGCCCTGACGTCATAACTATTATAATAATCTAAATGATCTTATGATCCACTATGGTTACGTCAGCATGTGAAAAACAATAGCGACTAATAAGGGTCTGATTTGTTGGTTGCATGAAGGTTGAATCTCAATTCATTTGGTTACAATTTCAAGAATATAAAACACACTGAAGTAGAGATATTTGGTTCCTGGGGCTATATATAGTTACCATTATATTATGAACTGCGCGCAAGTATATCGGTGATCCTCATTGACTGTGTTTCTATGATTTCTGGTCTCGTGTGGCTATGTAAAAGTAAAAACAATATCGATTCACATACTGATTGCACTGCACTATATGATTCATAGGCTATATATTAAAGACGGTAATTATTAATAAGGTAATAAGAAATACTCCCTCCATTCCGTTTTATATTGCGCCAACACAGTTATTCTTAGTTATCAATTTTTTTGCATGCATGCAACACAGGGAGGAGAAAAGGTCAAACGACAGAAACCAAATAGCGAATCAATTTTGCGTGCATGCGGTGAGAAGAGTGCCCGGCCTAATAAAGATGCTTGGATAGTGTGCATGATGTTTAATTGCAAGGCATTGCCACGGTGTTGCGCTAGATAAAATGGCCATTTCAAAAAACTAGCGCACGCCACATATATGGGACAGGAGGGAGCAACACACTCTTTGTTCCCACTAGGAAGGAACAAGGCACAGTTTAACGTTATTTCATTGGTCCGTCACTATGCCAGAAAACGCTGTCAATGACGTTGCGATTAGTGACTTGGAAACAAAACGCATCACTAATAGTATATTAGTGCTGTGGGTTAATGAGACTCGTCATTGATAAGCTGTTGCCCATGCTCTAGGCCCAATACACGTCACTGATACGCGGGTAGAAAAAACTCATTGAAACTATCTGTGGTGCATTTACCAGCCGCATCACAGATATATGGCTGTATCAGTGAGGCGGATATACAAGACATGTCACAGATAAGGGTTGTGATACGTTTTATATATATGCATCACTGATAAGTACACAATCTGTCACCCCATTTTGTTAAGACGCGGCACTGATCACCTCACCGAAAAAAGACAAAGTCGTTATCTGGGCCAATTCATCCTATAGGCCAGCCCATTAGCTGCTGTAGCCCAGAAGATTGGTTGAGAAATCCTATAGGACCCGAAAATTTATGAAGATTGGTTCACAAAGAACTCAAGTTCAGACCTCCTATAGTGCTCCGCCGTCATCTCTTCTCGTCTCGTCTCTTCCCGTCGTCACCTCCACCGCCCTTGCTCCGTCGTCGCCACCCTGCATCCTCATCCTCCTCCACGGCCACCGCCCTTCTCTGCCATTGTCGTCTCCCCACTTTCCCCCTCCGCCTCCTTTGTTCCTCCCCATCCCTCAACCACAACGGCTCCACGTACGACGATGCAGCGCTGGGTTGGCATGGCGGACAGCGAGGCCAGGGGCAGTGGACTCCTAGGTGACATCTCTTCCTCCTGTATCCACCCTACCACCTCCCTTGCTCTCCCCGCCTCACCTTGGCCAGATCCACACAGGGTCTTCTGCTCCCACCGGCCTCCACATGACCTAGATCTGGCGCACCTCCCCCTCCGCCCTCCTCCTCGTACCTCCTTGCGGCGGCCGCCGTGCTCGGGCTCCTCGGCTGTCTCCTGCTCCACAAGCTTCCCTAGAAGCGGGGGGTCCACGCTGGCGAGGTCTAGGACTAGCACCGCGCTGCCACCCTAGCCCAGGACAAGGACAACAAGGAGGTTGCGGAGATGGCCGGCAGGGCGCCCCATGGCTTGGCTCTACAAGCGGTGTATATTAGGTACCCCCTCCCTTTTCTGGAAGCTAACTCAATTGATTTTGTTGTTGTTGTTTAGGTACTTCGTGCAATCTTGCAACAAAGTAAGCAGCAGGGAAGATAGAGAGCAGCAGTGACATGTTTTTTGTTCTCAGATGTATGCCTCTAGGCCTTCCTGTAATTGCAATCCTTATTTTAAGTGCTGACTGCAAATTGGATATCAGACCATTTATAGTTTTATTCTCCAGCTGATCAATATGATTTGTCATTGATTAAGTAATAAAGCACGCTGAATAACTTGCATAAAGTTTTACTGACTTACATCTATAGAATAATGTGCACCTGATACTGCTGGGTCTGGTATCCCTGAAGTTAAAGCGTACCTTAATGGTGTTGATGCTTATTCAGTTATTCTATTATCTGCAAGTACACTGTGAAGATAAAATCTTAACTCAGAATAAAATACTTATTATTCCTTTCTTACAGGGAAACGACTGCATTCTGTGTGCCTGTTGGTTGTGTGCTCTTTGCTTTGAGGAAGCAGCAACATGGTAGGAGCTATTTTCCCTTGTGCCAACTATTGATTCATATTTAACAGGTGCTGTCATCTTGCCATATGCCTTCAGATCTGTAATAACCACCAACCTCAAATGTGGACCTTTGTCACAATTGTAGTACCCATATCCCATAGGTATCTGACTAGCAAAATATCAATTCGGGTGATAGATCTTTTGGAAAAGAACCATGATGTATAAGCTAAATTCTTTGCGTTTGCTTGAGACTGACGTATGATTAGGAGTAGGATTGGGCTGTGTGAACAGATTATGTAGGTGATGTCTTAAATTATGTACTGGGGTATGTGACTTGTATATTTTTGTTATATGTGAATGATACTATATTGATGGACATGGCGTCATGCTTGGCCTCTAGTGAATTAGGAGTAATTTGTGTCCAGCTCATTCGTATTTATGTTTGCGATGTCCAGTTCAGTGATATAATAGGTTTCAGCTTGTGTCGAGCAAAAGCACAAGTGTTGCTCTGTACCATTGCTTGAGTATTTCTTTTGGTTTTAATAATGCTTAAACTATGAAATTGATTACAGTTTTTGCAGGTAGAGTGCCTGCCTGGCCATCAATTATAGTGTTTGGCAGTTTGCGAAGACACGGAAATCATATCAAGTGGAAGACTATGTTAGCCATTTAGCAATATTCTTAGGTATATACATGTTACTAATGCAACAAGTATCGTGCATCAAGACAAAAAAAAACATAGAATAGTTAACTCATGTACTGTTACAAATCTTTATGCTAATGCTCATGTATTGTTAGATGTTGCAGGCCACTAGTCCTTGTGCAAGATACTTTGTAGGATAAGTTGTATCTAAAGTGTGTAATTGATTTCATTGCTGAATTGGATGAAACATTTGTAATGTGAGATAGATGTGCACCCAAAGCTGCTGCTGCAGCTGTGTAAAGAATGGGCACCTATAGGACTGCGGTAGTTTTTTTTTTTTTTTTTTTTTTTTTGGTAAAGCTGTGTCCAACCTTTGCTTGCAGGTTTTTTTTACTGAAATATACACACATAGTTAGATGTGCACCCAACTCCCATCGTGAAATATACACTGCTGTTTTTTTTTACTAATCACCTATTCTTTGTATTTCTTTTTTGTTTAGCTGAGTGAGCACTAGTTCTCAAGTCAAAAATAAAACTACACACATAATTTGAGTTGTGTTCAACCTTTGCTTGTAGGTTTGAGCTGTTCAGAGCAGCATGGGAAGTCCTTTCTTTATCAATTTCCTGCGGCAGCTTTTAGCTTCAGTTTTTGAGTGAAAGCATGTGGACGTACAGCGGCATTAGTAAGCACCTCTCTAGCTCAGTTCATATTTAGGTTTGCAATGTCCAGTTCAGTTGCTAGCTCAGTGATATAATTGTAGTTGTTGATCTAAAGGTAGTTGGTCCCAGTTATTTTAATGGGGTTGTTGATGATGGCTTAACTATTAAGTTCTTGTTAGAGGATGGAGCTGACCCATTTAGTTTTAGTTTCTCTGTACAAATCTAAGATATAATACTGGAACTACCTATAATACTTGTTAGATGGTTTGAGCTGACGATATGGCCATTTAGCCCAAGGAACTGATTCATTCAATTAGGTTGCCTCTATTATCATAATTACCCATTTAAGCACTTCTCAACAAAACACTTCACTTGTGCACTTGTGTTACTTGTTAGACAAATCTTTCATTATGATCAATTTACATAGCCACTGTACTTCTTCCAAGAGTTAATAGTTTGTTTTTTTTGTGTACTGCAGGTACTACACTACTGCGATTATCAAAGTATTATGTTCCAAAGTGACATCAATAAGGTGAATGCCTCTCTATAATGTAATTGGTATTATGCATCAAGAAAAACCATAGAGCAGTTAGCTGTTAGAAAAACCATAGAGTACTGTTAGAAATCTTCTAGGCCACTGCTCATATATTGTGATCTTTTTGGTTGTGCCTCCTTGGGCAATTGTAGAATAAGTTGTATCTATACAGCTGTAAAGAATATGGTTGATGTACATAGGACCCTAGCGGGTTTTCTTTTTTTTTTTGCTGAATTGTTATCAGTGACGTGTCTTGGCTACGTGTGTCACATATAACTCACATCAGTGAAGCGTTCTCTCTTATCAGTGACAAGTGTTAATAACACGCGTCACTAATAAGAAGATATCAGTGATGCGTGTTGTCAAAAAACGTCACTGATACCTTCTTATCGGGACCTGTGTTGTTAACATGCGTCACTGATACCTTCTTATCAGTGACGCAAAAACAGACGCGTCACTGATAGCCGTCTACACACGTCACTGTGAGGATTTTTAGCATAGTGCATACTTGCCATGGGCTTTTAAGTAACTGGGCCGGAAAATTCCCGGTGCTTGCAGCATATGGGAGGGGCTCACTTGGATTCCATCCATAGAAAATTTTTTTAGCAGCGCGCATCTCACCCGTTTGATGCGGCAACCGCCGGCAACCGCCTCGATCCGTGGCTCGCCGGCATCGCCGTCCCGGCGCCAGTGCGGCCGTTTACATCATCGTCCGCCATTACTCATCAGCTCCTTGTGTTCACTAAAAGCCATCATCATCAGCCCATCACTCTAGCTCCATCGACAAGGTTTGTCATTTCAACGAATCGGAGTCTTCTGCAAGCGGAGATCGAGTAACGGATCGGCCGGAGTTGGATCCACGCATGTCGATCATCCTTGTTTGCATGCATGGTTGGTGGCCTTCCAAGCAGCTGATTATTGGCAGTCACGTGATCTTGGCCTCAGGTGACCAAAATCGAAAGCCTAGGGGCGCTGTCCAGGCAGGACGGTTCCGGCCAAGAGAGAACCAAGCCAGGAATAAGATTTGACCAGTTGCATTATGCGCATGTAAACAGGCTCAGAAACAGGTTATTGGCTCATCAGTTGCTCGATTGGTCATTCACTACAGGGTTCACTCTCTTTACCGACTGTAATGCGCACTCGGCAAAGGCAGAATTACAGTCCGCAAAGGCTTTGCCGACTGCAATTCGACGTGGCAGTCGGCAAAGGGATGTCGGCAAAGAAACCGTCGGCGAAGACGGCTTTGCCGAGTGCCACGTGGCATGCAGTCGGCAAAGCCTTTGCCGAGTGCCGCGTCAGCACTCGGCAAAGCCACGTGGCGCCGTCAGCCTGACGGCTGGCTCTGCCGAGTGCTGACGGGCGCCACTCGGCAAAGAAAAAAAAGTATTTTTTTTGAAAATTTCTTTGCCGAGTGCCAGCATGGCACTCGGTAAAGAAAATTTTTTTTTTTAAGAAAATTCTTTGCCGAGTGCTGACACTCGGCAAAAGCATGACCCCTTTGCCGAGTGCCACGCTGGCACTCGGCAAAGCTGGGGATTTTGTGGCCAGATTCCCCAGTTTTGCCGAGTGTCAGCACTCGGCAAAGCTGGGAAAATTTTTTTCCCTTTTTTTCTGTTTTCTTGCATCCAAACATTGCAAAATCACAATTTATATCATAATTTCACCAGGACCACAAGTAGCACCATTTATATCATAATTTCATCATATTTATCACCACCGTCACCATATATATCACAATAACACATATATCTCACAATAACATCTCTTATCACCACCACAAGTCCATTACAACCATGAAGTTCAACACAACGAGTCGAACACCACAAGTCGAGGTCCATCACATGAAATTCAACACAACAAGTCTAGATCCATCACGAAGAGTAGAAATACATGACAGAGACTTCGACGATACTCAAGTCCAGGAGCATAACACAAGCGACAAGTACCTAGCTCGTCACGCCGTCCCCGGAGCCGTCAGGTTGTCCGTCCCCAGAGGCCCCAGGGTTTTCCCATGAAACCCACCCTGGATCACGCGGCGCCAACCAGTTGCATTAACTAGGGGCGCTGTCCAGGCAGGGCGGTTCCGGCCAAGAGAGAACCAAGCCAGGAATAAGATTTGACCAGTTGCATTATGCGCATGTAAACAGGCTCAGAAACATGTTATTGGCTCATCAGTTGCTCGATTGGTCATTAGTAGTGCTACCTAGTCTAGCTGTGATCGACCAGTCATGCTTGCATGTCAGATACAACTATTCACGTGCTGCCACACAAACTTTTATTTTTAAAAAAAGTCGATGACACGTGTTGACAACAACATCAAGCGCATGATTTGCTGGGACATACTATCCAATATCAACAAAATTTATATCTCGAACGACGGCAAATTTTTTGCCTTAATTAGATAAAGAAAATAATAAAGAAAAGATATAAGAAGATTTTTGACTGAAAACAGCTCCCAAAAAACGATATAGCTATGCACAACTGTCGCATAACGATTGAATAACTAACAACTCCACTCTACTAGCCAACTTGGTCCAAAAAAAAAAAAGACTCATCTAACAGCCCCAGATTACATTTCCATGAGCGTTCATTTGTTCCCATTCCAGTGAACTAGCCGACGTCACCTCATCCTCGTGAGCACGCTTCCTGTACTCATCATTTCTAGATCAACTATTTTTCCGGCATCACCTTCGGTAGGCCCTTGTGCTACATCCATGTTGATCTGCAATATAAGAGTGAAGTGTAGTCAAACAGCTTGTGACACTCTTGTACCTCCAAAGTAGCTGCATGCCAATGTAAATAAGTTTTTTTTATCTGTGTTACAAATTTGTACGATGAAATTGAAATATTCCAACCTAGTCGACCACATGCAGCATTGGAGAGGGTTTCAAAACGTACCTAACCCTAACATCAATCGTCGCCTACACAGTGATAAAAAAATCAGCTATGTCTACATGGTGGTATAGTTGGGCACGAAGCCCGGCATTTTGATCTGGCCCAAGCATGGCCCAGACCGGTCACCAGCGGACCTGGCTGTCACGACACAGAAGCACAGGGCGTGCTTGGGCCACACCCTAGGCCCGTGGGCCAGCATGGCACGGCCCATAAAATGGACAAAGGCCCAGTGGGTAAATCTCGAGCAGCAGCAAGGGCAACAGCCAGTTGGTTGAAAAGGCCATCGGTCCATCGTGCCTGCCTCCTCCCTTTACCCTAACCTTTCCACCCCTCCCCTGCACTAGCCGGATTCTTGTCCCTGCCTCGTTCTCCTCGCTCAGACATGTGACGCTGCTCTCCTTCTTTCCGACACATGACGCCCAAGGCTCCTAGCTAGCAACAGTACGCTCGCACCCTGCCCTTCCCTTCTTCGAGTCACGAGCAGCCTTGCTCCCTCTTCCACGTGACTGGGACGACGACCAAATCGAGGAGCTCCTTCCAGACCTGCCCGTTCCCATCCCTCCTCATAGCTGGCCAAATCGCAGCACTGCCCCATGGCTCTGCCACACGGTCGGCAGCGGCGCTCCCCCACGGCTCCGCTGCGACGCTGTCGACGGGCGGCGGTAGCGCACCCCCAAGGCTCCAATGCGACGCGGGCTAGCGACTGGCCGATCCTGCTCCATAGGCCGTTTTTTACGAGCTAGCACGGCCCAGAAAAAGGCCTAGCATGCCGTGCCTGGGCCAAATGTTAGGCCCACGAGCCTATTGGGCATGACCTGCAGAGCATGGCATGCCTTGCTAGCATGACCCACATCGGTTCGGGCTGGGACGGCCTGTGGCCCATCTATACTTGGAGGTGGGATGCTAACAGACGATATATAGCCGGCAACTTACCTGTTGCATCGAGGAAGATCAACTAGCGCGCGCTGCGTGTTTGTTATGCCGCACGAGTCAACCACATACAGTAAGCTTGGAAACGATTGATGTCGCCAAGATCGTCGTCGTCACTCCGAAGCCGGCTTCCCCAGCGCCGCCGCAGTGGATGCAATGTCTGCTCCACTGCTCGTGCTCAGGGACGGACGCAAGTCTTGCAGGCTAACCCAGGCAGATGCAGGCGACCTGCGTCAGTCCGTTAGGCATTACAGGCTAGGTTGCTTAAGCCTACATCAACTGACCAGATGCCCACAGTATCCACAAGGCCTTTTTATGCAGGCTGGTATGTAGGACGGCCCACACCTGCTTGCATCTGGGAAGGCATAGGGGGCGTCGCAAGGTCAGAGCAGCTGAGGTATGATTTTTTACATTAGACGGTACAACGTAGAAGGCCCACAACACGCACGCACATTTACTTCTATGAACACATGTACAGAAGCCCATGGACGTAGCTAGCAGGGGGGCAACCCGGGCTCAAGCCCCCTACTGCTGGTGCGTCCATAGAGCCCTGCCTAAGCCCGCCCTAAAAATTTCTACCATTGTTGTCTTGAGAAGAAGGTACCGCACGTCTAACATGTGTTTAGCCTGTCCTAACATTTTTCATCAGAAGCCCTGTCTCTATAAGCACTTTCGAAGGATAAAGCCCTACGCTATCACAAGGACTTAAACCCAGCCAACTAATCTATGATCAACTCCTTTTGTTTATTCGTGGAAAGAGCTAGCTGGGGATTTGGTTCCCAAGTGCGCGGCGGAGAGCTGGGTTTGGGAGCAATTTTTAACCTAGGTTGAGTGTTGATAGAAAGAACCACGCCCCCTTGGATTGAGTTGAAGCCCCCGTATTCCTGGGTTCAAAATTGTATGTTATGAAAAAGGTTGAACAATCTCAGAGTGGGACACAATTTGGGATGTACCAGCTTTTTATTTTGACTCTTCCTTTTTAGGTTGAAAGTTTCTAGAAATAGTCATTCCAATTTTAAAGCGCCTTATGTAAAGGGAAAGCGCCAATTTTAAAGCACCATTTCAGTACTGTATGAGCTGGCAACCATGCATGGGGCTGAATAGGACGGCGGCCGGCCTGTCGTCGTGCGGACGGCTGCTTTGCCGCTGTCGTCCACGCGGACCCTTCCGTGCTAGCAAGGCACAGCTCACTAAAGTCACTGACTCGACACGCATCGATCCTTTGGATAGGATGGGATGGATGGATCGAGTCAAACGCAGAGTGGGTTTCTTAATCATGAATACTGATGATTAGCTTTTTTTTTTGCTAGCTAGCGTCCGGCGCATGTACGTGGTGAAGTCTCGAATGCATGCATGCCTCCCGCGGTACGACGACGTACAGTAAGCTGTGAATCTCTTTTTTTATGCTCTCACAATGTGAAAAAAGTCGCTTTTCACAGCTTTCTCATTCTCTCGGCCATGCATATGAATATGAGCTATTGTGAGTTATTTTTCTTGCCAAACGCCTTTTTTCAATGCAGTTCATCAGGTTAAGCTTCTTTTTTTATGCTCTCACAAAAGAATGGAGAAGGTGCCACAATGGAGAAGTTGCTCCTCGCCATGGCCGTGGTGTTGGTGCTAGGCATCCTCTCCAAGCTCAAGTGTCTGCTTGTCACCAAGCCAAAGCTTACGCTGCCCCCAGGGCCATGGACGCTGCCGTGGATAGGCTGCATCCACCACCTTTGTCAGCAATCCATTTCCTCCCCGGGCAATGCGCGACCTCGCGCACAAGCAAGGGCCGCAAATGATGCTCTGGCTGGCGAGGTGCCCACGCTGGTGGTGTCGTCGCGGGAGGCTGCGCAGGCGACAACCAAGACGCACGACATCGTGTTCGCTGACCGTAACATGAACAGCGCCATCGGCATATTCAGCTGCAACGGCATGGACCTGGTGTTCGGGAGCTACTGCGAGCACTGGCGCCAGCTCCGCAAGCTCTGTGTGCTAGAGATGATGAGTGCCACCCGTGTGCAGTCCTTCCAGTGCATCCGTGAGGATGAGGTGGCGCGGTTCATGCAGAGCCTCGCCACATCCGCCGCCACCGGCACGGCCATTGATATGACCAAGATGATCGAAAGCTTCGTCAACGACACCTTCGTTAGGGAGCGCATCGGCAGCCGGTGCAAGTATCAGGACGAGTACCTGGGTGTTTTAGGCACTGCGACCCGGATGTTCACCGAACTAAGCCTAGCTAACATCTTCCCGTCATCTAGGCTGTTACAGATTCTTAGCACGGCGCCACGCAGGGCGTGCCGTGACCAGATAACGCGCATGGTCGGCGAGATCATCTCGATGCAGATGATCTCGCCAACCATGCGCGTTATCTGGTGACATGACTACAAACGAGAGCTTCATCTCTGTCCTGCTCAGGCTGCAGAAAGAGGCCATGGACCGGGTGACATGACTACATACGAGAGCTTCATCTCTGTCCTGCTTAGGCTGCAGAAAGAGGCCAGCTTGCCCAACGAGCTCACCGACGACATCGTCATGGCACTCATGATTGCATGTCACGTTCCCGATTTCCCATGCTGCATAGCTGCTATGCTGATCTTCTCCAGCAAACTGAAATTAAACCTGCATGTATGTATGATCATCGATTGCTGTTCTATTTGTTGGGCTAGGACATGTTTGGCGCAGGCAGCGACACCTCATCAGTGATGCTGACCTGGTGCATGACAGAGCCCAGGCCGAGGTCCGGGAGGCCTTCAAGGGGAAGACCACCACAACCATCAGCGAGGACGATCTCGCCCAGGCAAACCTTAGCTGCCTCAAGTGTGTGGTGAAGGAAGCTCTTAGGCTGCACTGCCCGGCGCCGCTCCTGATCCCGCGCAAATGTCGTGAGACATGCCAGGTCATGGGCTACGACATTCCCAAGGGCACATGCGTGTTCGTCAACGTCTGGGCCATTTGTAGGGACGCCAAATACTGGGACGAAGATCCCGAGGAATTCAAGCCAGAGAGGTGCGAGAATACCAAACTAGACTACAATGGGACATACTATGAGTTTCTCCCATTTGGGTCTGGCCCCGGTGTAAACCTTGGATTGGCCAACATGGAGCTTACACTGGTCAGCCTTCTGTACCACTTCCATTGGAAGCTACCCAATGGAGTGGAGCCTAAGGATGTCGACGGTTGCGAGGCCGCAGGACTGATTGGAAAGAAGGGCACAAGCCTGCTTGTCTATCCAGTTAACCGCATATTTGCTCCATCTGTTAAATATGCCGAATTAACGCCAATGGTACAAGGGTTCTAGAAGTTTGCTATACCTATAAGTCCCTTAGATTTCACAGCGTGGGAAGCCATTCGAGTCAAGGCTTGTAATACAAGGGGACATGAAAGTTCGTGGGTGATCCTTGTGAGACTAGTCTCGTAAGGGACGGATTGATTGTGGTAAGTCATCGCTTACTGGGACCTTTTGTTGTATCTTTCTCTTCTTAATGAAAAACGTGCTTTGTTGTATCAAAATCCAGTCAGTTTAACCAATTGGTTTTCTACTCCTATATTTTCTTGTAAGGGTTATATATATATAAAAATCGAAGGAACAAGTATATATTTATGGTAAACTCATACACCCACGTTTAGCTCACTTGGTTGGATTTCTTCTGGTATATGGTTTGTCCACTTAAGTTTTTCACATGGGTTGCTATATTTTCCCCGTGTACAAGGGATCGACTCCGGCAATGCAGATTAGCATATCACATCCATAGAGGATCAGGTGGGTAGCATATCAGATACATATTTTTACAAACTCAGATACAGGGTACCATACATCCAGTTGAGTATGTGTAGGTCTCTTGTATGCTCCGTGTTTGTAGGATCGTTGATGTCTAGATGCCTAGAGTTTCTATGAGCTTTTGTTGAAATACCCATTGGGGTCTCCTATGCCACCTTACATACTCCGAGAGGTAGGGTAATACTTAATCCGAGTCCAGATTGGCTAAAATGAAGGTTTTGTTTGTTAAACGAAATCTACGTACAGTGATTCCTCATGGGCTTTGGTCACCATCGTCCATACGTCTGGTTCTTGTCCACCAAGTGTTGACTAGGGGACCCCTACCCCTCCTTGTAAACTCTAGAGGGGTAGGGTTACAAGAAAAGTATCATAATCGGCTATGTGGTAGGTATTCTATTTGGATTACAATATCCATTATGGGCTAGACCGTCCTTGGTGGCACATCCCATGTATTGTCTCATGTGTACCTAGGGTATATCCCCCACAGCTAGTCCCCAAGAGCCTTGTATTGCCTTGGCCCAGCGTCTTGATCATGAACTCGATCAGTTTAACCAGGATTTAAGTGGTGAAAAATCAAAGCCGACCAGTTTAACTGCTGCAGGACCAAAAATGGCAACCAGAGGGGGGTGAATGGGACCGTAAATTTTTTCCAAAATATTTAGGCCGCTGCCCCCAATTTCACCACCAAAAGTGTAAACCAAACACAGTGATCTTCACGACCCAACTAGTGGGTGGTTGTTTCCTAGAAACATAGCGAGACACCACAAATGAGCAAGATAAGGGAATGCAAATCAGAACTCAAATGGTGTCCTATACCCCATTGGCTTAGTTGGTAGTATGTTCAATAAATGAACTTAGTGTCTCATTGTTTTCCCCCAGAATATCCTAGGCACATTCATACTTTTCAATGATGACATTGCCATCTTCATGATAGTTCTATTTTCCTCTCAACAACACCATTCTTTTGTGGTGTATAAGGTGTATTCAGCTGTCTTCTTATACCTGATTTCTCATAGATATCCTTGAAAGCAACTGCCAAGAATTCCCCTCCTCTATCTGCCTCATACACTTTATTTTATAACCAAAACTATTTTCTGCTTCCGCCTTGAACTTTGCAAAAGCTTCACTAGCTTGATCTTTTCTCTTGAGTACTGAAACTGTCATCCACTTACTACAGTCATCTAAAACAAGCGTAAAGTACCTACTACCTCCTGCAATTTCTGGAGTTATGGGCCCACACAAATCAACATGCACTAAATCAAGTGGTTTATCTTTGTTGCTAAATAGGACTGACAAAGTTGATCAGGATGCTTTATCAGTGGCAAACCCCCTGCCATCTCCTTTTCTACCAACATCTTCATGGAATAGAAGTTTACATGCCCAAGTCTACCATTCCAAAGCCATGACTCATCTTTAACACTAGTCAGAAGACAAATAGGTTCAACAGTTTTCAACTCAATCTTATACAATCTATTAAGTGTTCTCTGAACTCCCATTATCAGTTTCTTACTGTTCTTTTCTGTTACTTCTATCAGATCATCATCCATCAAAATTCTATAACCAATCTTAGTTAACTGACCAAGGATAACTAGATTACTTTTGAGCTTAGGAAAATAATAAACATCATGCAAAGCCATTGATCACCAGACAATCCCTAAAATAGAATTGAACCTCTACCCAGAATTTCAACTGTTGAACCTTCACCAAAAGTTACTTTACTAGTAACAGATGTGTCTGTGTCTCTAAACTTCTGCAAATCACCTGTCATGTGGTTGCTTGCACCATTGTCCAAGTACCACACATCTCCACATGCCCCACTATTGCTAGAGTAATGCAATTCTAGAAACACCCTCACCTCATTCAAATGAAGCTTAGCCTAACGGTCATCTGACAACAGCCTCCTCCCCCCGACTGTGCAAGCATCCTAGTCAAAGCCATCTCTACAAGCAGCACAGTGGGTTCATACTCCACAGTTCTGGTGTGATGTGCTTCTTCCTTCTTCTTCTCTTCTCCAGGGCATCGATTTGCATAGTGTCCGTGCTTGTGGAACTTGAAACACATGATTTAACTCTTGTCACGCTTGACAGAGCCATCACTGTGACCCCTTCGGCTGCCACTGCTACCACCGTGGCCACGACCTCGTCCACGGCTCCCTCCACTGCCATCTGTTGATTCAAAATTCTATCTGCAAATACACCGGGTTAATCAACACGAATGATAAAATTGAATAAAATCCGAATGAGACGACAGCGATACGCCCGGACGTCGAAGCTCAGAAGGTATTCGATAACTGTTGAACAGATCAGACGAGACGACAGTGATACACCCGGAAGTCAAAGCCTGAATCGTGTTCGGTAGACGCGGAACCTGCAAGGTCGCCGGAGATCAAGTTGATGCAGCCCGTTGATTCTTGAAAGAACTCGTTGAAAAAGAAAAGGTACTTGGCGAAGTCGCCGAAAAGTAAAGTACTGGTAAAGGTAAATAAAAAGTAGATTTGTTTATTGATGCTTGGATATCCATTACAATGCCCTTCAGTATATATTTATACTCTGCTAACTAAAGAGTCCTAATTTAATACGCAAAGCTCAAATATAGAAGAAATAAACTAATTCCTTATACGAACTCTATCTCTTGAAAAAGAAATAAAACTTGTATAGGAGTTGGACTTAAACTATAATACAAAAATCATAAGCTCTGTGTCGCCGATCCTCTGTCCGCTTCCGTCATGACGAAGTATCTCCTCATCGGCACATTCCTGGCATCGGTAACAACCTTCTAGTCTTCCTGCCTATCTTATCGGCAACAGCTCTTCTGTCTCATCGACAATGATCCTTAACAGCTTTTTAGCCCAATCGGCAATAATCCAGATCAACATGCCCTTCATCGGCAACCACCTATCGACAGGTCAGAAGCAATGCTGAAGAAAAACTAGCCTTTTGCCGATTTAGTTTAGTCTCCCGATCCTTATTGACACGTGCTGAAAAACGGTGTCAACACATGCCCCCCACTTTCGGAGTATAAAATACTTTATGCATCAAAATTTCCTCCAGGTCATGATTACTCCTGTCAATATATCAAAACACCTCCGCACCAGTCAGCCGAAAAAATATCCCCTTCATCGGAGCTTTTACTAACACTATCTTCCATATACAGCTCCAGACTGGCACATCGGTAACTATTCGGATATTCAAATGCCCCAACTTGCAGTTGCCAATGCCTCCCCAGAAAGCGGATGTTCAGACTATAGGAACCAAGCGTAATGCTCCATCTGATGCAGATCCTCAGGCTAAGTGACCCAGAACGTCACCTGCTTTCGATGCACCACCGGCCCTTCCTCCTCAGCTAGTGCTGCTGATGAAAAACACAAGGACATCGGCAATCTGAAGACCTCCAGCACTGATCTTGATAAGATTTCCCAACTATCGGCAAGACGAGCAGCTCTGCTGGACAAACTCCATGAAGTTGAAACAGCTATAAATGGCTTTGCCGATGATGCTGCTAGAGAAATAGATGAGACCAATTAGATTTGCCTGCGTGCGATATTGGCAATTCACTCTATTCTCAATATGTAAAATTTTATTCATCGGCAGTGTGTTGTATAACTCCGTCCTTTGGACTTATTAATTTATCTTGGGTCTTCATGCGCTTGCCTCAATGCTTCATTTGAATGATTCTCAAACTCTGTGCCTCAATAAATTGAATTCTCCTTTTTCCACTTGACCATTCCTTAATTTCTGAAGCCCAATGGTCAAGATCTCAACGGACAGGCAAAAACTTTAGCTATAAATACTCCAGTCTCCCTTCCAAGCTCATTCACCTCTGTGTTCTTCTCAAAACTCACATATACCTTTCTTCTTCATCAAGCTCTTCCAATGGCATCTTCTTCTTCGATGAACCAGGTATCATATCTGATCACGCATTTATTACTTTTGCAACTCCTTGTTTATTTTTTCGCTCTTGTCAGCCCATGAACCCTCTTGAAGAGATCTTGAAGCTACTGGAGAGTCCCTACGAGCTGAACGAGATACAGAATGAACAAGTCAAGAGCTACCTGAACCAATTCCAAGCTGAAGTCTTCGCAAGCTTCAGCCACGGCCAACAGATGTATACCATTGATATCCCCCAAGAGCTTCCCTGTTCTCTACCGGTCGTAGAGCAAAGACTCGCCATTCTGGAAACCAGAAGAACCTGGATGATGCAGGATTTGCAAGGCCTCACCAGAGAGATCAAAGCAGTTCAAGTTCATGCTCAAGTCCTCGCATATATCATGTATGATACTGATAAGAACCTCCGTCGAGCCATCTGTATGATCAAGGAGTACTTAGGTCAAGAGAAGTCTTCTATATTGCTAAAACAAGAGTACTCTCTCTGATGTGTAATATCAACTATTTACGTGAAAATCGGCTTGTATCATTACATCATCTATGTAGATTTCGACCGATGTACCGATGTACTTATGGAAGATAAAATTCATAGCTTGATGATAGGTAGCATCGGTATTCTTCAAACCAAAAGTTATAATTATCCACTCAGAGTCCCACATAACCAGGACATCTGAAGGCAGCCTTGGAGATATCTTCTTCAACTAAGTCATCTGCCAATGTAAACCCATGGCCTAGTTTTCCATCATCAGCAAACCTATCCATTTATAACTCATCTTCAGAACCGACTGCTTGGATCGGTGGCAGGTCATAATCGGCAATCCTGAGGAACTCCGAATCCCATACTTCTCCTGATATGCACTTGGACCGCTCGTAAGTTTCTGATTCTGCTGATGCAATTATATAGGATGAATCACTAGGAATTACCTCACCTTTATCTTCAACCCATTGCACGAGGCATTGGTGCATTGTAGAAGGAACGCAGCAATTGGCATGAATCCAATCCCTTCCCAATAGTAAATTGTAAGCACCTTTGCCGCTGATGACAAAAAAAGTAGTCGACAATGTTTTACTGTCGATGGTCAACTTAGTGCACAGCGCTCCCTTGACCGATGATATGTTCCCTTCAAAGTCCTTGAGCTTCATGTCCATCTTAGCTAGATCTTGATATCCTTTCCTGAGCCTCCGAAACACAGCATACGGCATGATGTTAATCGCAGCCCCTCCATCTATGAGTATCTTTGACATTGGCTGCCCATCAACTCTGCCCTTGACGAATAAAGCTTTAAGATGTTGTCTCTCATCATTGGTAGGCTTCTCGAAGACGGCCATCATCGAATCCAAGGTTAGCTGAGCCACTTGTTCTGAAAGAACTCTCTCTTCCTCCTCATCGGCAAGTGCTCAAAATTCCATCGGCAACATGAAAACCATGTTGACATCTGCCGATGGGCCTTCATCTTTATGCTTTGGCTGCCACACTTGAGACTTTGCCTCACGGGGGTTGTCTCCTTTGCGCTCCCATTGCATCTTCCTCTTCTGAGTTTTTGTCAGACCTTTAGGGCACCATTGAGGAAGCTTCGTCTTCCAGACGAACTGATACAGTTTTGTACTTGAACCTGGGTATTTTTATATTGGAGTCTCTGCAAAGAATCGCCTCATCAGGAACTCTCACATTGGCCAGCAATACGCCCGGATGATAAAATTGACCACATTGGCCACGAACTCTCACATTGGCCACGAACTCTGCAAAGAATCGACAAGGATGATAAAATTGAATAAAATCCGAATGAGATGACAGCGATACGCCCGAACGTCAAAGCTCAGAAGGTATTCGATAACTGTTGAACAGATCAAACGAGACGACAGCAATACGCCCGGAAGTCAAAGCCTGAATCGTGCTTGGTAGACGCGGAACCTGCAAGGTCGCCGGAGATCAAGTTGATGCAGCCCGTCGATTCTTGAAAGAACTCTTGAAAAAGAAAAGGTACTTGGCGAAGTCGCCGAAAAGTAAAGTATTGGTAAAGGTAAATAAAAAGTAGATTTGTTTATTGATGCTTGGATATCCATTACAATGCCCTTCAGCATATATTTATACTCTGCTAATCAAAGAGTCCTAATTTAATACGCAAAGCTCAAATATAGAAGAAATAAACTAATTCCTTATACGAACTCTATCTCTTGAAAAAGAAATAAAACTTGTATAGGAGTTGGACTTAAACTATAATACGAAAAATCATAAGCTCTGTGTCGCCGATCCTCTGTCCGCTTCCGTCATGATGAAGTTATCTCCTCATCGGCACATTCCTAGCATCGGCAATAACCTTCTGGTCTTCCTGCCTATCTTATCGGCAACAGCTCTTCTGTCTCATCGGCAATGATCCTTAACAGCTTTTTAGCCCAATCGGCAATAATCCAGATCAATATGCCCTTCATCGGCAACCACCTATCGGCAGGTCAGAAGCAATGCTAAAGAAAGACCAGCCTTTTGCCGATTTAGTTTAGTCTCCCTATCCTTATTAACACGTGCCAAAAAACGGTGTCAACACCATCCTGTGATCTACTCTTCCAAGATCCTTCACCAGATGTGAGCTTCTACCGAGCCTCCCACTCTGCTTGTGTCAATAGCACCTGACAGATTGCTGACTTCACTGCGCCACCTGTGACTCATCTAGTTTGTTCTTCAAATGCTCTCAGCCAGCCCACTGCATCTACAAAGGCCATCTTCTTCAAATCATAGAATTGCTCAATTCCTACCACCACCTGAATGAATTGCTCGGGCACTGTTTCTAGCAATTTCTTCACAAGTGCCTAATCATCGAGCGATCCACCAAGGTTTCCATATCGGACTGACATCCCCGTCAACTGGCCAGCATTGTGATCGATTGACTCTTCCTTCTTCATCCTCAGAGCATCAAACTTGCTCTTCAGAGTTTCCAACTATGCCTCCTTGACTCACTGTTCAACCATGAATCGATCCTTCAGTGTATCCCACACTTCTTTGTCCATCATCTTCCCGGCCACTTGCATCAACAAGTCTTCACGGATGCACTGCAGCAAATGTGCCTTCGCCATCCGGTCCTTTGCCGCCACCGCCACCGCCGTTGCATCTTGCTCCGACGTCTCCCCAGACAGCTCCATGATCTCCCACACTCCTTGATCCTTCATGACCGCCTGGACATGGATGCTCCAACTGACATAGCTGGTGCAGTTAGTGGCGGATACTGGATCTGGTCACCATCGCCTCCTCCAGTGCCGCTCCGCTCACTCATGGCATGGATTAGTGATGTTTAGCATATGATTATGGCTCTGATACCACAATTTAAGAATCAGGATCACAATCACAACGATAATGATCAAATTGGCTAGGCCTAAAAGCAAGAATGTGCAAGAATAGTAAGAACTGTTCGGGAACCACCAGGGTGACAATGCCCCTTTTCGCTTTAGAGAAAAATGTGTACAAACTAGTTTTCATCCAACCACTTGCGTTAACACACTCCCTAAACATCCAGTTTTTTATACCAAGTCTTACAACACATTGTTCAGAAAGAAAAAACTGCTAAACACGCGATACGAATGATGTAAAAATAAATTGTCAGCACTGGTCATTGTGTTCAGTAGCAACTGCTCCCGCCTGATTTCAAACTTGACGTTCCTGCTTTCCAAGTTCACCAATGTCTCTCTACGTCACCTGGCAGCAAGCTTACATCAACAAAGGAAGCAGAGCAGCAGCGTCTATGCAGATATTTAGCTAGCTTCTCCCCTTCTTGCCTCGAGAACAAGTAGAGCGAGAGCACACACACTACAAGAAACTTGTTAATCCGTGACAGATTTACAAATCGTCACTGACAGACACAATCTGTGATGATAATTTTGTTTTCGTTGTAGATGTGCCTAGTGGATAATCTCGGCACGCTAACTCATGATAGTTTTATCACGACTGTCACAGTGTATGATTTTAAATGTCATACTCTAGTTAGGCCCCAATAATAAGCCCGCTATCATGTATTTGGTGCAAAGAAAAATAAAAATATGATTGCAGAAATATCAAACCCAAAAGATGATTGATTAATTAATTTTGTTGCATATAGGTGCATATGGTAAATAAAACTAAAAATATTTTGCATATATATGGTACGGATTGGAAAAAATTTTAACACGTAGGAATCGAATCCATCACCTGCAACAAAACTCGCAACTTGCTTTTACAATTCGGTTACTTTTCCTATGTGACTTAATATGCACACTTGTATTAATTTCTGCTAGTGTGCGCCCACCTTTTGGCCCAGCATCCCAACTGTTAGCCTGCTGGTGTGTGTCCAACCCCCACGGCGTGGCACAACATTGAAATTGTAAATAAATAGAAAAAAGGTATTCTTGATGGTGTTCGAACTCAAAATTTTTTTTATTAATAAATTTATTTTTAAAAAAATAACAAAACTAGTCTACGTTTTTAAAAAATTGCAGGTATAGGCCACCAGTCGCCCGTTGGAAGGGCGACTAGGCCCAGGTCGCCCGGCCAAACGGCAACCAGGCCCAGGTCGTCCGGCCAAAGGGCGAGCAGGCCCAGTTCGCCCAGACAATGGGCGACCAGGCCCAGTTCGCCCAGCCAATGGGCGACCAGGCCCAGTTCGCCCAGCCAATGGGCGACCAGGCCACGTCGCCCGGCCATAGGGCGACCAGGCTCACGTCGCCCAGCCGAGGGGCGACCTGGTTTTTTGGGTTTTTTAAAATAATATTTATTTATTTAGAAATTTCAGGAAAAATTTTGGTTTTTTAAATAATAATTATTTATTCGGAAATTTCAGAAAAAATATGGAAGTCGGAGAAATAGCAAAAATAATACGCAGTCATGCAATGGGCGTGCGAAAGCGCCGTTGTCGTGTGTTCGCCCAAACTTAATAGATGAAAAAATACAACAGTGAAACATTAATTAAGTTGTAAAAACTAAAATAGTATCAGTATAATATCATAGAAAACAACATCGGCGGCAAATCATACAAAACTAATATCGTCCACGCTTAGGTGCAACACCCCTAATCGTGCCAGGCTTTGGTGCTCTGCGGCCCGCTCGCACATGGCTGGCTGAGTAAGTAAGCGGCGAAGGAGGAACTGTAACACGTGCAGGAAGACCTCCAGCAGCAGGTGGTGTCGCGTACTCGTCCTGTGAGGGCTGTGTCTGTGGTGGTGCTTCACGTAACTGCGATGACGCAAGTACGTCCGCCGGCTCCTGCTGCAGGTAACTCTCAAGGTCGAAGGGTGTCGGGGATCGCTGACGAAAAGTGTCAGCGTGCTCAGAGATGTCCGATCCCTCGTAGTCGTAACGGGTCGTCCCTAAATATATAAGACCAACGTTATGATAACGCTGATGGTAAAACTAATATATAACGTGTCGAACTCTTAAAAGTAGGTCATACCTGGAACCATGGGTACAGCATGTGAAGAGGAACCTCCGAAATTGAACTGATGCCGCGAACCGTCAAAGTGCATACCTGACCATGCAGAGTGAATGTAATGTTACGAATAAAGCAGTATTAGATAATATAATTAAATTTCACCACTATATCGTACCTGTAGGCATGTGAGCAGGCTGCGAAGATGATCCAATGATATCGAACTCCGGACGCCAACCGGCAGAGTACGTAGGTGGACCTGAATAATGAAACTTATAAGTAACGAACAAGTTAGCATTACTACATACGAAGAAAATATAAGTTACTCACCTGTTTGGTACGTAGGCCGCGGAGGTAGTGGCGCCGTCGGTCCGCCAGGCCTGTGTGTCACGTGTGAAGGTCGAGGGACGACATCTGGCTGTCGCCCGCAGGGCCGGCATGACGTCAACTTGACAATGTTTGCAGCAGAGTCGTACATCCTCTGGACCGCAGCGGTAAGCTCGTGGCTGGTCATCTGAATGCCCTCCCTCAACCGGTGCAATAGCGATCCACCATCCACAGTGATACGGTGAGCCATGTTGGTCTATTAACAAAACGAGAACATTGAAGTAATTACGATAAGAAAAATATTAAACGAAGTGGGTTGAAGTTCATAAAGATCGTACCGCCAACGACATCGCCTGATCTCTGTGCACAGGGTACGTGTCCGTCAACCTGGGGACGTGGGTCCGTGGCTCCGCTGGTGTATACATGACTCTGATCCGTGTGCGAGGAATATACCAACGTAAGTAGTCCCCGTAAGCCTGCAAGAAAAACGGTCTGGGCTCGTAGGTCACATCATGTAGTGCGTTGGCCCACTCGTCGACCCACGGCTGTATACGGGAGGACCAAGTAACGCCTGCCGGTAGACCCCTCCGCACGTAACTATGGATTTTAAAACGTATTAATTATCTTTCTATATATATTAAATACTCAATCAGAACGAATTAATTGTCTTATACTTACCCGTGCACGGAAAGAGGAACAATATGGGCAACCGGGAGTGGGAACGTCTGGTTACGACCAAACTGCCGCATCACTCTGTGAGGAGCGTAGTCCTCGACAAAGATGTCGAAAACGACAGCCTTACGTGTCATCCAGTACTCCTGATCCCTCGTGCAGAACGTCGACAACCCATTAGGCGCTCGTACGACAATCTCCTCCATGCTGTAAGGTGTCCAGCGGACGTCGTCTGTCCTAATCCGGTCGAACGCCGCCATGTACTCAGGATAGGCTCTGTGAACCTGAATGTTTGCCCAAGTAGGCTGTATAGAAAATAATAGTAAGGTGCAATTTATTCGAAAATAAATAGAAACAGGTTCAACTGCGATATAGAAGACTTACCCACCACCGGACCCACAACGAACCCATCGTAGGGCCGTCCTCCTCCGTCTCCCCGTACAAACCTGCTCCGTAAGTCGAGAAATCCATGACTGGTCGTCCAATACTAAACCGCTCGTACGACCAGAGTTGAAGTAATAGTGGACAACCAGAGAGGATAGCTGACGGGTCGGTCTTTGTGCACGCATCACAAAGACCTCGGTACGTGGCTGCCAAGATAGAGGATGCCCAACTATACTGTGGCACGGCGTCGAGCGGTGTGTCCGCTATCTCGTGCGCGAAGTGAATCAAGTGCTTCGCGACAGAGTTCCCATGCGACGATGTGAACATTATCCAACCAAACAACCACAACAGATAGGCCTCCAAATGCCTCGACACAGTGGCCTCATCCGCCGCAGGGTGGATATACTCGGCCTAAATTAGAAAACAGAAGTTCAAATTTCATTTAACATACACATGAATATTTGATGTTAATGAACTATATCACAATGTTATCTATTTACCTGAAACTACAAGAGCCAGGTCTTCGTAGGCCCGTGATGCTGATTTTCAGCAAGAGTTTGATACTCTGGAGCGTCTGGTCGACGCACAACACCCTCGAAACGGACTAGAAGGTCCTCACGCCAAGTGGCCTCCACGTCTGGACGGCTGACGGCCTGCCCAGCAGTGGTGACACCAAGTAAGTAGGAGACGTCCTCGAGTGTGGGAGTCATCTCCCCGCAAGGAAAGTGGAACGTGTGCGTCTCAGGCCTCCAGCGGTCCACCAATGCCGCAAGTAAGGAACGGTCAAAGTTAAACTGTGTCACCGCATCGGCCGGGGCCTCAACAGCACTAGCCTGCACAAGCCTACACAGAGGCAGTAGACCAGCTGCTCGTAGCCTGTAGCAAATACAACATTTATATATAAATATATATTACCAAATCGTCTGTATGAGTAAAACAAATAAGTGAACATGTTATTGTGCATACCTGGGTATCCATCGCTCATCCAGCCACCACAACTCCTGAGGTACCCTAGGCCGTAGAACAGGTAGCTCAGCAGCTGTCACAGCACTCAAGTAGGACCGGTGGCGCTGGTCCAACTGTGCGTCCAACAACTCCAAGTGTCCCTCATCCATCGCCATACCTAAAATATCTTAATAATGTAAAAAAATAATGCACAAATATAATTAATACTATGAAACACTAAATCAAAAAAAGTAGACATACTATTATTTTTAAAGAGCATTTTCGCCTTGATTCCGGAATCCACGACGTGCACGAGGGCGCCGGCCGTCTTGCGGATTCCCTGAAGGTCTTGCTTCTGCAGCTCCCTCTGTGGTGGTTGCACGCGTGCACTTTTTGTAAGTATGTCCTGTGCCATTGCACTTGGTGCACCGATGCTCCAGTCTTCCCACTTCTGAGTCATCCATATCATTTCTAATGCGCCGTGTCTTACGACGACCAAGCTTCTGTCTTAATTTGTCTTTATCGGGCCCCCGCAGGTAGTTACTTCCACGATTGTTTGTAAAACTACCAAATATTGCGAAACCATAAATCTCTGCATTCCAGGTTGTCATGACTACCTCCTTCGTAAAATAATGTGAGACATACGGCTTCGGGGACAAATTAGTAAGTGAACAAGCTGCTATAACATGTGAGCACGGCCTGTGTAGAAGTTTCGGTTTCATGCACGAACAGCTGCATGAGTTATAACGAATAACACACTCTTGTGCAATTCTCTCTCGATTGCCACCACGACGGCCCCGATCCCTACACAGAACTTCAAAGCGATTCTCTGCTGTGCCCATAGGACGTGCACGATGCAAGCTTGCCTTCTCCATATTTTTTTTATGTAATTTGTCATGAATGTTGAAAAAATCAATGTATTATCTGATATCGCATTAAAAGCAACCATATATCTTTCACGAAAGTACTTGCATGTTCCATGCAAAATACCCTCTACGATTGCTACAAGAGGTAATCCTCTCATGCCTTGAATGACCTAATTGTACACCTCCGCCAAATTTGTTGTCATTATTCCAAACCTCGCCCTATCTGTGTCATATAATAATGACCACTTCTCCTTTGGCTCGTACTCAATCCAATCTGAGAAGCACCTGATTGATGACCCCGACCTCCAAACCACGTTCCTCAAGGCATCCGTTGGAAGGCCTGAAAGAGGAACAGACATATCATTCGGGTCTTGATTCGTACGAGTCGCTAACTCTGCTGTTTGCTTTGTTGTTAATTCATCAAGACGTGCCCACATTGCATTGAATTTTCTTTGTTGGTTCTGATTGCACAACCTCTTAAACATATTCATAAGGTGTTTATTTTTGAAATGGCTGAAAAAATTTGCACCCAAGTGCCTCATGCACCATCTTGATTGTATGTCCGACCATCGAGGAGGAAGATCACGCTCCACTGAACCATATTGCATATCCGTTATCGCCTTCAACAAACCGGCATGTCGGTCATGTATGACACAAACATTAGGTCACCCTTGCACCACTGCTAACTTCACACGCTCCAGAAACCAATACCAACTATCTGTGTTCTCACTTTCCACAAAAGCAAAAGCAACTGGTAGTACTTGATTATTCCCATCAACACCAATAGCAGTTAGAATCTGACCTTTATACTTTCCTGTTAGAAATGTACCATCCATGCATAAAACAGGTCTGCAATGACGAAATGCCATTATACATTGACCTAGTGCAAAAAAGGCTCGACGAAGTATTAACTTTTCGGCCTCTTTTGGATCAGACACATCCATGATATCATAATATGTACCAATATTTCTTTGTCTGATGGTTTCTAACAATCTTGGTAGGTTCTCATAAGATGCTTCGTACGAACTGAATCTCTTCTCAATGACCTTCTGTTTCGCTCGCCACGCCTTCGAATAGCTGATGGTGTATTTAAAATCTTCCTCTATAGTAGTCACTATAGATTTCGGCTCATACCTTAAATTATCAACAATTCGATTATACATGTACTCTGCAATGAAGCTCGATGTAAGAGCAGTATTGGACTTCTCTAATTCTTGTAACTCACATGTATGTTCTGTTACTATAGAGCACTTCCAAATTGTACTCCATTTTTGCTCATAAGCATGTACCCTAAATGGACAGTCCGAGAACACACATTTAACATCATATACTTTCTTGTTAGACTTAACAACTACAAAAGACCGCTTCATTGACAGAGACCAGTACTTCACGGCACTCATCACTTCATCTTTGCCTTTGTACATACCTCCCTCTACTACTTCATTCTCATGATATTCCCACGGCACAGAATTTCCTTCGTTGATCATCAAATTCTTCGAACTGTTACTCTTTCATTCCAGTGGGACAGGAATTTCATTCTCATCTTCAGATGACTCAGTTTCAGATATATTCTCATTCTCCATATCTTTCATCGCCATCTCTTCAACTATATGCTCTATGCGCTCTCCTTCGTCCGCTTCACCCGTCGGTACCATAGATGACAGGTGATGATCACTCTCTTCATTATCTTCCTCATTATCATTGTGATTGTCATGGCTCGGACCTCCTTCTTCTTCTACAACGTGTACCTCATGAACCTCCTTCGTATATGCCTGAGCAAGAAAGACTAGAGGCCACCCACGTTCTACAGCTTTGTTGACGTATTTTCTCCATGTTGATGTTGCATTAAGCGGTACTAACTCCCAAAAAGTGCCCTCCCGAGCACGACTAACCATACCCATGACCTTAACGTCATGTTGGTTGCTGTCAAGCCTAAATATTCGCATCAACCAATTCTGCACACCACTAATTGTTCTCTCATTTGCCCTAGACACCCATCTAGTTACTGAGGCAAATCCTGACAGATCAACCCCGTGTACACCTTGAATAATTTCTCCTTCTCCATAATAAATTTGAAATCCTAACTTCTCCGACATCTGTGTAATCTAAAAATTTCAGCTAAAATAGCTTTTCACTAATATATTACTAATATTATTTCAACTATAACTATTTAATTTAACAATATATATAAAATAAAAATATAAGTAATACTACCAAAATATAATATTAATCGCTTAACACAAATATAATATTATCTAACAATTAATATAACACACATTATAATATTTAATTTAACAATATATATAAAATAAAAATATAAGTAATACTACCGAAATATAATATTAATGGCTTAACAGAAATATAATATTATCTAACAATTAATATAACACACATTAAATAATTATATATAAAATTATTTTTTTACTTACCGAAAATTTTTCTCTTCCTCTCTTCTCCTTCTTCCTCCTCTTCCTCTTCTTCTTCTTCTTCTTCTTCTTCTTCTTCTTCTTCTCTTCTCTTCTCTTCTCTTCTCTTCTCTTCTCCTCTCCTCTCCTCTCCTCTCCTCTCCTTCTGTTCTGTTCTCCCAGCCGGCAGCGGCCGGCCGCGGCCGGCCGCGTTATATATAGTGGCGGCCAAGTCGCCCACTGGACGGGTGACATGGGCCCAGTCGCCCACTGGCCGGGCGACATGGGCCCAGTCGCCCACTGCCCGAGCGACATGGGCCACGTCGCCCATCGGCCGGGCGACGTGGGGCCCGCCATGCCACGTGCACGGTCAAGTCGCCCACTGGTCGGGCGACATGGGCCACGTCGCCCATTGGCCGGGCGACGTGGGACCCGCCATGCCACCTGCCCAGCCAAGTCGCCCACTGGTCGGGCGACATGGCCGAGATAGCCCGCCGGTCGGGCGACAAGCCCATCTTCGCCCTTCCAACGGGCGACTGGTGGCCTATTCCTGCAATTTTTTGAAAACGGAGACTAGTTTTGTTATTTTTTTAAAAAATAAATTTATTAATAAAAAAAATTCTTCGAACTCAGTCCACGTTTGGGCCAATCGATTAGCGTGGCCCAACACTGAAATTGTAAATAAGTAGAAAATTTTTGACCCATTCGTTCAGCATGGCCCAACAATGAAATTGTAAATAAATAGATAAAAACAGTGCTCGTGGGCGGAGTCGAATGCAGCATCTGCTGCTCGAAAAACAGCTTACCACTGCACTTGTGGCTCGCACATGTGAAAGTTGAACCATCGTTTTTTTGATTAGGAGTAAGTTTTTCTCAATCAGGAACTAAGTTCCCTGCCATCGACGAGCGGCTTTCCAGCCTGCAACGCGGCCTCCTCGCTTGGCACCTTGCTCCCTCCACCGAACGTCATATACATAAAGAACGACATGAATCCAGAACATCACCAAATGTTTTTCTCTTTTTTAATCTATTTAAATACTAAAAATAAAGAATATGAACAAAAACTTTTATATTTTTTTGAGGTCAACGACGGGAGGGGTTCAAAAATAAACCCCCACCTGATATATTAAACGCCATAGATGCCGTTAAAAATCGGTGATGGCGGGGGGCGCATGGCACAAAAGAGTTTCGACCGATTACATATCAAAGAGAGAAGCGAGGCTAGAAAGGGAGATTATTATACCAAAACGACTCAAGACAAGCATCATTTGTTGGAAGCCGACATTTCCACAGTCTCACTGACTCTCGACAAGCAGCTATCAGGAGGGGCTGGCTAGGCGGCATTCCTCTGAAAACGACATCATGTCTGTGCTTCCAAGTTCCCAGTAGATGAGCAGGAGCAGCGAGGAGAGAATTATTTTGGGCACTGGGCGCGGAGGAGTCGTTTCCCATAGGCAATCGACACTGGCAACGCCCCCTTCCGGCCAACGAATGTGTATCCAGAAGGTTTGGGAAAAAGAGCACCCAGAAATCAAGTGATCTGCGGTTTCCGAGCCCTGGCCACATACCTCGCATCGATCATTTTCCAGCACAATTTTGCGTGGCAGGTTGCTTTTACAATGTATTGTATTCTTGGTCAGTAACCAACCAAAAAACTTCACTCGGGGAGGGGCAAAGTTCTCCCAAACAAATTTGTACTCATGACAGGTTGTACCGCTTCTCATTGAGGCCCTGTATTTCAGCGCGGAGCCTAGCCGGTGGTCTTTGAGGGCAAAGAAACAGGACCTGCTGTCTTCATGGTCGATGAGGGACACCTCCCAGAGCAGCGATTCCAGCTGCTGCAGCTCAAGCCCAGCTTGCTGACTCAGGTGCCGCTGCAGCCGCAGAGACAGCGGCCCAGTCATCACCTCCTGGACAGAAGCTTTCGGCTCAGTGCAATGAATGTAGAGGGCTGGAAACTGTTCCGCAAGGAGCAGTCACCAATCAATGCATCCTCCTAGAAGGAGGTATCACACCCACTCCCCACATCAGCTCTCGAAATCTTCCGATAGGCTGGCAGCAGCTCGCGGAGGGCCTTCTAGTGTGTACCTGTCAGTTTCCCCTGGAGGTTGTCCAGCCGAACCTGTGTTTTTGCCCAACTCGCCCATGCAGACCCTTTAGCGTGATGCAGCCTGTGAATGAGTTTCAGTAGCAAGCAGGCGTTTTGGGTGTCTAATCTCCTGAATCCCAAGTCACCATCCTCCTTTGGTCGGCGTACATTTTCCCAGGCTACCAGACATTGCACGCCACTGACTTTGTCTGCCGCTGCCCAGAGGAAGGCTCGGCGCCTGGAGTCCAAGGCTTCCTTGATCCCAGGAGGGAGCAGGAGGGTACCCATGGCATGGGTAGGTAAGCCATCTAATACCGAGTTGATAAGCACCACTCTCCCTGCAGTACTCAGCAAGGTGGCTTTCCACCCGGCCAAGTACTTGTCTGTTTTGGCTATCAAGGGAGCAAAGACACAAAGGCGAAGCTTGGTATTCGAGAGGGGCAGGCCAAGGTAAGTTTGGGGGAAAGACCCCTCCCGGCACTGCAACACCTTTAACACCTCCTCAAATCGTCCATCTGAGATATGCATCGGAGTGACGATGCTTTTTCCATAGTTGATGGCCAAGCCTGTGGCAGCAGAGGAGTCCCACACCAACTTCAGTTTGGTTGCATCATGTAGGTCACCTCGGATCAGAATAATTGTGTCGTCCGCATACTGTAGAACTGGACATGCCCCATCGTCGGTGAAGGGATGCCTAATGCAACCATCTGCTTTTATCAGTTTTTGGAGGATGTCAGTGATGAGCAAGAACAGGTAAGGCGACAGAGCGTCCCCTTGCCTGAGCCCTCTTTTGCGCTTAATCCACGGCCCTGGGATCGCATTCACCATGACTGCCGATTAAGAGTTGTGCAGTAACTGCCTCATCCATGTACACCACTTGTCCGGGAAGCCTCTAGCTTGCAGGATCAAATCCAAACTTGCCCAGTTTACAGAGTCAAATGCCTTGGCAAAATCAAATTTGATTACCAAGGTGGGAGCACCTCTCGTGTGGCAGCATTGCACAAGCTCTGTAGCATAAACAAAGTTTTCTAAGGTCAATCTCCCCTTGATGAATCCAGTTTAGTCAACATCGATAAACCTGGGAATCTGTTGCTGTAGCTGGGTAGTCAACAATTTTTTATGGATTTTAATAGGACTGTTTTGAAAGGATACCGGGCAGAAGGCGCTTGAAGTCAGGGCCGGAGTTGTTCTGGGGATGAGCACGATCACAGCATGGTTAATCCATTCCAACTCCACCCTCCCATCATGGAAGGCCTGCAAGAAATCCATCACCATGCCCTTCGTGGAGTCCCACGTGGCCGCATAGAAGCTGGGACCCAGGCCGTCGGGCCCTGGGGCACTGCTTGTATTCATGCTGCAGATCGCTTGTTTTGCCTCTCTTTCGGAGAAAGGGGCGATCAGCGGCTCCCCCGTTGCCCGCTCGGAGTAGAGAGCGAGAAGGTTGAAGCCCCAGGATGTGGGAGATATACTCCCAAGCACGCTGGTGTAGTAGCCTGTGAGTGCTGCTGTTTGTCTCTATGAGCGATCAGCGACACCCCATTGATCTTCAGATGGTAGATCTGTCCATGGCGTGCCCTCGTCATCGCCCTTGCTTGGAAGAACTTGGTGTTCGCGTCCCCTTCTCAAAGGGCATGGAATTTCCCTTGTTGCTTCCAATAGGCTACACGCTGGCTAATGAACAGCACAAGCCTATCACGATAGAGTTGACGGAGGCATCGTTCACCTGCAGAAAGAGTCCTCCACTCTTCGAGCATGTCGAATAGCAGGATTAGAAAGGAGCAATTGTAGTAAATGGCTGGTGGACTGTGGTTTTTGCGCACCCCATGCTTTGGCAGCGTGCCGCACAGCTTTGATCTGCGCCACCAGGTTACCTACAACATCATTAGCATCCAACCATCGATTCAACCAAGCAGGCATAATATCTGGGAGGAAGGAGGGGTGTTTCAACCAGGCATTTTCAAAATGGAATAGGAAAGTCTTGGGGAGGGAGGTGGGAATGGTCACCAACAGAGGGTTATGGTCATAGGGGGCACCTAGCCGAGAGGAGAGGGAGGAGTTGGGAAACTTGGCACAGAACGAGTTGTTGACAAAAGCTCTGTCGAGTCGCGCGAGAGTGGGGTTCTCCCTTTTGTTAATCTAGGTCTAGAAGGGGGAGTTCTAGGAGGGCGGGGTCGTCGATGAGCCCAAGCGAGGTTGTAATTTCCAATAGCTAACTAGGGGTTCTCTGAGAAACTTTTATCTTTTTAGTCAACAGCAAATATTTGTGACTAGTCTTTCTCCCTCCTGTGACTTCTTCTCCTTTCTCCCCTCCGGGCGCTGCTCCCTACTTCTTTAACATGCAACGGTGTCCAGGAGACTTGGCATGGGTCAGTGCTCTGGGCTACTTCGAGCCATTTCGACACTAGTGTATTGTACATACTTCACAAAGTTCATGCGCCATTTCAAATAATCTTGACTACAACTGATGGGTCTCCATGTGACTCGTCCATTTCTATGTCGTAAGCTACTTAAACTTTTTTGTAAACTTTTTTCTGAGGTGCTTTGCCTTTTTCTTTCATTTAAACGAACTTTGGTGCGGTAGGACGCCGTAATTGTAGGTTGAACTGAGCTACCCCAGAAACAATCTGGAACGGTGCCAAATTTGTACCCTAGATCTCACATGCCCTAAGGAACCAGTTTTCGGTTGAGGCGGATGGTAAAATTTCTTATTTTCAAGGCATAACTCGCCATCTTTCTTAACTTTACTGATAAATAAATTCAATAATTACCTAATTTCATTATAAAAATCTATGATTTGGTGTGGGGCCATGCTCTGGGGCTTCATGCATGAAGAAAAATTTCAAGCCATTTCAACACAGGTGTATGGTACATGCTCCACAAAGTTCATGCGCCATGTGACTCATCCATTTCTATGTTGTAAGCTGGTTGAATTTTTTGTAAGCTTCTGCGTGTCACGAGACGAGGGAACATTTAGTTTTAGATTTTTCTGAGGTGCTTGGCTATTTTCTTTCAATTAAATGAGGGAACATCAAATAATTTTATCATTCAAACAATTTGATTACATTTTTATAGAATAATATACCTTTTAGAATTTATACAGATTTTTGTACTAAAGAAAATGTGAGAATATTACAGTTTTTAGCAACTTGAGAGAATATTAAACAGCCTCGGCCTTAGACAACATCAATTTGCCCCAAAATGCGATCGGCCCAATACCTATTGTAGGCCCAGTTGCAACATTCTCATCCAGCCGTTCATACGTAGACCCGATGGTTGAGAATCGGCATGTCTTCCTGAAACCCTAGCATCTCTGTATATAGGTCGAGTGTCCTCATCTGCACCGTCTTTTTTACTTTTTGACTTTTTTGAAAGATTTTTGTAAATAGACCCCTGGCTGATTTCTTGTGGAAAACGCCCTGTCATGTCCTGTGAAGTAGGCAAACGGCGTTAGAGGTTTGGCGTCAAGAATGATGGTGTCAAGCTATATAAGCTTGGCGCCGTGGATCTTGGTGCCAAGCTTGACGCCATGGAATAGAACAGCTAGCATTCGGGATGGGCTTTTGGATGGATGCATTCATGTGGATGCGATGTGGGTGAGGACTGATGATCTGATCTGGGTCGTCGTCTCTTGTTTCCATGCGTTGCGAAAAATGCTGGACTTGGCCGTACTACGACGGAAGCTCGTCCGGTCATGTCAGGTCAAGCGACGCAGTTCAGGCCCACGCAGCCCATCAACATGCTCCTCACATGCTTCCTCTCAAAAAGAAAACCATCAAGAAAAGTACAGCAAGCACTAAACTCAACTTGCTTGGTTTGGAAACTGGAGCATTAGCTAATACAGTAGGTTGATCAACTCAAGAGTAAGAGGACAAAATATTTCGTTTTCTTTTACTAATTTAAACTTCTACTAGCTTGGATCTGATCTTGCAAGCTGTCTGTCTGTCTTAGTTTCCGTGTACCACTGGTGTGCAATCTTCTTATAAGAAAAACACCATTATATTTGAAGTGGCATACTATTTCTGTATCATCACTTCTACGTTCAATCTGCAGTCCGCGGCCTCCTTGGCCTCGCCGCGCGGGACCCGTCGCCAGCCACGAACGCCTCCTGTCGCCGCTGTTGATGCAGCTGCCTCCTGCTCCCCGGCTCGGCAACCTGGTGGTGACCGTGGCCCTCCATCGTGCTCCGCACCTGACCAAAAAAGACGGTTAGAGGTCGAAAGCAACAAAACACGGGTCAAAGCAGCAGCACAGCGCACAGCATGGCCATTGCCAGTTTGCCACTACTGAGTCTGGCGAGGAAAGAAAGAAATGAATAACGAGAGGAAAGGCAGGGCCTCGTGTAATCAAGGCTTGGCGCTAAGATCTACGGCGCCAAGCCTCCGACGCTATTTGCCTACGTGGTAGGAGTTTGGAACCAATCTATATAACTTTAGCGCCAGTGTGCCTGACACCAAGCAGAAGGTCTATTTTTCAGAACAAATCAGTCAGAGGTCTATTTATAAAAAACTTTAGAGAAAAGAAAAAAAAGACGGTCATCCGCGCGGCCTTTCTCCCCTCTCTGCGCCTCCATCCCGGTCTCCTCTTCCGCTCCCCAAGCCGCTACCGCTGCCACCGCATCCGCCTCAGAGGCCAGCGCGGTCGTGCTATGCCCCCACCAGCACATGCTCGAGCTGAGCCGGCCGCTGTCGCATCTCTGTGGCCCAGCGCGTGGTGTCGCCGTCCACAGTCAGCCGGATTCACGGCCAAGCGTCGCCTCTGCCGGTCAGCCCCCGGCAGCAGGAGGCCCCTTGAAGAGCCATGCCTTCATGGTTGCTACAGCCATGGCCAGCCGCTCCGACCCTATCACCTACAGCAGTACAACGAAGGCGTCATGGATGTGAAGATCTGGTGCTCGGGAAGACTTCCTCGGTCGCACGCGATGGGCGTGTGAGAGGTGCGTCGGGATCTCTTGGTTGGCGTCTTTGTTTGTTTGATTCGTCCGGTTTTGACATGTTTCTAGCTAGACGTTGCTCACTCTTCCTCGCAGGCTGAAGCAGCGTCGGAGGCGGAACGGCATGTATACGGAGCTGTCGAAACCTTTATGCCAATTTGCTGGCCCTGCTGGTCACGGTGCCCACAAGATCTACTACTTCTTGCTGGGCCATATATAGTAAGCTGCCACTTCCAACTATCTTGAGGTCGCCGTTCCACACCAGCAATTTCCCGTCTAAATGCAAATATACTTGTGTAATATCTTGATTTGTCCCATAAGTTGGTAGATTTGTCCCATTTGTAACTGCGGAGGTGCTAGTTAGTTTACTGATAAACATGCCACCATTCTAACTGCTTTTATCTGAATACTGACGTATGTCATTATTCCTGTACCAATTAAGTCCACGGATGGTGTTTTTACTAATTAATGTTTAGTCAGCACACCATAATCTTGAAAAATGGAATTAATATATTCATCATTGCATTTCTTGTAATATGCAAAGGTGCTTGGTCGGCAAACTTTCTGCATTTACCTGTGCCAAGTACTATATGAACATGAGCTGTAGCACAGTAGCAGCATTAGTCGCTCTTTGTCATATTGTTAGAGCACACTTGTGTCTTTTTCGATCTTAAGTCTGACCTTGCTTTTCCAGGTTCTGAATTTTTTCAGAATTAGCATTAGCTCAATGGTGTCTGAGGTTCTGAATTCTCTAAATCTGCATACTCTAGTTGCAATAGCAAAGCTTACCCTGTTCAGTTCAACAATTTCAGTTCCTCTCTGCATGCTGTGCTTGCTTACTGATGATTGCATAAAGAGTTTTAATAAATGTAGATATAGTGGAATCCTTATCCTTAGATTATACATTGCCAAATTAACATGTATAGTTCTGGTTTATTCAGTCGGGCACAATTCTTTTTTATTTGGTCCTAATCTTGTCTATTTGTATTTTTGAGTATGAATTAGGTTAAGCATCAACAAAAATTTGACAAGTTCATAGACCTACTCTGCTTTCAGGTTTGTGATTCATTCAACTCAGCGAGGTCTTCTTTCTTTGCTGTTTTTGTGCAGAAAAGAATGACTGACAAGCAGCGGGACCATGTACTGTATATATTATATACGGTATAGTTTAAATCACAAAGAAGCTTTCTGTGTAGGGTGTTCTTTATCACGTAGCATCTAGTGCAAGCTGTTTTAATTCTGCTCGAGTGTATTAGGTTGAACCGCCGGTCGATTGTTTCGGAACAGATGCATTGAACCGGCCACAAATACTTTGGACCTGTAGGTGTTCTGACCCGGGGGCCAGGCACCAACGAGTGATTTAATGCTGCGTGCTCTCTAATCCAGATAGTGATGCAAGATAAACACACGATTTATCCTGATTTGGGCAAGAGAAGACCCTACGTCTAGCGGAGGATGAGAATTTATATTATCTTGCACCAAAGTGCTTGTACAGGGGATACAAGCGAGCGAATGCGGAGGGGGCGTGAAGAGCAGTGCCTAAGCTTAGAAGCGTAAGCCTAAGTCCTACGATTGGGATGCTCTACACTTGTTCGGATGTAGTGTTCGACTCAGTGTCTAAGGCTATTGAGCGTGTTTGCTTCCGATTCGGTTCCCATCGATCTTCCTCTGAACTAGCCCCTGGCGTCTCCTTTTGTAGGCCAAGGAGAGGCTCAGGTGTACAGGGAGTCCTAGGGCTGTCATAGGCGATGATGTCGAGGGGTAGATGCCGATCAAGTCACGGTTGCTGTAGAGGCGTGCGCCGGGCATGGGCCTCCCTGTAGCGTCGTGCTCGGAGAAGACGGCTGTCCTTCGGGTGCGTCACGGTGATGCCGATGATGGCCAGTGAAAGATCCGAGTCCATGCGACGGCGTACGGAGAGTGGTTGGAGTGTTGACCGAAGGTGTCGAAGTCTAAGTCGAGGGTCATCAAGGGGTCATCATGGCCTGGATGGATAAGGCCAAGTCCCGGGAAATACGGTACGGGCCATGTCTCGAGGGGGTGCTTGACGAGGCACAGTGTCTGGCATGGGATAACAGTGCCGTATTATCCGCTGGATCATCGGGAATCAGCGGTAAAAGGTGGAATCGGCCGCCATACCGGCTACTGTAACTCTGCTGTAGCCACGTGGTTAGGTAGTGGTTTTTTGGGGGGTTTGTTTATTTAACCAGAGGTTAGGGTACCCCTTTGTCAGGTACCCGACAGTAGCCCCCGAGTCTCTGCGCGAGTGGGGGCACTTGTGCAGAGATTCATGAACTAGAGTCGTAGCATGAATTCGCGCACCCACCGGGTGTAGCCCCCGAGGCCTCGGAAGAGTAGAATACTCCTCTGAGGGCTTTTTAGTGTGTGATCGAGGGGTAGGTCGAGTACTCGAGCCCCCGAGCGCATTTGAAATCTCTTGTTGAGGGGTGCTGAATGTGTTTGAGCCCCCGGGTGGTTGGTTCTCTTTCGTCAAGGCCACCCGGTTGCAAGCGAGCCCCCGAGCCTCTTTCGTCAAGGTCGATCAGGAACAATCTCGTCTTTTTATTTCAACCCTCACAGCTCCTTTTTGATGGGAGGAGGGGTGAGAAACATCAGGCTACCCCTGTTTGGGCGAGCTCCGATATCATCGGGTGAGCTGTTAACGGGGAATCCAAGTGAGAGCTTGTGCCCTGTTCGATAGAGGTCGACTAGTGGCCCGGAGGCGCTCTCATCGAAGCTAACGAATGGACACATGGATGCCGATCCCATTCGATAGGGATTGGGGGCTCGATGCCTCTCTCCGAGGGGATTCCATAGTGGTCCTTATGTTTTGCCTTGAAAATGTCCGAGGGGGCCTCGAGAGTTCATTCTCGAGCAAGGGACTCATGTCGGCCCCTTGGTCATCCCTGACTCAGGTACTCGAGGATGGCTGTCGAACCCTTGTCGAGGGCCAGCCTTCGCCCCTTGGAGATTTTACGCGAGGCTCGACCCGCATTAATTCTTGTAGGAGACGTCATCCGTAAATCAGGTACTCGAGGGTGGCTATTCGAACCCTAATCAAGGGCCAGCCTTCGCTCCCTCAAGATTTTACGCGGGCCTCGGCACATTTTCCTTCTCGTAGAAGGTATCGCCTATAAATGAGGTACTCGAGGGTGGTTGTTCAAACCTTGATCGAGGGCCAGCCTTCGCTCTCTCGAGGTTTTGCACGGGCCTCAGCACATTTTCCTTCTTGTAGAAGGTATCGCCCATAAATGAGGTACTCGAGGGCAGCTGTTCGAACCCTGTTCGAGGGCCAACCTTCGCTCCCTCGAGATTTTGCATGGGCCTCAGCATGTTTTCCTTCTCGTAGAAGGTATCGCCCATAAATGACTCTTTCCGCCCATATGGCATGCCTTTTTAGGTAGGAGACGGAACGGTGCAGTCGTGGGGGGCCGGGACAACGGCTAGTGACCAAGTGTACAACGCGTGTCCCTGTGCCGAGAATCAGGGGAGCGGTTAGGTGGGAGCATTAAATGCAAATATTTACCTGTCCCTTCGCCGGATCCGCCCATTGCCTTTCGGCCTATCTATAAGTAGAGGGGTAGGGTCTCGTTCGTTCCCCATCTTGCTTCCTTGCTTCCGCCGCCGCCACCAGCCAAAAACCAAAGCGAGTTGAGCTGTTAGCGCAGGGAGAAAAGAGAGAGAGATTGGGAACCTTCCTTCCCGTCCGTCCACCGAGCAAATTCGAGCTTCCGCCATGGCTCCGCACCTCCTTCCCGCTGACGACTGGCCTACATCGACCGTGATGACGCGGGACCTGTAGAAGCTGGTGGATGAGGGACTCCTTTGCCTGATTACCTTGGCGAGTCGGCCGGAGTGGAGGGCGTCGTCGAGGAACAACTGGGAGCCAAATCCGCCGGAGGGATACATCGTAAGCTTCATCGCCTTCCACAAGTTGGGGCTTGGAGCGCCCCTGAGCTGGTTCATGCGTGCGCTAACGGACCACTATGAGGTCGAGCTTCAGCACTTCTCCCCTAACACCATCTCCAACGCAGCCATCTTCACTGCCATCTGTGAAGGATACCTGGGGATGGAGCCACACTAGGAGTTGTGGCTCCATCTCTTCAAGGAGGAGCTCTTTACCCAAGCCGGTGTCGCCGGGAGTGAGGAGCATCGTTCGTGCCGGGTGCTGCAACCGGTCACTAAAGAGGGTGGAGCAGTACATCCCGACAAGGCTAACGTCAAACCACAGTGGCTGGCACACCCGGTGGTTCTACCTCCACAACGACAATGACTGGCTGCCGCACTACACCGAGCAGACCATCATCGATCACCCATACCACTGGCCGTTCAGCTTGGCGGTGGATCTCCAGCCGAGGCTGGACCCCCTGCTCAACGCCCTGAGGACGCTATGCAACCAGGGCCTCACTGCCAGGATTGTCATCTCAGCCTTCCATAGCCGGAGGGTTCTTCCGCGGATGGAGCGCCCGTTGCGTCTGGACCAGATGGGGCCCGGGCCTTACCCCGAGGGGTGCCGGATGTCCGCCAGCGAGCTCCCCATCACAGAAGTAGTGAAGCACATGAAGGGGGTGTCGCTGGCACCTTTACGTCAGAGAAGGTGAATAGCATACTGATGCGGCTGTACGACAGCCACATACAGCTAGTAAGTGTACTACTTGGTTATGTTTGACTTTTTCTTTTCCCTGCTTCGTCCTCATGTCCTCCATTACGGGCTTGTGTACAGGGGGCGATAAACGCCCAGGTGTCGGTGCCCCCGGTCAAGGAGGACGGGCCCAACCGTCAGGCGAGACATTTCACCGCCCAACAGGAGAAGAAGGGTAAGGACAAGGAGAAGAAGGAGAAGAAGAAGAAGAGCCTCAAGCGCCTGGCACTCAAGCAGCACCGGGCGAAGCAAAGGCGTGACGGGCTCCCCGAGGTGGAGTCCCCTTCAGAAGAGGAGGAGGAGGAGGAAGACGAGGGCAGCGACGAGGAAGGGGTGCAAGGGAGTCTCAAAGCCCTGCTACCCGAGCCACCCCGTGCCGACGTTCATACCTCGCAGGAGATGGTCGAGGCGGGGTCAAGCTCCCGGGCGTATAGGGCGGCGCCAGTGCCTGTCGAGGACTGAGAGGCAAGGGCCTCAGAGCAGCCTCTAGAGCGGAGGGGACCGACCTCTTGACTTAGGGAGATTCGACACCGTGATGTACGTGCGGGGTACCCCAATGTCTTTACCGCGAGACAAGTTGAGCACGCCGCTGCCCCGTACCAGATCTTTGACACAGGACACACAGACCTGGAGTCGGTCCGCCTCGGAGGAGCAAAGGGCGCCAGGTGCGCCATCGACTGCAGCTCCGAGTGGCTCGGCGTCCGGCGAGGACCTGTCGATGAAGGGGACCTAGAAGCCCCCGAGCGGATCGAGGGCGACCAGGAAGACACCCCTTATCCCAGTGGGGTAAGTTTTTGTGTCACACGGTTTTGTTTTCCCTTTTTACCATTTGCAGGGTATCTAATGTTTCTCACTTGTGCAAGTTTAGGCTCAAGCGCCCGACGAAGGCGGTGACTCCTTCCCCCTCCAAGCGGCTCAAGCTCGATGTTGCTGCATAGGTGGTGGCATCGGCACCAGGTGTTGTGTTGGGGTCTGGTTCGACGGTGGACGCTGCCTGGCTCATGAAGTACCAAGCCGCTCTAGCTCAGGGCAAGCTGATAGGTGCTGCCCAAGCTACAGGCTCGAGCGAGCTGGGCGTCGGGTCTATTGGCGACACATCTCCGAGCCAGGAATGGATTGAGGCATCCTCTGGCACTGCCAAGCCCGTGGGTGCCGCCCACGACAGGACACCAGGGTTGACAAAGGAGGTCCCGATCACCGTTGAGGATGAGGGAGAACCCCTCACCCAAGATGCAGTGGGGGCGACAGATCCATGAGAGGCGATGCCCTCCTAGCAGAAGTCATAGTCACCGTGGCAACAAGGGTTGCATGAGTGGGAGGAGCGACAAAGGCGGGAGTAGCTGCTGAAGCAGCAAGAAGATGAGCGGCAGGCCTCGGGCCCACCACAACAACAACAGTAGCAATCGTAGCCACAGCAGGTGGAGCCGGTGCCCTTGAGCTCGATGCAACAGCCGCAGCCAGAGGAGACAGCCTCGAGCCCACCGCCAGAATGGCAAGGAGCCAAGAAGGAGGTCGTGCCGGACACGGGGTGAGACGACAAGCGGCTGGAGCCACTAGCCCCGGTCCAACCGGAGGAGGCCCCGCTGAGTGCGAGGCAAGAGGAGAAGCAGCCGGAGCCACTGGCCTCGAGCCACCCGGGGGAGCCGACCGCACAGGCGGTCCCGCCGAAGGCATCGACAGCGGGAGTGGTCGCGATGGCGATGCTCCCTCGCCCACCACCCGGTGGAGCGTCAGCCAGTCGGGGGTCCTTGTACACCCCTGGCCCGTCGAGGATCAAGGGGGAGTCACCGTTCCCTACTCTAGCCGATCGAGTACTCCATCACGATGGCTTGGCAGAGCTAGGGGATGGCATCGAGGTGGCCGTGCAGGAGCAGACGCAGTAGGAGCTTCCCTACTGGGGTCAGAAGGCCCTTCAACTCCGGGACCCAACGGACCCTGAGAAGGTCTTATTCGAGATGGACGACTTGTCGGAGGTCAGATGCTAGGAGCAGGTCGAGGAGTTCTGTGCATGGCTGTAGCACGCCATGCGCACGGCCGTTGATGTCGCCGTCGATGACTTGACCAGGGCCTTCAAGGTAAACATGTTCCCCCTTTGGCCTTTGGTTCGGGTTGTTTTGTTTTTGTAGACTAGTCCAAACTTGTGTCTTCTTGTTTTAGGACTTGAGGGAGCGTTCCCAGACCAAGTCCCACTTCATCCACATGACGAAGGGTGGATGGGAGCGCATCCCCGTGCTCCAGGTGGAGCTCGAGGCTACGCAAGCCGAGGGGGTGAAGGTGAAAGAGGACACAGCCAAGGCCAGGGAGGAGGCGGCCCAAGCCAAAGAAGATGCCATCGCAGCTCGAGGGGAGGCGACTCGGGCCCAGGAGGAGTTGCAGAAGACTCATGGGGACCTCGTACTGTTGGCTAGGTGAGTCAAAACGCTCAAGGGGGAGCTCAAGACGTCTATGTCATGCATCCAGGAGCTCAAGGTGTCCTTCACGGAAGCCTCCCATCAGCGCGACTCCCTCAACATTGCGTTCGGGCAGGTGAACCAGAATGTCAGATCCTTGACCGCCGAGGTCAAGGTGCTGAAGGAGACCATCCACAAGAATAAAGAGGCCCTCTCTGGCACCGACAAAGACATTGAGGAGCTGAGGGTGATGATCTGTGACAAGGTCGAGGCTCTGGCCGAGGCAAAGAAGATGATCGCCTCCCAGCGGGACGAGTTTGTGGCCTTCGAGACCCACGCCAATGGTAAGTCTTCTTTGTTGACTTTATCTTCTTGGTTCGAGCACTTGGTTTGTCAAGGCTAACCCAACTTCATCTTCAAACCTCAAGGAACGGAAGCTCGAGGTGGAGAAGAACGCCAAGACACTCCAGGACCTCTACTGGGCCAAGGCGAGGCTGAGCGACAGGCTTTGCGGCACCATCACCTCGGTCTGCGATAGCCTAGAGGTCGAGCCCGAGGTGGACACTGAGGGTGACATGCCTGGGACTTCTTACCTTCGGCAGATGTACTCCCTCGGTCGCGTCGTGTAGGAGTGGATCCGCGGCGCACTTCACCGCAGCGTGAAGAGGGCGATGGCGGTCGTCGACTTGAGCTTCACGTATGACATGGAGGTCGTCTCCCATGGTTTCACCATTGACCCCAATAAGACTGAGGATGAAAACCATGAGATGCATCCGGCCTTGGTCGAGGCGGCAGAAGTCCCTAGCGGTGAGCTGGTGAAGCTATTCGAGCCCAAGGTCGTCCCTCCCAACGTTGATGATGAAGGTGGCCTGTGAGCCAAATCTAGGCATGAAGGCCCATGTAATAGATTAGATTTTTGTAAACCGCGACGGTGTGGCCTTGACGGCCTTGAAATATGATACACTGATGTACATATTTTACAAGTTTTAAGTCTTTTTCTTTCTTGTTAGCCTGATTGTGCTCCTGCTCAGTAAACTCGGCGCACGGTTGTGTCCCTTGAAAAAGGGGGAGTGAGTGGAGGTACCGTAGCCCTAAGGCATAGGCGAGCTCCCAGCTCAGCTGACCTCGACCCTCAAGACACTGGTGGTGTTTTTGGCTAAGTAAGAACATGTATCAAGGCATACAAGGAAGAATAGACGTTAAATTTCGAAAAATGTTTGAGTTTTTAGGAACTTAGGGGGGTTCCCCATTGTAGCCCCTGAGGGAGGCTCGACTCTGATGAAGCAGAGTTGAGGCTACCTCATGCGTATGAATAAAAAGTTGAACTTTAAACGAAAGTACTTTTATTCATTCATGACATGAAGAAATGACATGGAAAATGTACAAGGCCTCAAGGCCCTAAGGGTAAAAGCGACATAGCTGTTCGATGTTCCATGTGTTGGTGAAGGTTTCGCCCTTTCTGTTGGGGAGCTTGTAGGTTCTGGGCTTCAATACTTCAGCTACGATGAAGCGGCCCTCCCATGGTGGGGTCAGCTTGTGGCGGCTCTTGTTGCTCTGCTGACGAAGAAGGGCGAGGTCACCGACTTGGAGGTCTCTCTTGTGCATGTGCTTGTTGTGGTAGCATCAGAGCTTCTGCTGGTATCTCACGGAGTTGAGAAGAGCCACGTCTCAAGCCTCCTTAAGATGGTCGATGACATTTGCCAGAGCTTCCTCATTCGTTTGCTCGTTGTAGGCCTTTAGTCGAGGGGACCCGTACACGAGGTTGGTGGGAAGGACGGCCTCAGACCCCTAGACCATGAAGAATGGGGTGAACCACATGGCTCGACTCGGCGTTGTCCTTAGGCTCCACAGGACCGATGGCAGCTCTGCAACCCACTTCTTGCCATGTTTGTTTAGTCGGTTGAAGATCCGGAGCTTGAGACCTTGTAAAATCATGCTGTTGGCACGCTTGACCTGGCTGTTAGTTCTAGGATGAGCGACTGCGGACCAGTTCACATGGATGTGATGATGGTCGTAGAAGTCCAAGAACTTCTTGCCGGTGAATTGCGTGACGTTGTCGGTGATGATGACGTTCGGGACACCAACGCGGTGGATGATGTCGGTGAAGAACAGCACCGCATGCTCGGACTGAATGTTGGTGATGGGTCAGGCCTTGATCCACTTGGTGAACTTGTCGATGGCTACGAGCAAGTGGATGTAGCCATCGGTTGTCTTCTTCAGAGGCCCCACGAGATCGAGCCCCCACACTGCGAATGGCCACATGATGGGGATCATCTGTTAGGCATGAGCTGGGAGGTGGGTCTGCTTGGCGTAGAACTGGCATCCTTCACACGAGAAGATGAGGTCGATGGTGTCGGAGACTGCGATCGGCCAATAGAAGCCTTGCCGGAATGCGTTTCCGACAAGGGTCCTTGGAGCGGCGTGGTGGCCGCAAGCCCCCGAGTGTAGATCTCTGAGCAACTTTCTTCCTTCCTCGATGGTGATGCAGCGTTGGAGAACTCCGGTGGGGCACTGTCGATAGAGCTCCTTGTCATCGCCATAGAGGATGTAGGTTTTGACCCATCGAGCGATCCATTGGGCTTTGGTTTGATCTTCTGGGAGCTCCCCTCGAAGAAGGCAGTCGAGGAAGGGGGTGCACCAGTCCAGCTTGGGGGTTGGTGTAGGAGACAACCCCTCGATGTCCTTGACTTCGGCCCCGGTCGAGGGGGCCTTGATCGAGGGAGGGGGTCGACTACCGGCGTTGCAACTCCTTCTCCTGTGCCTAGATCGACAGAGGGCTCATGTAGATCTTTCAAAAAAATGTTAGATGGGACGGTACCTTGAGTTGATGCAATCTTCACGAGCTCATCTACGGCCTCATTGTATCTTCGGGTGATGTGGCTGAGCTCGAGGCCGTAGAACTTGTCTTCCAACTTGTGGACCTCTCGACAGTAGGCCTCCATCTTGTGGTCATGGCAGCTCGAGGCCTTCATAACTTGGTCGATCACAAGCTGTGAGTCACCATGAACATCGAGGCGGCATACCCCGAGCTCGATGGTGATGCGCAAGCCATTGACGAGGGCCTCATACTCTGTGACGTTGTTGGAAGTGGCAAAGTGCAGTCGGATCATGTAGCGGATATGGACGCCTTGTGGTGAAATGAAGAGGAGGCCTGCGCTAGCCCCCGTCTTCATCAATGACTCGTCGAAGAACATCGTCCACACCTCCGCCTGGATTTGAGCCGGTGGGAGTTGAGTGTCGGTCCACTTGGCGATAAAGTGTGCCAGCACCTGAGACTTGATAACTCTACGTGGGGCATAAGAGAGAGTCTCACCCATGAGCTCGACCGCCCATTTGGCTATTCTCCCTGTAGCCTCCTAGCTTTGGACTATCTCCCCGAGAGGGAAAGACGAGACCATGGTCACCGAATGGCTGAGCAAGTAGTGCTGGAGCTTTCGTCGTGTGATTACGATGGCGTAGAGCAGCTTCTGGATTTGCGGGTAGTGAACCTTGGTCTCCGAGAGTACCTCGCTGATGAAGTAGACAGGCCGCTGGACCAGCAAGGCATGCCCCTCTTCTTTCCTCTTGACAACTATGGCCACGCTGGCCACCTGGGTGGTTGCAGCGACATAGAGCAAGAGTGGCTCGGCTGGATTTGGAGGTACAAGAATCGAAGGTGAGGTTTGCATGGATTTAAGCTTGGCGAGGGCCTCCTCGGCTTCAGGGGTCCATGTGAAGTGCTTAGATTTTTTCAAGAGATGATACAGAGGCAGTGCTTTTTCCCTGAGATGGGAAATAAAATGACTGACGGCCGCGAGGCAGCCCGTGAACTTCTGAATGCCCTTGAGATCTCGGATCGAGGCCATCTTGGTGATGCCGAGACCTTCTTGGGATTGGCCTTGATACCACGTTGGGAAGCTATGTACCCCAGTAGCATGCCTCGAGGGATGCCAAAGACACACTTCTCAGGGTTGAGTTTGATATTCTTTGCCAGAGGCACCTAAATGCGATCTCGAGGTCATCGATGAGGTTATCAGCTATCTTCGAGTTGACTACAATGTCACGTAGGCCTCTACTATTGACCTGATTTGCTTGCCAAATACATGAAGCATGCATCGCTGGTACGTTGCCCTGGCATTTCAAAGGCCGAAGGGCATGGTGACATAGCAGAACATGTCAAAAGGGGTGATGAAAGAAGTCACGAGCTGGTCGGACTCCTTCATCTTGATTTGGTGATAGCCAGAATAAGCATCAAGAAAGGAGAGGGTTTCACATCCCGCGGTAGAATCAATGATTTGATCAAACTGGTATAGTCTATGCACATCCTAAATTTCCCATTCTTTTTCTTAACTAGTACAGGGTTAGCTAACCACTCGGGATGATGAACCTCCTTGATGAATCCGGCCTCCAAAAGGTTGTGAATCTCCTCCCTGATGACCTTGCGCTTCTCCTCGTCGAAGCAGCGCAAGTGTTGCTTCACCAGTTTGGCTGCGGCGCGGATCTCCAAGGCGTGCTCGGCGACCTCCCTCGGTATGCCCGGCATGTCCGAGGGACTCCACGCAAACATATCGGCGTTTGCATGGAGGAAGTCAATGAGCACTGCTTCCTATTAGTCATTGAGAGTGGCACTGATCATCAGCGCCTTCCCATCGGAGCTGCTGGGGTTGAGGAGGACCTTCTTGGTGTCCTCTGCTGGCTCAAAGTTGCCGTCATGGCGCTTGGGGTTGGGGACCTCGGCGGTGAGACCCTTGAGGGTTGCCGCGAGCATCGAGGACTCCTCGATGGCTTCCCCATTCTCGACGCACTCGATGCCACAGTCGTATGCATGCTCGAAGGAGGGGCCGACGGTGATGACGCCTTTGGGTCCTGGCATCTTGAGCTTGAGGTAGGTGTAGGTGGGGACTGCCATGAACTTGGCGTAGCCGGGCCGGCCGATGATGGCATGGTACGTGCCGTGGAACCCGACTACCTCGAAGGTGAGGGTCTCCTTGCGGAAGTTGGTAGAGATGCCGAAGGAGACGGGCTGGTCGATGCGGGCGATGGGGAGTGCCTTCTTCCCTGGAACGACTCCGTGGAAGCCCCCGAGGCTAGGCTGGAGCTTCGTCCTTGGGACCCCTAGGAGATCGAGGGTTTCTGCATAAATGATGTTGAGGCTACTGCCCCCATCCATGAGTACCTTGGTAAGCCGCGTATTGACGATGATGTGGTCGACGATGAGCGGGTACACACCAGGCTTGGGAACGTGATCCGGGTGGTCCTCACGGTCGAACGTGATGGCCATATCAGACCAGTTGAGGTAGTGAGGGATTGCAGCACGTACAGAGAAGACTTCTCGATGCTTCCTCTTGCGCTGGAGTGGCGAGAGTCGGGTCTAGGGCCCCCTGTAGATCATGAAGTAGTCGTAGACCTTAGGGAAGCCATCCTCCTTGTCGCCTCCCTTGTCCTTGGGGTCGTCCCTCTTGTCATCCTTCCTAATGCCTATGCTCTCAAAGTACTTTCGGAGCATCCTGCAGTCCTCGAGGTTGTGATTGGCCTGCCGCTTGTGATAGGGGCATGGCTTCTTTAGCATCTCATCGAAGAGACCCCTCTCGGGGGGACCTCGAGGCTTCTTGCGCTCGACGGCGGCCACAAGATCATCGGGGACGGCCTCGCGCTTGCCCTGCAGGATCTTGTTGTTGTTGTTTCTTCAGGCACCCTGATTCGAGCTCTCAGGGTCGCCTTGCTTGGCCTTCCCTCTGCCTTGGTCGCCATCAAAGAAGGCACCGACAGCCTCTTCGCCGGCGGCGTAGTTGGCGATGATGTCCATTAACTCGTCGGCGGTCTTGGGGGATTGCGCCCCAACTCCCGTACCAGCTTCTTGCTGGTAGTCCCGGCAATGAATGCTAGGATCACATCATCATCGGGGATGTGGGGGAGCTCGGTGCGTTGCTTGGAGAAGCGATGAGCGAAGTCACGGAGGGACTCCCCGAGCTTCTGCTTGCAGCTCCAGAGGTCCCACTTGTTGTTGGGGCGTACGTAGGTTCCCTTAAAGTTCCCCTCGAAGACCCGGACAAGGTCGATCTAGTCGCGAATCTGGTCGGGGGGAAGTTCCTCGAGCCACCTTCAAGCGGTGTCCGACAGGAACAGGGGAAGTTGCCAGATGATGGCGTGGTTGCTACATGCCCCGCCGAGCTGGCATGCCAACCTGAAGTCGGCTAGCCATAGCTTGGGCTTGGTTCCACCATTGTACTTGACGAGAGTCGTGGGGGGACGGAAGGGATTTGGCAGCGGCGTGTTCTGGATCATCCTGCTGAAAACCTGAGGGCCCGGAGGTTCGGGGGTTCGGTGCCGGTCCTCGTCACTGTCGTAGTGCCCGCCCCTATGTGTGCTGTAGGCTCACGCCTCGGAAACTCCGGTCTTGCATCTGCGGTTCTCCTTGATGTCATGGCGTGCTTCCCGAGGCTCATGATTGTCGATGATGCGGTCTCTGGCAGGGGCTGCCTTTTTCGGTCGGGGGGTGGCCTCCTGATGAACTGAGACCTTCCTGTCGTGTCGGGAGGGCTCGACGGGTCATTTTGAGGCCACCCCTCGACGTCTCGAGGCTGAGGTCTCGGCCTATTATGCGGTAGCGACCTCGAGGAACCCCTAGACCTCCTGTCGGACTCGACGCGCCTCGGGGGTCGAGGGGGCAGGCATGTTGCGGAGAAGCATGGTAGCCGCGATGATGTTTTGGCTGGCCCGGTTGAAGACGGGGCGCGGGTTGGCCCCTTCCTCGACAATCTGCCGGTTGATGTCCTGAGCCCTGGCACGAGCTCCTACACCTCGGCCGCACCCACGCTCTTGCTCGAGAGTCCACTCGAGCTGGCACAGGCGCTCCCGATCCTCGTCGAGCTTGGCCCGCATCTCACGAACTTGCACAAGCTGGGCTCTTGCGCGTCTTGGGGTAGCTGCACGTCGTTGGGTACAACCAGGGTACCTCTCGATCAGGTATAGCGTCGGCCCCTACCACAGCTGCTGCTACGGTGTCATCGGTTTCATCACTCGACGCGACGGCCATGTCAATGTGGCCGTATTGGGTCGTAGCTATCGTCGACGGAGTTAGAATTGGGGTAGCCGAAGTAGTAGTTGTTAGGGAAGTACCCCTTGCTACGCCGCTCTTCCTCCAGTTGTCGCCAAAGTGTGCCGAGCTTGTAGGACTTCGGGCCCGGGGTCTCCAAGGACTCCGAGTACTCCGATACTGGTGGTGTCATCACCAGGTCCATGGTAGCGCGCAGGAGGTACCCTGGAAGGTCCTCGTACGCACTCAAGTTGGCACTCACTGAAGAGGAGTACGTCTTCGCTGTGTTGTCCAGACCGAACGGGAACGAACGGCGTGCCTCGAATAGCCCGTGTGGGAGTGGGTTGGGTGGTGCTGGGGCCGCGCCCACCGGAGAGACCGCGCCCGCTCCCCTCGGCAAACACAACGTGAAGCCAAAGTTTGGGTTGCCGTGGGATCCTCCTGGCTCACCCACTGCACCTATTGGCAGGTCAGACAGGCCCCCAACAAGGGGTCCCGCATCACTAGCCGGAGGTGTGGTGGCCAGGGTGGACGCCGCTTCACCTGCGAACATGCGACGATGCTTGCGCCGGTCGCGATGCTTCTTAGCTGCGGAGGCATGGCGAGAACAGTAGGACCGACGCGCTATTCTCCCATTGGTGGGAGACTCGTCGTTGTCCGCCGAATCCCTGGGTGAAAGCAGGACCATCTCCCAGCCGCGACCGAGAGACATGAACTCCAAAACCAGATCACCGTAGCGAACGGTAATGGAAAAACGGGGTCTGCCATCCGGAAAAGTGTTGGGAATCGGTGGTGACACGCAGATCCCCCGAAGTGCTTGTATAGGGGTGATACAAGCGAGCGAATGCAGAGGGGGCGTGAAGAGCAGTGCCTAAGCTTAGAAGCGTAAGCCTAAGTCCTACGATTGGGATGCTCTACACTTGTTCGGATGTAGTGTTCGACTCAGTGTCCGAGGTATTGAGCGTGTTTGCTTCCAATTCGATTTTGATCGATCTCCCTCTGAACTAGCCCCTGGCATCTCCTTTTATAGGCCAAGGAGAGGCTCACGTGTACAGGGAGTCCTAGGCTGTCATAGGCGATAACGTCATGGGGTAGATGCCGATCAAGTCACGATTGCTGTAGAGGCGTGCGCCGGGCATGGGCCTCCCTGTAGCGTCGTGCTCGGAGAAGACGGCTATCCTTCGGGTGCATCACGGTGATGCCGATGATGGCTAGTGAAAGATCCGAGCCCATGCGGGGGCGTACGGAGAGTGGTTGGAGTGTTGACCGGAGGTGTCGAAGTCCAAGTCGAGGGGTCGTCGAGGGGTCATCGAGGCCTGGATGGATAAGGCCAAGTCTCGGGAAATACCATACGGGCCATGTCTCCAGGGGGTGCCTGACGAGGCATAGTGTCTGGCATGGCATAACAGTGCCGTATTATCCGCTGGATCACCAGGAATCGGCGGTAAAAGGTGGAATCGGCCGCCATACCGGCTACTGTAACTCTGCTATAGCCACGTGGTTAGGTAACGGTTGGCTATTGTAATAAATGCTCTGAATCCGTACGGGGAGTAGGTGGGGAGCGGCGATCGACGGGGGGTCCTTTGCCCCGCGCAAAGTTTCGTCATCGAGGGGGGCGTTCGCCCCGCGCGGTGTTCCATCTTCGACGGGGGGTCGTTCGCCTGCTCAAAGTTCCGTCATCGAGGCCCCCTTTGAGGGAAGGCTCGTACGGATCGGGGTGCTCCACTCGTGGGCCGGCCCCAGTTAGGTGGGCATTGGGCCTCGTCATGTGGTGGAGCAGATGGCTTGACTTGTGGGCCGCGAATCTCTTGGAGATTTGTTTTCCTTTAAGTGGAGTTTTAGGAATTGGTTTGTCGGGGGTTTGTTTATTTAACCAGAGGTTTAGGGTACCCCTTTGTCAGGTACCCGACAGGACCGGCGCAATTTAATAATATACAAAAAATGATTAGCAAGATATATTTGATCAATGCAAAAATAAGATGACAAAATCACAATTATATAACCAACTTTAGAGTTTTTTTAAGATAAGTAGATAAGTAGAAAATACGAATGGAAAAAGAATTTCAGTGGACTTACAAATTGGTGCAAAATGGAGCTCTAATAGTAATTTAAATATTCATCGTTATAATAGAATCTTAGATGCCGAAATAAATTGCACTGTTGCGAGGAGCCTGTTGAAATAACTATGATGGATATTATTTATCTAGTTTAAAGCTCATATGTACTCCGTATAAGTTTTAATTTTTTTAAAGTTAAAAGAAAGCAATGACGGCGGCTGGTATAAGGAAAAAAAGTCACGTACGCATGTTGCTATATGTCAAGTATACTCCAATATATTATTTCTTTAATTTAGAGCCGGCATGGAAAAATAATATAATTTTGAAATTTAAAATGCAAAGTCAACCACGGCGTAAAGGCAAAGTACAAAGCATGTTATAAAGGCTCCAGACTCCAGCGTCCAACCTCCAAGCGCCACCAGGCCACCAGCGACAGGCCGTCAGCAGCAGCTAGGGGGGCCCAGCAGTAGGCCGCACAGCAGGGAGCACGCGCGCGCAGCATTAACAGCACTCGCTGAAACCGGGAAGGTTCACTTGGAACCGGCCGGTTCACTGGTTTTAAAAACCCGGTCGGTTCAAACGGTTTTTATCGGTCTGATTGCATAGGCTGTCTTTTAAGTGACCCGGACCGGTAAGTCTCCGGTTCGGTCTTTTAGTTGTCGAACCGTCGGTCAGGGCCGGTCCAAATAACCAGGGTTTTCCCCTGACGGTGTGGAGCACTCCCCTCGGCCAGCAGTCTCCGTCACGGGTGCTACACCCTTCTCTCACGTGTATAGCAAACCGAGACAGAAGAGCCCTGTACCGTCAGGGATTCTGCGTAGCTAGCCGAAAACAAATCTGAAATGCAAGACTCGCGCGCTTCAATCCAATTGTGCGACCCCGAAAACATGATTCGCACCCTCCAGCCCAGTTCGATGGTCCACGCGTAAGAGAGGAAGCGAAAAGAGGTGCACCCAGCGAAAAAAATCTCCCCCACCCGTATCCTTATCCCTGTTTTAAATAGCCTGCTATAGCCACCGTTATAGCCCGCTATAGCTTTTCAGAATACTAAAGGCCAAGTTAAGCCGCTTTTAGCCCTAAACACTATTTGCCGCTTTTAGCTCCATTTAGCCCGCTAAATCCGCTAAATAGCACCCTATTTAGCCCGCTAAGCATCGGAAGAACATGAACAGGGCTATCAAACTAGTTATGCAAAGATATTCCAGTTTGAAGTCATGTATTTATGACAGTGCATGTAAGACTATCACTTGTTACTTAATTTTTTAATACATGTTTCATCTATTATGTTTATATAGAGGTAAATCCACTAATATTTAATATATATTTTGCTCAGCCGCTAAATGACTTAGGCCGCTATAGCCTTTGAAGGTTGTCCTTTCACAATCACCTTCCCACCTCCCATCCGTTCCCCTTCCCTTTCTCTCTCTCCTCTTCGGCACCGGCGGGCGGCGGCGGAGCTCGGCTCAGCGCAGGCAAGGTCGCCGCTGTCATGAGTCCATGGGATCTGGTGAGTCGAGCTTCCCCCTCTCTTGTCATGGTTTCTCCCTCTCCTTCCTCCTCAGGACCATAGAGTCACGCTGATACCCGGCGCAGGTGTTCCACGGAGAAAGGCCGCGATTCGGCGGCGTGGACGCGGGCGAGCATGTGCAGCACGAAAGGAGGACAGCGAGTGCGCTCCCCGCTGGTCCCCGGTCTCCCTCCTCCCCGCCGGTCGTTGGTCTTCCTCTTTCCGCCGGCCGCTCGCCTCCCCAACTTGCAGCAGCTCGTCGGCTCCTGCCGGCTGCTCCCCTCCCCGCACGGTCTGCTGGGCGCCTACTCACGCCGGTCATTCCCCTCTACGCTTGGTGGCTGCACGCCTGATGCCTACTCCCATTGGCCGAGCAGCTGCTCATGCGGGTAAGCTTTTGGACGATTGGATCTGCCCTCTTCTGCTCAGATGCTGTGTTAGGTTGCCTCCTTTGTACTACTGTACTGTTAGTCTTGCTTGAATGCTTGCTGTACTGGTACTACTAAAAATGCTCATATTGCCTGAATCCCTTAATCCCCATGTATTGATTGCCTGAATCCCCATGTATTAGGCATTAGTGCTGAACTGTATGTATATAGCTGAACGTCATCTATCTATATTGGTATAGGTCATTGCTTGAATCTGGTAGGTGTTAGTCTTTTACTAGGACTGCTCTTGAGGTTAATCTGCCTTTTAGCATTTTAGTCTTTTTTATTGTAGATTAATGATTGTTCCAGATATATCATGATCTGGGCTGCATTAAAAAGTTCCATGTATTATAGTTCTCAAGTGTTAGCTGAAAACAACCTTGAAAAAGTATTTGGTTAGATAAGATTTCAGTAGCATTTGTTACATTGCTAGGTGTTCCTTCGTTTACATATATTAGTAGTGGGATGACAGATCCTGAAATTGTAATCCCTGGTCCTTGCTTATCCTGATTACATTGCTAGGTGTTCCTGATATATATTAGTAATGTGATGACAAATCCTGAAATTGTAAGTTCAGAACCTTTTTTCCCTTCTGGATTTGAAGTAGTCTATGGCACAGATGGACGTTTTCTTTTTGCAATTAAAAGTGACATATGGCAGTATTAATCTCACTATCTGAAGCTAATTGTGCTACATGTACAGGTGGGAAAGGGGAAATGTTGATTTTAATCATATTTTCTTGAGCTTCAATCGTCGATCTCAGATTTGTCCAGGTGCTGCTGCCATCTCCTTCGAGACCTCATTGCTTTGCAGCCCGGTCGATATCTCTTTAATGCTAATCAAAATGTTTTGGAACTGGGTAACCTCTTTTTCCTTCTCTTTCTTTTTTTATTGATTTAGGAATCAGGCATAAATATGATATTCTACTTCCACACTTGTTGTGAACTTGTGATTGTGCTAGGATAATCTCTGGGCTACAACTGTGAACTAGTCTCATGTCTTTTGTCTTGTTTTGAATGTAGAGAGGGACAAGAGCCGAATGGTTATGCAGTAGCTGCTGCATTGCCAATCAAAGGGCCTGTTTGGAAGCAGTAGTTACTTAAACCGAATGGAGGGATGAACAATTGGTTATTATATTTGCGTACAAATGTCCCTGCTCAATGCTAACCTTTTCTTTCCCAGGTTTAGTGCATCATTGCAAACAGATTAATGTAGTCTGCTACTCTCCTTATATTGTTTATATTATTTTTGTATAGGAAATTTCTGAGTTAAAGCGTACCTTGTGTATGCAATTAATTAGCATCAGCTCTCCTTCAACAGTTAAGTATGCAGCTCTATACTTCATCAGTTCAGTCATAGTTCCTTTTTCTTCTTTGATATGGTGTACTCTGCTCTAGATTTAGGTTGTAAATACTTGATTTCCATGAGCACTACAAGCAGCAGCTTACACTGCATATTCTTACTCTTTTTTCTGTCCAAACAATATTTTAAATCTGAACATATTGGTTCAGGTTCTAATGTACTATCTTGTTGAAGTTTTCTAAACTACAGTTAGATAGTAAGGAGCTTACTGTTATGCATACAAGAAACAGTACCAATTATCTTGAACCAATGGCTTTGTTGGTTTTGATTATCCATGATACACATGCGTTGTATATTTGGGGCAGGTAAGCTAATATATTTTGTTGTTGCCAATTTTTGCATGGAATGCTTGAGATGGAGATACTAGCTGATGTACTTGGGCAGGAATGGTAAGCCCCTGCTCTTGCTGACATGAATGAATGAATTAGTGAACTTTCATGCTTGGTTCAGTTTTAACATAACTAATCATTGAAATACATGTGATACCAACAACGCATTGCATGTCAGCATGTATTGTAACGACTAGTTTTGTGGTCATTTAAGTGAATAATGTATGCATTGTATATGTATATACGCAGCTTACAGAAAATTGGAATTATAATTAGCTATGCTACTTTAATGTTTTTTTAATAATATGCTACTTTAAAAATTATTCATCAATCATATGCCTACTTTACCTTTTCCTCACTTAACAGAAGCATATGCATATGCCTACAGTTAATTATTTTAACATGTTTCAGGTTATCGACCATATATGGACTGTTTTAGTGCCTTACATAAGCAAATTTTGCTACATGTACAGAATGTGAGAAAGGGTAAGCATTGTCTTCACTTATATTTGCTTGAGCTCCAACTATCAACCTCTGATTTGTACCGAATGTCATATTGTTTTACTACATATTTAACAAGATTTTTCATGAATTAGTCGCAAAAAAAAAGATTTTTCATGAATTGGTATATCTTTTCTTGTTGTGGCTGTAGGATATGGAGATGAATGGATGTGTAGTGTAACACTCTGGTGTTAAGCATGCATAATCATTTGCATTCTTAAGCATAAGCATCATTATGCATAGCATTGATGAAAAGATCGATCGTCATTTCATGTATCATGCTTGATTATTCGAATTATGCCTGCCTTTCACATGAATTGAATATGTGGTATGAGTGTTTGGTGTTGGATGACCCCTAAGGTAACCTAGACATGATTAGGACACCAAATTAACCTAGGTTTATGTTTATGGTTTTAGCTAATTAAGCTTTGTTGTCATGGTTGACCAAGGTGGACCATTAAAGTAGTTTTGTTTGACTGAATTGAAAGTGATAGCTAGAGTGCTTGCATGTGTGTGCACCCTAAATAAAGTTTGTAGAGAATTTTATAAGGAACAAAAGTTGTTTTTACCACTTTTCATGAAAATGCTTGGAAGGTGTTCAAAAATGTTGAAAAAGGGCAGAATTGGGGGCTGATTTTCCATTTTGGGAATTTTTAAAAGGTATTTTATTTGGATTTTTGTATTTCAAAATCTAGGCAGAATCTGGTAAAACTTCTTTAAGATGAAATGTTCTACTCTTCAAAAGCTACATTTCATCTATTTTGAGTTTTTGCTAATTTGGCTTAGTTTAAGAGTTATTAAGCAGCAAAGTTTGTTTTATATTCATGAAAAGAGCTTTTCGGTGACGGTTGTTTCCTGGCCGTCAGGGAAATCCCCGACCAGGAACGCGTCGTGGCCGCCCGCGGCAGCATGCGTCGGCCGCGTGGCGCCCAGGCTCTGTCGAGGCCGGGCCGTTTTGGCCGCGTGAGGCGTCGTCCGAACCCCGCCCGCTCCTTCACTCGCCGCGCCCTCACTCTCTCTCCCTCATCCCCTCTCATTTCCTCTCTGCTCGCCGCCGCGTCGCCCGAGCTCGTCTCGCCGCCGTCCGAAAATCCGCCGCCGACAGCCACGCATTCGCCTGCTTGACCCCGCAATCGAGTGCGCCCGAATCCGCTCCATCTTCCTCCACCCTCGCCTCGGCCGGTTGCGTCAAGGTTCGGCCGAATCGCCTCGTCTTCTCCCCGTCCGCCATGGCCGCACCTCGGCTTCACCGTGGTTCTGCCGCTCTGGCCATCCTCTCTCGCCATTAGGGTGCGCATCCGAAGCGTCGGGGTGGGTAGCTGCTAGGACGATGCTCAGTGGCGCCGATTATGGTTTCGTGGGGTCGGATTTTCGTCGGATTTTCGTGGTGCCGCCGCAACGCCGTGCTCGTGCTCCGACCGCCTCAAGCCGCTCCCTCCCATCTTTAGTACCCTTGATCGATGCGCGCTGTTCTCCTCTCTCTTCTCCGCCGGTTGGTGACGCCGGAGCGCCGCCGGGACGGCCGGCCGAGCGTCGCCGCCGACGAGGACCATCGAGTTAGAATGTAGGAAAACCTAGGGTTCTCGGTGCAAGATTGCCAGACACAGAGATTTACCTATTAGGGCTCGGGTAGTTTCTGGAATCCCCAGGGTCCCCGGTGCAAAGTCCTTTTTCCTTTTTCTTTTCCAGAAATGATTTCAGATTTTGTTTAAAGCTTTGAAAATTCATAACTTGCTCATTTTTCATCCAAATGAGTTGGTTCAACTTGCAGTATTTTTCTTATGAGATGATCTATGCATGAAAAATATGAAATGTGGAATTTGTGATACTTTTCTGTATAGCTTTATTTATCTGTATTAATTGCTTTTATCTTAGGAAATGCATAAGTAATTCTCTGTTGCTCAGAAAAATGTGAGACCAAGTTTGTTAGTCTTCTTATGTCATGCTCTATCTGTGAAAAATGTTATGAGGTTATGTCATGTGGAAAGTTTGCTCTGTCTAGTTATGGTGCCTATTTTCATGTGATGATAAATAATTCATAATAAATAATGTATAAGGAATTTGTGCATGAAATTTTTTAGAGAGTGTTTATGTGTCAGTCTAGAGCTAATTATGTTCTGAGATCTGTTGTTTGATATACTTTTATGTACAAAGTATTTTATGCCCCTGAAATTGTGCTGCCTTGTCATTTTTGTGTAGGATAAAGTACTTACTGTTTTGACTTGAAAATTTTATGGTAGTCTTTATTTGGTATGATTAAGTTTCTGTAATTTTTACAGAATTTTCTGAGTAGTCTAAAGTCATATTGTAGTTATACCTGATTTCTTTCATTTATAAATAATGCTTTAGAGTTATCATTTCATGTGTGTAAAAATGCTTTTTATGCTATTCGTGATATGTATGATCTGCTATTGGTTGTGGTTCAGTAGAGTATAATGTGTAAAATAATGGTTGTTTATAATTTCTTATAGTGTGCGAGTATTTTGTAATGCGAGGTTTATTTAAGTTTTGTCGGTGGAAGAGAATGCAGATGACATGTGCTTATCATACATGTTTTTAAATATCATATCATTCATCTTAGCTGAGCATTCATTTACCATCACCATCAGCATTGTATTATATGTATGCACGGTATTCATACGCACTATGTATTATACAGGATCGTTAGAGCTCGAAACGGTAGTTCCCGGAGCACAAGCAGAGGAAGGCCATCAGGAAGCTTTGGTGCAGGAAGCAGCAGCAGAAGACGATCCCGAAGCTGATCTTCCAGAGTGTCCCGACCACCAGCCAAGTTCCTTCCTGAAAGGCAAGCCCCGGAGCATTCTCCCTGTGGTTTGCAAAATATCTAACTTGAGTCCTTTACTTGTTTGTTGCATTAAGTTATAGATGTTATTTTATACCGTTGCTGCATTACTTATATTCCTTGTCACTGTTTATACTTCAACCCTGTTAGGTTCAGGTACGAATATATGCTTAGCCCTGCTTAACTAGATCGGTAAAAGTCGGATGATTTTCTGTCATCCGCGAGTTATAGGTGGTGACTTGGAATGGTTGAATACATTGTTATCTTGGATAACCATGTGGAGATAATAAATCAAGACCGGGCGGGACTGGAGTTGAGAATGAACTGGAGGTTCAATGTGGTTTATCCTGTCTGTGTCGAACTAGGACTCCGTCCGTTGTACGTCCTCAAGTCATATTGAATTTATGCCTCACATTTAGCTGGAAGGATAAGTCGTTCCGACCGCGAAGCCTAATTTTGATTTGGGCCGGGAGTCGACCTGCTGTACGTATCGCATTGGTGAAGATGGGGGACCACGGGTTACGCGGTTGTAAGGCCTGGATATAGCATGGTGCGCCCTGCTGGCAGCCGGACGGTGCCCGGATGCGATGGTACCTGTTGATCTCGCGTTTTTCCTGAATTGGATTTCGGTGACCTGTAGCTCACCGTGGCTGGTGAGTGTGGTTTGTGTGAGGAGTACCCGCCAGCTGGTTAGTAATCGATTATAATCGCCATCGTTCCTGGACAGTGAACACTTGACTTGAGCAGCGGCATCGTAGTAAGAACTTGAACAAGAGATGAGATAGTTGAGCTGTTGAGATTGAAAGATACTCAACCGGAATTGATTACTTTATTGTTGCTTAATTATTACCATGCTTGTTTAGTACAGGTGCTAATGAAGCATGACAAGGTAATTCAGATTAAAATACATTGCTAGAAGGTTCTTATTAATTGTTTTTTAATGCAAGCTTTTCCGTAATTAAATGAGTCAGCTATCCTACTTATACAGCCTTGCATACTCCTTGGAGTCACTTTATTTTAGTTTATGACGGGTAAGTCTAGCTGAGTACATCCTCGTACTCAGAGTTTTATTTCCCATGTTTTTGCAGATGGTGAGATGTTTTATGGCTATTGTCAGAACTGCTTCTATCCCGCTTTGGGAGATGACTAGACCTTGGGCATGGTCACTCTTCTCTACTTAATGCTTTTGCTGGATGTTGACCAAGGACCTGGCATTGTATTTCAAATGTGTGTGTGGTATTTGAACTTAAATCGCTTCCGCTACTTTGAGTCATTGAACTTGGTTTGTAATAACTTTAATTACTCCGATATTTTAAACTATGTGCGAACTATGTACCTGTGAATGGGAATGCTAAACTATTACGATCTTGGTCGTGCCGGAAAAGTTTAAAATCCTTCGAGATTTCGGTATGACTACCGGGTTTATTAGGTCTCAATCATGTAGTTTGCCGCAATGATGGTGAATTATGTGCTTATGCTCTAATAAATTGATCGGTTTTGTCACAGCTAGTATCTACTGTATATTGCTGTCTAAGGGCTTGTAGAGTTGTACGATGTAGTAGTTACTAAACTTCTATCTATTTTCAATATGTTAGTTGCATGAATAGCATTGTAACTTGGGTCTGTGTTATTTTGCGAGACCTTTAGAGTATAGCTTAAGATTTGTTGACCATTGAACCATCAAATGTATGAACAACTTGATGATGATTATATGTACGACACTTTGAGTGTAATACTTAGTGCTGGCTCGTGTGTGGTTAAAGGATCGGATATGATTTGAATAGTTTAATGAGCTTTTATCGCATTAAAAGTAAATATAGTTTCCCTGACGGTCATAAGCTGGCAGAGAAAGGTAGTACTTTCCTTGACGGTACTATGCCTGATAGGGAAAGTTTAAACCTTCCCTGACGGTGTCATATTGACAGAAAATAACTTTTCTCTCGGCAAAGAAAAAACCGATAGGTTAGATCTCTCCTGACGGGTCACTGTCAGAAAATGTTCCTGACGGTTTTCCGTCAGGGAAAGTGGACTTTTCCTGACAGTAGGTCTTGACAGCTGATCCCTGACGGTAACCGTCAGGGATAGTCTTTCCTGACGGTTTCAGCCACTTTTCGTGACAGTTATGGCTGTCAGGGAAAAAAATTCTGGGGTAGTGTCTGCATGTTCTGCGCTTCTTTTGCCAGAAAGCAAGACAACCTGGACTACTTAGCACGGATCTATTTGTGGCAATTGAACAAGTGTCCGTCAACAAACAAGCCGGCCAGAGATCTTGGTGGCATGTGCGTATGTCCATGCCTAATTTTCTTGCCTACGCCGCCCATAAATACGCAGCCCGCTGCTGTAACCCGCAACAATAATCACCACACAGTATCCCTACATCCCTCCCTTACTCTCGATCAATCAGGAAATAAGGTAAGTTACTCCTACTAAGTTTTGCTAGGTCACCAGTGGCCTCCTCGTCCTCCTTCCTGCTCGCCATGGCGGTGCTAGAGCACTGTTTGCCTTTGGATTGTGCGGCAACACAGTGACTTTGACCGTCGGTGAGTGCACTACCCCCACGTACACGCACCTAGTCCTTATCGCCAATGTCCCCATCCATGAGCTGGCGATCAGAGAGAAGGGCGCCGCGGAATTTCTGGACGACATGAAGGAGTCACCAGCCAAGACCTTTACACAAGACAGCAAGGCACCGCTCAAGGGGCCCCTCTCCGTCCGCCTCTGTGAAGCCTGATGCCTACCGCAACAAGGATGAATTTTTTAATGTTGGATTGAAGCCTGGCTTAGTTATCAACACTAATATCAAGTTTGAGTAATCGGCACATCTCGTCTTGCAGTGAGTGAAAATTGTTGACCATTATATAATTTTGTAATAGTTTGAGGCTATAAATAAGCAGGCCGATATTTCATTTACTATGGTTATTTTGTGGTAAACTACCCCAAAATAAAGTATACTACGTTCTCCTTCTGCATATTGTTGTGGAGCTATTATACACACAATTTACAATATTATTTTCATATGGCATAAGATATCTAGTCAACCTTTTGTCGAGGTGGCTGTGTACATTTTATGTTGTAATGTTCCATTACATGTATGTGTCAAAATCTGTGAAGCTTTTTAATCTTATTTAGCAAGTCCAAAATGCCATGAAAATTGCATTTGCACTTGCGATCTTTTCTTTAACACATTGTTCAGTCACTATAAAAGTTTTACCCTTATCCAACAACTTCTATTCACAGCGTCACAAATTTAATCACAATAGTAAATTGTTGCGAAACGTGGCACTTAATAAATCTAAACTACTGAGTTGTACATGTTAGTCGTAACCTCCATTGAGAGAGGTAGGTGTTAGGCACACGATAAATTGTTGTTGCAATTAAGTGCAAATATTGCAAGAGAAATTATTATACGTTGTGTTAATGATAAGCCGCTGGAATTCATGGCATCGCTGAGGATGCGATGAACGTTGACGAGCAGGAGGAGGACATGCCGGAGCCGTGGTTCGTTACAGCTGCAGATCCTCGCCTAGATTGGCTCTGGTGGTGGAAGTACCTGGCTGCGCCACGGCCGCAGTTCATGGCGGAGTTCCCGTCCACCACGACGTGCGCAATGAGGCCACACTGGTTCTCCATGATCCATTACTCTATTCCACGAGCAACTTAGCGGAGCCTCTCAACGAAAATCAAACAACACAATGTAAATTAAATTCACTTTGTCCTAGAGGTAACAATAGTGTAATATAGCCACGTCGATATACCAGTTAAGGTCTTTAAACTCTAAAGTATAGTCCACTTCGTTGCATTATCGTAAAAGTAAAGTTAGAGCACCCTAATCTTTAATTTTCGTAGTGTCTGCCCTGACGCTTTCATTATCTTAATTGTAAATACAAGATTTATCTGCTGATCTTAGTAAGGAATCAAATAGCATTTCCTTTCTCATACGGTTCGGATCAGACACGCCCCCAACACTACAGTCTCATGAATTTGAAAATAAAATGTAAAGTCTACCACCATTTTTTCACAACTTATATTTCTATAGTTCTACTCCTAACTGTAACTGATAAGTGTCCAGCATGTGTCTGCTTAAAAAGCTAGCCAAGAGCAGCACGAGCAAATCCAGGTCCCTAGCTAGTTCGCAAATCGACGAACATGCGGCGACCAACGCCCCCAACAACCACACTATAAAATCTGAACCGAAGCAGACACTCTCGAAGCAGGTCGCGAGTGGCGCGCTGGTCGGGAGAGAGGGCTGGCTTTCAGCGCCCTGTGTGCACCTCGGCACGGAGCTGGCGCGCGCTTCTGGTCGTCCACAGCCTGTTCCGCCTCCGTCAACATGGTGCGCTTCTGGAGGCGCACCATCAGCGTGGCCATCGCATTTTTAATAATCTCCCGTTCTTACCAGCTGCCACTACTGAAAAAACACCATATAATTAAACAATGGGCACATATAAAAGTACAATCCACGGAAGGATATAGTATGTTTTATTGTGAGAGAAAAATATGCATGACATGCTCATTTTTCTCTATAAATCCTTGGCTCAGAATCGTGTGGTACAAAAAACTTGAACTACCTCAATTTAGAGTGTACCCAGCTCTATTTTTGTTAGATACGATGATGGGAAAATAAGAAGTAAATAAGAATCAAACTGTAGGGAGACACGAGATTTAACATGGAAAACCCTCACAACACGAGAGGAAAAAACTACGATCGTTAGCCAGCAACAATCTTCACTATATCTGGATGAGGTTATAACGTCGGATATTTAAAACTAAATTAGATAATCCCGACGGTGGCTTATAGAAGTTATACATAACGGTGGAATCCCTAAACCTCCTAGAGAGGAGAGATCATCCTTTCTTGGGACACCTCTTCAATCTAGAGATGAATCATTGAAATAATTCTGGGCCTGGGGATGTATATATGAGGGGCACCTGGCCTCCCTTCTCCTTTAGCAAGCGATTTGGTACTAAGTTTTCCACCATATCTCATTAAAATACACATAGGCCTTAATAGGCCTTGAATTTAGATCACCAATTAATATACTCCACCTCCTACAGCATAAATTAGTTCCTTCACCCTGAACACAATAAAGGAAAAGTACCTCTGGTGCCACATAACCCCCTTAGGCTAAGATGAAACACTAATTATGCTTGAGCATAACTGAAACTTAGCAACCAGAACTGGCTTTGTCATCATATCATCTAGATCATCAGGAGTACATATCTTGTATACCTTTATCTTACCATGTGTAACAACATCATGCACATAATGATACTTGATATCAATGTGCTTTGTCCTCTCATGAAACACTTGATCTTTAGTAAGATAAATAACACTTTAATTATCACAAAGCAGATTAATGTAACTATCAACTCCACACAGATCAGAAAATAAACCTTTTAGCCATACCAATTCCTTTATAGCTTCAGCAATCGTTATGTATTCAACTTCAGTGGTAGATAAGGCAACAATTGGCTGCAAAGTTGCCTTCCAGCTCACAGCATAACTCCCAATAGTGAACATATATCCTATGAGCGACCTTCACCTATCTAAGTCAACAACAAAATCTATGTCCACATATCCGATGACTCCATTATTTGTTCCGTCAAACTTCAAACAAGCATATGATGTGTCTCGAAGGTACCTGAAAATCTACTGAACTATCCTCTAATGTTCTTTACTAGGATTAGACATATATCGACTAACCAAACTCATAGCATGTGACAAATCTGGACGAGAGCAAACTATGGTATACATTAAAGAACCAACAACACTAGAATATGGCACCCTTGACATGTACTCAATTTCTTCATCAATACTAGGATATTGCGTTGTAGACAATTTAAAGTGAGGTGCTATAGGAGTGCAAACAGGCTTTGCATCTTGCATATTAAAACAATCAAGAACCTTCTTCAAACCAGATTTTCTGTCTCTAGTAATTTCCATATCTAGGATCTTCTTTACAGCACCAAGGTCCTTCATCTCAAATTCACTACTCAACTGCTTCTTCATAGTAATAATCTGTTCCTTGCTCTTTGCAGCAATCAATATATCATCAATATATAATAGCAAATAAATAGGTGATCCATCCATAAACTTGATGTACACACAGCTATCATAATTAGATCTTTTATAACCATATACCAACATAAATGAATCAAACCTATTATACCACTGACGAGGAGACTGCTTTAAACTATATAAGGATCTTTTTAAATTGTAAACATAACTCTCCTTGCCAGGCACTATGAACCCCTCAGGATGGTCCATGTAAATCTACTCCTCCAGTTCTCTATGCAAAAATGTTGTCTCCACATCTAGCTGCTCAATCTCAAGATTAGGCATAGCAACAATACTAAAGAAAGTACAAACAGAATTATGCTTCACCACTAGAGAAAACATGTCATTGTAATCAACACCAAGAATCTGACTAAACACTTTAGCCACTAACATTTCCTTATACCTCAGAAGCTCACTAGTAGACAAACCCTCCTTTCTTTGAAGATCCACTTACAATGAACAGGCTTCTTCTTCTTTGGCAATGGTACAACATCCCAAGTACAATTCTTCTTCTGTTTTCTCTATGGAGTGCAATGGGTGGAGAATCTTGCTGCAAAATAGAAGGTGAGTGCTAAACAATATCAATATTATCATCAATATTTTTCTTTTTAGAATCATCAACTTGCTCCACCTCAATGCCAATATGTTGCTGCTCATCATCAGAACTGTTTGGTACAAAATCTATAGGTGCACTGTCATTAAACATAACTGACTTATTAAAAACAATATTCCTACTCATGAAAGTTTTCTTGTTTCAAGATTTCACAATTTATATCCTTTAACTTCCGAACCATAACCAAGAAATAGACATTTAATAGCATTAGACTCTAATTTACCATTATCCACATGAGCATATGCAGTGTATCCAAAAACTCTCAACTGTGAGTATTTAGCAGGTGTACCAGACCATACCTCAATGAGAGTTCCCTTATTCAGTGCAATAGAAGGTGACCTGTTGATCAAAATAACATGCGGTGTTGGTTGCCTCTGCCCAAAAGCGCTTATTCATCTTTACATTTGATAGCATGCATTTGACCTTGGAGATGATGGTTCTGTTCATCCTCTCTGCCACACCATTTTGCTGTGGTTGTTGGGAATATGCCCTAGAGCTAATCATGTAGATAATGATATTCTGATTGTATCCATGATTAATAAAGTGTTTATTGAATATCCATTATAGACAACTTGTATTGATTGGAAATTATGTGAATTGTTTGTGAAACTCAATTACTTGAATGGTTATTCAAAAGTTGTCCCTGGTCGGCGTTCTTGTGAGAACACACTTGAACATTAGACCAGCACATATATTAGTTGATGGCTATGTTTCACAAGTCATGGACATGGAGATGTCAAACTAATAATGTGGGCACATGTGAGACATGTAGGCTAGGCTGACCCAACATGAGAAGGTCTCTATTCACGTCATGTACGTTATATCCTTAGACCTAAGGTTGTGGTATGTACTAAAGATGTGAAATGGCCTACTTAGGGACTATCAAACGCTGCTCCGTAACTGGGTAGTTATAAAGGTGGTCTTCGGGTGGTCAGGAAGCATGCTATGAGACATAGACAATCAAGATGGAATTTGCCCCTCTCTACGCGAGAGAGATATCACTGGATCACTCAAGTGATTGGATCAACAAATGCATGGCCGTGCTTGGGTTAAGTGTCAACCCATGAGTTGAACCATATATCAAGTGGCAAAGGGAATAACTTGTATGTGGTTATAGTGGTTCGTCTGATATGATCTTTGCGTGCACATAGGAGTTGTCACGCCTTGCTAGAGGCCGCTGTCAACTATGGGGCGAGTAGGAGTACTCGACCCATGTCAATGTGTGCGTGAACCCATAGGGTCGCACGCTTAAGGGGCTGAAAGCCTAATTCGGGTTGGACCCGAATTAGACAAGGCTTAGGGTTACTAATGGGCCTCCAACTCGTGAGCTCATTGGGGACGCCTATATAAGCAAGGAGTAGGGGCGCGGCCAGGTGAAGTTACACGCCTTAGGCAGCTGCCGTCGCCCTCCCCATGCTCGCGCCTTCTGCTCCTCGCGGACCTAGCAGTCCGGAGGCGCATCGCTTCTTCCCTGCACGTGTGGGATTCCTCGGAGGTGCTGCATCTGGAGCACTGGGATGAACCGCGCGAGGGGGTTGACGTGACAGATGACCATGCAACTGCACTGCCTGCTGCGATGCGTACGACTACATCAAGTCGTCTTCCACTGCACCTGCGCATCTAGTGGTAATCCCGTAACTTGTAACTAGCTGTAGATCCTGGTTTATGAGGTTGAAAAGTTTTATTTTCTGGCTAGCATAGCACCCTCATAACCCTTCAGTGGTATTAGAGCCATTACTGCCTCGTTATAGGTTTAGTTTTGAGCATATTGTGATATGCATGGTTGTAGATGAGTCTCTAACCTTGGTTCGTCATCTTGCCGTGTTGGTATTGAAACAATCTACTCGTACCGGTTGGAATTCTGCCATCTGAGTTAAGTGATTCATGTAAATCCAGTCATGGCAAGTTAGAGATCAATCAGATTGATTGAATTGAACCCTAGGTCAAGGCCAAGCGCATATGATGCGCGGCGGTGGTAGATGGAATTTACTACCGGGCACCGGTTTGCCGAGAAAAGTGTTGTTCGATAAAATAGCCGTAACTTTTGAACCGTAACTCGGATTGAGGGGAACTCTAAATGAAAATCGTAGAGAACGAAATTTTACATTTGATTCTCTATGGTTTTGCTGCATTCGGCGAAATTAGAATTGTGAAATAAGGCTTGGAAGATAGAGTTTTCTGCGTTACAAGATTAGACGTCGGATTCGGATAACTCTGTTCTGCAGGTATTGATGACTTGTATAGCCCTTATGTGTATGTGATGCATGTATGTATTTAATTCATGGCTTGCATGTCATGAGGACAATATGGGCAGGAGCCAAATACATATTGTCAAAATGTATGTAATGGCCTGTGTGCCAATCTATGATGATCTATCCGCGACTATGTAATTTTATTTTACTTGCGCTAATAGTAGCTTGTCTTGGCGGAATCATCACTGGTGGATGGCATACTCGAATCATGGAGATGGAGATCACCGTGATGCATAGACTGAAGGAGATGGAGATCCCCAAAGGCATAATGGGCTATACCAAGTCATGTCTATGTTATGCCATTCTTACTATGTTCTACTTTCACATGCTATTATGTTTTTGTCTACATGAGTGCGGTAGTGAAGTAGAACGATCCCTCAGCAATGTTTAAGTTGAATGCTTCCCCAAACCTTGCACTGTCATAAGTCTTGTACAATCGATGGCGGGTCTATGAAATTAGGGTACCATTGGTTTTCCTCGACTAGACAGGTTCGTATCGGATACTTACTGCAAGAAGGTTTGGTTACTTAAACAAGGTCATCCTAACGGTTAGGGACCTTGGAGCATGGGTAGGTTGAGCGTAGCATAGAGATGCTGCCCAACAACAAGAGTCATATGTGGTATGATTAGCAAAATGTTGCTTACCGATCTACCATGTCTTCTAGCGATGATGCTAAAGCTCACTAGTTGACTTGTTAGTTGTGGGTCTTGAATCACTAAGTATCAATTGAGGGATATTGATTTTAGTGGGAGTAGATTTTATATAATTTACTCTTTCATGGATACATTGTCTTAGTATTTTGTTTTACTTTTGTTGTAGATGGCCACTCACAATCAACCATTTTCTTTGCATACAATTCTTGAGAAAGATAAGTTGAATGGAACAAATTATGCGGATTGGATCCGCAACCTGAGAATTGTTCTCAGGGCTGAGAAAAAGGAAGAAATTCTAGACACCCCATTACCAGATGAACCTGATGAAAATGCAAATGCTGTTGAATGAACTGCTTACAGGAGAGCATGTGATGCTGATCTTGAAGTGGGTTGCCTTATGCTTGCTTGTATGAAACCTGATCTACAGATGTAGTTCGACAATAATCACTCAGCGAATGATATGATCGTGGTGCTGGAGGAGATGTTCCAAACACAAGCTAGGACTGAAAGGTTCAATGTCTCTAAGACGCTTGCTAAAACCAAGCTAGCAGAAGGCGCAGCTGTAGGACCACATGTAATCAAGATGGTTGGTTACACTCAGAGGTTGGAGAAGCTAGGCTTCCCAATCTGCCAAGAGTTGGCTACTGATTTCATTCTTGCATCGCTTCTGGCCAGCTATGGAAACTTTATCTCGAACTACCATATGCATGGAGCGAAGAGGGGCTTGAATGAACTGTGTGGCATGCTGAAAACAGCAGAGGTCGACATCAAGAAAGGTGCCGGCAATAGCCAAGTGTTGGCGATCCAGAACCGACCTCGGTTTAAGAGGAAGGGCAATTCTTGGAGGAAGAAGAAGGGCAAGGCTAAAGATGAGATCTCTAAGCCAAACCCATCTGTTGCCAAGGCTTGACCATCTGTAAATTCAGATTGCTTTTATTATAAGGGAAAAGGTCACTAGAAAAGGAACTGCAAGGAGTACTTGGCGTCCTTAGAGAAGGATGGTGGCGTTAAAGGTACTACTGCTGCTTGTACTCTTTGTTGTTCATGTTACAGAAATTTTCCTCGCTAACTCTTATATCAATTCTTGGATATTTGATACCAGATCGGTTGCTCATATATGCAATACGATGCAGAGAATGATAAGAAGTAGAAGCGTGGAGAAAGGAGAAGTTGATTTCTGCGTGGGCAATAATGCAAGAGTTGCTGCATTGAACGTCAGAACGATGCAACTTCCCTTACCGTCAGGATTTATTATGGAATTGAATAATTGTTATTTTGTTCCTAGTTTAAGTCAAAACATTGTGTCACCTTCATGCTTGATGAAGGATGGTTATTCATTTGCGAGTAAACACAATGGTTGTGTGATCTTAAAGAATGATGTGTTTGTGGCTTTTGCATCCATTGTGAATGGGTTATTTATTTTAAATCTTGATGATGCACCTGTCTGTAATGTTGGTGCTAAACGGCCTTGGCTTAATGAGTTAAGTCCTACCTATATGTGGCATTGTCGTTTGGGTCATATAAGTGAGAATCGCATGAAGAGGCTCCATGATGATGGTCTTCTAACTTCATTTGATTTTGAATCATACGAGATATATGAGGCTTGCCTGCTAGGCAAGATGACCAAGGCGCCATTCAAAGGATTTTCTGAGAGGGCGTCTGACTTGTTGGAACTTGTACATACTGATGTATGTGGACCAATGAGCACGACAGCTAGAGGCAGATTTCAATACTTCATAACTTTTACTGATGACTTTAGTAGATATGGATATGTCTACCTAATGAAGCATAAGACTGAAACATTTGAAAAGTTCAAAGAATTTTAGAATGAAGTAGAGAATCAACGTGGCAAGAAGATTAAGGCCTTGCGATTTGATCATGGAGGCGAATATCAAAGTCACGAGTTTAGCAATCATCTTAAGAATTGCGGAATAGTTCCACAACTTACGCCGCCCAGAACACCATAGAGAAATGGTGTGTCCAAGCATCATAATCGGATTTTGTTGGACATGGTTCGGTCTATGATGAGCCAGTCGGATCTACCTTTATTGTTTTGGGGATACGCTCTAGAAACAGCCGCTTTCACATTGAATAGGGTACCATCTAAGTCCGTAGTTAAGACACCATATAAGATGTGGACTGGTAAGAGTCCCAGTTTGTCTTTTCTGAAAATTTGGGGTTATGAAGTTTATGTCAAATGACTCATATCAGATAAACTAACACCCAAATTGGACAAGTGCTTTTTCGTGGGATATCTGAAGGAAACTTTAGGGTATTATGTCTATAACCGATCAGAGGGCAAAGTGTTTGTTACTCAAAATAGTGTTTTCTTAGAGAAAGAGTTTCTCAAAAGAGAAAATAATGGACAAAAGGTGTATCTTGAAGAAGTTCAAGATGAGCCAGTAGGGACTGACTCTACGAGTAATGCTAATGTAGCAGAGCAAGTTGAGACACCCGTGGCAGTGGAGACACCACCATAACCATGAAGATCAGTGAGACTTCATGCATTGTATGGGGATTTGTTATTGTTAGACGATGACGAACCTGCAGATTATGCGGAAGCTATGATGGATCCAGATTCCGAGAAATGGCAAAGCGCCATGAGATCCGAGATAGATTCCATGGGAGACAATCAAGTTTGAAACTTGGTTGACCCGCCTAATGGGGTTAGACCCATAGAGAGCAAATGGATCTTTAAGAAGAAGAAGGATATGGACAGAAATGTTCACGTCTATAAAGCTCGACTTATCGCAAAAGGTTTTCGGCAAGTTCAAGGAATTGACTACGACGAGACGTTCTCGCCGGTAGCGACGCTTAAATCTATTTAGACCATTCTAGCAATTGCTGCATATTTCAATTATGAGATATGGCAGATGGATATTAAAATAGCCTTTCTAAATGGGTATTTAGAAGAAGACGTGTATATGATACAGCCCGAAGGTTTTGTTGATCCTAATAATGCTAGAAAGATATACAAGCTTAAGAAATTCATTTATGGGTTAAAGCAAGCATCTCGGAGTTGGAATATTTGTTTTGATCAGGTAGTCAAAGGGTTTGGCTTTAGTCAAAATGAAGAAAAACCTTGTGTTTACCAGAAGATAAGTGGGAGCGCTATTGTGTTTCTGATCTTGTATGTGGATGACATACTATTGATTGGGAATGATATTCCTATGTTGCAATCTGTAAAGACTTCACTGAATAATAGTTTTTCTATGAAGGACTTAGGAGAAATAGCATACATCTTGGGAATTAAGATCTGTAGAGATCGGTCGAGAAGGCTAATAGGATTAAGCCAAGACACGTACATTGACAAGGTGTTGAAACGGTTCAACATGGAACAGTCAAATAAAGGGTTCTTGCCTATGTCACATGGTATGCACTTTAGTGACAAGGAGTCATCAGATGAAGAGCGCAACCGCATGAGTAAGGTTCTATATGCTTCAGCAGTTGGTTCCATCATGTATGCCATGATATGTACTCACCCAGATGTCTCATATGCTCTAAGTGTTGCGAGCAGGTACCAAGCTAATCCGGGTGAACCTCACTGGATGCTTGTTAAGAACATCCTAAAGTACTTACGAAGGACTAAGGATGTGTTTCTAATCTATGGAGGTGAGAAGGAGCTCATTGTAAATGGTTACACTGATGCTAGCTTCCAAACCGATGGGGATGATTCACTATCTCAATCAGGTTTTGTGTTCACAATAAATGGTGGTGCAGTTAGCTGGAAAAGTTCAAAGTAGGAGACAATGTTCGATTCTACAGCAGAAGCTGAGTACATTGCAGCTTCTGGCGCTGCAAAGGAAGGTGTTTGGTTGAGGAAGTTCCTCATTGAGCTTGGTGTGTTTCCAAATGCGTCGGGCCCATTGAATTTACATTGTGATAACAATGGGGTGATTGCACAGGCTAAGCAGCCTAGGGATCACCAGATGAACAAACATGTACTCCAGAAGTTTCATCTCATTTGAGAGTTTGTGAAACAAGAGAGATCAAATTGTGCAAAATACATACGGATTTGAATGTAGCAGATCCTTTGACAAAGGCTCTTCCACAGCCTAAGCATGAGGTGCACATGAGGTCTATGAAAATTAGACATCTGAGAGATTAACTCTAGTGCAAGTGGGAGACTATTGAGAATATGCCCTAGAGCTAATCATGTAGATGATGATATTCTGATTGTATCCATGATTAATAAAGTGTTCATTGAATATTCATTATAGACAACTTGTATTGATTGGCAATTATGTGAATTATTTGTGGAACTCAATTACTTGAATGGTTATTCAAAAATTATCCCTGGTCGGCGTTCTTGTGAGAACACACTTGAATATTAGACCAGCACATGTATTAGTTGATGGCTATGTTTCATAAGTCATGGACATGGAGATGTCAAATTAATAATGTGGGCACAGGTGAGACATGTAGGCTGGACTGACCCAACACGAGAAAGTCTCTATTCATATCATGTGCGTTATGTCCTTAGACCTAAGGTTGTGGTATGTACTCAAGATGTGAAACGGCCCACTTAGGGACTATCAAACGCTGCTTCGTAACTGGGTAATTATAAAGGTGGTCTTCGGGTGGTCGAGAAGCATGCTATAAGACATAGACAATCAAGATAGAATTTGCCCCTCTTTACGCGAGAGGAATATCACTGGATCACTCAAGTGATTGGATCAACAAATGCATGGCCGTGCTTAGGTTACGTGTTAACCCACGAGTTGAACCATATATCGAGTGGCAAAGGGAATAACTTGTATGTGGTCGTAGTGATTCGTCTGATATGATCTTTGGGGCCACATAGGAGTTGTCACGCCTTGCTAGAGGCCGCTGTCAACTATGGGGCGAGTAGGAGTACTCGGCCCATGTCAATGTGTGCGTGAACCCATAGGGTCGCACGCTTAAGGGGCTGGAAGCCTAATTCGGATTGGACCCGAATTAGACAAGGCTTAGAGTTACTAATGGGCCTCCAACTCGTGAGCTCATTGGGGACACCTATATAAGTTAGGGGTAGGGGTGCAGTCAGATGAAGTTACACGTCTTTGGCAGCCGCCATCGTCCTCCCCACGCTCGCGCCTTCTACTCCTCGCGGACCTAGCAGTCCGGAGGCGCATCGTTTCTTCCCTGCACGTGTGGTATTCCTCGGAGGTGCTGCATCGCACTGGGACGAACCGCACGAGAGGATTGTCGTGATGGACGACCATGCAACTGCACTGCCTGCCGCGACGCGTACGACTACATCGAGTCGTCTTCCGCTGCACCTGCGCATCTAGTGGTAATCCCGTAACGTGTAACTAGCAGTAGATCCTGATTTATGAGGTCAAAAAGTTTTGTTTTCTAGATAGCGTAGCACCCTCATAACCCTTCAGCGGTGTGTATGGAATTGTTTGGTGCCTTACAATGCTTTCCTCTCTGCAGTAGGCATTAAACTCATGCGAACAAAATTCACCACCATTGCCAGTACTACGACAAACGAGTCCTGTAGCTGTGATTTACTATCAACGCTTTATAATATGTGTCTAAACTAGACACGCTCTAGCAGCTAGATACGAATTTTGATACGATTTAGAAGACGTGTCAAGTATTCAGCACCACCGTGCTGCCCCACAGATTAATATAATAAAGAAAGAAAGAAAAAAGAACATCTATTCTTCAAAGCCCGCCGGTCCAGATCTCGATCCTCCCTAGCGGTTGCCCCTTGCCGCCGGTGAACCATCCCTCCACGCCTCAACTGCCCGCAATCTCGTCGAGGCCCACCCTACTCAACTTGACGCCCTACGCCCGGGAGCCTCGGAGGCGTCTATCGACACCTCCTCCCGCGCCGCGTACTTGGCCGTGTCTAGATCAGCAGCCAAGACACTGCCGCCATCTTCATCTACGGTCTCCCGCAGCTCGTCCTGGCACAGGTGAACCTCGGTCTCTCCTCCCTAGCTAGCGCCGCACCGCAGGTCAATTCTAGCCCATGCGATTCCTGTCTCAGCGATGTAGTGTTTCCAAGATCTAGCGAGGGCCAAGGGATACCGGCCGGCCGGCCTCACCTACTGTAAGATCCAGGCTCAAGAAGGGTAGTTCACATCTCACACGGATGTCAGCCACTAGATCAGTATGGTGTTTTTTCCTTGTACTCCTTCCGGTTTCTGTGCTATCAGATTGTACACATTGCAGATTATACCTCCATTCTCTATTAAAATTGCTGAACTCTTGTATGTATGTCAGTACTTGGTACATTTGACCCTTCTTATCTTGTTTTGTACACCTACTTATAACAGCTGATGTTTCTCATCAATTGTTTTAATGTTTTATCCTAATATTTGCATAATTGAACTTGATGATTCTAGCTTAATAGATGAGTAATGTTTATCATACCATTTGTTTACCTTGTTAAATTTCCTCTTCTTGATGTGCTATATTTTTTTAGTCTTTGCATATCAAGTGGCTATATTGATATCTTAATGTTTCTTCTTGACACAGAAATTTTGCTTTCCAGAAGTGAGCATGTATCAATTTGAGAATGGATATAACAAGAAGAAATGAACATGGCCAAGGAGATGAGCAAATTTGGGTTATTCCTTGTGCTCTTTTTATATTGGTCTAAACAACTTCCTATGAAGTCTGCAATACTCTGTCAAACTTTTCTCTGATTGTGATAATTTGAGAAAATAAAAGGCCTTTTGTTCATTATTGCAATCATTAAAAATAACCTTCACTTCTATCTCTAGCCGCAAGCCTTTTTTCCCCTAAATATAAATATGTGTAAATATGTATGCTGTTGTATTTTCTATAACTTTTATAGAATTTATTTATTTATTTATTTTGCAGGATCATAGAAGCATTTTGATAAACGAAGACGGAGATGGAGAATTGAAGTGTCGTGTCTGCATGCGCAAAGCTTTTTAAATAGAACTAGAACGTAGTGTGTAAGTTTTAAGGGAATACGTGACATCTTCATGTATGGGGATGATTAATTGTTGTTAACTCTATTGTTCTAATATTATTCAATAAATACATTTCATGTACCTTTTCATCCGTACTGTGGTGTCTAAAGTAAATATCATATTGGCATTAAGGAAAAAATACAAAGAGCAAATCAATACAAGGCGTACATACTTAATTCACGAAGCTTTTCAATTCTACTACTAGACAAGCTTAGCACTGTCTCTAGAAATCGTCTCGGGTCATGGAGACACGCTTGTCACCGTCTCAAGAAAGCGTCTCGTCTCGTAGACACGTTTGATAAAATGTATCTACAATTCTGATACGGTCCCCGTAGGGAGACGCTCTAGACACGCTTTAGTGGAACGTGTCTATAATTCACTAGAGATAAAATAAAGCGTGTCTGACCTAAAAATAAAACGTATCTAGAGGGGGGGTCATTCTTGTAGCAGCTTAACTTTTTTATCAGTTTGCCTTTCTATCATTATTTTCCACTCTTTAAATGCAGCAAAAGTGTCATCTTTATTTTTCAGAAAATATGGCATATTTTTCTAGAGTAATCATCAATAATAGTAAGCATATAATTTGCACCACCATATGAGGTCTTACGAGAAGGTCCCCACAAATCAGCATGAACATATTCAAGTATACCTTTGGTGTGATGAACTGAGGTATTGAATTTCACCTCATAGAACTTCATCTTCCTCTGCGTGCAGCCATCCAATAGGTTCCTCTTCATCAACTCTTCCTACCAAGTTCGCTCACATATCCAAGACGCTTATGCCAAAGGTTAGTCTTATCATCATCAGAGATACTATTTGCAATAGCGGAATTATGCATAGTAGTTCCTCTAAGGACATATAACTTGATTGCATTTAGATCACCAACCATGTAAACGAGCGAACCTCTTGTTACCTTTAAAACTTCACCTCCAGCGGAGTACCTTAATCCTTCATCATCTAGTGTGTTGAGATGAGGTTCTTTGCCATCGTTGGGATATGTCGCACATTCTCCAGTGTGCGCACCATGCCGTTGTGCATCTTGATCTTAACTGATCCAATACCCACAATCTCACTTGGGTTGTCATCTCCCACATGAATGATATTACCATTCTGCACATACTTACATGAACTAAACTAATCTCTATTAGTGCAGATATGAAAATAACATGCCGAATCAAGTATCCATTCATCAAGACTAGCAACACATCCAACAAAAATAATAAGGCAATCACCTGAATCAGTACCATTAGTACCACTACCAGAGACAACAGAGGCATTACCTTCAGACTTATTTTTATTTTTCTACTGGTACTCAGCCATCCTCTTCTCCTTATATTTTAACTTGAGGCAATCTTCGATAAAGTGATTAGTTTTCTTACAGTACTTACAGAATTTCTTCTCCCTGGACTTAAACATCCTCTGCTCTTGTCAGGACCATCCCTGACTTGCAATGCCTCGCCCTTGGAGGACAACGACGATTCACCCTGCACCATACCCTTCATTTTTTCCTTACTCTAGATAGCCTTATAAACTTCAGACAGGCTTATTTCATCATGGCTTATTAATATGATGTCACAGAAATTAGCATATGAATTGGCAGCGAGGACAATAACAGGAGACATAGATCTTCATTATCATTATCTCCTTGGTAGTCAGATCGGCCAAGATCTCCTTAAAGGTAGATATGTGGTTCAACACCTATCCTCCTTTCTGCAACTTATGCGTGAACAACTTTATCTTTAGATGCATCTTACTAGTAAGATCTTTTGACATGCAAATTGATTTCAGCTTTAGTCAAAGTTCTGTTACAGTTTTCTCCTGCAGCACTTCTTAAAAGATATCATTAAAAAGATGAATCTGAATAATTGACAGAGCCTTACGATCCTTGCGACTCTCCTCAGCAGTCCAATCCTTTTTGCTCTTCTTCCCAAAGCTTTCAAGCACCTCATCCAGATCCTGTGTTTGGGTGAGTATCACCCTTATCTTTACTTGCCAGAGTGAAAACCTCATCTTGTAATCGAGTAGCGGTAGATGAAACTTCATTGACAACATCGTGATGCCCTGATCTAAAGAACTCAGCTCCGATGCCACTTGTTAGATGCGATGACGGTAAAACAAAAAGTAAATAAGAATCAAACCATAGGGAGACACGAGATTCAATGTGGAAAACCCTCTCAACACAAGAGAGAAAAAACCACGGGCGTCAGCCAGCAATAATCTTTACTATATCTGGGTGAGGTTACAACGTCGGGGATTTTACAACTGAATTAGGTAATCCTGATGGCAGCTTACGGGAGTTATATATAACGGTAAAATCTCTAAACCTCCTACAGAGGTGAGATCTTCCTTTCATGGGACAACTCTTCAATCTAGAGATGAATCAATGAAACAAATCCTAGGGTTTGGGGCTGTATATATGAGGGGCGCCTGACCTTCCTCCTCCTTTGGCAATCGATGTGGTACTAAGCTTTCCACCATATCTTATTAAAATGCACAAAGGCCTTAATAGGCCATGAATTTGGATCCAATTAAAAATTTTGACTATTCCTTTTTAGTGGAGGGAAAGTTTCTAGAAATAGTTATTCCAATTTTAATATACCATCTTATCTAAAGGGGAAGGCAGATGGAGGGGAGTCATAAAAAATGTCACGCTCTTTGTCCGCACTGCACCATTTCAGTAGTGTACAAGTTGGCAACCATGCATGGGGCTGAATAGGATGGTGTCAGCTGGCCTATCATCGTCGTGCAGATGGCTACTTTGCCGATATCATCTACAAATTTGCCGGCCACCACTAAGTCACTGACTCGACAGGCTCACAAGGCATTGATCCTATCTATGGATACGATGGGATGGATGGATCGAGTCAAATGCAGCGTGGGTTTCTCAATCATTAATACTGATTAGCATTTGCTATCTAGCGTCTGGCCGGCGCATGTACGTGGTGGAGTCTTGAATGCATGCATGCGGCGGTACGTGGTGCATTTGTTTGTCAATTTTCTCTGACAATGTCAATGCAGCATCAAAACTCGCGCACACCTATGCCACCTAAAAGAAGATTCTCATTTTTTAGATTATAAGGAATAAATCATCCCCGCCTTCAAATCAAAGTGATTACTTAGAGTAAAAACTTACAAGAAAGGGACATAGCCCAGAATCTGCTAAGCCATAGTCCAGCTAAACAACCTGGAACCTTACAAGACCAAGAGCAGGACATAACACAGAGTTCAGTTCAGCGAGGAACGCAGAACCAAGTCAGAGATCTGGTGTTGGGACATGGTCCCGAACAGTGTGAGAGGAAATGGAACTAGGCAGTTAGGGTTTGTGGAGGTCCTGACGGAGGTCGTGATGAAGGTCCCGACGGAGGACCCAGACGGAGGTCCCCGACGGAGGGCACCGACGGAGGTCCTCGACGGAGGACCCAGCCGGAGGTCCCGACGGAGGTCCCGACGGAGGCCCCCGACAGAGGACCCAGACGGAGGTCCTGACGGATTTCCTCGATGGAGGTCCCCGACGGAGGTCCCAACGGAGGTCCCCGATGGAGGACCCAGACAGAGGCCCCGACGGATGTCCCCGACGGAGGTCCCAACGGAGGTCCCCGATGGAGGTCCCGATGGAGGACCCTGTCGGAGGTCCCGGAGGTCCCAACAGAGGTCACTAGGGACCAACTGAGGTCTCTAGGAAATCGGCGGAGGTCTCCTCCGTTGGCACACGGCGGAAACTCGGGGCACTAAGGTTAGCTTAGGTCACTAGAATGAATAATACAAGAGTAGTTGCATGAACTAGGGTTGGTGGACTAGGCTTTGGGAAGAGAGAGAGAGAGAGCCTCCTCCTTGCCCTCCTTCTCTTGGTATTTATATAGGCAAGCAGCAGTTTACAGGCGATCTCCCGATTGTGACAGTTTACAAGCGACCCCCTAGTGGGGAAGGAAATATCAAGTGACTACTAGAGCCCCTATTGGGCCTCTTCTAGGGGGAGTCGGACCATAAGCATATGGGCTCCCCCAACAGTAGCCCCTCAGCTATTAGGATATGGCTGGTACAACATAGCCTAGTAGCTGCTCATACAAGAAGAGGCACAATACAACTCAAAAACTGGTTGCGATGATTGTCCTTCGCAACCCCTACGTGCACGTCTCGCTAAAAACTCCATCCCAAAAACCCTGTGCGAAAAAAGGGTATGGAGAAAAGAGCACGTGCATGACTCTAACCTATACATGTTCTACCCATTTGTTACTGAGGCTTCTTCTTGAAGTAATGGTCTTCGTAGCTTATTGGTGTGGAGGTCTTCGACTTCACCTCGCGCAGAGTTCTTCATCTCCGACTTCTGACTTTTCTTTAATCAGAGGTCACATCGGAGGTCCCGTCATAGGTCCCATTGGAGGTCCCCGGCTTCAAATTTTCTTGATGCAGAGGTCTTTGACTTCTCCTTATGTAGAGTTGTTCATCTCTGACCTTCTTCAATTGGAGGTCTCTGGCGTCAAATTTTCTCACTGAGGAGGTCTTCAACTTCACCTCTTCGCTCACGAGCGCCGGACAAAAGTTTCATGCTCCGGAGCTGCTTGTCCTCCGGTGCACTCCCCCAGCCCCTCTTGGCTGGCACTCATGAGCGAATACTCAGCCACACTTGGTGTTGTTGATGTGGTTTCAATAGTTGAAGTAGATGTCGGTGAGCCCCTTGACCTAGAATATTTGATGAAGGTCTGGTCGACCTTGCTGAAGATGATGGTGAAGCCCCTCTTGCCAAAGTTTTGGTGAAGGCCGATTCGTTGATGTTGTTTTGCGAGGTTCCTCCTGTAAAAAGTTTGGCGGAGATGATTTTGTTGTAGATGCGGAAGGTGATGTTGGTGAAGCCCCTCGTGCTATTGTCGGAGGCCGGTTTGTTGATGTTGATTTGCGAGGGTCCTCCTGCAAAAAGTTTGGCGGAGACGATTTTGTTGTAGACGCCGAATGTGAAGTTGGTGAAGCCCCTCGTGCTATTGTTGGAGGCATGTTTTGGTAAAGTCATCGAAGGTGGTGGTGAAGCCCCTTATGCTGAAGAGCTTGGTGAAGGTCATGTTGATGTAGACATCGATGCCTCATGTTGAAGGCCAGAGAAGTCGCGTGAAAATGCATCGGAGTTGATCTCCTGCATTTTTAGGGACTTAGGCTGTGCGTTATAGCTTTGTCGAATATTGACTTGCTTTGCGAGTCTTTCGACGCTTAGAAAGACACTGGCTTTCTATTTGCTGTAAAAAATTGTTAGTCATTCAATTGATACATGAAGGTAGCACGAAAGTCTGAACTTCGTGACCTGGTTCCTGTATTGATTCAGGACTTTTTCTAGGATTTTTATGCAGAGTTCTGGTGCCCGTGTTTCGAAGCTTCTACCAGGTGGCCTTGGCCATGCAATACTATCTGGACTTGTGCAATGTTGCAATGCATGAATGAATACATGTGATAATAACGAAGGCATTCACACCAAAAAATTTTATGGGGGTAAAGTTATTATGCAACCTTGCAAAAAACATGGTTGAGTTTCAGCTAGAGCTATGCTCTACATATAAGAGATAGGACCTTCAAATGAAGGGGTTGTAGCTTTGGATGACTAGCGGAGGTTGTCATTCAAGAACCTGTATGAGTATATATATGATTTGTAGTAATAAAAGTAAAATTACTAGTTTCCTAGGAAGGTTAGACCAAATAAAGTTGGGTTGATGCGTATCATAAGAATTTAAATAGAGAAATTAAACGACATGACTGCAAACATAGGAAGAACATTAGTGTTAGAGGGTTCAAATGTTGGCTGGCTGACGAAGGTCTATTACTGAGAAACCAACTGACTGACGAAGGCCACTAGCTACTAAAGTTGGTCAACTATCGTAGGCCTGTGACTAATGAAGGCCGCCGACTGATGGATGAAGGCCGCTGAGTTGGGTCAATAAGTGTCAAGGGCTGCCAAAAACCAACAATAAATGAAGTCCATTAACAGATAATGAAGACCAATGACTAGGAAAAACCACTGACTGTTGAGAGGCAATAACCAGCGAAGGCCACCGAAGGATGAGAATCACTGCTGACCAATATAGATGAAGCCCATTGACTCACGGAGGTTGTTGATTGATGATAGCCAATATACATGAAGGTCATAGACTTGCGGAGACTGCTGATTGATTATAACCAATATACTGATGAAAACCACTGACTGACAACGATCGCTAAATAGATGATTGCCAATATAGATGAAGGCACTGACTTACGGAGGCTGCTAACAGATGATAAAGCCACTGGCTGGCAGAGGTACTGACTGACAAGGTTTAATATACTGATGAAGTCTAATGATTGACGGAGGTTGTTGCTTGATAAGCGGAGTACTCACTAGCGGAGGTACTGACTGATAAGGTTCAATATACTGATGAAGTCCAATGATTGACGGAGGCTGTTGCCTGATAAGTGGAGGTACTGACTGACATGGTCCAATATACTGATGAAGTCCAATGATTGCCGGAGGCTGTTGCTTGATAAGCGGAGGTACTGACTGACAAAAGCGGAGGCTCATGGGGTCTCTGGCCATTACATATGTATTTTAGAAATGTGTATAAACAAGACAAATATTTCATATGTGAATGGTAGGTGTTGAGAGTAGGAGATACTTACAGTGGTGGTGATCTGCATGTTAGCAACAAACAAAGGTCTGATATATGAAAAATGTAAAAAAGTTTTTAAACTAGCCAGTTATGGCCAAGCATGTATAGCCCCTCAGGCCATGCTTTTGTTGCGACGAAGGTCACGACAACATTTTGGGTCACAAAGGTGACAGGTTGTATGCAAAGGTTAGTTTTGAAAAATTGTTTTGAGAGCCAAAGATTGTTATGGGAAGATCATAACAAAATAAATTACGAAGATCCGAGTTGTTAGAGCAAAAATTTTTAGGCTTGTGAGAAATATTTACTCACATTGGTTTGGTTCCTGAGAGCGGGAAGGTTAAAGGGTGATGACATGTATATGAATATAGATAAACATATGTTTAAGTATATTATCATAAATGACATGTATGTCAAGATATAACAGAGTTGACCTTTGGTGTGATATGTCGAAGGTTCAAAGCTGCAAACTTTTATCTTATCTCGAGTGGCCGTAATGACAAGAGTCTTCCGCGGTGCTTACAACAGATATATCCACAGGCTATGATACGACCTGTTTATGCGATGGTCCTAGACAGGCAGCTCCAGTCATCCGTTATCCGAAGGTGCTCGAACAGATAAACCCAACCTTACTTCGGCAGAGGCCGCCAGGACCTTCGCTCAAATAATCATGGAAAGCTTGGACCTTCGCTATGAGGCACACATCATTATATATGACAAGGTCAGAAACGGGTCACGTTAATTAGGGATCAGCAATCAATGTATATGCTCCTAGCTGCGAAGGCCAGGAGAATGCAGTGACTTAGGCCTGCAAAGAACATGTGAGATATATCCATCCAATTTATGATATAGTATTCCTTTTATATTTATATATTGTGTACTGAAAGCTAGGAAAGTTGACTCAATAAAGAATATTAAAAGCCATATATGTCCGAAGGCTTAGGCTTCGGAAAGCAAAAATCAGCCGACGACGTTGGCTTTTCCTGCTCGAAGTTTATCCAATCCAATCGCCGGAAGTGGCAGGAGTTGTTCGAAAGTCGCAGTGGAGGAGATGTAGCCTCCGCGCCAGTACGGTGATGGTCAGGCCGAAGGACAATCGCTGGGATCATCTTTGCAGCACTTCTGTGCGTCTCCGACCTTCGTGCAGCATCGAGCATCTCTCCTTAGAATGACCTGTGCATGCACAGATGATAGAACACGAAAACTTGCAAGGTGATTAGGTTAGTATGCGGAGGTTACGTTCAGAGCCCATGGGCCTCACGGATGCACATGATGAACACAAACACTTGCAAGGTAATCTGGTTAGTGTGGACGCAGCCTCCGCGCGGGCACGATCGGCACTGGGCCAGAGTTGTTCAGGAGTTTCGGTGAGGCAAAACCTCCGCGTGTGCACGTAGTCGCTGGTCCGGAGTTGTGCAGCCTCTGCTCGGGCACGATCGACACTGGCTGGGGGTATTGCAGCCTCCGCGTCGTCGATCTGACTGAAGGTAGTCTGCGCACATGAACTGGTCCCAGCGTTTGCCGGAGGTCTAGCCGAGGTCGGTAGCCATGTGATGTTGCTATCGGCTTGGGATGCCCAAGGCTTTCCTTGGCATTGCTCTCGGATGAAAGAGACATATACGATTCCTGCATTTGCCACTACGAGAAAAAGTGGTATTAACGATGAGATTTGTGGTCGTTAAAAGTCTAAACGTGGTTGTTAAAAGTTATTAACGACCACAAAGATGTGGTCGTCCATGGTCGTTAAAAGCTCCTTCGTTAATACAATTAACGACCACATAATATTTTCCGTCGTTAGCTTTTCGACGACCGAACAATATGTGGTCATTCATACTAGACTTGCAACGACCACATTTCTAAAAGCAATGACCACATTTTTCATCATTAATATTTTTACAACATCTATCATGAGAGCATTAAAGACCATGTTTTAGTAATAACGACCACATGTTTTCTGATCAATACTATTTTAGGCCACATTATATTGATAATTTTTTTCACATTGGCTACTTATTTACAACACCGACCACCATTTGACACCATATATAGTGATATATTTTCACTACAGAGAATATACAACAAATAGACTTGCAACGAAAAGCAATTATTATTTATCCAATTTGTCAATACATTAAAAGTGTACCTTTGCAAAAAAAAGGAAAAAAACAGCTAACCATGAAACTAACAGTCCCTAACTTAAGGACTATTCCTACATTAGGAGGAATTAGCAGCAATAAGTTATGCAACATGCTCAACACCACCCATACAACACTATAAATAAAAATATTAATGTTCAACTGGACTCTGCAACATCTTGCTCCAATAGCTTGGTCTTGGATTGTAACATCTTGCTCCAACAGCTTGGTCTTGGATAATAAGTCTCTCTCCAATAATTGAGCACAGATGCTCTTGGATAGAAAGCACTTGTGCAGCAAAACTAAGGTTTAATATCATCTACGATATACACAAACTGTGCACAAAAGTAAGCAAATAATAATCATCTGAAGCAAGAATAACATTTGGAAACTAACCTTGCATAGGCCGATATATCTATGATATATAAACTGAAACATGATAACATAAAGGTTCAGGCAAATAGTTTGGTGGCTTGTGCAGAATATGCCTGATAAAAGAGAGGTGAAATCAACTAACTGCATTCTGCAGGGCAAGAGAATAAACTCATAAATTTGAAGCCTACAACTGAGATCAATTCTGGAATTGGCTACATTCTTCTTACTCAGGTAGCCTACCGATACTCAATTTTCCTTCTTGCTGATAGAATAATTTAATAACTCAGGTCAGTTTTTCAGATAATAAATTCGGGCTTATTAAAATGTAACATGTAATCAATATAGAAAATGCGAGATTTACACAGCTACAGACTATAGGCAACCTTTCTTAGTACTGAGTGCAAGGAATCTCCACAAGCAGTTTTATTCAGACATGTACAGCTTATTGTACTATTAACTCTACTCTGAAGAAGCACTCTGCAAACGTTACCTTGCTACCTGACTTGGCTAACAATAGAATAGCAGAGGTACTTGGCAAATTTTCCGAGATAGCATAGATGAATTCTACAAACAAAATTCCCTTCGTTAATGATTCAACACAGTAACTAAATTGCCAAGTAGCACGGGTGAAGGTCTCCTCCACCACCACAACACCACTCCTCTCCACTGCACGCAGCTCCATTATTGTGTTCTGTTGAGAGCTAGGATGAGAGGCTTTGGCCTTTGGGGTTAGCCCCTGCTGAAGTGCTAATAATGGCTTGAAATCCTAACTGAAAAAACCAAAATCTATCTCAAGCATGCACAGCACAAGTGACACAATCCACGCCGACACGCCGTTACTGCACTAGTAGAGAAATTAAACCAGCAAACCACCTCAAATCATACATTCTTACTGTGCTCTGCAGTGGGACACCGCCACCGCTACCCAGAGAGCGCCGGTGGGGTTTTTTTTTTTTTTTTGAGAGGTCCTTGTTTGAGTATAAGTTGTAGTATCTGAACAGTAATCTAACTCACACCACACACACGCCCCACACACACCTACCCTAGACGCTGCTAAGGCCTACTAATCATACCCAGACACTCGCACCCCAGGCCACGCTCGCTCTTTTAGGGAGGAGCGGTGGGGGTTTCGGTGGCGGTGGCAAGGGTGTCCCCGAGTTGACTGTACCACGACGCGGGAGAGGAAAAGCTCACGTCCATTCGTAAGGTGTGAATATGAAGTAGCAATCCAGAGTAGATGTTATGGTTAAGGTCATTTTTCTTTTAGCACCGACCAGTCTATAACTTTAGAAATTAATGTACTTAGTGGTTTTTTCTCCTCTTTTAGCTTCTTCTATAATATAGAATATAGAATGGCACCCAGCCCTCCTGCATGTTCAAGAAAAGAAAAAAAAAAAGTGGAAGTTTTGTCCAGCAACCCCAATGTCTAGAGGATTAAGCCAAATCAGAGAGAATACCAGTCTAAAATATAAAAAAAAATGTTTGTTTCGGACCTCTACAACAGCACATAAACGATACAAGGTCTGCCGGCTCCATTGCTGGAAATCAGACAGCAAAAGGCACCATGCATGAGGCAATGCAAGCAACACACAAAGCCTCCTCAAACTTTCTCCCAACACAAATATATTACGTTCCAATCTTATTAGCTTGTACGAATCACAAAAAGGTCCAGAAATTAAGAATACCAGCCAGGAGTTCAGCATGAAGAAAAATGTTGCAGGTTCAGGTTCTAATAGCCAGCAGAGTATACTGAAACGTTGATACAGTATATTCGAATCGAAAATTGCTCGGTTGAACATACAGTCGGCTACTTGTGGTGATGCGTCGATGTAGTCTCGCACGCATTGAAGCCAGCACCAGCACCAGCACCATTCGAGCTGGGCCACGGTTCATGCTACTCTGCAAGGGGAAGCCAGTTCGTCAATAATTCTACTGAATCTTCTTGAGATATTATGCTTACAACCATGAATTATCCGATGACCAAAGTGCTTATTTCCTATTGAATAATCATAGAAGAATGTGTCACAGACTGACGAGTTACGTACAAATCAAACGAGGGAACTAAGTACAAATCACAGGTGACAGATTGTAAACAAGTGACTTATGTACAAATCAAACGACAGAACCAACCAACAAGGCAGCACGCACAGTCCATATTATATCAAGATAGGAGAGTGGAAAACAGAGTATCGACTGGTGGCCAGAAACAGAGTGGGAAGCAGAGTTTCACCATTGCTAAAATGCTCTCGTCCTCGGGAATAAAAAAAAAATGTAATATAATTTATACATCAGCACAGATATCCGTATGCATATATTTGCCTAATGGAAAGGCGACGGTGCTGTGACCGCAAATTTCTTCGATTATTCTGTATATAGCCCAGAATCATAATGTTACTTGTTTTATGTAATTCATCAGCCAAGACCGAAGACGAACCTGTATGCACAGCAAGTAATACATGTAGCTACGTCGCCATCCTTTGGTTCTGGCGATGTCTGACCTGGGATCATGCGCGCTTCATCTCGTCCACACCGGACGGGGAGATGTAGGAGGCACCGCGGTATGTATGTGTTCAGATTTCAGAACGACACGTGTACATCAGCATAGAACAATTCACCATGAGGCAATGCAAGCCACAAGTAAGCCTCCACAAACTTCGCACAACAACTTTATGTTGGGACCATAGAAAAGTGAAGGAACTAATAATACCTGCCAACATTTCAGCAAGAAAATAACTAAAAACTATTGCATGTTCTAAGAGGTACTGCAATCAAACTTTGATACAACATATTCAAATAGAACCGTAGCTTAGGTGAACATAAGCCAGCACTGACTGGCTTACAAGGCTGGATAACCTGATGTAATCACGTGAGCGCAAGAAGCGTACACCATTGGAGCTGTGCCACCATTCAAGCGATAACTTGGATTAGAAACACTAATCTGCGAGAGGAGTAAGTTCATCAGAAATTTATTTAAACTTTTGTAATTTCATTGTGAAGAACCACAAAGGGATATGTAATTCATTCGACATTCTCTTCTTCTAATACAAAGATACGCACACTCGTGCGTATTCGCGGGAAAAAAAAAAGGGATATGTAGTAGTAGGTGACAGATGAAACAAGTGACTCATCTACAGATCAAACTGGGGAACTGTCGAGCCAATAAACTAGAAAACAAAGCATACATATCCCAACAAACTAGGAAACAGAGTATCGACTTGTGGCCCAAAACAGAGTTGATGTAGCACACACGATGTATGATGGATTCGACTCAAGAAAAAGCAATATCTATTAAAATTCGTTGGATAGTTTGATCATTGCTAAAGAAAAGGATGACATTTACTCGTTTCCTCGCAAGCAAAAATACTATATTCATAAATTTACATGGATTTACACATGTCTTTATTTGCTCCATGGAAATCTAAGGAGAGGCCGCTGTAGAAGCAGCCATGTTTCTCTGACCACTCTATACAGTCGGGAAGTTATCAGTTTTGCCTTGAATTCAGTCGGTTAACAGGTTTTCAAAATCTCTCAAGTCGACAAAATTCAGAAGTACTAGAATGGTTGGCTGTCGACATGTAAGAGCAGCTATATATGGAAGGTCAGATGTGTGTGGAGAGAGTACGTACGTGGCATAGTTTGCATTCAAATCCTGATGTCTTTTAAGAGCTTGAAAGGCTTAGTTTGCCCATAGCGTTTTGCTCAATTTTTGAGGCGTCGATTGGTATTTTACACTATATATTGGTTTTCCAATTATTGAAGGGTCGTCTTTTTCTGAAAAAGTAGGTGATCAATTACCTAGATACTATGGCAATAGAATGCCAATTTGATCATGAATAAAATATTTAAATGGGGTCAATACGAAATTTAGCTTATTGTTAAAGATTTTTGTTAAATTTTTTTACGGTTTTACAAATCAAGAATACATGGTCCACATCAATGTCTGATTTTTTCACATATTGGCCAGTTTTGCAAATACATGATCTAGCGACTTAGTTTTGCAGCTTCTCGGGTTATTATGTATGTCCATGGCTATAATATGTATTCTGAATACTAGATATACCAAATTGATAGTAGCATAGTTCATAAACGAGTAGGCATCAATCATAGTGTTTTACAATTTAGTCGCCTAGTAGATCATAAACGAGTATTCATGAACGTCTAGCATTTAACAAATACTTATGTCACTTGTAGCAGATCTGATAGTTTCCTTGTCTTTCCAACTGCACTACTCCCCTTCTCCTTGTTTTGTTTCTTGAGGTTCTCATCTTCTTCTCTTTTTGTTTCTTTTTCAAGTTTCGAATGTTTTGTCCACGATTTGAGTGATGTATATCCCGTGGTCTTCCTGACCTTTTTTGTCTCGGAGGGCATGATAGTGGCAACTTCTTTGAAGGCTCTCCAATTTCTTTGCCATTGAGACGGTCTTTCAATTCTCATTTTTTTGCTTGTTCTGAACTCTTTCCACAACGCTCTCCATGGCTCGAACAGCATGCACGAAGTCATTGTCGTCTATATCATCACTCGTTTGTGAAAGCTCCAGTGCTTTCATCATTTGCACCCTTCTTTTTAGCTCATTCGATTGTCTTGACACTCTTTCTGATATCGGAGTTGTATCTTGCTCTACTGAATCACATGATCTATCTTTCGTCCGTCTGATATGATATGAATGTTTCTTATTGGTATCTCCTTCCGGTCTAAGTGCAGCAGCACCTGCAAATGTATATAGGTTAGTGCTGTGGTGTTTGTGCAGGCTCAAAATGATTGTATAAATTCTTTCAAAGTTATTTGAACTTTAAAAATGCCTAGTACCCTTCCTTTTTTACCTTTAGGCTGTGTCGGCATAGCATGCCAGCGTGTTCATAGAGGCCACAGCTACAATTTATTTTATCTACTCCTTCCAATATTACTTTAAACTGACGTCGATCTTCCTTGTCGACATTGCCGTGGACTACTGCAAAGGATTGCTGATTGCTAGACTTCTCAACAATTGTGTAGGCACCTGACTCATAAAGTTCATTGTGTTACAGGCATCCCCAACCCTCAATAGGAGTGACACCAATTCAGAAAGGAATGGTAAGAAGACACGGAGACTTTTTGCCTCATCATCTACATTGAATTCTTCTCAGGTATAATCTCAGGTTTGTAGCCCACTAACTTATTATATAGATGTAGTTTTCTAAACATGGACAATTTGAACCTTTTTTTTCCAGATAACTTGATCTAACTATTTTCTATAACTGAAACGTGTAAGCTCAACAGGCTTGTCCTATAAACTCCAACTTTGTAGGAGCCACTGAACTGAGGAATGACCTGTCTCTTAGGCTCGATCTTTATCGTGCTAAATTTGAATAATCTCAGGGGAAGATGCTTGCTGAGCTTATTGCTTTGGTCCCAACGCTAAGAGGTTGTGAAGATGCATATGAAAGAGCTGCTGGCAGATATTGTATGTCTGAATGTGTGTGGGTTCAACCCACCTTGTTGTGCCCCTCCCCCTGGTGCCCCTGGCCTCTGATTCTATCAGAAAATGAAATCTTATGTTTGGTGTTTTTCCTTTAATCTAGTACCTATTACTATGGCAATTTGTAATAATTTGTTCATGACTCTATGCTCTCGTTGGCACCGTACTCCTAATTTGAAAGACTGAACACTTTAATTATTTTCACTGCGTAATAATTTGGTGATGGTCATTATCTAAAAAAAATAATTTGGTGATGGCTCTCTGCTCTGTTCTGGTGGTTGCTCCTACTCTGACAGACCCGAATACCAGACGTGTTTCATTTCTATTCTTAATTCATCTCACTTGTCTTTCATATCAATCATCGTTGACAATGTATATACATTGTTCAACATCTAAATACACGCTATAGATAATCACGTACCTCTTCTTGTAAGACATTGTTGTTAATACTTCTGCAGTTGCTTCTGCGTGGATCTGAGAGCTCAGGTCACTCTGATTGTTGCCTATGTTTTCTGGAGATTTCTGAATTATAGTTACAGGCCCTTTGATTTCTCCCTTGCTGGCCACAGCCTCGACCATGTCTGCATCTGCTCCTTCTGATTCAATTTCTTCAATTTGACCATCATCTTCCATGAGCGGATTTGCTAAATCTCTGGTCTCTTTAGATCTCTGGTCACTGTACGCTTTCCTGCATGTACAGTGTAGATTGCTGAACACACTCTCGTTACATTTTCTTGTCGATCTAAAATGAATGACCTAGTGATCTCTAAAATCCTTAATTTTTTACATAGATACTAAAAATTAAGGTCAATACATTTTGTTTGGGACCGGCATCGTATATAGATTTTGTAGTTTGGAATCAATTGTATATTTTGAGGAATGCTATATTTTAGTTTTTGGATAAGCTTTATTTCGTTATCTATCCAAAACGAAAAATCCAGCGACCTCCAGATTCTTGTAGTTTTTTCGAATAAATGCTACAAGTCAAGCGTGATCCATTTTGCTTATTTTGGTCTGACATCATATCTTTTTTTAGTTTTATTAAAATTATTATGCTTCCTGAATGTTATGTTTGAGTTTTGGGTAAGCTGTTTAGTGCGAAAATGGTTCCCGAAATTCATAAAAAATCATCCGAATTCTTGTTCACGCGTGTAGCATTTTGTCACGTAATTTTGCCACATGCATGCTCAAGTGAAATCTAAAGTTCTTTTTGAATGTGCATGTGCAAAATTAGTTATTAACGTGAAATTTAAAGAGTTCAAAGCATGCTCAAAATTTTCTTGGATTGAACAATATTCTACTGTATAATGTTCTGGTGAGAAGAATGAAGCTCTAGGCCAAACACCGAACTTCTGTTTAATAGAACTGATGAAATGATTGATGTATCGAGAGATTGAAAGCTTCAAAATTATTTTTGCCATCATGGCACTCAAAAAATGTTCCAAAGCGATTTTGGGTACGGCCAGCAGGTTATAAACACCTTCGACATCTTGGAAGTCATGAGACGCGGCAAAAATTCAAAGAAATCACGCTGATAAGACGGCGAGCCATGGTGACATAGGATAAAATGTCACGTAAATGCTCCTTGTGACCTAAATGAGACCCATTACAGTTTTGGAGCCAAACATGCATTTCGAAACTTTGGGGACCCAAATAAAAGACACTCCTTGACAACTTTATGCACCATAACGAATTTTACTCTGACAAAAACTTATAGTCCTATTTGGAATAGCTCTACTCCTCAAAAAGTGAATCTGGATCTGGGATTCACCTAGATCAATCGAGGAGCAGCGCCACTAGTGCGACTGGTGGAGCTAGAGCTGTTTGGTAAAGAGGCAAATCTAACTTTATCTCACTTCCACCTGGGTCTCATGCATCATGGGGCAAAATGAAAAACTATAAAAAGGAAAAAGAGAAAGGCACAAAGGGTGTCTTCCTCCGATGCAGGTAGGAGCATAGGCACTGTGAGTCCTCGCTCGAGCGAGCCCACGCTGACCATGCCCCCTGGGACCGGTCGCCCTCCGCGTCCTTCACCCTCGCGGTGGCCGCTGCTGCCGCTAGCATGGCCATGCGGGACCCGCCCACCGAAACACTAACCATAGCAATCGGGGTGGCGAGGTGCAGCACTAGCACCGGCTGGCGAGGCTACAGCCGGGCACGGCCCTAGTGGGAGTGGCTTTGGCCTGTGCGCACGGCTTCATGAGCACAATGGCCGGAGCGTAGCAGCAATCGTGTTATTTGTGTAACTGATGGCATTGTGGTTGATTTTTCCCAACTCCACTAAACTAGGATTTAATGGAGCACCTCTTGAGGTGATGCACCAATTTGGTGGATCTGAGGGTTGATCCATCAAATTGGTGGAGTAGATCCACTAGTGGAGCTAGAGGTGTTTGGCTAAAAAAAGGTTGAATGTGGACCTGGAGCAGGTGGAACAGTCCTAAAGAGGCCCTTAGACACATGAAACCTTTGATATATCTTATTGGGATTCCTTGTGGTGCAGGATGATGATGATGGGAATCGCTAACCATGTGGTGGAAAGCTATGATTTATAAGTAAGTATAGAACAACATTACAATTGGAAGAATTAATTACAAATAGAAAAAATAAAACGACAATAATCAAGTAGAACACCAACAGATAGTTAACAG
>CM041633.1:60132832-60145898 GCA_023333625.1 Bothriochloa decipiens | reverse complement strand
TGGCCCGCGACGACTGCGCCGGTTCCCGCGGCGGCCGCGCCTTGGCCCGCGGCGGCCGCGAGCAGGAGGGGGGCGGCGGCCGCGCGCCGGGGATGAGCAGGGCCGGCGGCCCCTGCTACCTGGGAATAAGAGAGGGGGGGAGGAGAAAGGAGGGGGAGGCGGCCGGCCGGCCATGGGCGGCGGCGGCGGCCTGCCGGCGGCAGCCTGCCTGGCGGCTAGGTTGGGGAGGGGTGGGAGAGGAGAAGAAAACCCTAGCTTGATACCATGTTAGAATAAATGATTTTTCATTATTAGGCTAACCCTAGGGAGGGTAGCTATATAGACATACATGAGCCTCATGGGCCTAAACCTCATATACTCCAACACCCTATAAACCGGAACATGCTATATTCTACAAAGGGATCAAATACAGACCATCTACGAACCTTTTACTTCTATTGCTTCCATGAATAATCATATAACATGCTATATTTCCGATTTCTGCCCCGTGCAAAGCACGGGGTACCTGCTAGTATATGCTGATATTTTTTATTTGGACCATTTTTTCTTTCTGATAGGCATTCACAGCAGGTGAGTTCCTCTCCATTACCAATTAAGATCCTCTTACTTCTGTATTGTAACTCTTAAGTTCATGAGTGCACGCATTTAGAAATTGTTTGGAACCATCAACGCACTAGCATAAGTTGACGTTGCACTAGCTATCTGCAGATTCCTCAACATTTTTCCAAACGTGTTTTGCCTAGCGTGCAAGCGAACCCCAATTAGGGGACATACATTTTATATTTTTTATTTTCATTGCTTACGTATGTGATTCCCTGCTTGTGTTTGGCAATGGGTACATTAGTCCAATAATTATTGGTTCTCTGAAATGTGTACTCTGAATGGCTGGCAGCCTGTAGTGAAGTTTGTATTGAACTGCTTTTCTAAAATTATTGAACTACTTTACTAAAGTTATTAAATTGCTTTTCTAAAATTATTGAACTGCTTGTCTATCCTATTGATTACTTTTTACCTATATATATGCCAAATGAGGTGAACTTTTCATCCAACATGTTTTGTAGGTGTTGCTTTGTGTTAGGCAATGGGTAGAGGACAACGACATGCTGCTTCTTCGTCTTCAGCGGTTCCTAAGGTATGTCTACCCAATCTGCTAGCTCTGTTTTTTTGTATGCACTTGTTCTTGTGCACTCAAATTTTACCAGTTTATTTTCTAACTTTCTACAATCCATCCCCAATTCTCAGCCTCGAAGACAATGGGCATCGAGGCTTATGGATCCTTCCACTACTGGTAAGCAACAGTTCCTCTGCTTCTTTCTTTCGTGGGCCCAGCGAGATAGCGAGGTTCGTTTTTTTTGCATCGCATTAGGTGTTAATAAGGAGGACGCTAGTACTGACGATTAATTTGTAGAGCTCACATACATATATAGCTAGGCAGCCTAACTCAAAACACACTCTGAATGATTAATTTGTATGGCTCACTCAGTCTGAATGATTAATTTGTATGGCGCTCACACACACACACACTGAATGATTAATTTGTATGGCTCTCACACACACACACACACACAGAGACACACACACACACAGAAGCAATTCTTCTTTTAGTTCCAAGTAACTTTACATGTTTTTGTTGACATTTTTTTATTTTGTAAGGCAGTTTCGATGCTGCTATAGTTTCTAAGTAACTTTTCATGTTTTTTTGCCTCTGCTAGTATGCTATATTTGTGAATTGGCACAACAGTTTGTATTTTCTAAGTTCCCGATACCTCAGATCTTATTATTCTTCCTATGCATTTTTATTCTGTACTCCTGCACTGCTATTTACCTCGTCTTAACACTGCTGCCCGCCTAAATTTTAGAACTATGTGCACCCATTTCTCCTAATGCTTGAGCTATCGATCTTCATTTCTGGTTATTTCACTATTCATTGCTTTTCTGCATTTATTGCTTCCTATGCATTTATTGCTTGAACTAAATTGATTATGCAAAAGTACTGAATTACTTATGCAAAAGTACTGAATTACTTTATCGGTTTGTCAGTTTTGCTTCTAATAACAGATCTGATATCAATCGCTTTTATAGGCGTTGCATTCACTGTATATATATTGCAATGGATGCGTCAACGAAAGCGTAAATAAACATTTGTTGGTGCAAGCGGTAGAGCTTTACCGCCTGTGACTAAGAGGTCCAGAGTTCAAGCCCCAGCCTCTGCACATTTGTGCAGGAATGGCTGCTGGCTATTTTTCCTTCCCCAGACCCCGCAGTGCGGGAGCCTACGGCACTGGGTACGCCCTTTTTTTTAACAGATCTGATATCAGGTGGTACAAAACAACTGAATTGGTTCTACTAACAAAATCTACTATTAGTAAAGTTGAAAACTGATGCTTTTGTCATTTTTTCTCATGCCTTCACTATGATTTATGTACTTATCTAGGTAACTTCTATTTAATTGTAGGTGTAAGGCCATCAAGCATCAAATGGACATGTTTTGATATCAAAATAGGGAGTAACCATGTGCAGCAGCTAATACAAGAACAATTTAAGATGTATAGCTTTATAGTAAGCAGTAGAAACAAGTAGAAACATGTAGGAATGAGGTCTGCTTATGCAATAAGTAGCAAGAACTGCATTACTATTTTTTGTAAATTGAATTGCTTAAGCAAAACTACTGAATTGCTTATGTAGAAGACCTGAATTGTTTATGCAAAAGAATTGAATTGCTTATATTTTAGGACTAGATCTGCTTATCAGGTGATGCAGAAGAATTGAATTGCTTCTAGCATCAAATTTGGTGGGTTCTATGTTTTATGTGATTCTTGTGTAATTTTCTGCTATTCTTTTTTGAAGCCCTGTGTTCTCTTGCTGGAAGAAGAAAATAGACGGGGGAGAGAGAAATAGGGGAGAGGAGTGGTCCTGCCTCTGGTGCGGGGGCCAGTAATTTACGTTTTCTTCCCGCCCAGGGGAGAGAGATAGGGGGATAGAAGTGGGGACCAGGAACGCTTTTTCTTCCTGCGTGCATAGCCAAAGCCTCCGACCCAAGAGGAAAGTAGTAGAGTTGATGGGGTATTTTACTACTTTTAGGGTGTGCGTGCTGTAAGCCTACAGCATGCCGTGCGGGCGTTAGTCACTTCCTAAATTTTTTTTAAAAATAGGCTGGGGTTTCTCTTGCTGACTTCGGTCAAAAAAAAACATTTACATTCATAACATACATCCTGCATCCTAAAACAAGTACACATCTCATAATGTATGTTTGACTATTATTATATAAAATACTATCATTACATATACATAACTAAATTTATTATGAAAAATATTCTATGATTACTACTAATACTTATTATTACACATCATACACATTAGTAGTTTTTTTATATATTTGGTCGAACTTAAAAAAAACTATAACTCCTCGAAAATGTGTGTGGAGTTATTTAGGTTCAAAGGGATTAATAGATTATTTTTCTATTTCAGATCGGACATCGGCCACAATGACCATTCAGTTTTGTAAGGTCAGATATCTAACATGCAACTCTCCTTCCCCATCTTTCCGTTTTATTAATTAATTTGTGTATATTACAGACAGAGGAGTTCAATTTGGATCACAGCCTCCAAATTCAATTCTCTTGAACACCACTCTCTCCCTCCCAAAAAGCCTTTCAAAAACCTCCAAAAAACAATCAAATTATAGCACGAGTTTTAAGGTTCCTGCCATGGATTATATCTCGTGTTTTAGGAAGTCAAACACTATTAACTTTGATAAAAATAACAAAGATAGTCAAACATTTCTAGAATCGTGTACATTCGAGGATGTCTCATTGCTTACAGGTTTTTAAATTGGACTGGTCCAATGATACACCGTGGATCATTAGACTTGCTCTGCCACACACTTGATATATTGGCATGTATACTGGGTCGAGGCCAAAAGAGCTCCTCTCCAAGCATGCATCTGTAATTTATTTTGGTTTCACTATACAATTAACTGACATAATAGTAGTCTACCTGTATTTTCGCATGAGATATTATAAGGAGATGAAGTCTTATCGCTAAGTTGTGTTTGAAAATTGTTCGCTTGATTCGTTTTGGGTGAGCGTTTGCTATTTAGTGACATCAAATCATTAGAATTCACTTGATTCTTTTCATCTTGCCATAACTTACATTAATCTTTTTCCAAAAACATAAACATATAAGGATTTAAATGAGGTAACAAAAAATAAGCATGGATCGGATGATACACCAAGTTGGTTAGGTCTACGTGGTGTAATATAGCTGGATTTGTTGGAACAAGAATTGCTAAAAGAAATAATGTGCCTATGGCTAACAATTTTGAATTTTCCATTCAAAAAATTTATATGCATAGTAATATTGATCTATAAAACAGAGTGCTTGAAATACACAGTCGAAATAGATGTATCATAATGTTACAGTTAAAATGTATTAACATAATCTATTATTATGGGTTTTGAATAAATGTTGAATAATTTAATAGTGTCATTGGAATACGTGTGTGATCCTTTTCATGATTGGTGATACACACATATATCAACCAATCATGTTGTATGCTTGATATTTATATTAGTACAACATGAATGTTACTTCAATTAGTTTTGTATGGACGTTTAAGTTATGGTTATTTGCACATTTTTCATGTGAACATATATTGGTATTCTACCCATTTACTTGATATTTTAGAAAGTTTTAAAAATAATAGATGAAAAGTTGAGAGGTTATTAGATTATCTACCATAATGCAAGATGGACAATTTAGATGCAAATTTATGGATTATTTAGATCTTGTTTCATATTGACGTAGGTGGTTATTTAGGTGCATATTTTAAATATTTATTTGTTTAATTTTATAGTTGTAGTATAATTATTTAGATAACAAATTGCATCCGTTTGAGGCTCCAATTTGTAATAGTAACAAGTTCATCTCTCTGAATATTTATTTGCTTTGAAGAACATCTAACTTCATGCAGTGCCGATGACGTATATGAACATAAGTGGAAAAAAGAACCAGAAGGAATTAAGATGCCTTCTCATCTCTTTCGCGGTATGATGGCATCTGCGCCACATCCTATCTTTGTCAGAAATTAAGCTAATTTCTGTCAATATTACCAGTGTCAGTACAACCAGAAGGAATTAAGCTAAATTTTGTCAGTATTACCAGTGTCAGTACAAGGCTCCATCAAAATTTAGACTGTTGAACGGTTGTAAGTTGGTATGTCTTTTTGCTTCTACGTCAGGGTTAACAAAGTTCAGTTTGTCTGAGCTCAAGGCAGCTACAGATGGCTTTGCATTGGGAAACGTCATTGGAGGAGTACTATCTTTAAGGTACATCATATGGCAATTGTTCTTTGTTCCCTTGGTACAACTAAACTGCTAGAATTTTTTCCCTCAAAAAAAATAAAAACTAAAATGCTAGATTTTAATAGCCTAAAAACTTAATATGTGGTGTGTCAGAAATTGACATGTTATTATTGTAGTAAGGTGTAGGGAAGAACCCATGAAATTGTACAATACTAAAAAAACGAATTTTTCCCAGAGGCAGGTTTTAGGAACCATTAGTGAAAACAGTTGCTAACAAATAAATTTATAACGTTTTTGTATGAAACCTTTGAAAACAAAATTTATATCAAAATTATCGAGCTCAACTAGACCTACAACTATATAGTTTAAAACGTTCTTTATTTGATACCATCTAGCAGGAGCCCAAAAATATTCATCATGATCTCTTAGTTCTAATTGAAACTTGATTTGTTATTTTTGTTTCTTTTGTAAAAATGTTTTTTACAGATGGCCTCTGAAATTTGCTATGGACGACAAGGACTGTCATGGGAGTAAGCGGAGCCGTGGCTGATGGGCAAGCCAAGCGGGACGCAACACGCGGTGACCACGGCGAGCGTCCGGTTCAGCCACGACGTGTCCATTATCCAGAGTCTTAAAGTTTGTTTGGCAGTACGTGGCTGATCGGTTCAAAGAGGAGCAGGCGTGATCAACATGGAGAACTGCTGCACGTTTGGTCCAGCTACGTCATCGTAGGCATGAGTCTTATCGTGTCGTAGAGTCCTGGAGTTTGAGTCTGTTATCGTGTCATGAGTCCTAGAGTTTGGAGATTGATCTCGTGTCCAGAATATTAGTCAAGTTTGTTAGGGTCAAGGGGTATATATACCTCAACACTATTCCTTAATGAGATAAGCCTGGGATTGGAGATTCGTCTCCCCTTGGGCTCCCGGCAACACTGTTTCTCATCTTCATATTGTCGCCGTTCCCAGTTCACGATCAGGCACCGCTGTGCCACTGGCCTTCACGCCCTTGCCCTTCCTCATCTCACCCATACTCCCTAGCCTGCTACAACATTTGGTATCAGCGTTCCTGGCTTCCTGGGATCCTCCGCTGCCGCTGTTGTACCCACCGCCGCCGCTGCCACCACTGTTCCTTCGGCCCTCGTGGTCACCACCATCGCAGATCACATTGCCGCCCTCGCGACGGCCATGCAAGGAATGCAACGCCAGATGAATGACCTAGATGCTCGGCTGACCGCGGTGGAGACACGGTCGTCACTGCCGGTGATCTCCCGACCGCCACCCCTGGTCGCTCCTCCGGATTATCGCGGTGGCCTCCTGATGCTGACGACCGCACCAGCGCTTGTTCGCACGGCGAGCAGCAGTCCGGTGCCACTTCTCAACTATCCATTGCCGATCCCGGTGAGCAGCAGTCCGGCGCCGCTTCCCAACTCTCCGTTGCCGATCCCGGCAAGCAGCTGTCCGGCGCCGCTTCCCAACTTTCCGATGCCGCAACTGCAGAGAAATGCCAGCCCGCCGCCCATCACCGCTGGTGTTCCGCGGGGCCTCAAGCTCGCCTTTCCGACGTTCGATGGCGCCGAAGATCCCCTTGTCTGGCTGCACCGGTGTGAGCAATTTTTTTAAGGTGCAGCGGACCAGGGACTCTGATAGGATCTGGTTGGCTTCCTTCCATCTGACGGGGGTTGCCCAACTGTGGTATTACGAGTTGCAACGTGATGTCCGAGCTGCGGGCGTGTTCACTTGGGACACCTTCAAGGAATTGTGCCATCAGCGCTTCGGCCATTGCTTGGACGAGTTGGTACGCTGGCTGTATCACGCCACCATCGATGAGAACCAGGAGGTCGTCCCGGCTGGGCTGGCGTCTGCTGCCTGACCCTCGCCACAACAGCACGGGCAGCCTTCCACCGGCGGTCTTTCGGATCCCATCCACGTCGGCTGCGAGCTGTTCGACCCGCACGATCTTCAGCATGCAAGGGGCTCAGCGCGCGGCCATGAGCGCGACGGTCTGCCATGTTGTCGCTAGCGGCAGATGATCGTTCCACCACTCGGGCCGCCATCGGTCCTCCTCCGATAACCGTCATTCCTATCGGCTTGGCGCAGCCGCCCATCGCGATCGCGCCAGCATCGCCGCCACCACCACCGCGTCCATTCCGCTGGCTGTCCCAGGCGGAGTATGCGGAACACCGCCGTCAGGGCCTATGCTATCACTGCGCCACCGTCCTTCACGCCCTCACCCTTCCTCATCTCACCCATACTCCCTAGCCCGCTACAACAAAATTGCTCTCACCAAATATACTGAACAAAATGGTTACCTTATTGCAATCAACAAGATATATACGTGACATGTATGGAAGGTTCAAGTGAGGGTTGAAGTCTTCCGAATCATATGAAACCATATCTGCGACAAAAAGCTTGATGTGTAACGTATTTAACCAGATGCTGGGTGAGGTGTCCTCAGGATTAATTATTTTGCTATTTAGTGCTGTTTATAAAATTTAATTCGAAAATTGACTTACAGACTTTTAGAGATGATTGGTTTATTAGCTGGTCCACCTCTAAAAATAGTTTCCCAGAGGCCCGCTGGCCGCTGACTATGGATCAGAGCATATGCAGGGGTCCAGAGCTGTACCGGGCCCACCTATTTATATCTGTATAATATGTTACCCATATCAAGAAAAACGTTTCCTATAGCATAGTACGATTTAGAGATTTTAGGACAATTACACGAGAACAAAAAACAAGTCGCATGTGTGCTCACTTTTTTTTTTGTAATTAGACGTTATCATCAACTTGCTTAATGGCATTTGGATGAAAAACAACAAGTGACAACGTAATACAACAAAACTTATGCACATGTTTAATGCACAACTAATTTTGTCCATAGAATTTTTTATATTTGAGTACAATTGAGATACAATTTCAATATTATGTAATAAAGCCTCATAAAAAATAGTTATCAGATTAATTATCATTTGTATTTTGCATATAAGATAGTTAATAATTATATTTTGTGATAAAAGAACTCAGAACATCTTCCAAAGCTTCTTAAATACATTTAGCAAACAAGTAAACAAAAAAATACAGGAACTATCTTTCTTTGTTTTTCTCCAATAGTTTGTTTCCTAAAATGCAAAAGTGGTTGGGATATGGAGTAAAACCAGGTGGGAGAGAGGGAAAACCACGGAGAGGGGGCTGGCTCCTGGACAGCAGGTGCAGAATGCATGCCTAAATCGTAGATACTGAATCGTATAGCCGAATCTTGTATGGTAGTTCTAGTGTTAAAGAAACACTGAACAACAAATCAAAAGTGACAGTAAAATGATTATCAGTACTGGTTACTCACTCAGAAATATTAGCCGTAGGAAAAGCTTACGGTCATTCCTGACACACCAATGCTTTTAAACATAATGAGTTCATTAATCCTGTCTCTATATTCACGAAGAATATACACATGCAAAAGGATACAAGAACACTTAGACTCACATCTCAACAAAGAGGAAAACACACAACCAAAAGAGGAAAAGGCTACGATCTCGGCGCATCTCTGCTTCTCGACATCAACCTCTGAATTGGCCAGATACGGTGAGTGGAAGTTATCAAGTTGCCGCCGCCCCTATGGCGCAATTGTTGCGAACCTTCCCTAGTGCCATCTTCAGCCGCTTCAATTGTGGTGACGCCACCGTGTTGCCGGTTAGCCTACCTTCAGCATCGGCATCTAGCTAGTGACAGGATCTGATTTCACTCAACCGCATTCGAAGGCCTCTGCCACACATGGGGAAACTGTCATCAACCAGATTCCAAAACACGTGGAACGTAGTATCCTCCTGCACTGGTGCCGGATCCACGCCGCTGCCCACTGGCCGTGGCTACTGCCCCATGCGACCAAGGCGCGTGCCTGAGAGCACCAAGAGAAGGAGAAGTCCAGCCGCGTCTGTCCTTACACTCCGTCGGATATCTGGTGTTGAGCTCAGGTGGCGGCCAGGGGCTTAGAAGGCACTAGGAAGTTCTCAGCGGCAGAGTTGCCTGAGAAGGGCAACGTGGGGGCTGTGAATGAACATGCCTGTTTTCGTTCTCCTGACAAACCAATGCACAAATTCAGATATCTGGACAACGTCCCAGCAATCACATGACAGGTCATCAGCACAAATTCAGATATCTGAATCTCTCTATCAAAGGCAAGGTATGGTTTGCTGATGGTTCATGTGTTGAGATTAGAGGAAAGGATACAATACTATTTCAGGGTAGAGCAGGTGATCAGTGGTTACTTAAAGATCTTTATTTCGTTCCTAAATTGGGAATAACTTGATTAGTTTGGGTCAACTCACTGAAATTGGGCATGAAGTGCTCATGGATGATGATGTGTTAGAAGTTTTAGAAAAGAACCCATGGAGACTGATCATGAGGTTCAGAGAACTGCAAACAGATTATACAAAATAGAGTTTGTACCTGTATAGTCTACTTGCATGTTGACTAGCACCATTGATAATGCATGGTCGTGGCATGGCCGGCTAGGACATGTTAATTTTCAAGCAATGAAGAAAATAGTAGACAAGGAGATGGTTGTGGGGTACCATTGATTGATCATGTTGATCAAGTCTGTCAGGCTTGTCTTGCAGCTAAATAGACCAAGAAACTTTTTCCTCGTTCAGCATTGTGGAGCGCTAATGAACCACTTCAGCTAGTACATGTGGATCTATGTGGGCCCATCACACCACCTACTGAGCAGGGAACAAATATTTCATGTTGTTAGTTGATGGCTGCACTAGGTGGACCACTGTGTACATGTTGAAGTCAAAAGACCAAGCTGTTGATGCATTTGTGAAGTTCAAAGCAGAAGCTGAGAACAATGTGGGGCAGCACATAAAAATACTCAGGTCAAATAGGGGTGGAGAATTCCTAGCAAGAGCCTTTTAGGATGTGTGTGTAAAAGCTGGAATCAGGCATCAATTTACTGCACCCTACAGACCACACTAGAATGGAGTTGTGGAGAGAAAAAATAGGTCGGTGATGAAGATGGCAAGAGCTTTGTTGAAAAGTATGGAGGTTCTAGGGCGATTTTGGGTAGAAGCAGTTAGATACACAGTTTATCTCTTGAACAGGTTGCCAACAAAATCCAAGGGTAACTGGACACCATATGAAGGGTGGAATGGAAGAAGGCCTCATCTAGGTCATTTGAGAATCTTTGGGTGCAGGGGTCATGTGAAGGTTGTGGGAACACACCTGAAGAAACTTGATGATAGAAGCATACCAATGATTTATTTTGGTATTGAAGAAAGCAGTAAAAATCACAGGATGTATAATCCTCAAAACAACAAAATTGTATTAAGTAGGGATGTGGTGTTTGAAGAATCTGTTAAGCGGAGCTAGGATACTACAGAAAAGGTTGATTTTTTTGAGAACAGAGAAGAAGTTGATGGTCATTTGTTCTTTGTGTCTTGGGGATGCATGGTGGTGGTGATAATGCTTAGGATAATCAGGAGATAGGGGAGCAGATGGAGCTGACATGGAGTCAGTAGCTGGGGGTAGCCTTGGAGTTGGGAGATTGGCAGTCAGGATATGACTGACCAAAATCCAACAATAGAGGCAGAACTAGTCACACCACATAATTCATTATAGGATTCAGGTTAAGGTCTTGATGCAATGGATGCAGATGACACCATAGATAAGGAAAGTGGACCACACAGGTTCAGGAACCTAAATGAGATTTATGAGGACTATGCAGAGACTAAGCTGATGGATGAAAATGTTGAAGCTCTGTTAGTAGAAGTGGAGGAACCATCCTGCTATAAAGAAGCCTTGATGCAATGGACAAGGAGATGCAGTCCATTGAGAAAAATCAGACTTGGGAGTTGGTTAAACTACTAGCTGGGAAAAAGCCCATTGGTTTGAAATGGGTGTTTAAATTTAAAAGAAATTCAGTGCTGAACTGGTCAAAAATGATGACGCTATCAAGGTTCTGAAGGAGGAGATTGAGTCTCAGACCCACGAAAAGGAACGAGTGGCTTAGAAGGCCTCTGGTTTGGAGAAGCAGCTGTCAACTCTTGGGTTTCAGTCTGATGAGTTAAGAAAATCTTTTACTGCCGCCAAAGAAGCCAAGGACACCGCCAATCAGCGGGCGGACAAAGCTGCTGAGATTTCTAATCTCCTGCGCCAGGAATTGGATGCTGAACGGCAGTTGGCAGCGGCCCTTAAGACTAAGGTTGAAGAACTTGAGAAAGAGCTGACTGCCACCAGGTTGATCGGGCTAAAAGTGGCTGAATCCTATGTCTCCGCCGTCCGGGCTTTTGGTGGTGCGGCGACTACGGTTAATCCTGAGGCTTCTACCTCCGGGATCTTTTCCTGGATCAAGGCGAACCTCGACAAGCTTAACGAGTTTATGACCGGAGTCTCTGATTTTAGCTCAAAGACCTCCGCCACTTATCTATGCAAGCTTTTTGTGTCCAAGGACATTGTTCCAATTGGAAATTTTGATTGTCCTGAGCTAGAAGATCCTGCTGAACTTGGCAAAATGGACTAGTTTGTTATGACCACCGTGCGTAGCTTCATGGAGAAGTTCTGGTCCAAGTTTGGCCGGTCGGAGACTGTTGCCATGGCTAATGTTACTCGTGAAATGGTATGTGTGATTAGCTTTTCTTGTCTTATTTTGTTGTAAAAGTTGTGTTGGTGATTCTCTTCTCTTATTTTTTTTATCTTTTTCAGCAACTGAAGTATGGCAAGCGTAGCGGTCATGGCCTGGTTTCTTCTGGCGGCACATCTGCACGCACCCAGGGATCTGCCAACACTGGCGCCTCCACTACTCAAGTTATTCCTGCAAGTGTTGGGATTGATACCATGACGGAGAAAGCGGTAGCGTCTCCGGGGGCTCGGACGGGGCCTCAGAACTTGACCGCTGGAGAGGAGGTGTAGAAATTCATCTTGATTTATGGTTGTGTATATTTTGTCTTTTGCTGACTTAGTGCCGGCATGCACGTGTAAAGAATAATTTCAGTTACTCTTGGTTTTGTAAATTATTAATGGCCGAATCGTCCTGCACAGGTCTGCAGTTTGGGGCCTGTGCAGGAGGTCAAGCCTATTACCTTTATGCGGGATGATGTTTACGTTAGCGGCGAGCTGTGGGATTATTGGAAGTCGGCGTTTCCTAGGCGCACGGTGGACGACATGTTCGATTTTGTTCTCAGCGACTTAGATGATAAGCGCTGAAGTTTTACTCATTTTCTTACGTGGCGTGGTCCATCTGGAACTTTGTAATTATTTTTGTTTGTGTGGAGGTTGATTGTTGTGATTGAACTGCCATCCGTTAGCTTTTTTATTTTGACCTCCGCTATGCAGCGGAGGTCTGTTTGAATTAGTCGGAGGCCTTCGTGCCAGATTGCAGGCGTGACCTCCGGAAGTGATTTTTGTTTTCCTCCTCGGAGGTTGTAACCACTTTGAAGCACTTTTATGCATTAATAACTTTATTTTTAATATAAGGTGGGTATTACAACCGTTGTTTATCTTTGACCAGTGCTGGTGTCGATTTTGCTATTTTCAACTTTGTGGTCTTCGGCTATGCCTCCGCGTGTCCTAACGCTTGTTCTGCGGAGGTTAGCTGTGGTTGGTCTTAGCGGAGATGGGGGATGTTATGAGTTCTTATGCGGTATGCCCCCTTGACTCCGCTCAGGCATTGATCCTGACTGGCTTGCGCTGTTGGCTAGCTTCTTTGGCATTATCTCGGAGGCCCTCATTGTCTCCGGGATGTTTATTTTGCCAATACCCTTACGAATTCTT
>CM041633.1:60002877-60132822 GCA_023333625.1 Bothriochloa decipiens | reverse complement strand
TCATTGTCTCCGGGATGTTTATTTTGCCAATACCCTTACGAATTCTTGCGTGGGTATCTTATTATTTTTGTTCGTCCGTATGCACACATCTGCCTCCATCTCCCTTAATCGAATTTTGACTACAGGGAGTTGCTTGTGGTTGGCCCTTTTCTAATGCTTAGTCATGCCAATCTCGAGCTCTACCTCTTTTATAGTACCCCTTGTGTACTTTGCGTATCTTTGCTATTTATTGATTGTGTAGTATTGCTTGGTGAGGCTAGATGACACAGGTACTAACTTTGTACTTGTTTCCTTTAATGATAGGTAGCTGCAGCTAGTTTAATGATGCTTGGGAGGTTTTTATAAAAGATCTATTCCCCCTTGATCATTTGGGCTGCTTTGTTGTGTACATTATACTGATGGTGCTCCCTAGGAGCTGTTTTGCGTTGGTACTGTGTAAGGACTCGTAATAGAACAGCCACATCAGTAAACCTGTTGCCAACAATTAAAGATGGTGATGCTTCAGTTTGTCAATGATACTCTATGTGTATTGCCTTTGTATCCTCGGAGATGGCGGCCGGCTATGATTTTATTTAGTGTGGTTGCTGTAAGAATTTTAGATGTGGTGGTTGCTTGCCGATGGAAGGTGCAAAGTGGTGTGCTGACAGATGATTGCGGAGTTTGTCATTTACAAGCTGGCATTGGATGTTCTCCTCCTCCTCTTTGTACTGAGCATTTGTTGGACTTGATTCAGATGGCTGGGTTTTCGGAGGCTCAGGGTGGTATGTAGCCGGTAGGCAATATTGGGTATTCTGTTACTGATCAGGGCTTGCCTCCGCCAGCACCTGCTTTTCAGGGAGCCATAGTTTGCTTGCCTTCAGATGAACTTCTGGAGGCTGCACTCTTTGTTCTTTCACAGGTTGCTGTGTTGGCAATCTTTGCACCACTTCCATGTCTTGTGGCAGCAAGTTAACTAGGTGGAGTGGGTAGACGTTCTGATCTAGAGATCATACTATTTGTTCTAGCATTTAGACACGTGCATTTTGCACATTATTCCTGTTATGAGCAAGACGCAATAAAGTCTTGTCGGTTGTAAGCATAAAGTGGAATGATAAATGATCTAACTTTATGTTCTATCTCTTCTTCGGAGTGTTTGTATTGTTTGAAGTTATTTTTTATGTTTATATTGCCTTCGCTTTGGAAGGTGTATGATGCGAAGGTTGGTTGACTTCGTGAACTCGCACCTATGCATGTGTGTTACCTCCGCTTGTTTTAATATTGTACTTCGGAGGTCACAACTGGTTAGTGTGGTGCTGCTCTCTTTTTAGAGCTACCGGTGCCTGAGTTGGTTCACAGGTCTTTTCCCGGTTTCCTTCGCAACTTATGGTTGCGATTGCCTGTCTCGATGCCTGATATGACAGGTCTTTTTTGAGGACTTTTGGCATTTTGTGGAGGTTTCTTCATGCCCTATCATTTTTTCTTAATGGTGGCATGAAGTGACCTCGTAAGTCATGAATAGTTATCGAATATTGCAGCCGCGGTGCTGGCTGCTTTCCACTATCTTGGGTATTATTTTTTGGGTCCTCTTTATACATTCAAAGGTTAGTTACATGCGATCTTGCCTCATTAAAAACCTCACCTCCGGTTTGGAGCCCCTTTTGTGAGGAAAAGAGTGCAAGCCTTTTTTGCAGAAAAAGTAAATTATAGGAGTTTAAATCTACGAACCTCCGCTTATAATACTACAGAGTCCTTACATTCTATGTATAGTATTTTCCAAGGCTATCAATGTTCCAGGAGTGAGTTGACACTCTTCCTTCTGCATCTTGTAAATAGAATGACCCTTTCCTTCCGCCTTGCTTGGCTATGAACGGTCCTTCCCATTTTGGCTGTAGCTTCCCTATGTTTTCTCTTCGTCCTCCTTTCTTAGCCATATTTGGTGGTATCCTGAGAAATAATCTAACAGAGAGAAGCGCTTGCATCCTGCTGCCTTGTCGAATGATGCTTCTATCCTGGGTAATGGGAAAGGATCTTTTTTGCAGGCCTTGTTGAGATCTGTGAAGTCTATGTACATTTTCATTTTGCCATTTTTTGGCACTAAGACAACATTTGCTAGCCAGTCTGAGTACTTGACTTCTCTGATGACGTTGGCATCTAATAACCTTTGCACCTCCGCTTTCGCTGTAATTATGCGTTCTTCGGACATCTTTCTCTGTTTTTGCTTCCTAGGTTTGACATTTGGGTTGAGATCAAGGGTGTGTTCTATCACATCTGGACTGATTCCTTGCAGATCTGATGCTGACCATGCAAATACATCCTTATTCTTTGTTAGCAGTTCTAACAAGTTTTTTCTCTCTACCTCCGATAGGTTGGCACCTATGGTCACTTTCCTGTTAGGAACTGCTGCTGCCAATGGTAATGTTATTGTGTCCTCTTGATCTGCCATGTTGGTTTTCCCGCAAGCATGTCCGGAGGTTCCTCTACTTTTACGGTGTTGATGTTTTTATGTGCTTTATAGATTGCTTTCTCTATGTTTCTTGCTTCTTTTTGACTGCCCCACACTGTGATGATTTCATGTAATGCTGGCATCTTCATGCAGAGGTACCCCATGTGTATTGCCACATTGAACTTGTTTGCGAATGCTCTTCCCAATATTGCATTGTACTGGTAGTAGATGTCGACCACATCAAAAGTGATGTACTCTGTCCTGGCACAGTTCCCATCTTTGAATGATACTGGTAGTGATATTTTGCTTAGGGCGTTGATTTTCTTTCCACCGAATCCAATCAGTAGGGTGTCCGGTGGCTGCAGCTGGCTCCTGCTTAGTTTCATTTGGTCGAATACGTTGGCGAAGATGATGTCTGCAGAACTCCCAGAATTGATGAGTATTCTGCTTACTTCTCAGGCTGCTATGTTTGCCTTTATGACCATGGCATCTGCATGTGGATAGCTTTCAACTTGGAGGTCTTGCTCTGTAAATTCTATTGGCATCTTCGACCATTCTGTTGATCTGTAAGCACCCTGGACTGCCACATTGTTTACTAGCCGAAGGTGGTCCTTCTTTTACTTTTTGGTTTTGAACTCTAATGCTGAGCCTCCGGCTATAGGTAGTATCATGCCAATGGTTGGTAGCGCCGAATGCGAATTTAACTGGTTTTCCGTCGGAGGCTCTGCCTTCGTAGTTGCTGGTGGGGTTAAAACATACTGTGGAGGTGCTGGTAATGCTTCATACTGCCTTTGCTGTGCCGCCAGAGGTGTCTGTATCTGTGTTGATTCAATGAGTGTTATGTGCGGAGGTCTCGGGTTGATGTAAGTTAGACCGTTTTCTGCTCTGCTTGGGGTGTAACCCTGGTGCTGTGCTGTTTGCTGATAGACTGGTCTCCAGGCTGGTAATGATGCCGGATAGTACTGTTGAGCCAAGTTGTGTTGCGGTAGTGGCTCTGGACCGTATCCTGGAAAACTTGGGTTTTATTGCTGCCGGAGTTGCGAACCGTGAGTGTGATTAACCTCTCTGCTACCTTGCTGTTGGGGCTGCAATTGTGACTGTTTGCTTTTCATCCTGTCAAATGTCCCTTGGGCCTGCGGGCAATCCCGTGTGATGTGCCCTTTGTCCACTTCGTGGAAGAGGCAGTATGGCTTCCTTGGTTTCTGGTTCTTGCTCCAGGTTTTGGACTTGTTTCTTTTACTGTAGCCCTATCCTCCTTGATTTCTTTGCTCGTAGTTGGCTTTTTTTTGTCATGAGCATTCAGAGTTTGGCTACTCTGCAAATTAAAGACTTGTTTCTGTTGGTTCTGGTATTGTTGTCTTTGCTGGTTCCTTTTATCTCTTCTGCTGCCATTATTTGAGAACTGTTTACTCTGACTATCCGCTTCTTCTAATCTTTTGCGGAGGTCATTGTCGGACCTGCAGTATTTTTCAAACTCCTCGTGTAGTTGGGCCATTGTGGCTGGCTTCTTTCTTGCTAAGTGACTAGCGAATGGGCCGATCCTAAGTCCTTTGATTGCTGCTTCTATGGCTACCCCGTCAGGGATGTCTGGTGCTTTAGCCCGGAGGTGTAGGAATCTCTAAGGGGTTCGTCCTTGAGGTGCTTGTTGCTGAATAAATCTGATGATGCTAGCGACTCGCTCATGTAAGCTTTGAAATTTGCCAGTATCTAGTCTCGTAGGTTCTCCCATGAGTACCATGCCAATGCATCTCCTTCTGCTACAATCACATATGATTTAGCCATTACATGATCGTTGCCTCCTGCGGAGGCTACTGCAGCTTCGAAACTCATTATAAACTGTTTTCGATCTGAATTGCCATTGAATCTTGGCAGAGACACAGGTTTGTAACTTGGAGGCCATGGTAAGCTTTGCAGACCTTCGGACAGTGGTGACTTTGGGTCAAAGACTCTTGATGGCGTGGGCAAACTTGGAATTATGGTGTGCGCAGCTTGTGCGCTTATAGCTGGGGGGCGACTTGCTATGATTGGTTGAACGGTCTCCGATGGACTTGCTGCCGGAGGTTGCATGCTCTGTATTTCTGCTTGCAGAATAGCCATTTGCTGTCTTATCTCGTCTGCTTGACGCGATGATTGTATCGTTCTTTGTGTAGCGGCTTGCTGCGCCCTTAACCTGTTTCTTTCGGCTTCCATGCGGTGCATCTCATCTCTCAGCCTGGCCAATTCGTCTTCTTGGTTCTGGGTTGACGGATGCTGCTCAGACGGATCGCCCCTTTGCGCGGCGTTGTTGTTCTCATCATCACCTCCGTCCTCTGGTGCGGAGGCGTAAGTGTTTCGAGTGTTTCTTCTTGGTCTCCCGCGAGCGGAGGATTGTGGTACCTCCACCTCAGTGGCAGTACGTCTCCTAACGGAGGCCTTTCTTCTGGGTGGCATCTGTAGACGTTATCTCTGGTTAGACACAAACGGTCGGCGCTAACTGTCGGAACCGAGTTCCGACGGATTTAGAGTAAGAGTAAACAGAATGTGTTCAGTATCGAAAACAAATCGAGGGCATCTGCAGTGTGGACCAAAATAAACAGAGTTCGGCAAGCTGCAGTGTGGACATCGATCTGTAGTACATAGAAACAGAAACAATAAAAAAGTGCATGCTTTTCCTTTGCTGTTGCAGCGCTTGGCCTTGCATGCATGCTGAGCAAACATTTAATCCCCACGGTTCGGCGCAAGTTTGAAGTTCGCTTTTGGCTTCTGACAGGTAGCAGCCGATGTCCACGTCGATTTTTCTGCCCCACGGTTCGCTTTGTCAGCAACACAGGTGCTCTAGTCCAGAGCAGAAGAAAACCATTATCTAATGGGCCAACGCAGGACTTTTTACTGTTGCTACCAATCACAAGCGTCCAGGGGAGCAAAATAGTTTCACTAATTGATTTAAAAAAAACAAAGGGGTCCACATCTGGCTAGGTCCTTGGCAGCTATCGACTTCGAAGGCACTGGTGTGGACACACTAAGGCCTCTGGATAAGTCCCAAGGCTTGATTGGTTAGCTGAATTATCAGACAGGCTTGATCTGCAACGTGCACGAGGATTCCTCAAGAAAAAATTGCAATTTGCACGAGGCGCCTCTTGGCCAGGCTAGCCGGGAAGGTGCATTTTCTTGGTTTCCTCAAAAAAAAAAACAAATAAGATAGAATTTCTTCATTTACTCAAAGTTTCCTCAGAATTTCACTTAATGGGTGCTCCATGTGCGAGTCAAGGAACTAGACAGACCGTGTTTGTATTCTTTGAGCCTGCCCATCACAGGTCAAGCTCCTAGATATGACCCGGACAAAAAGGCTCCATGAGTCAATGCAAGAAACACATAAAGATAAAAGCCTCTCAAACTTCCGCACAAGATAAATACAGTACTTCTATTCTATGCTTATTAGCATGTAAGAACCACAGAAATGTCTGAAAAACTAATAATACAAGCCAGGAGAAAATGTTGCATGCAGGTTCTAATAGCAGCAGAGTACACTGAAACTTTGATACTGCATATTTATTCGAACAGAAAATAGCTTGGGTGAACATAATGGCCGAAACCGGTGGTGATGAGCCGATGCAGTCACGCACGCATTGACCCAACACCATTTGAGCTGCACCGCGGTTCAAGCAGAAACTTGGATCAGAAAAGCTTAATCTGCGAGAGGAAGCATGTTCGTCAATAATTCTACTTAATCTTCTTCAGATATTATGCCTACAACCATAAAGTATCCGATGACCGAAGTGCTTCTTTCCTAGTGAAGAATCATAGAAGGGTGTATCACAGACTCTCAGGTGACAGATTAAACAATTGACGTACGTATAAATCAAGATAGGTGACTGGAACCTCGACTAGTGGCCTGAAACAGAGTTGGTGCCTACACTAGGAGTAGTTTCATGAGTTGGCCACAAACACAGTCTCGACTGGTGTCCAGGTGGCAGGTGCTGGTGGCAGAATGGACAAATAACTTGTGTACAAATGAGACGACGGAACTAACCAAGGAGGCAGCACAGTACATATTTATACCATGATAGGAGAGTGGAAAAAAGAGTATATATACACTGGTGGCCAGAAACAGAGTGGGTGCAGCGACAGAGTAACTACGCCTACGTCCAATGGAAAATCAGCATCTGCTAAAATACGTCCAATGCAAAAATATAATTCATACATCAGCGTAGATGTCCATGCGGTAGCAGCAATGTCTCTAAGACCATTTTCTATTGCCAGGAATCACAACGTTAGTTGTGTGATGGAAATTAGATTGTCAGATTTTCAAAACCTGTGAAGTCGGCAGTGCTAATAATAGAAGGCTGAATTGCAAGAGCAGCAACCCATCATCATTCATCGGCTAAGACAGAAGACGGCGTGGAGAGCGTACGTACAGTGTATGCAGCCATGCTTTGGTTACAAATTTCGATCTGTTTAAGAACTTGCTGGGCTTAGTTCGCCAAGCAAGCTCAGTGTCGGCGAGGCCACCTCCTCTTCCGGCTGCTTCTCATCTTCTTGTGGTGTGTGGACACCATGTTTTCCTTTTGGATGAAAATTCAGATTAAACAAATCATTAAAATTGAGTAAGACAATTAAAATGGTGTTGCAAACACATGGTTGACAAGTACCCATGTAATTCAGTTTTGTGATGAGTGATTGTCAACAAACTGGCATTTTAGTTCTTACTTTGAACTAACCTGGCACACAAGGTGTGTCGTGCAATGTGTCGCTTGGCTTGTGATGTGCAGGTGTTGAATTCGGAGGCGGTGGTCGATGACGAGGTGAAGGCCAAGTAGAATGTGCCGTGCTGATGGACCAGGAGCGATGAAGGACGGATATGAGGCTTGGACTAAGGGACCAGGAGGCCGGGTGACGGGCCACGGTGGCTGACACCTGAGACATCGACAAGTGCAAGTATACACGGGAGTGACCGTGTCGACCAAGTCAAGATGGCGGTCGGCCAAGTCAAGCGGGAGGCTCTGGAAGACTTGGCGGGTTGGCAATTAAGGACGAGGTGACACGCGTTGGGCGGTGGGGAACGCGTATGGACTACGGCACCCGCGAGCAGTTTAGTGGTTTGGCCTCAAAACCATCAGCGGCAGCTTTCGGGGGTTTGGGTTTCAAAACTCGGGTGGAGGTTCAGATGTGGGACGGAGAGCATATGGCGGCATTAGGGAGTTCGCGTCAAGACGAAGCTACCGGTAAGAAGGCGTGGTGTCCGTCGGATGAAGATAATTCAGGTTAGACCGTAATGTCCTTGGGCTTAGTGATTTGGCTCAATTGTATCAGAGGACAAAACTGGGATTGTGTAATAGGCCTGTTAAATAGGATGAGGGAGCCCCCATCTCCTTCACCTCACCGATTTTTTGTTGTTTTCTTTAGGATTAGGTTTTCTTCTCCTTCTTTGTTTATGAGAGGGAGCAAGAACTAAAAATTTCGTCCATATTTTTTAGGACCTTCGGCATGGGGAGTGAGGTACAAAATCTTGAGTTGGCATGGGGACTCTTCGTTCAGCACAGCACCAAGTGCTTTACTTGTTCGTTATTTGAGTTACAAAATCTTGAGTTGTCCCTTTCGAGCTACAGGAGGCCATTATTTCATTGCTCTTTTTCTTAGCTAGTTTCATGTACGTGGATTTTCAGTAAGCTCTAGTGGGATTTGTTCTTCGAGTTGTTCATCGTTCTTGATTCTCTCTGCTGGGTGCACGTGTGTGGGTCAGGATTCCTAGGCTCCATCTTCTCTCTGTACAGGTTAGGCGAAGCAAGTAGGACTCCAGCACCGTGTGTGGCGCTAGTGCTTGGGGTCCTAGGATCACGTTCATCAAATTGGAAGCTTAGCGTCTTGTCCAAAATTTTTAGTAGGTCGTGTACATTCGAGTGAAGTGCAAATTCAGCTCTTTCCGATGTATTTGTTATGCATTTGTATCTCGCTGCGATGTTCAGCTCTCACTGATAAGAAGAGTGCTTGGTTTTTCACCCACATCCTGTTCATTTGCTGTATCAAAATTTCCGATTGAGTGGGTGACAATTTCCGGTCTATAATTCTCAAGCTCGCTTTTTTTCGCAGCTTGGTCGATTGTGCTCCGAATCATGTTCCGATTTTTGCGTTGCTTTGTGGTGTCTCGCTGTGTTTTTAGACAACATCAATCCATTTTTTGGGGGTCATGGACATCACAGTATTTTGTTTGCGCTTTTTGCGGTGAATTTGGGATAGCGGCATACATATTTTCGTGAGAAAATTTAGGGCTCTCGTTCACCCCCTCTAGTCGCTGTTTTCGGTCCTTCACAATGTCATCAACACACATTAGGAGAGTGAGCACAGGGTTGTCACCACCCTGAGTTATGCCTCGTTCATGGTGAAGATCGATTTTGTTCCCACCACTGCCAAATTCCATGGCACTACATTCGACGTGTCTCAGTCCCCTAATCGGCGGCCTGATTTATCGCACGCTGGCAAGACCCTCCTCCATACTCAAATGCAAGGTTTTCTAAGATATTCTTGCTAAAGGTGGGGGTGGTTTTCAAATTAGGTCTCCAAATATTGGGGAATCGTGAGTTTAGCCGCAGAATAATGGTGGTGATTGATGCTGTGCGAGATATCATTATTGCAGGAATGTATTGACACACAAGTATATAATAGTACAACACAAATAGAGAAAAATAAAAAGAAGCACAAGCTGACAGCATACTAATATTTGCAGTAATAACACCGACCCAATGTTCACAGACTAATTGTTGCAGACACAAGCAGGGACACAGTCATCGGCTTTGAAATTTTTACCGACCATGAATAAGGGGATGAATCTACGGAGCTTGCAGGCACAGACCTTGTCCCAGACCTTGTCCTTGGCCTCCAAATTTTCGCAGCACTCAGTCTTGCCGGACAAGGGCGGCGAACGGATTCTAAGGAGCGCCTTGACGCAGCCACTTATGTCGCAGTTCTCCTACGCCGCCAAGACGGATGCCACCATCACCAGGACTGCAAGGCACAGTCATCGCCATCTGAATCTTCGTGCTCCTCTTGGCACCAGTTGCCATCGCACAACCTCTTCTCCTGGCTGCCTCTGGTTCTCTCTCTGTCTGTGTGTTGTTCGGAACTACACCTAGGGGGTTTGCTAGTATAAAAAAAGGCGATGCTCAAACAACTTACATGTCGATCCATGCGCGTGTAACACGACGTACAGCTCGTAACGTTTAGATTATCATTTAGCTAGTAGTTTGGCCTGCTCCCTAACATCTTTTAGCTAGCGGTATGCAACTCGTGGCCGACAGCTCGTGGAGTTATATAGCAGCGATATCTAGCTTGGAGCTTGGTCGAAGTGTTCTCACTGCACGCAGAAAACTAAAAAATAAATACTTGATACTAGGGGTGGAAATTGATGTCCGGAAATAAAAAACATCTCAATCCCAAGATGAGACCAACTGGCTGACATATATGGCAAGATGATACAGTCTCGCTTGCAAAGAAGCCGACACCAATCCGCGAGAGATAATAATCTTACAGACATAAATCAGACTATTAATTTCGTTGAGAAGAACCACAAAAAAAAGTTTATGCCATAGGTGACAGACAGATTAAACAAATGACTGATGTGCAAATGAAACGGAGGAACCAAAGCATTGTTCCAGCATAACATATATCATGGGCTCACGGCAACAAAGACAGAAAACAGTCTTTGACTGGTGGGCAGAAACAGAGTTGACGCAGCCACCACCAGGAGTAGCACACACGGTGACACGGTTCACCTGTGCCTTTTAACTAAGTCAATACCTGCTAAAACTTCTTGGGTGGTTTCATGGTTGCCAACAAAGAAGAGGCTATTTACTACTCACCTCGCACAGCAAAAATATAATTGATACAGGATACAACACTTTGCTGGAATCATTGCCTTGTCTGCATCTTAAGGGCATAGCATCTTCTCCATTCCACATAAAGCCATGAGGATAGTAAACAACATTGTATTATCTGAGATTGTAACCGATCGATGCACTCAATCACCGCTTGTGAGGCGTTGTCGATTATCTGCAAAGTATGTGCAGACGGTATTTACACCTGGTGATTGTCATATGCATGCGCCACATTTGCACTCATACCCAGAGTCCATCTGAATGGTACTACGGATTTCTTGTAATATGAAGTTCCAAACAAATTATATAGTCTACCAGCAGTATGTATGTGCTCAAAATGACACAAACTTATTACATGCATCAGAATAAGAAAAAGGCACCATGCATGAGGCAATGTAAGCCACAGATGAGATAGCCACCTCAAACGTGGCACAACACAAAAATGTTCGGTGCTTATTAGCATGTACGAACCATAGAATATGAAAGTGGAGAAACTAATACTGTACTCATACAAGCCAGCAGTTCACCATGAAGGAAAAAAAAAAATCGTTGCAGCAGTACTCCAGTAGAATAGCTCGGATAGAGATAAGCCGACACACTAGTCTGCGATGTCATCATCTGATGCAGTCTCCATGAGGTGGCGCTGTACAGTCAGAAACTTGAATGAGAAACACTAGAGTTCATAAATAATTCTTTTCAATCTTCAATTGATATTAATCATCTCACAGACATAAATTATCTGATGACTGAAGGCATATTAATTTCCTAAAGAAGAAGCACAGAATTATTAAGGATATAAATGTTGTAGGTGACAGATTCAAATTATGTAAATAACGTACTGCAAATGAGACCAAGGAACCAACCATCGAGGGTCGAGACAGCACACTACATATATATCATGGTAGGAGACTAGAAAACAGAGTCTCGATAGGTACGGTGGCCAGAAACAGCTAAGCACGATATTTACGTATATAATGGACGAAATTGAAAAGACAATATCGGCAAGCGAATAAGTGAACACATAGTAACTTGATGGGATCTAGTACGTACACCATTAATTAATCTTATACATGCCAACCGTCGGATTGTTGGGATGGGCCTTGCATGCGTTTTCCAGTGCAGCCAACGCAGCATGCGCCTCCTCAGCACACACGCCTTCACAGTCGATGCACCCAATGAGTTCCCGAAGGGAGGGCAGGTGCTCCACGCCAAAACTTCCAGCACAGTCACCGTTGTTATCCTTTATAGCCTTCAAAGGGATGTCAAATTGAAGCACTTCAAGATTTGGCATCACTCCACGGGGTACAATGGCTTTGCTGGAGTCACTGCTTCTTCTGGAGACGAAGGGTATAGCATCTTTTCCATTCCACATATGGAATGAAACGCTAGCGTCCTTCTCGTTGGGCTGTTCAAACTGCACCATTGAGCTGTACATGTAGAAATACCTCAACTTCTGGAAGAAGCCGCCATCACCATCATTGATATTGCTTAATGTCACCGTGGACTCTGTTCCAAGGCGGAGATAACAGAGTTCTGGCAACTTAGCAAGCAGTCTTAGATCATGCTCATCTATATGAAGCACCCACAGTGCCAAGTGGTACAGGCAGGGAAGCCTTGAGAGGTCTATGCATGACGGCATCTTAGAGAATTCAAATGGCAAATGCAAATAATAGAGAGACTGTGGGAGCACAAAGCGTGCTTCGTCCCAGGCTGTATCTGCGTGTGCTAAGTGAGCGTTCACATCTATATGCTTGATCTTCTTGAGATTGCATAGGGACTCCACGAAATCTCTCTGCATGCTCCCGTCCCAGACCATATCCATGCTCTGAAAACCAAATTCTAGCACCCTCAGTTCTACTAGTCTGCCCAGCTCCTTCAATAACCTCTTGGGAATGCCCCCGTTCGCGGTGAAGTCTGGTATTATTATCAGCTCCTGTAAGGATGTAAGGTTTCCAATCCCATCTTGTGTATTCATTAGTCCAGCACGTAGCCGCAGCAGCTTTGTTAGCTGGACAATGCTCTCAGGCAGCACTGTGTCAACATCAATTGTCTGGAGCAACTTTAGATTCCCTATTTGTTTCGGGAGCTCAGGACCTATACCTGCATATCCTCGTATCTCAAGATACCTCAAGTGATGTAAATCACCAAGATGATCAAGATGAGAACCTTTCTCAAATCTGCAGCATACTATGCTTAGCACACGCAAAATTTTGAATCTTAAAAAGTGGTCTAGGTTACAAATACTGTATAGGAATGTACTATATGACCTGACTTTTGACATCTCAGCAACTGTGGCTTCAGGATTCTTATGCTCAGCTCTTCCATTTTGGTGGGCTAACCGACGAATATTGCTTGGTGCAAAAGTTACTTTAAGATTATCCCTTAATAGAGCAAGAAAGTTTTCCTCAAATGCAAGCTTACGAATCATATCAAGAACCATATCATGAATACGACACCATGTTACTCTTCCTACAGATGTCTCCACTATCTGGATCAAGCTTCTATTAATGAGATTAATGAAGTATCTTTCTCCAAGCTCAAATAATGTTTCTTCTTGTTCCTGAACGATAAATCCTTCTGCTATCCATTTCCATATCAAAGAATCCATTTCAATCTCATAATCTTCTGGGTATGTACTTAGATATAGTAAGCATGTCTTCAAATGTGGTGGCATATCATAGTAGCTAGCTGAAAGTATTGTCATAGTCTCCTCAGCTTCCCTTTTGTCTTTGGATCCAAAACTAATAGAATTCAATACCTCAGACCATTGGTACTTTTGTTTACCAGCCAACAAACTAGCCATTGTCATTATTGCTAATGGTATACCTCCACATTTCTTAAGAATTTTATTGATGACATCGTCTTGTTCATTATCATGGTACTTCTCCTCTGCACCAAATATTCTTGTATTGAATAACTTCATAGAGTCATCATCAGAAAGTGGTTTTAGCTTGTAAACATCATCAGATTCATTGGCCACATCATACTTTCGAGTAGTTGTGATTACTATACTTCCACAATTATTCTCAACAAGTGACAGTTTGATTGCTTCCCAAGTGGGCACATCCCATACATCATCAATCACAATAAAATACCTATCCACATGTAACGGCAAGAACCATTGGTTAGTAAAGTTTGGATCTTGTGCAGAAGCAAGAAATTACTAGCATTAAACAATTTGGCATGAGACATCAAGCACATGATGACACCAGTAAAAAGAAACTATGTGGTGATGTTTCAAAATCTTTCTGGCAAACAATCGGCACTGCAGTTAATTGCACAAAAGTCAATTAAGAAAAAGTAACCGGTACAAAATTTAGCATACGTAAGGAAACTACACACCAAAGCTCCTATTTCGAAAAACTGCATATTTAAGGCTACTTCATTATACATAACTTACGTACCCGAGGGCATGTTGCAGCACAAGCTGACCTCCTGATCCTTAAACTGTGTTTTGTCCAAAAGTTTATAGTTTCAGAAGTAATTTTTTTGAAAATCTAAGTTCAATTAATAAATAAATACATTATACTGTTTTGTACTCAAATTTGTAGTTTGAGAAGGAAAATATATTGAAATCTAAGTTGAATTAATGAAGACATTATAGTGTATTGCCCTTTTATACAGCTAGTGCAGTACATCTTTTGGTGTTTTGTACTAAAAGCTTTTTATGTTGGACACCACTGGATATATGAATTTTCGTTATTTGTGTGAAGGGGAGAAAAGCAATCTCAAGAAGCAATCTAGCATAGATGATATGGAGATAATATATTTTTACTATAACGTACAGGATAACGAAAAGTAGTAGTATCGACTAAAAGTGGCTGATATGTGTACCTCTTGTTCTTCAGGAATTCTTGGACTTCACCAATTAGGTGCTTCTCACCTAATGCAGTGCTATGAATATTCTTATACTTTTCTTTGTCAAGATCATAGAGGATGTCCTTGAAAACCTTTACCAACTCAAGATCCCGTCCAACTGAAACGAAAGCGGCACAGTCATACTGCGATTTTAGGTTGTCATACACCACTCTGGCAAGAGTGGTTTTGCCCAGTCCCCCAACTCCAACAATAGAAACCTTCTTGGGGATCTTCTTTTGAGGTGCACCATCACTTGGTTGGGATGGATTCAGCATAGATATGACTTCGTCCCTTGAGTTGTCAACGCCAATAAGCTGTGTCAATTCTTTGCACATAGTAGTAAGGTGAGGATCAATAGTAGACGTGGCTCTAACAGGCTTGGACATACTAGCCTCATCGAATTTGTACTTCTGACGTCTCTGAGCTATCTCCTCGAGATGCTGCTTCATATCTTCGATGGCATGAGCAATACTGTGGCGAGCCTTGGCCTTGCTAAAGACCTTGCCCATCTTCCTCATGGCGCGCTTGAGCCTGATCGGGTCGGTAGGGTCGCCGCCGTCAACGCGCACGAGGAAGGTGTCTAGGACATCCTCCATATCGTAGGATGCCTCCCTGACCTCGTGTGCCCACACCTTGATCTGCTGGTCGAGCTGGTACCAAGGCACATCTGAGACCTTGTGGAGGAAAGGGCTGATGCTCTCCAGCTCGCTGAGGAGCCACTGCACTTGCTTCTTCACGCCCTTCTGGAGCTTGTACTCACCATGGAGCAGCAGCAGCAGCTTGGGGGCGAGGCTTCCCAGCGCACCCGTTACCACACTCATGCTTGGCTTGCTTGGTAGTTGCTACTTTGGTGTCAGGGTATGCAGTTGGAGAAGATTTGTTGTGGATGCACAGCCTCACGTGCAAAGAACATTGCTTGGTAGTTGCTACTTTGCAAGGAACATTGTCTGGCGCTGCACGCGCACCCCACGCACAGATTAGTAGTTTACGTACTGCACACCCACACTCGCACATTTGCAAGCTCATTGTCCACAGCCTCACTTGGTACTTTACAATTTTTTAGCACAAAGAATCTGTCCCACACCATGGATCACCTCTGCCAAGCACAACGAATAAAAGCCATAAAAAAAAAAGCAGGATGCCAAAGACATGGCTTTTTAGCTTTGCAGATTCTCCACCACCAGGAAGTGGCTTTCACGATAAGCCTCTTCTAACTTTTGAAGATGCCATTGCTGCTAAGCACCCGGCCGGGTTAGCCACTGGGTCGTTAATACGAAGGTACTAATTTATGAGTCAATTAATAGGATGCTTTTCTGGCCTTTGCTGTTGTTCGAAACGTGCCGGGCAAATATGAAATGTGCAACAACACCACTTCTTCACAGGTCACAGCAGCTGGTAGAGACGCATCTGGCACAAGAGGATCGAGTGAAATTTTGTGGAGCTGCTGACAGGAGATGGTAAGGAAATTTGTGCCTGCATGTTTCCAGAAAACGGTAGAGGTGCATAGACAAAGAGTTTGACACTAGAGGTAAAGTAGAAGAAAAGGCAACGCTGCAACAGAGAGCTCTGCCTTCGTGCTGCTGCCTGCTTTGTTCGCCCAGTCTCACCAAGGCCTACGCACTTCTCAGTGCACTCAGAATCTTTATTCGCCATGCGTGTCCGTGTCTGTATCCAAGTCCATGCACGGAAAATCAAGGAAAACAATAGGTAATTCAAGACTAAATTCCTTCGTTGGCAATGGGTTTTATATGGATCCCGCAATGCTATGTAAGTAGGAAAAAAGACACTACACAACAGAGACGCAGGCTAACAGAATATGCCTGTAATGGGTCGTTTCTATTCATTGGTGCCTGTCGCTCCAACCTTCAAATCTGCAACCCTGCCCTGCATCTTACTAACAATGACTGCCAGTTCAGAGACAGGAATCCGAAATAATTTATTTTTGAAATTAAGGAAAGGTGTCTCTCTTACATAGCTGTCTACTTCCTTTTTGCTCTTGACGAATGTACATCTGTGTAGGATGACATTGAAAATGCAGATTGAAACATTGAAACCAAAATGTTTAGGTTCCATTGCTAAATTGTTTTTTTTTTCAATTTTTTGACTCTCATTGTGTTGCATGTGGTGTCCTATGGAACACAAAAGAGTAGATCTGGACAGCTCAACTCTGATGTATGTGGTAACCATCTAGTAATGTCCTGCAGTTGCAGAGTAAAGAAGTCTGAATTTGCGGTCCGGTGGAGCACATCGGAGTATTCGATAAAGCATTAGATAGCCAGAAAATGCAGAACATGACATAAACGTCATTAAAACGGGCAATGCTATAGTACTCCAACCACTTATATTAGGTAATATCTCAAACAAATATGAGCCATTGGTTTTCGGATTTTATAAAATAAATAAGTAAACACCACTTGAAAAGATTAAGAAAATACTCCCAAACACCGTAACCTCAGAAGCAGAACAAACGGCCTTTTCCTCTCTCCGTTCCATGCGGGACTGGGGGCGCGTCCTCGCTGCACCTCTTTCCTGGAATCCCCTCAGATAGCATGGAGGTTGCAAAAAAACACGTACACGCTGGACATGATAAGTATCGAAAGGTAATGAGTCATGGAGATTGCAAGAAAAATACCTACACTAGCAGCTAACATGAACAAGTTACATGCACAAAGAAATCAACACCCTCGGTACCAAGAAAAATTAAGCTAACACGTTACAAGATTTCCATGTCCAAAGCTAACCGCCATATTACATGAAAAAGCCAACTGGCATGTCAGTGATGCGGTTTTTGGCGTCACTAATAACAGTCTAGAGGCGTCTCTAATGTGAAAATGTGATAGTGAATCTCTGTTGTTCTTCTCCATCATCTCTCGTTAATATAATGCACAAAGAATAAGTTTCATCAAAAGCAGGATGCCACTCTGTGGCTTTTTTTGCTTTGCAGATTCTCCACCTCCATGACGTGGCTTTTGCGATAAGCCTCTAAAAAGTTTCTAATTTTTAAAGATGCCTTAGCTGCAGAGCACCAGCCCGGGTTAGCCACTAGGTCGTTAATATGAAAGTCTGTGCTTTGATTTATCAGTCAAATAATAGGATGCTTTTCTGGCTTTTGCTGTTGATCGAACAAGCTCCAAAAATGTGAAATATCCAACATCACATCTTCACGAGTCACAGCAGCCGGCAGAGGCGCATCTGGTACAAGAGGATGGAGTGAAATTCAGTGGAGCTGCCGACAGGAGACGCTAAGGAAATTTGTGGCTGCGTCTTCAAGAAAGGGAAGAGGAAAATGAGTTTGACACTAGAGGTGAAGTAGAACAAATGGCAATGGACAGCTCTGTACTTGCCAAATTTTTATTCGGCACAGGTGCGTTGCATCCAACACGCACGTGTCCAGATCCTGTTTCAGTTGTCCTAAATGGCAGGTGTGTTATTTCTGTCACTGTAAAAGGCAGCTGTCGTGGTCTGCATGCAGGATCCACCAAATTAATGAGATCGTTGATTCATGTAATAAGCACACTATCACCTGGTCTTGGATACCACTTGATTTAGCGCGCCCCTTTGATTTGCTATTGAATTTCTCCTATTTTTATTAGATCCGCTATTGATCTATAAAGTTAAAAGTTTTAAATATGAGACGCTAAAATCAGCTATCTATTGAGGCGGTTGTATTTTTAGCTGCCTCTACAAATTGCTTCCTAAAAATAGTAAAAAAAAAGTTTTTAAACCAGTAGCTTCTTCTGGTGCCGTCCGACCACCGTCACATGCACCACACATCCAACCGAATGAAACAAGTTAACTAGAAGCTTAATTCCATACGAGGCTTCATCAAACGGCGTCTAACCAGCTTGGCATCCCTGTCGCCTTAGCATGTTCCTTGCCATGTCCACCATAGTCTTGTGAGATGGTGAACAATCCCATGCTAGGCACAATAATCAACCAACATGCGCGCCGCCACTACCGGAAATAGAAACTTTGCCGAGTGCAAACCTCTTTGCAGAGTGCCAAATGTGACACTCGGTAAAGAGCTTCTTTGATGAGTGCCCGAGATTTTAACACTCGGCAAAGACCTCTTTGCCAAGTGCCTTCCTTTTGGCACTCGGCTAAGAGATTTTTCAAAATAAATTTTGAGGCACTAAATTAACTCAAATAAAAAAAATTCTACTACAAAGTTGTATAACTTTTTAAGATCAATAAAGTTTATATTGGTCATTTAATCATTTGACAAATTAATAGTTTTATAAAAAATTAAGTTTGTAGATCTTGAAAAGTTATAAAACTTTGTAGTTGGCAACTTTTTCATTTGAGTTCATCTTACCATGCTAAACCTACGTTTAAATTTCTCAAATCTAAAATTCAAATTTCATAAACGACCTCGGATGAAAAAACTTCCTAAATGAAAAGTGTATATCTCGAAATGTTATAAAACTTTGTAGTTGACAACCTTTTGATTTGAATTCGTTTAGGGCCTTGAAAAAGCAATTTATACTCGATTTGATATAATATGTGGGGAACTAAAACTACTTATACACACATGTGCGGTGTAGTATAGTGGTTAAGGCTGAAACCGCATGAGATTAGAATAAATTTTTCCTATTATTTTTTTTTGTTTTTAACTTTACCGAGTGCCGTGGTACTCGGCTAAGCCTTAACCGCACGAGTTCTGAATCCCACCGGCCATGAAGTGCGCGAAAAATGCTAGTGGGTCCCTCCCCTAATTAAATTCTTTTTCCTATTATTTTTGTTTTTTTCGTTTTTAACTTTACCGAGTGGCAAAACTTTGCCAAGTGAGCCTTTTCTGTCAAAAAAATTGCCGAGTGTTTTTTGCCGAATGTTACGCTCGGCAAAGATGGCGAATCCGGTTGTGAACTCTCCGCGTCCGCCTCTACGCATGCTTGGAGCTACATGATAAGTTCATCCTGAAATATTTAAAATAATTCGACAAAAATAAAGAGGGAAATATAAAAACAAAATAAAAATTAAAAATAAAAAATATTGAAAACATAAAATAAAAGAGAAAGGGAAAGAAATAGAAGAAAGTGAAGGAAAACAAAAAAAGAATTAGAAAACACGAAAACAAAAAGGGGTCCTAAAGAAGATTTTGATTACAATATAAGATGAAATAAAAAAGATAATCCCTACCTCTCTACCACCTAATAATAAATAGAGAAAATTTCTATCAGCCACCTAAGATAAAATTTTCTGTCCGCCACTCCTGTTAGCATCCATGTCGGGTGCTGATTCACCTCGTTTAACTTTGACAAAGTACATTTGGAGAGGAAGCGGCCATGCTTCGTCCGGACCTGGCGACCTCAGAGTCGGCGTCAAAGAATACCGAGGAGCGCGACATTTCAGCGCCTCCCATGACGGGCTACTGCTCTCAGCCTCTCACTGATGCATTGTCCCAAAAAAACTGTCACTGATGCATGGTACCATGTCAATATGCCAATGAGCAAGCAATTAGTTAAGCATGCATGGCAGCCCTCAGGAGGTGGCTAAAAATGCTGCTGGCTGGAGGTGGAGGGAGAGTACGTGCAGGATTTCGAGGTATATATGCTTAATTAATATTAAGGTCAATTGCATGTTTCACAAAAGCATGCCGTAAGTAAACAAGTCAAATATTTGATCTTGACTCCTATTGTAATTGCTATAAAATATAATAAGAGTGAAAATAAGGCCACAACCATTTTAATCGTTGACTTTGTAAGAAACTATCAAAGATTTTTACCCCTAAGTTAATTTAATCACATATCTTGTATGCGATGAGTTGCTCAAAACAAATCGTGTACGCGACTTGAACTCAAGATCCATGCTTTCACTAATAATATGATTTCTTTTTGGATCCCGTTGCAACGCACGAGCATGTTCGCTAGTAAAAGTTCAAAAGAAGAAAAAGACCATAGAAAATAAAAATAAAGGAAAGAGAGAAATCAAATAGAAGCTTGAAAAAGGAAAAAGAATAAGTAAAAGAAAAAAATCAATTTGAAATAAAAAGAAGCCAAAAAGTTCAAAGAAATAGAATAAAATAAATAAAAAAGAAAATACATTTAAATAAAAAATAATTAAATATAGTGAAAACATCAATATCCTCTGATCCTATTTGTTCGTGCCATTTTTTTGTTTGAGGGGAATTTGGTCGTGTCAAATGTGCTCTAACAAACAGTGACACCGCGACAGCCCATCTCATCACCTACACCGTACTATGCATTTTTATTGGGCCAAAAAGAAAAGAAAACAAGGCCCAAAAGAAAGAAAAATGCTCAAAAAATCGTCGGCGTGATGCTTCTTCCGCTTCCGTCTGAATGCTCGTTCCCAAAGAATCCCGGGCTCCTGGAATCGACTTCAATTCCCAGCTAATTAATCGGCGGCGCGGCTAAAATTTTAGCCATGACCATGACGCAGCTAAAACTTTTGGACCGTGCCGTGTCTAGACTCTAGAACTTGTGTTTACCCACACTATTTTCTCCGATGAGGATTGCAATGTTTTAACCGCAGTGTCCAGAGGATTATGCAGCATCGCTGAAAACACGTACAGTTCTTATATTTTTTTTTTCTAGAACATGCATTGCATTAAGAAGACAGGAGGTTCGAAAATAGTACAGCACGGGGACGGTCACGAAAGTTACCGAAGCCCAGAAGCCAGACAAAGTTAAACGATTACATAAAGGCTTGTTCTGCTAAAAAACGAGCCGATCAGCCCAGCCGCGACCCCAGCAGCACCCTCAGGTGCTTATAGCCGGCAGAGCACCAGGCCATGGCCTCGTCCTTGATGGTGGCGAGAAGCTGCTGCGGGGTAGACGCCCGGCCATCAAACGTCCTGGAGTTGCGCTCCTTCCAAAGTGACCAGCCAATGAGGAAGAAGAGGGAGTCGAATCCCTTCTGCAGTTCCTTCGGCATCCGTTTGCGCTGCTGCAGCCACCATTGAAGCACCGGCTCTTCGCGAACCGTGATGAAAGAGTCAAGGTGTAGCAAGGAGAGTGAAGCGAACCAAGCCTCCCTACTGATGGTGCAGCCGAGGATGATGTGGTCGATCGATTCCACCGCCTGATCGCACATGATACACACACTAGATTCCTGTAGTCCATGGCGATGGCATCGCTCCGCGGTCCAGCAACGCCCATGACGAGCCAAAAGAAAAATCTAACTCTTGGCGGCGCTGAGGTTTTCCAGATGGTCTTAGCGCCCTCCGGAGCCACGGAGCCAAACAACAGTGCCGCGTACGCTGAAGAAGCCGAGTAGCATTGATCCGCGGACAGTTTCCAAGTGAAGGTGTCCGGTTCCTGCGAGAGCTGAATGGTGTCCAATAGATCACAGATTGTTGCAACCTCCACTGCTAGCTGCATGGTGACCGGCCCTTGTATGTGAGTGGCCCAGTCATTATTGATCATCGCCGCCGCCACCGTTGTTTTGAGCTTGTTACGCTTGACGGCAGCGAATACGTTCGGAGCTAGAGACTGGAAACTGCATCCACCGATCCACCTATCCGTCCAAAAGAATGTGGAGCTTCCATCGCCCACTCTGAACTCAGTTGTAGCCTGGAACAGAGCGAGCACCGCCCGCTCGTTGGTCTTCGGCCAGCGTCCCTGGATACGTTCCTTCCATACCCATCTTGCTCTCAACGCTATACCAGTGAGACCCCAAGCCCACCTAGCACTTTTGGCAAACAGACTATAGGCCAGGCCACCTTGCAGCGGCCTCCAGACACCCGATCTGCGCCTGCCCAGATAAAACCCCTTTGAAGTCTGTCGATGGTCTCTATTGCCCAGCTAGAGAGACACAAGGCAATGGAAGTGTGGACAGGGATCGCTGACATCGTTGCCTTAACCGGAGCTGTCCTACCTGCAACATTTAGAAGATTGCCCTTCCAGCCTGAGATCCTGGCAGCCACTTTGTCAATGAGTGCTTGCTCGTCGCTTCTCTTGAGCCTGAACACCGAGAGAGGGATTCCCAGGTAGCGGCAAGGGAAGTCCTCTAGCCGGCAAGCGAGGATCTCCAGCACCCGCTGCATATCTTCTTCGGTACAATGCATCGGGATAGCCACACTTTTGTCAAGGTTAGTCTGAAGACCAGAGGCTAGGCCGAAGATGTGGAGCGCTGCTTTGACAGTCTCTAGGTCTTGGTTGAGTGGTGCTAGGAAAAGGATCAAATCATTAGCGTATAAGCTGACCCGCGGTCCCTCCAAACCCAACACCGGAGAAAGGGACCCTCTGAGCTCTAGCCAACGTAAAAAGTGATTGAGCAGCTCCATGACCAGCACGAACAACATTGTGGAGAGTGGGTCGGCCTGCCTGAGCCCCCTGGCGTGGCAAATTCTCCTCCCCGGTCTCCCATTGAGCATGATCCGGGTGTTGGATGTAACAAGCAAGGTATAAAAAAATGGTTTGTTTCCGACCTCTACAAACAGCAGATAAATAAACGACACCAGGTTTGCCGGCACCATGGCTGGATTCAGCATCACGACAGGCAAATGCGTCCTGTGGAAACCAGGCAGCGGCAATGCAAAAAAGGCACCATGAGGCAATACAAACAACACATAGGGCTTGTTTGGATCAAGACCTGGGAGATACGCCTGGTCCAGGCACAGCCGCCAGGCGAGGCCCCCATCCAAACAGCCCCTAAGCTTATTAGGATGTACCAAGCACGTAAAGGTTGAGAAACTAGTAATAGGCATCAGAGTATATACAAATGTTGCAGGTTCTAATAGGCATCAGAGTACACCGAAACTTTGATACAGCATATTTATTCAAATAGAAAATAGATCCGGTGAACATAACGGCTGAAACCATCTTGCTCAGCGCCACACGGACGCCGACACCATTTGAGCGGCACCCCGGTTCAAGCAGAAACATGGATCACAAAAGCTTAATTGCCAGAGGAATCATGTTCGTCAATAATTCAACTTAATCTTCAACGGATATATAAATTATCCGATGACCAAAGTGCTTATTTCCTAGTGAAGAAACATAAAAGGATGCGTCACAGACTCTCAAGTGACGGATCAAACAAGTGACGTACGTACAAATCAAGATAGGAGACTCGGAAACAGAGCCTCGACTAGTGGCCTGAAACAGAGTTGGTGCCTATACTAGGAGTAGTTTCATGAAGGCTCTGGCCATGGAGGCAGAATAAACAAGTAACTTATGTACAAATTAACGACGGAACTAACCATGGAGGCAGTGCAGTACGTATTATTATACCAACATAGCAGAGTGGAAAGCAGAGTATCCACTGGTGGCCAGAAACAGAGTGGAATTTCAGATGTATATTGGATCCAATGGAATATCAGCATCTGCCAAAATACGATTCATTCAATATCACGCCATTCCAAATAATGAAGAGGTCGTGCGGGTCCAACATGGCCGTATCTGCGTCCCCAGCTGAACTGCGCACAAAGTCTCTTTGCATGCTTTCATCCACGGTCCATCCCATGGTCAGTTCCAAATTTGACCACCCTCAGTTCTCCTAGGCAGCATAGCTCCTTAAAAAATCTCCTGGGCTTATCACAGTTCCTACTTATTTATTATTGTTAGTTCCCAATCCCATCCGGTACCTTGTTGTCTGCACATAGCTGGACCATCCGGTAACTATTTGTTTTGGAAGCTCACGATCATAATTTCGATGTTACTACAGTGTATGCTCGTTGTTTACAGTGCTGAATTAATACCTGTAATTAATACTTGTAATTTCTCATCTCGATTATATCACTTCGCAACACCACCTATCTTCTGCTCCAAACAGGAACAAATCAGTGTAAGCTGTGCTAAAAAGTCACACAGCCACACAAGAACTGGTTCTTGATTAACTAAAAACTGTTTCATCAACCCTGGCCCATCTGAACTGCACGATCACACGAGGAACACCACACCTGTGACCATACCATGGTGGTAGTGTGGCACAGTATTGTTTTTGTTGATGATTTCTTCATTTCATAAACAGAGCACGTTTTCGTTCACTTCTGCATTTTTTTATTGTTAAAAGGTTTTGTGAAAAATTAGAGAGAAAGAGAGAAGATTTATTTGTGTCTGCCAACTTCGCCATGTAACCCTAAACCATCTGAAAATGCAACTGCAAATTTCCAGCCAGAGAAGTATACTTGCAATATAATGTTCAAAACAAGTAATATTATAATGGTACTGGCTGTATGCATAGGTTCATCAAGACAGCCTTATTACATACATCAGAATAAGAGAAATAGAGCATAAGGAAATGCAAGCTACACATAGTCCTCAAACCCTGGCACAACACAAGAAATATGTTCCGAGCTTATTAGGATGTACGCACGAAACAAAAGAGCAGGAACTAATAACAGGCAACAGTTCAGTAAAAAATAATTTTTGCAGGTTCTAAGCAGCAGTACACTGAAACTTGGATACAACATATTCCATAAGAATGGGCTCGGATGAAATACGACGACACAGACTGGCTCACAAGGCAGGATGACCTGATGTGATCTGGTGAGTAATAAAGAAACCAACACCATTTGAGTTTCGCCACCGTTGAATCAGAATCACAAATCTGCACGAGGAAGTAAGATCATTAATAATTGTACCTAATCTTCCGCAGATATTAACCTTATAACCATAATATTTCTCAAAAAAAACCTTATAACCATAAGTTTTCTGATGACCAAACAATTATTACCTGGGTATGAATCACAAAAATGTATGCCGTAGCTGACAGATTAAACAAGTAATATAGCAAAACCAACCATCGAGCCAGCAGAACATATCATATTGATAGGAAAATAGAAACAGAGTTTCAACTTGTTGACAAAACAGAGCCGATTCAGATGAAAAAACAATATCAGCTAAAATACGTGGGATAATAATTTCATAATTGCTAAGAAAAGGATATTTACTATACTATCTTCTCAAAAGCAAAAAAAAAAAACATAGATCTACAAATATTTACACGTTCATCAATTTGCTTCATGGAAAGGCCACGTTGCTGTATAGGCAGCCATGTTTCTTAGAACATTCTATATTCTGGAATCATAATGATAGTTTGCTGAAAATTCTGTTAACACATTTTGAAAATCTCTGAAGTTAGCCCAACTCAAAACTAGAATGGTTGACATGTAAGAGCTGCAACACCATCCGATGACCATAGAAAAGAGTGTGGAGAGAGTACGTACGTAAGCAGGCATCGTACAGATTCAAATTAGAATAAATTTTGTAACAGCAGGCTATAGGCTTAGCTTGCCCAAATCAATATTCGCCACCTGCGAGGCCACCTGCGCCTCGTCCTGCTGCTTCTCATCTTCTTCGTCTTCGTCTTCGTCTTCGGTGGACACCTCCTTTGTGTTTTGATTGAAAATTCAGATTAATAAACCAACACTTAATTGAGTGGAGACAAACAAATGGTCTGCATATACCCAAAAGGAGACAGAATTGTAACAATAAAGAATGAATAACTTATTTGGAACTGGTACAAAATACTCATCATACCTCATTGGCTTTACGCATGTCAAGCGTGGGATGGTTGGGATGGACCTCACATGTGTTTCTCAGCGCAGCCAACGCAGCGTCCACTTCCTCAGCACACACGCCATCACTGTAGATCTGCCCTTTAATTTCCCGAATGGAAGGCAGGTATTCTGGGCCAATATTGCCACAGTCACCATTGTTATCCCTTAGGGCCCGCAAAGGGACATGAAAATAAAGCTCTTCAAGGTTTGGTATCACGGCAGAGGGTACAATTTTGCTGCAATTGCTTTTCCTGGAGTCGAAGGGCATAGCACCTTCCCCCTTCCATATATGCAGTGAAACGCAAGAGTCCTTGGTGTGCTGCTGAAACTGAACCATTGCATTGATGCTGAAATACCTCAGCTTCTCGAAGCAGCCATCATTGGCGCTAGCATTAATAATACTTGCTGTAATTGTGGACTGAGCACTGGCAACCTAGCAAGGTGTTTAATGTCCTTCTCATCCATAGTGTCCACCCACGGTGACAAGTAGGACAGGTTAGGCAGCCTCGAGGGTTTGATGCATGATGGCATCATAGACAACCAAATTTGCATGCTGAAATGACGGAGAGAACGTGGGAGCACAAAGCCTGCTGCTTCCCACATGGCTGTATCGACACCTGAATATCTGAAAAAATCTCCACTGGTCATATCTATTACCTGGATATTGTACAGGTTGCTTAGACCCACCAGAAAATCTCTCTGCATGCCCTTGTCCTTGAGATCTGACTGATGAATTTTGAGCACCCGAAGTTCTCGCAGGCTGCCCACATACTTTAGGCATATGTTGATGCTACCAACTAGACGTTGGTGCTCCAGAGATGTAAGCTTTCCAATACAATCGGGTACAACCCATCCAGCACGCAGGCTCAACAGCTGTGTTTGTAGGACAATGCTTACTGGCAGTGATCCATGAACAATAAGTGTCTGGAGTAACTTCAGATTCTCTATTTGTTTTGAGAAGTTAGAATTTCCACTAATATCGTCTCCACAGTTCATCCTAAGATACCTTAAATGTAGTAATTCACCAAGATGCTCAAGATGGCAATCATACTCAAAGTAGCAATATATTATGTCAAGCATGCGCAGAAGCCTAAAGTTGGCAAAGTGCACCGTGCTATTACGTTGATAATTCCAGAACACAGTATATGACCTCACATTTGGCATCAAAATACCTTTATATTCTCGAATAACATCCTTATTAGTTCTATTGTGGAGGGCCAACCGACGAACACTGCCTGGTGGAGATATTGCTTCAGCATTACCATCTAGTGTAGCAATAAAGTTTTCTTCAACTGAAAACCTACGCAGAAGGTCAAGAACGATATCATGGACACGACAACCTATTAAACTCCCTTTATCCCATTTATCGTCTGCCTGAATCATGCTCCTATTAATGAGATCATTGAAATATCTTTCTCCAATCTCAAATAATCTTTCTCCTCGTTTCTCATGGACAAATCCTTCAGCTATCCACTTCCATATCATCCTTTTCTATGTACCAATCTTCTAGGTAGGTTGTTAGATAAAGTAAGCATGTCTGCAGGTGTGAAGGCATATCATAGTAGCTGAATGAAAGTACTGTCATAGTATCTTCTACATCAGTATTATCTTGATGCCTGGAGCCAATAGATCTGTAAACCTCAAACCATTCATCCCCTTTGGTTTACCCGCCAACAAGCTAGCCGCTGTGATTATTGCTAATGGTATACCAGCAAATCTCTTTAGAATTTTATTAGATACATCATCTAGTTTGTTATCATGATATTGTCCGTCTGCACTAAATATCCTTGTATCGAATAACTTCTTGGAGTTATCAAAAGTAAGTGTTTTTAGCTCATAAACCACACCAGATTCTTTAGCAACATCAAACTTACGAGTAGTTGTGATTACCTTGCTTCCACAACGATTCGGAGTGAGTGCCAGTTGGATTGTTTTGCATGTCTCTACATCCCATACATCATCAAGAACAATAAAATACCTATCCAAATGAATGGGTAAGAAAAATTGGTTAGTAATGATTTTGTGAGCTTCTATAGATGCATGAAATTTACATTGCCAACTTCAAAACATTCCAATTACAAACGAACACTTTATCACGCTAAAAAAATAAATTGTTTGTTGGTGGTTTAGAATAAATTTTTCTAGTAATTGCACTGAAAAAAGATAGTTGGGTGAATTCTTTAAAGAATGACCTACTACTCTATAGAATAGGTTTTTAGGGGTGGCTGATGAAGGTTAGTAGGGGCGTTTCCTCAGCCGCCCTTAGAAACTGTCTCTGCAAATCCCGAATTAGGCAGTTTCAGGTTTGTAGGGGCAGCTGGATATCCATTTTCTAAAATTCAAATGAAAAATAGCAAAGAATAGAAAAAAAATTATTTAGTCAGGGGAGGGCCCCACCGGTCAGCCACCCGCCCAATATTTGCATGCTACATGGCTCAAAAATCACATGCTACGTGGTCCGCTGGATTCAAACCCGCGACATCACCCTTCACATCTAGCATCTATCACTGGACCCCTTTGTCATTTGTGTCTGTAACCTTTTTTGGTTTGCGACATACTATTCTAAACCGATTGCAAATTATTTGTTTGAAGCCCTAAATAAATTCAAATAATAAAGTTCTCATCTTTAAAGTTTCATAACTTTTTGAGATCTACAACTTTCATTTATGTAGTTTCCCCATCCAAAGTCATTTATAAAATTTGAATTTCAAATTTAAGAAATTCAAACATTGTTTTTCTTGACAAGTTAATTTGAAATCAAAAAGTAGTTAATTACAAAGTTTCATAAATTTTTGATATCTACAACTTTTAGTTTGGTTGTTTCTCCATCCAAGAAAGTTTGAACAATTCAAATTTTAAATTTGACAAATTCAAACATAGACTTCCTTGACAAAAAATTTCAAATGAAAAGGTTGTTAGCTACAATGTTCTATAATCCCTGGATCTACAAATTCCATTTTGGTTATTTTTGATCCAAGGTTGTTCAAAAAATTCAAATTTCAAATTTAAGAAAATTCAAACATAGTTTTCCTTGACAAGAAGGTCTCAAGTGAAAACATTGTTAACTACAAAACTGCATAACTTCTCAAGATCTATAGCTTTTAATTTGGTCATTTCTTCTACGAACAATGTTAATGTCACTTTGCCATATGAAGAAATAACCAAAACAAAAGTTTTACATCAGGATGAGTTCTACAACTTTTATATTCATGACTTCTTTAGCCAAAATCATTTGAAGTTATTATTTTGGAATTGAGACTTTGAAAGTTCACAAGAAAAGATGACCAAACTAGGAGTAAAAACACAATAACCTGATTGACCATGGTTTTGGATAATTTTAAGAAAAAAGTCATCACATTTGGAGTTAGAATGGGGGAGAAAGAGTAGATACAAATTTTTGAGATAGAATAAAAAGAGAAATCATATTTATTTAACAATTTAAAATTGAATTTCAAACAACATTTTAAAGTATCAAATGAAAAGTTATAAATAACAAAGTTTTATAACCTTTTGAGATCTAAACATTGACTTTGGTCATTTCTCCATGTGAGACCGTTTTAAAAATTTTAAATTTTAGTGTCTAATTTTTACTATTCAACTTCTTTTTGTAGGGATGGCTCAATATAGAGTCTCCACTACAAAACGGATTTGTAGAGGTGTCTTAATAGGGAGCCACCCTACAAATAAATCCATTTGTAGGACGGCTCGTAACAAAAACTGTCGCTACAAATCCATTTGTAGGGACGGCTAGTCTAGTGGGTCTCGATAAGCCCAATAAAGGTAGCATTGCTACAAATCGTTTTTAACTTAGTGCAGGACGACTAAATAGAAGATTGGGGTATTCCATTGAGCAATAAATAATGATTTTCTTTTTCCCACCAAATGCCGTCAATCTAGTGACTCTCTTTTCCTTGTACAATAAAGGTCAACCAAAGAAAAAGGTAAGAGACCTCGAATATGCCCATGAATCCACCACAAGTCCCCTAAAAACCAACACCATGCATATAGGACATCCAAACGTAGAACCTCCAACAACGACGATTGGCCATAATATTGCTATTGTGTTGATTATCCTAAAGTCTGAGGAAAGTTTTGACCTGGATACAGTATTAGGGAGGAGCAAGAATATCCACCACATCTATATCTATATATCTTATAAAAAGCAAACCTTACTATCCTATTTGTCCGTAATTTTGTGAAGCCACGTCATCCCAAGCGCCCTACTAAGTCATTAAGTGCACCATCAGGAGTAACTTCAAACGGTAAATTGCATTTGTTGCCAAGCCACCTAGCCATCAAGAGGCATCCTACTGTTCTCCACTTGATTCCTTTAATGCACCAAGCCACTTACATGATGACTCCATCCAACATCAAACTCTCATGTCCATCCAACTCATCTATCAATTCCACTTCAATAATGAAAGCTAGCAACTAATAAAATTCATCCACATTTTCTCTTGCATATCCGCAGCAACACATAGGTGATTCTCCTAGTAGATTTAGACAAGAGGAACAACACCTATGGTTGTCCCTATAATCGAAACTAACTAATATCCTAGCATGGCTTTCATCATCGTGAGTACGTATGACTAAGATTGCATTCAGGCTAGGTTTGCTTAATGGGCCTTAGCCTTATGTTGTCCAACATTAAATGTAGGAACTGTTTAAATTTACAAAAGAGGTTTTTCGGGGGTGATTGTATCTGAAATTGGCTCGTTATTTTCTGGGGGGCAGATGTTTTTGTGTCGCCTCTTTATAAAGAAAGGAGTTGGCTCCTAAGATCTTCTTTTTAGTGGGGCCAGGTCAATTCCTAGACTCACTCGGCATGTCTGCGTCAACATGATACATAGGACACACAGACTCCGTTGACATGATACATAAGACACAGATAACCATAATCTCTGATGTTTCAATATTCTATTTTAAATGACTAGGATCAAATTTGCATACCAGATCGTGGATACTGCATTCTTTTAACCTGACCCAGGGCTATATAAGGTGAGTAGGGAGCCCCAAGATCGCTGTCTCATCATATTTCTTGCATACGACCCACAAGCAATACTACCAAAACACATGACAAAGGTTTTATTTGTTGACGGTGGCTTCACCCTGTCTAAATTTTGTATTTTGGGTGCAACTATATAGTTTCTCATGACGCGCAGTGCCTATATTTCCTTGAGGTGACATAAACAACAAAAAGAAAGTTTGTGCTTAGAACTAGTAAAACTATATTATCCTTTTATAAAGTTAGCACTAGCAGTCAAGTACATCTTTTTTATGTGCTGACGAACTATATATGAAGTGTTGCGTAGATGACATGGAGATAATATGCATTTTTGTTTTGTGTGTGATGTAGCGGGAAACTAACAAATGAGAAAATGAATCCCAAGAAGTTTTCCATAGATAACTCAAAAATAATATTTTTTGTTTAACCTGGAAAATGCGAACTAGCATGGGCGGACTGTAAAGCTATAGTATCTTAAAAGGCACTAGCAAATTACAATATGCAATTGGTTGGCTGGTGTGTACCTCTTGTTCTTCAAGAATTCTCGGAGCTCGCTAATGAGGAGATCAACACCCCTTCCTGTGGTATGAATATTGCGATACTTGTCTTGGTCAAGATGAAAGAGGATGTCCTTGAAAACTGTAACCAAGTCACGTTCACGACCAACTGACACAAAACCTCTGCATTCATACTCTGAACTAAGCTTTTCATACACCGCTTTGGCAAGAGTGGTCTTGCCCAACCCCCCAACTCCAACAATATAAACTTTCTTCACGATCTTCTTGTGTAGCACACCATTATCTGAACGGGATGGATTCAGCATGGATATGAGCTCCTCACTTGACTTGTCGATGCCAATAAGTTGTGTCACTTCTTTGTACATAGCATTGAGGCGAGGATCAACACTTGATGTTGTTGTGTCATACTTGGACATAATTTCGTCAAGTTTGTACCTTTGACGCCTTTCAGCTATCTCCTCAAGATACTTCTTGATGTCGTTGATGGCACCAGCAATACTGCAGGGAGCCTTGGCCTAGCTGAAGACTTTACCCATCTTTTTGATGGCACGTTTGAGCCTGCTTGGGTCAGCGGGCTCACCACCGTCGATGCGCACGAGGTAGGTATCAAGGACATCCTCCATGTCATAAGATGCATCTCTGACCTCGCGTACCCACACCTTGATCAGCGGGTTGAGCTGATCCCATGGCAGCTCTGCGACTTGGCCGAGGAAGGCATAGATCACTAGTACAGAATTGATTAACCGCAACGAGGCCTAGACCCCCTCCATGGCGGGCACTCTTTTTGCCCGCCACGGTTATTCCGTGACCGGCCTGGGCCGGCCGGTGGCCGAAGCGCCCGTTGCGGTTAACAGATAACCACAGCGGGCAACATAACATGCCCGCTGCCGTATCTTGCCGCGCCAATGCATGTAGCACGACAATATTGTTTGGTCGCGCCATGGGTGTTGGCGCGATCAAAAGAGATATGAGGTGCAAATATTTTTTGGGTGCGGTTATTTTTAAAATATTGATTAAAAAATGATTAAAATTTTTAAAAAAATCCTCACTTTGGTATGTCCAGCTGGTATTTGTGGTGGCCGTAGTCGTCATTTAGGCCCCATCCCATGTAGATACTTTGCTGCTGGGAGCATGTTGGCCCCATCCGTCGATGCTTTGCCGTGTCGATGGTCTTCAGTGCTTGGGAGGATGCTTTGCCGCCGGTGTAGTGAAGGTTGACTTGTGGAGGTCCTCCTCGTCCATGGTCCTGAGGGTAGTGGCTCTTAGTGACTCGGAGGAGTTTATGGCGAATGCTTTGTAGCAGAGGTGTTTTCGGCGGATGCTTTGCCGCCGAGGTCATCGTCATTTCCGGTAGATACTTTGCTGCCGAGGTTGTTGTGGTTACTTGGATAGATGCTTTGCCTTGTGAAATTCTAGCGCATGCTTTGCCACTGTTATTATCTACGGCTCCTATCATTGCTGGCTATCAATGTGTTGAGATGTTTTGTTTTAGGTAGGATTAGTTGTTGGGGTGGTCAGGTGGAGGGTCCCCCGCCCTTATGTTTGTGCTTTTCGTTTTGTTTTGAGGACTTCGTTGGTTATTTATGGATTAACCGCAAATTCTTTTATATCAATGTAGGTCTATTGACTATTCTTTTGTGCTTAATGAAACACACGCTATATGCCTGATCTCGAAAAACAATTGTTGAACCAGCATGATTGCAACACCGTTTTTTTTAGTAAATTATTTCAGAAAAAAGTTTTACAAACCATTTTTAAGTTAAAATTATCGCTAACAAACAAATGGAAGGTAACAAATTTTTATCCAAATCGAGCATAGTTGAGAGGTCAAAAGGACATTTTTTCTCTTAAAAACATTGGTCGCTGCATTATGCGTTGATGATGGATTAGTTTGAAGAAAAGAAGAAGCCCCATTACCGTTCAGTGGCATTAATTTATCGACAGACCTTTATGGCTTTGTTTGAAAGCGATCCCTATGATGACATCTCTGATGCTAATGTTTTCTGTGATCAGTTCAAATGGTGTAAATTTGCGCTTATTAGTGGCACAATTCTTTTTTGCACCCTAGTGCTAGCACAGACACACACCACCATATGCATCCAGATCATTGAGCTTTATCGGAACGGATTTTGAGGATTTTACCAGCAACGAGCCCCAGTTGACCAGAACGGCCAGTGTTCTGTTAAAAAAAAAAAATCTTCATTTCAGCTTTCGGAATTCGGACTGATCTCCGCCGGCGCCCAAGCGGAGAGGGGTCATCCGAAGCTCTGGTGCGCCATTTCAAGTTCCTCCGTTCAGAATCACAGTATTTTAGTCTTATTTTGTGACAGAAAATTAGTTTCTCATTTATCCCAGCACAGCAACATATCCATCCAGATTATTGAGCTTCATCGGAACTTATCTTTAGTATTTATCATGCATGAGCCCCTGTGGACCAGAACATTGTTCTATTAAAAAATCTATTTGAGACCTAGTGGTGTACATTTCCATTTCAAAATTCTGCACAGGCCTAGTGCTTCCTTCCATATTTTAATTGCATGTGGCTTCACACATCTCATCTCCGATTGACCCGCTCATACATTACTTCTATATAGCGTTCGCGTGGATCGAGAAATTCAGATTCAAAAAGGCTTGGAGGCCCGGTGTTGACTGAACGAATATAAGACCGTGGCGGCACGCTTGCTCTATCTCATTCTATATATGGCTTGATGACCAAAATATAGTTTTTTGGATGTTTGATTCGCATGCATTACCAAAATATCACTACTATAAAAACGATTTGTTAGAGCCACGGCCATTTCACTGTAAGAGGGTTGGATATTGATCCGTCCTTACAAATGGTTCTCGATTTGTAAGGGCGGCTCAATATTCAACCGTCCCTATAAATCGATTTGTAAAAGCGGTTGGATATTTTTTGGATCATGCAAGTGCATGTATTTCATTAAGCAGGGAGCAATTTTTGGAAACAATAACGACATGGGGTATAAATTGCAAGCCCGAGCTTACCCAACTCCCACCGGCATTTGACAAACAAGGAATAAGAAAAGAGCCCCAAGTCGCAGCAGCAAACAAGAATCTATATTTCAGCGAGGAGCGCCACAGTCGGGGCAGCAGCTTGTACCCTCCAAATGGCCAGCGAACTAAGCCGTGTCCACCTCCAGACCCACACGGCATCCAGGCCCAAGTAAGCTGGGTCAAAGTTGCCATCGAAGAGAACCTGCAGTGCTTCATGCTCGGATGCAGATAATGGCATGCTGAAGGTGGTCCTGAACTTCTTGGTTACCTTTGGATCAGCCGCTGGCGAGTTGACCGCCACCCCCAACTTCTTCAGGAGGATGGTCTGCGCCTGCTTGGTGGAGTCAGCCTTCCTTGGTTGTGCCGCTATCCTGACACTGCTACGGACCATCGCAACAGGCCATGGAGTCTTGGTCCTGCGCGTTAATGGCGGGCCACGAATGAACGACAATGGCCACGGCGATAGGAGTGGGAGCCGCCACTGAAGCTGCTGAGGAGCTGCAGGCGGTATAGCCAGCGGAGTGGCCACAACCACAGAGTCGTAACCAGCTACCTCGGGCGCCACCAGAGTGGAAGCCGCCACCGAGGCTGCTGGCATAGGAGCTTTAGGCGGTGTAGCCGATAGGGTGGCCGCAACCACAGCGTCTTCACCTGCTACCTCAAGGCCCTCTCCAACCGCGAGGTCGAGCTAGACCATGCGTGGCGGAGAGAGGCGGTGCGCCCGCTATGCCACCAGAGAGGCGGCTGTCGGTGAAGAAGGGCAAAGCGTGAGGGAGGCAGCGAGTTCATCGAGCATCGGGTCAACCCAGATTGGAGTCCCGGCGCCCACACAGAGCACAAGCTCGAGCGGGTCAGCTATGGTGGCACTGTCATCGATGACCCTCTTCAGCCGCCTATTCCAGTGCCGTCGATGTCGGTGACAAACGCCATTGGTGCCATCCACAGGCCCTTGCGCGGCTCCGTCCGCGCCATTGGGTGGGGGGACTGTGGCGCGTGCAGGGTTGATTGTTGGCTGTCGTCCTCAACAGTCAAAGGCATCGGGTAGAGAAACTGTCCGACAATGATTGGAGCCCCGTGTGGATCTGGCGCACTTGGAGCTCCCTTGCCACCGCCGCCATTGTCGGTGCCATGGCGATCAGGAGGGTCCGTAGAAGGGTGCTGGGGAGGACGATGATGCCGATGCTTGCAGCTCCTCGCCCGGTGCCTTGTGCTGAGGCAGAAGGGGCAGCAGGACAGGGAAGTGCACTAGGCGGCAATATGATATCCGGCTAGACAGTTGAAGCAGAGACCGACGACACTGGCCGCCAGCAAGGTCGAGGTGGGGCACAGCAACGCCGGCGCCGATGGCTTTGAACAAGCGTGAAGTCATCGGCGTCGACAGGTGTGGCCACACGGGGGACGTGGTGTCGAGGAAGCGCACCTAGATTGTGGTGTGGCGGTGTTGGAGACCGCCTGATGACACGACGATGACGGTCACCAAGAACGAGAACGCTGCTCGCTGAGGTGCTAGTGCACGGGCACATGCATGGTCGACATTGGGCCAAGCCACTGGTGCGCGGGCACCTTAGCGACCGGGTGTGCGGGCAGCATAGGATAGTCATCAACCTTCATGGCTCTGACACGACGCCACCGCTGCCGCCTCCTCTTGGTGATGGCATCAAACTATCGCGACGCGGAACTGTCCCTAGCACACGTTGCGGTAGGCGCAGCCAAGGCTGTCACCTCCATGGCCCGTCGAGCAGCATCTAGGTATAGAGATCGGGCAGCAGAGCATGCGTCGTGGGAGTCGTCGGAGTCCTCCATCCATCGAAGTTCCTTGGCATGGCCTGCAGATTGCTCTGCAGGAGGAGAAAGGGCGGAGCCCTCCCCCGTGAAGACCACACGCACCCATGGGGCGCGCAACTCAACTCCAGCGTCTGCACAAAGGGAGGCCGCGCAGAGGAGGTCGGCGGGCATGGGGATGGCAGCTGCAACATCATCATCCTCTTCATCATCGTCTTCGTCTTTCGAGGCATCCTCAACGAGGACCTCGCCCTCCTCCAACGGTTCCGGCTGTATTCGCGGCCAGAAGCGGCAGCTGGGTGTCCTCCCTGCGAGGCCCATCCACGCCAGCAACTGGCACCCTCGCGGTGGAGGAGACAGTTGCGTAGTCGGCCCTCGATGCCAGCATGGCAGGCAGTGCCGGCGCTGGCTGCCGCGATGCCCGCAACGGGGAGGAGGCCACCTCGACCCGTGGCTGCTGTGTCTTCAACTTGGGCGCTGCTTCCATGCCCAGGGAGACAAGAAGGCCATGAATGGAGATGGGGGAGGGGACGGTGCTGGATGGCGGAGTTGGACCGGCCTCTGGCGTGCAGGTTCCCGTGGCACACACCGACGAGGCGGGCACGCCAAGGGGCGCCGGAGCTCCTCCACCAACCACATGGATGGATAGATCAGGTGGAGGCGAGCTCGGATGTGTGCTCGGAAGGGATGGGGAGGCTACTGGGGCGAGGCTCGATGGTGGCGGGTGGGCAGCACCGCCGGCATCATCGGGAGGATGGGTTGGGTCGGGGGTGGGGGGCGAGTCATAACGGTCCGAAAGTCTTTTCTGTATGTTAAATTTTTTATTTCGATAGCGGTGGGGAAGTATTGGGACTTGCATTACCAAAATATCATCTTTTTTTTTCTTGCTTGTGCATGCTTTGGGTGTGAATGGGAATAGTATACAACGTAATACCAAAAATCATTGCTTTTTCATTTTTACTAGCAAACGCGCCAGTGCATTAGAATGGAGCCAAATACTTGTATGAATCGAACTCACCCCATCACTAGATCTTATTCTAACTCGTATGAGAGCGGATCAATGGATCATGCATTTGGGATACATAAGATATACGTTTGACCCAATACATATTACAGTCAGATTCTGTATCCACCATCGCCAGATGCGTGAGTGGTTGTAAATCATATGAATACAGGTGATGACTCCGGATCACAAACGAGACAGGGAAGATGTGAGTGCTGTTTGTCTCTTCAATAACTGTTTGCAAGGACGATCCAACCTATGGTTGTAAGACCTCAAAGGGCGCTCGTCAGAGAAGCGCGGCGTTTGTATGACTAAGCTCTTATTTTTAATTAAAAAATGCATAATACTTTTGCGCATTCAAGAAAAAAATGATGGGAAGGTGACTAGTTTCAAAAGTAAAGCAGGTCCATTTCTCTTCAGTGGCTTTTGTAGAAAGACCCCTAAGGTTTACTTTCAAATAGATCCCTATATACGCTGACATCTCTTCTTTCTTTTTTTTGGGAAACAAAAACTTTATTACCAATCAAATAGTATCTAAGTCTATTCTTATGCTAACCTGGCACACGAGGTATGTTGAATAACATGTCTCTTGGCTTGTGCTGTGCAGGTATGGAGTCCGGAGACGGTGGCCGACGGCGTGGTGAAGGTCAAGTAGGGCGTGCCGTGCTGACGGACCGGGAGCGGTGAAGGGCGAATGTGAGGCTTGGACAGAGGGATCTAGAGGCTGGGCGGCCAGCCACGGTGGCTGACACTTGGGACATCGACAAACACAAGTGTACATGGCGGGACTGTGTCGATCGGGTCAAGACAGCGGACGTGCAAGTCGAGCGGGAGGCTCTGGAAGACTTGGCGCCCGGGCGGTCGAGGACGGCGGTGACACGTGTCGAGGAGGTTTCGTGGTTTGTCCTCAAAATCATGGGCGGAGGTTTGGTGGTTTTCCCTCAAAACCACTGGCGGCGGGTTTCGCGGGTTTGCGCCTCAAAACCCGGGCGGAGGAACCGAGGCGGACGGACAGCACGTGGCGGCATCGGGGAGATCGCTTGGAACCGAGGCTACCGGTGAGGAGGCGCGGTGACTGTCGGATGAAGAGAAAACTAGAGTCGGACCAATATGCCCTTGACTATGTGGTTTGGCCCATATGTATCCAGTGGTAAAAAGAAAATATAAAATAGCCCTAATAAATAAGGATGAGGGAGTTCCCCTTTCCTCTCACCTCACCCACTTTCATCCTCTCCCTCTAGAGTTAGGGTTTCTTGCTCATGAGAGAGGTCTAGCTACTAAAAATTCGTCCTTATATTTTCGGATATTTTTGCTTGGGAATAGATGCCCGAATCATCCTCGTGCCCTCTGGGATTCGGGGTTTTTACATGTAAATTTTTCTATGCACTGTGTTCTTGTTTTTCTTGTTTTTCGTCGAAGCTACGATCTGAAATTCAAGAAGTTCATGTTGAGTTCGAGCCATGATTCTTTTGGAATAGCTCACCAACATTATGGAGATCATCTGTGAAAAATTTGGGCTCAAGAGCTTTTGATTCCAGTGAGATCCACTTGATTTCTTGTTCGCCTGCTCTGTTCGTCCCCTCTGCTCTTCCCTTTCCTGTTCCTCTTTTACCGTTTCCTTGCTTTTCGGATGGGGCAATTTGAGCCCAGCGGTAGCGCTAACAGCTGTGGTGCTCCGGCATCATGGATACACATCTGAGCAGCGCCGACCCCGTTGGTTTTCTTGTCCATCGGCTAAATGAGCAGGCAGGCTAGTTCCTGTTCGTCTTGTCAGCTCGTCTGTCGGTCTCCTATTCTTTGCTATTCAGAACAGCAGCGCTACCTACGCTGATGTTCCAGCATCAGGCGTGCTCGATTGAGCAGCGTTTTGCTTCTGGCGGCACAGTGAGGCACATCGACTAGCGCTCAGGCCTGCTTGAGCTTCTCTCTCTCTCTCTCTGTGTTTAATTCTTGTAGCTGCTAGTAGTTTTGGTTCTGCAGTCCGGCATCAATCACTTTTGCTGTGTACGACCTTCCAGCACCAAGTAGTACTAGTGCACCAGCTTGCTTTGATCTGTCGATTTGATTTGCTACTGGCTACCGTGAATTGGAAAAGATTTTAAGTGGTGTCGCTTTCAAGCAATAGTTTTTGGATTTATTTATTCCCCTTTAAAGATAATCGTTGCTTGATTTCTCTTAGCCCCGATTCATTTGGAGCTTTGCGTGTGACTTTACAGCTTTGCCGCTGTGGTCAACGGGGTGCACCAGGTCCCATTCGAGACCACCGGACAGATTGCCGGTCACCACCGTTCAAGCTCGGTGTCTTGAAGTTCGGTATTTTTAGCTCTTGCAGTTTCAGTTCCCAGAGCCAAGCAGTTTAGCTTTCGCGAGCTGTTTATTGTTGGTAGGCCGTGTACCTTCGAGTGTCGTGTAAAATCTAACAACTTACTTGTGTATTTATTTTGGTCCTTCAATTTGTATCAAAGCCTGTTAAAGATCACTCCACCTTAATCGGTCCGTGATCCCCGTAGGCGACATGATGAACCGCGGTCCGGGAAAGCTGCCGCAGTTTGACGGGACGAACTATCCATATTGGAAGATACGCATGTTCGCGCATCTCCAAGGGATAGATTGGCGTGTTTGGGAAATTTGCACAAATGCCAACTATGTTGTGCTTGATGCACGTATCACGCAAGAGCAGATCGACCAGCACAATGCTAACAACACTGCCTGTGCTGTTCTTTTCTTGGCTCTTTCGATTCTGGAGTTTTAGCATATTTTCGATTGTGCGACTGCTCGCGAGATCTGGGTGAGGCTTCAGAGCTGTCACGAGGGCACTGCCCATGTTAAGACCAGACTCTACGAGACGTACAAGAGGGAGAATGAGAACTTTGCTCAGCAGGATGGTGAGTCCATCGATTCTCTGTTCTCCCGTTTTCAGACCATTGTGAACAAGATGCGGTTGAACAACCCATAGATGCCTTATGACGATCATGAGAGGGCCATCAAGCTTCTATATGCCCTTGATAGGAAGGTGTGGGATGTGAAGGTGTCCGCTATCATTGAGTCGACCAACTACGATACTCTCACCGTGGATGAGCTATTCAGCAAGCTCAAGTCCACGGAGATCGACTACCAGACGCAATCCAGGATCAAAAATCCGTCTGCTCCAACCATGGTTTTGGTCTCAGGTAATGGTGGTTCAAGTTCTTCTGCTAACCCTTCATAGTTGTCTTTCGCCTTGTCTTCTCTGGTGACTGTGAAAGAGGAGTAGCTGGAGGCGCTTCGAGATGACGAGCTGGCACTAGTCATCAGCCGGTTCTCGCGGTTTCACAACAACCGTCTGAATCGCCGGCGTGGTGGTTTAAAGGTCGGATGCTTTGAGTGTGGGGACACCAACCACTATGTCGCCAACTGCCCCAAGAAGAACAAGAACTACTCCAGCAAGTACGACTCTAGCAAGCGCAAGGACAAGCGCAACTACTGCTCTGACAAGCATCACTCCAAGAACAAGATCAACAAGGAGGAGCTCAAGGAGAGGTTCCTGAAGAACCAAGAGGCGAAGCAGCGGGCTTTCCTTGCCTCACTCAGCGATCTTGATGATGTCTCCGACGACGGCTCTCCTCCAAGCGATGATGAGTCCAAGGGGAAGCGTGAGGACAAGTTCACCGGTCTCTGCTTCCACGCCAACTTCGTCCATGGTGGCTTCTGTACCATGGCACTTGATAGTGCGATGGAGAACGACGCCAGCAAGCCCATCGATAACGACACCACATCCGAGGTATCTTATTCCATCGATGACCTTCTAGCTGAACTTGATTCCATGAACGATGCTTTGCTTAACCAAGATAGACTACTCAAGCACGCTTCTCGTGAGAGGAAAGAGTATAAGGCAAAGTGGGAGACAGCACTTAAAGAGCTTGAGTCTACTAAGCTGAACTTTGTAGTTGTGTCTAATGAGACAGAGTGTGATGCTTGTGCTTTGCATATGTCTAGTCTTGCTGATCTGTAGTCCAAGTATGCTACTTTGCTGGATGATTTTGATGAGGTTAAGGCTAAGCCAATCACTTTGGGTTCTTGTTAATCTTGTGCTGATTTGCAGGCTGAGCTGGTAGAGAAGAGGGCCAGTTCAGAGGGCTTAGTTGCTAAGTGCAATGCTTTGGAGCTTGAGCTCACTTCTTGCAGGCATGACAAAATAAGAACCGAAGAAGAAAACACATCCCTTCGGTCTATGCTGAGTTGGTTGTCTAGTAGTGAGCCGTAGTTGGGAATGATGATGAGTCAGTTCAAGAGGGCAACCGACACATCGAGATTAGGCTTTGCTGTAGGTGGGAAGGGTGCAAAGGTTTTTGGCAAGGTTGGTGAACACAGTGTTTGAGTGGAAGTGAGAAACCCACCAAGCCTTCCACTACTCCCAAGTTGATCAAGAACCCTCCACCTGAGCCTACCAAACGCACTGTCCAAGATGGAGTGTTCCAAGAACCTCCCAAAGCTCCACCTCAGAAGCAAGTATGGATTTCAAAACCGAACCATCTCAGGAACCCACTTGACACACTATCAGACATCTCTGAGGGACCCCTTCCTAAGAGCAAGCCACCTCCAAGAGTGAACCATACCCACAAGAGAGTGAGCCAATCACCACCTAAGAGAGAGGTGTATCACTGTGAGTATTGCCATAGGGATGGTCACCTGTTTGAGTTTTGCTTTAGGAGGAAGAGAGATGAAAGGCGTGAGTATTAACTTTACCACTGCTCTACTCATGGTGTGTTTGCTTCAACTACTCAGAGGCACAATGCTAGGCCTAGAGGTGCAGTTCCTCAAGGTGCTAGGCCTCAGGTTGTGAGACCATAGGGTGGTCATACCCGGCAGGGTTCAGGTCATGTTTAGTTTGACCTTGGACCTCGTGGCCATGACTTTTAGTCCTACAGCTCGAGCGGACCATGTTTTCCTCATCGTAGTGATCGCTCTTCTCAAATGGGACATGGCATGTATGGTGTTTTTCCTGACACTTTTCATAGGCAAATGAGCCAACACTGGTTTCCTTCTCAGTTTACTAACCCCAGTGTTGGACCATTTGCTTATCCCATGTCTTTTTATTGATGCAGGATGTAGGCTTGGAGAACACGTGGCTCATTGATTCCAGTTGTTTGTGCCACATGACCAGGAATTCAAATTGGTTCTCCAGCCTTGACCCCATGAGATGTAAGGAGTACATCACATTTGGGGATAATAGCAAAGGTAAGGTGCTTTCTCGTGGGTCAATGCGCCTCAATGAGAGGTTTGTTCTCAAGGATGTTGCTTTGGTTTCTAACTTGCATTTCAATTTGCTTTCGGTTTCACAACTCCTTGAGGACGGTTATGAGGTGTGCTTTAAGCTAGGCTTGTCTCATGTCCTTGATGCCTAGGAAAATCTTGTGTGTCAGATTGTTCCTTTTAACAAAGTGTTTGGGGCAGTTTCTCTCGCTCCTTCCGCCCTTCTCGCTGTTTGGTAGCCGATTCTTCTTTTGAGCTTTGGAAGTGGCATAGGAGACTTGGTCACTGGAGTTTTGATCTTCTAGCAAGGTTGAGCTCACTTGACTTGATTCGAGGATTGCCCAAGCTTAGATTCGAGAAGGATTTGGTTTGCCATCCTTGTCATCATGGTAAGATGGTTGCTGCTTCCCATGCTCCTGTGAACCAAGTGATGACCAAGGAACCAGACGAGCTGCTAGATATGGACACTATTGGTCTAGCTCGGGTGAGGTCAGATGGTGGAAAGTGGTATGTGCTAGTGGTTGTTGATGACTTTTCTCGCTACTGTTGGGTATTCTTCATGGAGAGTAAGGATAAGGCTTTTACTCATGCTCGGGACTTGATTCTTAAGTTACAAAATGAGTTCCCTAAGAATGCCATGCGAGCTATCCACAGTGACAATGGCACAAGATTCAATAATACTCATTTTGAAACCTTCTATGCTTCTTTGGGTCTTAAGCATCAGTTTTCCTCACCTTATGGGCCCTAGCAGAATGGGGTTGTTGATCATCAGTTTTCCTAGGCGGTATTGGGCTGAAGCAATCAACACGGCTTGTCATGTGTCCAATCGCATTTTTCTTCGCACCTTCTTGAAGAAAACTTCTTATGACCTATGATTTGGATGACTACCCAAGGTGAGTCACTTCAGGGTGTTTGGTTGCAAGTGCTTCATCCTCAAGCAAGGTAATTTGGACAAGTTTGAGTCCAGGTCTTCAGATGGTATTTTCCTAGGTTATGGTACTCATTCACATGCTTATCATGTACTTAACCTTAAAACTAACTATGTCATAGAGACTTGTGAAGTCACCTTCGACGAGACAACCCCTTGCTCCGCTCCTGACTTTGAAACTGCAGGTGACAAGGAGATTGGTGAGAGCATCTTTGTGGAGGAGGAGCAGGATGATGCCGATTGGAGTGATCCCGAGCCAACTCCACCAGCTTCCCCTATCGACCCTGCGATGTCTACTTCTGCTCAGCGCCCCGAGGCTTCGACGTCTACTTCTTGGGGGCCCGTGGAGCAGCCTCCTCAGCCTGTGTCGGCTGCACCTCGGGAGGTACCTGCTGCTATTGAGGGGGAGGTGACTTCTTCTAGAGAAGCACCGAGGCACATTCAGCGTCGCCACCTGCCTCAGACCATGATTGGTGATGTCAACCAGTGTGTCACTCAAATAGGTCGAATGAAATCTCTCATTTTGCTCATTCTTCTTTTGTTGCAAACTTTGAGCCCCGAGATGTTGGACATGCTTTATCTAACCCTGATTGGATTAATGCTATGCATGAGGAGCTTGAGAACTTTGAGAGAAACCAAGTCTAGGTTTTAGTGCCACCTCCACCAGAGTGCCATCCCATAGGAACCAAGTGGGTGTTCAAAAATAAACAGAGTGAGGATGGAGTGGTTGTGAGAAACAAAGCGAGGTTGGTTGCTCAGGGGTTTTGCTAGAAAGAGGGGATAGATTATGAGGAAACCTTTGCTCCTGTTGCTCGTTTAGAAGCCATTAGGATCCTCCTAGCCTTTGCAGCTTTGAAAGAGTTCAAGCTGTACCAGATGGATATCAAGAGTGCTTTCCTAAACGGGTACATAGAGGAGGAAGTGTATGTGAGACAACCCCCTGGCTTTGTAAAACCCAAATACCCAGATCATGTGTTCAAACTCCACAAAGCCCTATATGGCCTGAAACAAGCCCCGAGAGTGTCCTATGAGCGTCTGAAGAACTTCTTGCTTGGGAAGGGTTTTACCATGGGCTCTGTTAATCCAACCTTGTTCCTCCTCAAGTAAGGCACTGATACTCTTGTTGTTTAGATTTACGTGGATGATATAATCTTTGGTGGCTCTTCACATGCTCTTGTGGCAAGATTTGTAGATCTTATGAGCAGGGAATTTGAGATGAGCATGATGGGCGAGTTGACATTCTTTCTCGGGTTGCAAATTAAGCAAACCCGGGAAGGGATCTTCATGCACCAGGGAAAGTACACCATGGACATGCTGAAGATGTTTGACATGGGTGAGGCTAAGCCTCTCTCGAGGCCCATGTCAACCACGACGGCACTGGATGCATACCTAGATGGAGAAGTTGTGGACCAGCATGAGTACCGCAGCATGATCGGTTCGTTGCTGTACTTGATGGCGACGTGGCCGGACATCCAGTTTGCTATCTGCCTCTACGTACGCTTTCAATTGTCGGGACGCACTTCGCATCGTCAGGCTCAAGCGGATCATAAGGTACATGTGTTTCACACCTAAGCTCGGTCTTTGGTATTCCGCTTCTTCCTCGCTTGCTGTTTCTGGTTACTCTGATGCGGACTATGGTGGTTGTCGGATTGAGAGGAAGTCAACTTTTGGGATTTGTCAATTTCTTGGTTCGTCTCTTATTTCTTGGTCTTCTTGCAAGCAGTCCAGCATAGCCCAATCCACCTATGAAGCCGAGCATGTTGCTGCTGCCTCTTGATGTTCCCAGCTGCTTTGGATAGTTGCTACCTTGAGAGACTTTGGTCTTGTGTTCACCCGAGTGCCACTCTTCTGTGATAGCACCAGTGCCATTAGCGTTGCTAAAAACCCAGTGCTACGTGCCAAGACCAAGCATATTGAGATAAGCTACCACTTTTTGAGAGACCACCAAGAGAAAGGTGACATTGGCCTCCGACACATCCGAACTCAGCACCAAGTAGCTGACATTTTCACCAAGCCTCTCAACCAAGCTCAGTTTGCTCTCCTGCGAGGTGAGTTGGGTGTTTGCTACCCATTTTAGTTGTGGGTTGCTTTGTATCTTGTACAGGTTCTTTGATCCTTCTTCTTTTGCTTTTGTTCCAGTTTTTGTGCTTTTGTATCATATTGCGTTACATCTCATCATGTACTATAGAGCATATGCTAAGCTTCACGTTTATAGCACTTTAATTGGTACTATGCTCATGTTGGTATGCCCTGTCTATACATGATTGTGTTTGCAACTTAGGCTCTTTTTGATCATATTGACACATGTTATGAGCTAAGCTTGCTTTTGAATTATGAACTTGACTAATGAATGATGAAATCTAAAAATGTTCACCATTAAGGTTGTGTAATACCTGGTTTTAAAAACAAAATCAGATATACAACATATGTGAGTCCTAGGAGTCAATTCCCACATATAGGTACAAATGAAGGGTAGTATCAAGAAACAATGCTTAATGTATAACATACTTAATATAAGAGAGATATACCCTTAGGTAGCAATCATGAGGAAAGACAACTCTGATCTTCAGGTAAGGACTCCACTCCACTGGATCTAACTGACTGGTTGATCACAAGCCTAAGACTTCTCCTGAGGTGGTAGGGAAATAGCAAGAGTGAGTCCATGTCGAACTCAATAAGTATAGCAGGGGTTCATGAGGCTCAAAAGGCTGACATGGCTTAACTGCATTTAGCTTTTAGATGTATGTCATGTTTTAGCAATTAGCAACAAGGTAGTAGTAAACCCATAACCACATGATCAGGTAAACAAAATTAAGATTATGATGAAAATAAAATTAACATGTAGCACACTTTAAGTTAATGATCCATTCCATAAAAGTCTCCAAGGCCGCCCTATCCATGGACATGGACGATATATTGGTTTAACTCTACGCAGAGGTGTACACTTTCACTACGGGTCATGATTTCCAAATGTCTAGGGTCATGACTCCCAAAACATAGAAAACCATATAAAGCCACTCATAGGTTCATCTAACAAGCTAGGGCTGCAGTGTCATCAGATATAGGAAAACCCTCCTCCCAATATGGCACATCCCAGTTATACTCATACTGGAGAAGCCATCCTATACCCAATTCATAGATCCTCTGACTCGCTAGAAAAGGTCCTATGAATAACTAGAGCCAGAGCCATATAGCCCCCATAGCTACAGATTATGTCCCGGATGATCACTTATAGTTTGGATCTTATTGAAAACCATATTTTCATTTATGGCATAGTCTTTAATCAAGTTACAAGATCATGGTTATAAAGCACTAGCATCATCTACCCATATGCAACATCCCCAGTTATCAAGGTAAACAGGCATTCAAAACTAGGTAATCCTAACAGGGTAGCAAAGAGACACATGCATATGATTTTTAGTGTGTATAGCCAATAGGTAACAAGGATGGTCCCAACTATACTTGCCTTGATCAAATCTCTCCTGATGAACCTGCTGATCCTAGTTGTAGAAGTATTCTTGATCTCCAACGAACGGCTCACTCTCTAGATCTGATCAACAATCAGCAACACACAAGCATCAAACAATCATACACGAGCAAACAATAGACTTAAATTAGAGTAGTACACCATATCAACAAAATAGATTGGCAAAACTATTCTACACATCGCTACGATCAGACGAACGTAAAGATCACCAAAATCAGAGCTATAACGAGAAAGTTATGGATTTTACAAGATTTCCTATTATAAAATAATTAGTTTAAAATAAAACTCAAATTTTAAAAGTTGAAAATAAATCTAACAGTGGTACTAACAGGTAGATTATGAAATTATGAACCCAAAACAACTTGAACAGATCAAATTGGAGCTAAAACGGAGAAGTTATAAGTATTTAAAAATAGTGGCAAAATTGTAAATAGAGGAAAACATATTTTTGAAACTGTTAAAAGGAAAATACATTTTTCAGTGAAGGAAACGTATTCTAGAATCTATTAAAAGGAAAATACGCCTTCCAGAGAATGAAGCACACTTTGAATCTGTTAGAAGAAAAATATGCTTTCTAGAGGAGAAAACGTGTTCTACGAAAACCGCAAGGACTCTTAATTGAATAGACAGAAGAGCAGGGTGTTTTCTACAAATTCACCAGCCAAAGGGGTACGGGCTAAACTGATCCATTGGACATGAGATGAACGGCTCAGATTGAACTGAGGTGATGGCCTCGCCGAGGATGATGACCGGTGCAGCGGACGACATGGCCGACGACGAGGACCTCGTCGAAAAACATGAAACCAAACCTACAGATCTCAGTTTGACTCAAGACTTGAACCAAATGATAGAGGAGCTTCATGCGACCTCAACCGACACAAAGATGGGAGCTGGAGCGGGTTGGAGATAGCTGGCGACAGACAACGACGACGATGAGCTCGCCGGCGTACACGGACTGAGAGCTACGGGCCACTAAACGACTTGGAACGGGTACCAAATGAAAGCGGAGCTCGAGGCGACCTTACCAGCATAGAGGATGAAAGCCGGGGTGGACCAAGGCGAGCTAAAGGTGAGTGGCGGCGGACGGCGGTGGACGGTGGTGCCCTACGTACGGTGATTAACTCAAGATGAGCACCATTGATCAAGAACAAAAGCACAGGCATGTTCATGGGATCAAGGGAAAACTTGAGCTTCTTCTTACGACGATGAAGACACGACGGAGGCGATGCTGGTGCTAGGGTTCGGGGTGAGGGTCGAGGTTGTGGCGGCGCCCGCTATTTATAGCCCGGGTCGGCTTGGGGTACACGCCGAGACGAGGGGAGTCAGGGCAAACGCGGACTTCGGCCGGAGTCCGGCTTTGACACGACGTAAGGTAGGAGACGACTTCGGTGGGTCCCATCTGTCGGTGTCACACGACGCAGGACAGAGAGGGAAACGCGGGCGCGCGCTGGCAGCTTGATTGGCTGGAAGCTGGCGGCCCAAGAGGGAGAGGCGACCCGCGGGCGCTGCTGCGGCTGTCGCGGCTGGGCCGGCCAAAGCGGAGGGGAGAGTGGGCCGCGGGGATAGGCCGACTGGCCGTTCGGGCCAGGTGCGGGGGAAAAATGGCCACCGGGCCGGAGGGAGGCGGGGCAGGCTGGTCGGGCCGCTCGGGCCGAAAGGAAGGAGGGTGAAAAGGAGGGAAAAGAATTCCTTTTCTTTTATTTGAAACCTTTTTCAAGTGCATTTTCAAAAGGATTTTGATCCAATTTAAACCCAACCAAAACCAAACATCACAAAATAAATAATGCACCAGCATGAATGCACAAGCATGCTTCTTGACCTAGGATTGATTTTAATTTTAGAAAAACTATTATTTCTCCTAGGTTTTCATAAGCACAAAAATACATAATTAAATTATTTTTAGTCTATTTTCAAAATTGCAAATTTTGGGGTGTGACAGGTTGGTACTTAGCATGCATAGGTTTGTGAGATTCCTTTTCTATCTTGAGGAGCTAAGTGCCTATGGTACTCTACTATGATTTGTGCACGTGACTGGTGGAACCTACATGACTTTGAGCTTGAAAATAGCCACGTCAAGGGACAGGCAAAAGCTGACGTGACCTTGTCAAAAACAAAAATAGCCACGTCAAGGGACTGGCGACACGCCGACGTGACCTTGTTCGAAAACCATGGGGCGCAAAATAAAAAACAACAAAAAAACATGGGGGCGCATACAAAAGTGGGAGGGTAGCCAAGGGACTAGATATGCCTTTGACATGACGCATGAGCTTGGTACGGGTAGTCCCTTGGTTCCACAAGATAGCATTGGTTTGATACTCAAACTTGTGTATGTTAGGTGGTAGTCTTGGTGGTGAACCCTCTTTTGTATAAATGCTTAAAACTTGATCAAAATTGCTTATGTCTCATATTTCGTATCACTTGATCAGTTTGAGCATTGGTATTGACATGCGCTTGATTATATACACATGACACTACCCACTTGAGCATCTTATCAATTGGATTTCTATATACCCGAAGCTTTGTATATTTGCATTTAGTTTGATTTCATGGCATGATTTGAGGGGGAGTTGCAGTCTTTTGGGCCATAACTTGATAAGTGCATATGCCAACAAGGGGGAGAATGATATACAAATCCAGAGTGTTGCATACATTTGCGAGACAGAACTTGTCAAGGGGGAGCTGCATTTGAGCTAGATGTGTTGAGCCTTTGCCTCTGTCATGAGGGTCTAGCTGTTTTGAGCTGTTTTGGCACTTTGAGCTTTGCTAGTTATGTTGAGCCCTTTTCTGCCTCTTCTTGAGGGCTAGCTTTGTTTTGCTTGGTTGTGTCAAGCCGTTGCCCATATCTTTGGTGACCAAGCTTTGCTCGTGTTTTGCTCATTTCAAATGACCCCATTTTGGCTTATCTTTGGCTTTTGGTCATTTGGTGAGTTTTCTTCTTCTTCCTCCCTCTCTTCATCTTCTCTCTATTGTCTGTGTTGGTGTTGACAATGCACTCATCAAGGGAGAGATTGCGGACACATGGTTTTTCTATACCATTGTGTAAGCAATTTTTGTGCTGAGTGATTGTCAACATGTTGACATTTTAATTCTATTCTTATGCTAACCTGGCACACGAGGTGTGTCGAATAACATGTCTCTTAGCTTGTGTTGTGCAGGTGTGGAGTCCGGAGGCGGTGGTCGACGGTGTGGTGAAGGTCAAGTAGGGTGTGCCTTGCTGACAGACCGGGAGCGGTGAAGGGCGGAGATGAGGCTTGGACTGAGGGACCTGGAGGCCGGGCGGCCAGCTATGGTGGCTGACACTTGGGACATCGACAAGTACAAGTGTACATGGCGGGACCGTGTTGATCGGGTCAAGACGGCGGACGTACAAGTCGAGCGGGAGGCTCTAGAAGATTTGACGCCCGGGCGGTCGAGGACGGCGGTGACACGTGTCGAGGAGGTTTCATGGTTTATCCTCAAAACCATGGGCAGAGGTTTAGTGGTTTGCCCTCAAAACCACTGGTGGCGGATTTCATGTGTTTGCGCCTCAAAACCCGGGCGGAGGTCCCAAGGCGAACGGATGGCACATGGCGGCATCGGGGAGATCGCTTGGAAGCGAGGCTACTGGTGAGGAGACGTGGTGGCTGTCGGATGAAGAGAAAACTAGAGTCGGACCAATACGCCCCTGACTATGTGGTTTGGCCCATATGTATCCAAGGACAAAAAGAGAATATAAAATAGCCCTCATAAATAAGGATGAGGGAGTTCCCCTTTCCTCTCACCTCTCCCACTTTCATTTTCTCCCTCTAGAGTTAGGGTTTCTTGCTCATGAGAGAGGTCTAGCTACTAAAAATTCATCCTTGTATTTTTGGATATTTTTACTTAAGAATAGAGGCCCGAATCCTCCTCGTGCCCTCTCGGATTCGGGGTTTTTACGTGTGAATTTTTCTATGCACTGTGTTCTTGTTTTTCTTCTTTTTTGTCGAAGCTACGATCTGAAATTCAAGAAGTTCGTGTTGGGTTCGAGCCATGATTCTTTTGGGATAGCTCACCAACATTATGGAGATCATCTGTGAAAAATTTGGGCTCAAGAGCTTTTGATTCCAGTGAGATCCACTTGATTTCTTGTTCGCCTGCTCTGTTCGTCCCCTCTGCTCTTCCCTTCCCTGTTCCTCTTTTACCGTTTCCTTGCTTTTCGGATGGGGCAATTTGAGCCCAGCGGTAGCGCTAACAGCTGTGGTGCTCCGGCATCATGGATGCACATCTGAGCAGCGCCGACCCCGTTGGTTTTCTTGTCCATCGGCTAAATCAGCAGGCAGGCTAGTTCCTGTTCGTCTTGTCAGCTCGTCTGTCGGTCTCCTATTCTTTGCTATTCAGAACAGCAGCGCTACCTACGCTGATGTTCCAGCATCAGGCGTGCTCGATTGAGCAGCGTTTTGCTTCTGGCGGCACAGTGAGGCACATCGACTAGCGCTCAGGCCTGCTTGAGCTTCTCTCTCTCTCTCTGTTTAATTCTTGTAGCTGCTAGTAGTTTTGGTTCTGCAGTCCTGCAATAGTTTTTGGATTTATTTATTCCCCTTTAAAGATAATCGTTGCTTGATTCCTCTTAGCTTCGATTCATTTGGAGCTTTGCGTGTGACTTTACAGCTTTGCCGCTGTGGTCAACGGGGTGCACCAGGTCCCATTCGAGACCACCGGACAGATTGCCGGTCACCACCGTTCAAGCTCGGTGTTTTGAAGTTCGGTGTTTTTAGCTCTTGCAGTTTCAGTTCCCAGAGCCAAGCCGAAGCCATACAGGTTGCCCAGTTCTATTGCACACGAGTTTAGCTTTCGCGAGCTGTTCATTGTTCCTTCGAGTGCCGTGTAAAATTCAACAACTTACTTGTGTGTATTTAATTTGCAGGTATCTGCTAATTGTGGCGATGTTCAGTTCTCACTAGTGAATTTTAGTGCACTGTTTTTCTCGGCTGAGAATTTCCGGTTTCTTCCGCTAAGTGGTCGTTTGAGCTCTGATTTGACTTCCGCCTGTTGCGTTGAATTTGTGGTGTCCCGCTGTGTTCCTAGAGAACATCCACCCACTCGTTTGGGTCATGGACATCACCGTGTTTCATTTCCTCTTTTAGCGGTGAATTTGGGACAGTGGCCTAAATATTTTCGCGAGAAAATTTACGGCTCTCTTTCACCTCCCCCTCTAGTCGCCGCTTTCGGTCCTTCAGTATCATTGTAGACTAGACACAAAACAAAATCAGCAAAAGAAGAAAAAAAAGCCTTCACTATGACCCGACCTAATAGCAAAATAATCAAGTTCATGCGCTACATTATTTTGACTCATGCTAGTCTTAGGCAATCTTCAAACGCTGGTGACAATAATTTCTAAATGAGCTGAAATTTAATAAAAAAAGAGAATCAACTGTTGTTAATTTACGCTTAATAGTGATCAGAGAAATGGTAGGAGTATATGTTTTCATCCTAGCCCACCGCAGGATTTGCATCCATATCATTGAGGATTCGATCATGCATAGCGCCGGTGGACCAGAACGATGCTCTGTTAAAAAAAATCTTCATTTCAACTGTCAGACTGAGCTGCTTCCTTTCGCTTGTTCTCGATGTGAACATTTGTGACCTAGTAATCTACATTTTTATTTGAAAACAGTGCACAGGCCAATATCCTCTTTTAGAATTTCGTTTGCATGTGGCGTCACATGTTCTTCCTTCGATTGACCAAGTTGTTATATAATGTTTCAATATAGCGTGTACATCGAGCAATGTATTCAGATCAGAGCAGACTTTGGAGTCCTGGTGTTAGCCAATAGAAGACCGGCGGGGCACCGCTTGGGTGCTTGCTCGATCTGTGCCCGCTGGGATCAGTAAGAAGCGAGAAGCAAGGGCAAAGAGCCAATAAGGTAAGTGCCCTCTTGAATGCCTAGTTTGATGCAAATAATAGAATTTATGAACAGTTGCTCAATCTCGCATGATCAAGTGTACACAAATTGATGCAAGATAAAGTTTCTTGTGTTCTGTAGTAGCGAGCATATCGGAAGATGGCTGAAATCATAGTGGGCAACGTGGTGACCGTCACCAACATCGTGCTCCAGATCAACGATGTTGTCGATAAGGTTCGGCGGAACAAGAAGGATTGCAGCGAGATCGCCAAGTTCGTAGCCAGAAACAGTGCTCTCTTGAAGCGCCTGGAGGAGGGGACGAAGATAAGGCAGGACGAAGTCATGCGCAACACGATGGAGGCTGTGACGGAGGACCTCAACGAGATCCTCAGGCTCGTCACGGAATGCCAGAACAAGAACTTCATCTGCCATTGCTTTCGGGCAGGGGACATGGCCACGGACCTCAGTCGGCTCCGGGCGAATTTATCGGATATCCTATCGCAAGCGCACTTTGCCACCACCATCTACGGCACCATCCGTTCGGAAACTGTTGCTGATGCTGCGCCACGCCTTCAGCCTCAGGTATCGTTCCACCGGGTAGCATCCGCATCCGGTCTGCCCGAGCGGCACCAAGTCACGCGGCTGACAAGCGGAGAGGTTTCCCCCGAAGCCCAGGTTGGCCATTCCTCGCATGGTGGTAATTCAACTGCCTATGCAAGGTAAGAATTAATTTTACATATTCAAATCTAACTCCGTTGTACCATCATGATAATTTCACTTTTCCCCTAGATAATAAAAACTCAGGATCCCCTGCTTTCCCCCTAAAAAAACTTGAACATGGTAATGCCCTGAAGCAAATGTCACATTAGCTTCCAAATCATGTGATGAAATAGATGGTCACACGTCAATCAGTTGTATTTCTCCATTGAGCTGATGCTGCAACTTGCTTTGAGCTAATTAGAGCATTATTACAACATGCACATTAAGGGTAATTATCAACATAACTAATTTGACCATATGTCTGTCCATAAAAGGCAATGTACTCTGAGAATCTTGATATAGATACAGGAGTTAATGAACTTCCTAATTTGCAAGGTCCATGCCTTCGAATTTGAGTGAAGTAAATGAACAGGAAGAGGAAACTATGACATCAATCGGAAGCGAGTCACCCACTTCCCGCTCATCACGCCATATTGGTAATCATTGCTCCCTTCGTGCCTTAATTCTTGGTTAGACAGGTAGGAGTGTTTGTCAACTGGTTAGACTTTGTGTTATAATGTTCTAGGAGATTATGGGGCTCTTACTGTTCTTACATTTGCATGACAGGCTTGCGACAGTTCAGTTTGTCTGAGTTGGAGGTCGCTACACACGGCTTTTCAAGCAACATGGAGATTGGGTCAGGTGGTTCTAGTGTTGTCTACCAGGTACTCTATATCATTGCTTCGCTAATTTGTTTCAAATTTGCATATGGTGATTATTGCCAACATACAAAAGACGCACAAATGTTTTTCTTTGCAAAACACATTTTCTTTTCCTCGCAAGTAAGGTACAATTTTACATAACTAATTCTTTATTCCCAGCTCAAATCCAATGTTACACTAGAAGTACTCCTCTATTACAAATTATAATTCGCTAGGCTATTTTCAAAGTCAAATTCCTTGAACATTAATCAACTTTATTGGAGAATGCACAAGAATCTACCAGACTACAACACCAAGTTATTTTTATGATATTCTTCATAAAACTATTTAACCGTATAGATATTAATAGATATTTTAGAAAAAAAAACTTGATCAAACTTAGCAAAGTTTGGCCTAGCCCTGCGAAAGGTATGAGCCCCTGCTCTAATATAAATTGTAAGAAACAATGAGACTTTGAATACCATGAGACCGAGGAAGCTGAGGGGACAAAGTGGTGTCTGAAACCGTAAAACATAATTAGGATGAGATAAAGCGGTGTTGTGGCAATTTTTCCAGAAGCAATGGTGGCTAAAATGCAACCTGTAGTCTATGTTGGGTCTCCACAAAATTTATGCTACTGGTGTTAGCCACACCACCAAGGCTTCTAGCTATCAAGCCACTCAAAAGCTCCAAGGAGTTCACCAGTTCGATTCTCCTGGTCACCAAGGTATCGTCTACTATGGAGCTTCTCCACCAAAAAAATGGTTCCTTGTCAAACACCACACAATGCAAACACTCCGCCACTCATCTGCACTCAAAGCTCCAAGGAGTGATTGCACTACAAAGCCACTAAGGCCATATCTCATCACACATGTCATCAAGTCAGAACGCAATCACTCTTGTGCACAATCCTAATTTTGCAGTTAAGACAGAATTAAACACAACCCTAATTTTGGATTCGAACATATAGGTTTTATATGGTAGACGCATTGATCTTATGCTAGGTTTGATTTAGCTTCTAGAAAAGTACTTCTGCTGTCAAAAAGTAGAACGACAACTAAACGAGGGAATTACCTATACTGTTTCCAAAAAACGGTGTCTTCCTTCCATGGCCCCTTTTTTGAACTTATCTGAAAACAAAAATCTCTTACTTGTATGGCCCTCTGTCCATTTCAGGAACTTAACAGTGTTAAGTGAGGGGTAAAATGTCCCTAGCAAACGTGCAGAGCGATGTTCATCTGTTTTAGATTTGGAGTAATATAGCGCAAATAAGGCCACACATAATAGTACATAATATTAGGCAAAAAATACTCTGCACGTTTTTTTCCAATATGGGTAAGATGGTCATTACCCCTCACTTAACCCCATTAAAATGCTCGAGGTGAATGAACATTTATCCTGGGTAAAGGAGAAGGCCAAAACCGGAATCTAGCAAAAAAACACCACACCATCGCCCCATTCGGCTGGCACTATCAGCCACTCTCTCAGGGCATGATGTGGCCTTATTTGCCATGTAGTGGTGGGCTTCCCAAAACCATGCAGTGATGGGCTTTGGGTCTGCTCGGCAACACCTCTATGCAGGGGAATTAGCCTGGCAATGCTAAGGAATATAGAAGAAGGCTCACCTAGGGAAGGTCATATCATAGCAGACAACACCTAGCGATGTTGTCGGTCATCAGCTACGAGACAAAGGAGGACTTTCGGTTCCAAGAAACCAATGGACTAGAACCATAAGGGCAAGAAAAATCTAATAACAAGAACAATGTTAATGGCATAATCTAATTAATGTAAATGTAGAAATACCTAACCATCAGTTCGGTAATAACATAATTACGCTCAATAATAATAGCTATTGAATCTATTCTATTTTCTAAATAATTATCTACCTTAGCTAATATGTAATGCAATATAAAGTAAGCCATGACACTATATTTATATTACACACATGTGCCATTAAGAAAACATGATCTAAATTTGGATCTAATTACTCACATCCTCCAATTATGATCGATAATTTACTAACAATTTCCATCTCATTACTAGAAAAATAAATAGCCTCTCAAATATACATCCAAATTATCAACATTTTCTATTTATTGGGTATCCATGGCACATATAAATGTTTATACATTATCCACCTCTATCAATATTATTATAGTAACTTTGGTTAAAATAAACATACACAGTGCGCCAGTGTGCACGAGCAATAAATAGAGATATGCTATGTTTTTATCACATAAAATAAAATTTTCTTAACAACTCATATGCTAGTGATACGAACATGTCATTGCTCGAAATCATGAACATGTTATTGCTTGAAATCATATTAACATATAATCTATCTATATTGCCACTTTAGATATATTTATATATATTAATTAAATATTTCATGCATCTTTAGATTGAGAAAACCATAATTTCATGTACATTTTCTTGATACAAAAAAATTCAATTATCTTGAGAAGTACATGACACCACTAGTGGCTATATTTTCCTAGCCGTTTACGAATATTTTAGATTAAAAAGTCAATGATTATAAGGTTATCACTGCTACCCTCACCCGAAATATCAATTTAATCACTCTGACTTATCTTAAGTGACTAGGTACATGTTTCAAATGATGGCTTAATTGTGTTGTTGTAGTATTCAATAATGTACTCTATGACCTAAAATTCTTATTTCAAAAGAATGCTGAAAGAGGAGCTGATGGAAGATACAATAAGCACAGATGGGTTTCAACTTATCAATTATCACGAGGAGAGAAAAAGCATCTATGGCAATCAATGAGAGTAATGTAATTTTTTTAAAAAAATAAAATTTAGACTAATGACTTCATGAGATATCTTATGCAACAAGCGCCACCATATTAATGGTAAGATTTCATTGTAATTTCATATCTAAAATATATAGAGGTGTCATGCCATGGAAAATATTAAATGGGTGAAATAAACATATAGATTAGTCCTAAGAAAAGTAATTAATAAGTTTATGATAACTAGATATATATTGCAGAGTATCTGCACGTCTATTTTGTTAGAAAAACAAAATAGGAAAAACATATATCAAATTATATACATGTTTTTTCTCTTTACTAATAATTATGACGTATCCTAAAATTCTAGCCCGTGTGAGGATGGGTTGATGTACTAGTACGATTAATAGGAAGAAAATGGATCTTTAAGTGTTGTTTATTAGTTGGGAGATGCTATATTTCAGATGCCAGAAAACTACAACGTTTTCTGGAGGCAGCTTGTAGCTGTCCAATTAGCATCCAGCGGCAAACCAACGCATCTTCATCTCCATCCAATGGAGGAGGTGTCGCCTAAGCAGAGCTTCATTTTCATGCGACTGTAGAATAGGAAAGAAGTTATTATTAGTTTGTGTATTCCATTTTTCACATTTGTTAATTATGAGCAGATATGTGTTTTTATCCTGTGCTATTTTTATTCTTTTCAGGATGTACTGCGTGATGGATCATTGGTTGCCATCAAGAAAATTAATGCCAATGTAGGAGGCCGTTATTACTGGAATGAGCAGCTGAAACAAGAATTTAGTATTCATGCGAGGCTTCAGCACAAAAATGTTGCTAAACTTGTGGGATACTGCATCGATGTCAAATTGATGGTTTTGCGGTTCGAAGAACAAGATGTTGTAGCCGAGGCACACCAAGCATGTTTGGTCCTAGAATACCTGCCATATGACCTTCAGATGATTATCGACGGCATGTTCCAACTCAAATACCAGTTCAACAGTGGAACAAGTTTATCTTAATTAACTAAAACCTGTTTGTCCATATATATATATATAGGTAAATAAAACTGACAATTGCTTCCCTATGACATGTGTAATGCAGGCACAAGACGAGTCGATTGGTCCTCCTGCTTCCTGATAATTCAGCAGGTTGTAGAGTGTTTTCATTATCTACATCAGCAGTGTGTTGTCCATATGGATGTGAAACCATCAAACATCCACTTTGATTCGGAGATGAATCCTGTGATTATTGATTTCGGAATATCTATTGTGCTGGATGAAAATAAGGATGAGGTCACTCTCGACCACAACTTCGGCTCACTGTAAGACCAACTATTGGATCGCATGTGCCCCATGAATATACATGTTTTGCTCTTATATTTCCTTATTGTTTCATGGATCACTTTGAGATTTCAATGTGGATTGTGAAATAGGATTACAATAATCTGTTCGTTTTGCTAGTATCCTATCATTGCTGGTGTTTACACATGTGTAACCAAAGGATGAAAAAAGGGTAAATCCCAAACAAAAAAAAAATGGACGAAAAATAAAGGGTGCAGTTATTCATAGTTCTGATCACATCTTCGAGTTAGGAATGAAATTGGTTCTCTACTTTTGTCAGATTAATTATTACTTCATAATAGTTCCAAACGTGGTTCAAGGTAGTGTGAAAAATACTTATCCACGCGACCATTGTGGTTTCGTGGCCATGTGTACACAAAAAATACGGGGGATTTCTTTTTTCTTGACCTGATCATGCATGCCAGTGCAGAAAAGCAAGAAGGGGAATTGGCGTGAGGGACGTTGAGATCCTACAATTATCTTTATTGACATTCTTTAACTGCTGTATCTTTTCTATAAATCAAAGATTGTGATTTGTTTGAGGTATGAATTTCTAGAATTGAAGGTAACCCAAGTACTGCACAGTAATACTGTCATGATAATCTACAGGGGATATATGTCTCCGGAACAAATTTTAAATGGTGTGGCGTCAACGAAATGTGATGCATACGGTTTTGGCGTCACTCTCGGTGAGACCATTGCCAGCGTGTGCATCGGGTCTGAAGGACACTGGGTAAGTATGACTTATTCACACGTACAGGTACAACCCATCATTTTTTTTAAGAATTACACAGAATGATGTAGGCGTCCACAACATGCACGCACTTACAACTAGGTACATCGGCTGACTGAAAATATAGTGTCGTTAAATTTTAGAATAAATTAAAAAAAATACGAACACCCATGGTAAGTTAAGCACTTACCATGGTAACTTCGATCAGGAAATCTAATATGCGGGAGATAGTGAGTTCATCAAAAGTCAATTGAATCTGATGACCAAAGGGTATTTCCCAGTGAAGAATCATGAAAGGATGTGTCACAGGAGACAGATAAAATATGTGATTTATATAGAAGTCAAATGACAGAACCACCGCGCATTGGCCACAAAACAGTCTCGACGACGGGTGGCCAGAAACAGAGTTGGTGCAGCCGCTAGGATGAGCACCCGGGGTTCAGTGCCTTCAACTGTATAATGCATTCAACTGAAGAATAAAAATATCTGCTAAAATATGTTGGATAGTTTGATCGTTGCTACAGAAAAGGACAACATTTACTGCTTTCCCTGCAAAGCAAATATGGCGACGCATGCATTTATTTGGTGCAACGCTACAGACGTCAGTGTAGAAGCAGCCATGTTTCTCATACCACTCTACAGAATTTCGAAATCTCTGAACTTGGCAAAAAATCAGAAGTACGTACTCCCTCTGTCCTAGTTTTTTTTTTTTCGTTCTAGCACCAGTACCCTGTCCCAATTTAAGTGTCGCCTAGGCCACTGTACACAGGTTCCACACCTATCATTTAGGCATGCAGCGCTGCAGCTTTGTTCTGTCAACCGCTCACCCGGTCACCCACCCCATCGGCCCATCCCAACTCCCATGTTCTTATCCGCAGAAAACCGCATGGCTCTCCCTCCCCACGGTGTCGAGGAGCCTTCTGAGCAGGCCGAGATCTGGTGCGCGACTGTAGCAGTGCGGTGGCGGCCGGAGCTGATGGTGGAGTGCCCGCCGTGGCTGCCAAGGGAGCAACGCGAGGTGGAGACGGTGGTTGGAGCACTCTCGCCTGAGCGCTTTTTCAGCCGCCGGGAGCGCGTCTCCCGCTGCTGTACAAGGGTTATTACGGCCTCCGAGGGTTGCGCCGACGAGGAGCTGCGCGTCGTCGCCAAGCGTCGTCGCCGAGCGATTCACGGGATGGAGCCGGATTCGGCAGTGGAAGTGGTGGTGCAGATCCGATTTCTTGAGCTCCATGATCTTTTTTTCTGAGCTAGACTTGTTTATGGGGAAATCGAGGGAACAAGAGGACAGAGGTCGCTGTCATGTGTACTGAAATCATAGTGGCATCTTCGTCTTTTAGCTTTCACCTTGTTTTTGGTGTCAGGCTCCTCGACGACACATAAACTGGGATGGAGGGAGTACATCAACGCTATATGACAGATCAGATATGGTGTGGAGAGAGTACGTACGTGGCATAGTTTGCATTCAAATCGTTATCTCTTTTAAGAGCTTGCAGGGCTTAGTTTGCCCAAATCAATATTATTAACTGCCTCTGAAGCCATCCCTGCCGCCTCCTGCTGTTTCTCGTCTTCCTTGTCTTGTGTGGACACTATCTTTGCCTTTCGGTTCAAAATGCGAGTTAACGGAATAATTTAATGGGACACGTAATTGTAATAAGAGAGAAATAAATAAAAAGATAATAACTTGATTGGAACTAGTAAAAATAATTGTTGTACTTCATTAAATTTAGACATGCCAAACGTTGGATGGTTGGGATGGACCTTGCATGTGTTTCTCAGCGCAGCCAACGCATGATCCACCTCAGCAGACACAGTCCATTCTCACATTTAGTTCACAAAGAGAAGGCAAGTATTTCAGGCCAAAATTTCACAGTAACCATTGTTATCCTTTATGGCCCGCAAAGGGACATCAAAACAAAGCACTTCAAGATTTGGCATCAAGGTAGAGGGTACATTTTTGCGGCAATTGTTTTTCCATATATGCAAAGGGGAAGCAAGTTCGCCAATCATTTTACTGAATCTTCTTCAGATATTTTGTTTACAACCATAAATTATCCGATGACCAAAGTTCTTATTTCCTTGTGAAGAAACATAAAAAGAGTGTCACAGACTGACAAGTGATTAATGTACGAATTGAACGATGGAACTAAGTACAAACCACTGGTGACACATTCTAAGAAAAGTGGCCAGAAACGGAGTGGGTGCAGCCAGTGGGAAGCAGAGTGGCCAGAAAAGCTAAAAATACGTTTGATAGTTTCACCATTGCTAAAAAGCTCTCGTCCTCGGGAAGCAAAAATGTAATTTATACATCCGCATAGATATCTTCATGCATATATTTGTCAAATGGAAAGGTGACGGCGTTGTGACCGGAATCATAGTGTTATTTGTTTCATGGAATTAATCAGCTAAGACGAAGACGGCATGGACCGGCGAACCTGCATGCGCATCGAGTAATACATGTAGCTACATTGCGATCCTTTGGTTCCAGGCCCGATGGGGAGATGCACTGTTGCAAATGACGGTGGATACACGATAAAGAACAAGAGATCGATCACAGTGGAAACACAAGATTTAACGTGAAAAACCCAATGCGAAAGAGAAAAACCACGGGCGCCAGCCAGTAAAACCTCCTCACTATTATCAAGAGTCGGGTTACAACACCGTACGACGACTTACAAGATGATTAATCTCAGTAAAACCTTCCTGAGCACATGACTATTCTTAGATGATGCTTAGTCGTAGCTAGCATGCAGTCCGCCAAGATTGCGCTGTGCAAGTAGTGTGCACGAAGACCACGCATGGGGCACGGCCCTGATCATCGGGATGGCATTGATCGAGCACGAGCATGCCAGCATCTCTCTCACTATGACCACATAAATGTGCATGCAACCTCATCTCTCTCGGCCAATCATAGCCATCCATAGCCATGTAAATGTGCATGCAATTTCTTTATACGCTAGTGCTACTAATAGAGAAGAAAGCTATCACATTGTAGCCCAAAAATATCGCAATTGAATTTGAAATATATTCAACACACTCCACCTTGACACAAATTTATCTTGTAGCGTAAATCAACACCTTCATTTTGAAACATAACAAAGAAGAATACTTCTGGAGCCAAATAGCCTCTTACGCTAAACAATTAAACCAACTAAGCTTGAGCAAAGCTCAAACTTAGCAATAGGAACAAGCTTTGTCATCATATCAGTAGGATTATCATGAGTACTGATCTTGCATACCTTCAGCTTACCTTCTTCGATCACATCATGGACAAAATGGTACTTGATGTCAATATATTTTGTCCTCTTATAAAATATCTGATCTTTAGTAAGATAAATGGCACTTTGACTGTCATAGTACAACTTAATGCAAGAATCAACTCCACACAGCTCAGCGTACAAACCTTGCAGCCAAATTAATTCCTTGCACACTTCAGAAATAGCCATGTATTCTGCTTCAGTGGTAGACAAAGCAACAATAGACTGCAAACTAGCCTTTAACTCACAGCACAACTGCCAACATTGAACACATAACCAGTGAGTGACTTTCACATGTCTAGATCAGCAGCATAATATGAATTCACATAACCAATAAGTCCCTTATCAGTTCTGTCAAATTTCAAACAAGAATCTACAGCGCCTCTGAGGTACCTGAGAATCTACTGAACTGCTCTCCAATGTTCTTTACCATGATTAGACATGTATCTGCTAACCAAACTTATAGCATATGATAAATTTGGGCGAGAGAAAACCATGACATACATCAAAGACCCAATAGCACTGGAATAAGGAACTCTTGACATGTATTCAATTTCTTGATCTATACTAGGACATTGTGCAGCTGATAATTTAAAATGAGGTGTAATAGGAGTACTAACAGGCTATGTATGATGCATGTTGAAACGCTGAAAAACTTTCTTAATATAATTTTGCTAACTAAGAAATAGCAAACTAGATTTTCTGTCTCTAGTAATTTCTATACCGAGAATTCTTTTAGCAGCACCAAGATCTTTCAAGTGAAACTCACTACTCAACAATTTCTTTAATTTAGTAATTTCAACTTTACTCTTGGCAGCAATCAGCATATCATCAACATATAACAGCAAGTATATAGGTAATCCATTAACATGCTTAATGTAGATATAGCTATCATATTTAGACCTTTTAAAATCATGCAACAGTTTAAATGAATCAAACCTTTTATTCCACTAACGAGGGGACTGCTTCAAACCATACAAGGACCTCTATAATTTGTAAATAAATTTCTCCTTGCCAGGCACTATGAACCCTTCCGGCTGGTCCATATATATATTCTACTCAAGCTCACCATACAAAAATGTAGTCTTCAATCTAACTGCTCAAGCTTAAGATTATGTGAAGCAACAATACTAAAGAATGTGCGAATAGAGCTATGCTTTACAACTAGAGAGAACATATCATTGTAGTCAACACCAAAAATTTAATTGTAGCCTTTTGCCACTAACCTTGTCTTAAACTTTGGAGGCTTGCTTGAAGTTAAACCCTCCTTTCTGTTGAAGATCCATTTGCAGCGAACAGTCTTCTTTTTCTGAGGTCAAGGCACAACCTTCCATGTGCAATTCTTCTCCAGAGACTGCATCTCCTCCTGCATAGCTAAGATCCACTTCTCACGATTACCACAATCAATAGCTTCAGTATAAGTTGCTAGCTCATGAGTATTCTTCACCTGTTCAACACAACTCAAAGCATAATAAGTCAAATTACATTTTTTAATAAGATGTTTTGGAGGTCCACAACCCCTCTTGGACATGCGATGAGCGATAGGAGGAGTTTGCTGAACATCATCATGAGCATCATTTTTAGCAATTTTACATTCTTGGTCATCAATCGGCTCCACCTGCACCGGCTCCACCTGCACACCTTCCTCATCATCCACATGCTCCACCTGCACGCTGATATACTGCAGCTCCTTTCTAGAACTCTCTAGAACATGATCTGAGGGCAAACTGTTATTAAACATCATAGATTTATCATAGATTTATTGAAAACAACACTCCTGCTCATAAAAGTCTTTCTTGTTTCAAGATTCCACAATTTATATCCTTTAACTCCCAAATCATAACCAAGAAAAAGACATTTAATAGCTCTAGGCTCTAATTTTCTATTATCAACATGAGCATAAGCACTGCAGCCAAAAACTTTCAACTGTGAATAATCAGCAGGTGTACCAGACCATACCTTAATGGGAGTTTTCTTATTAAGTGGAATAGAAGGCGACCTGTTTATCAAGTAGCATGTGGTGTTAGCAGCTTTAGCCCAAAAACGCTTGCTCATCCGAGCATTGGATATTATGCAACGAGACATTGAAATGATGGTCCTGTTCATATGCTCGGCCACACCATTTTGCTGCGGAGTGTGAGGTATGGTGTGATGCCTAACAATGCCTTCCTACTTGCAATAATCATCAAAAGCATCCGAACAGAACTCTCCACTATTATCAGTACGAAGCAATTTCACCTTTCTTTCAGTTTGCCTTTCTATCATAACTTTCTAGTTCTTAAAAGTAGCAAAGGTATTATCTTTATTTTTTAGAAAATAAGGCCAAACTTTTCTACAGTAGTTATCAATAATAGTAAGCATGCAACGAGCACCACCAAGAGAAGGCTTACGAAAAGGACCCCATAAGTCAGTATGTACATAATCAAGAGTACCTTTGGTGGTATGAACTAAGGTATTGAACTTTACCTTTTTATGCTTTCCAAAAATACAATGCTCACAGAACTTCATGCTACTCGAGGTGTAGCCATCCAGCAAGTTTCTCTTCATCAATTCTGCCATACCAAGTTGACTCATATGTCCCAAACGCATATGCCAAAGGTTAGTTTTACTAGGTTTAGCATTAGTAATAGCAACAGCAGCAAAAATAGAACCATGTAAAGTACTTTCTCTAAGGACATATAACTTTACAGAATTTAGATCACCTTTCAAACAAACAAGAGAACCTTTTGATACCTTTAGGACGCCATTTGAACCGGAATAATGGAATTCTTCTACATCAAGCGTGCTGAGCGAGATGAGATTTATGTGCATCCCTGGTATGTACCTCACATTCTTCAGCATGCGTGTCATGCCATCATATGCCTTGACCTGAACAGAGCCAATTCCCACAACATCACACGGGTTATCGTCTCCCACACGCACAACATCTTCTTTCTGCATAGGCTTATAGGAACTAAACCAATTTCTGTTAGTGCAGATATGAAATGAACATGCAGAATCAAGTATTCATTCATCATGACCAAAAACACAACCTGCTAAAACTACCAGATAATCTCCAGAATCAGAGTTTTCAGCACCAGAAACAACAAAAGCATTACCATTAAGATTGTCTTTTCTCTTCTCTTTATTCTTCAATTTTAAACCATCCTCAATAAAATGGTTTTTCTTCTTGCAATACTTACAGAACTTCTTAGGTGGCTTGGACTTTGAACTGCATCTACCATCGTAGCTCTTGTCACGACTGTCATTGGAGGATCTATGCTCAGATCTGCCTCTCATATGCAATGCATCGCCCTTGGAGGACCACGACCCGTCAGACTGCACCATGTCTTTCATCTTCTCCCTAGACTCCATCGACACTAGGTCAGCCACGATCTCCTTGAATACAGATAAGTGGCTCATCACCGAATCACCCTCCTTCATCTTGAGAGTGAATAACTTCATCTTCATATGCATCTTACTGGTTAGATCCTTGGACATATAGATCGATTCCGGTTTCAACCAGAGTTTTACAGCACTCTTCACCTCTTGCAAAATATCATTATATAAATGAAGCTGAATTAGAGACATAGCCTTACGATCCCAGCCGATTTTCTCAGGAGTCCATTCAGCCTTTGTCTTCTTTCCGAAGCCTTCCAGCGTCTCATCATAATAATCCTTCTGCGCCAGGATGGCCCGCATCTTGACTTGCCATAGCGAGAACCTCGTCTTGTAAGCAGCGGTAGATCGAACTTCATCGACGTCATCATGGATCCCCAATCTGCAACAGAGCTGGTACCACTTGTTGAGAATGACGGCAGATAAACGACAAAGAACAAGAGATCAATCACAGTGGGGACATAAGATTTAACGTGGAAAACCCCTCGAATGCGAAAGGGAAAAACCACGGGCGTCAGCCAGCAAAACCTCCTCACCATTATCAAGAGTCGGGTTACAACACCGTGCGGTGGCTTACAAGATAATTAATCTCAGTGAAACCTTCCTGAGCACATGACTATTCTTAGATGATGCTTAGTCATAGCTAGCATGCAGTCCGCCAAAATTGCACCGTGGCTGTGCGCAAGTAGTGTGCACGAAGACCACGTATGGGGCACGGCCCAGATCAGGGCTGTGCGCAAGTAGTGTGCACGAAGACCACGCATGGGGCACGGCCCAGATCATGAGGATGGCGTTGATCGAGCACGAGCATGATAGCATCTCTCTCGGCAGACCATGACCATGTACATGTGCATGCAACTTCATCTCTCTCGGGCAACCATAGCCATGTAAATATACATGCAATTCCTTTATACACCAGTGCTATTAATAGAGAAAACTATCATAGTGTAGCCTAAAAATATTGTAATTAAATTTGAAACATATTCAACATGTAGCGGCCACTGCGGTTCGGCTACCGCAGCGAAGCTGTTGCCACGGCCGCCGCCGACGTCTAGGAGTATTGGACTGTAGAATGAATTTGAGACGGGCGCTAGCCGATGCTTGGTTTTGCGACGGCTGGCGGTGAGGTGCCGTGTGTTCGCACGACAGCACCAGTAATTGATACAAAAAAATAACAAGCCAACAGTTCAGCAAGAAAAAAAAAATAAAAACTGTCGCATGGTCTAAAAACTGGTTTTGCTGATTGACAAAACGGATCTCTTCCCTGTGAGCCACCTTTAAAAAAACTGCACCAAAAATGTGTCTTTGTTCGGTTATGATTGACCAATATTATGAAACCCGTCACTGAACTAAGGATTTGATTTGCGACCTCCTGAACTGTTCGCATTGCTATGTACTGCAATGAAACTTTGATACAACGTATCCAAATAGAGTAGCATGGGTGAACATATATAAGCCAACACCGACTGGCTTACAAGGCTGGATGACCTGATGTAATCACACGAGCGAAGAAGCGAACACCATTGGAGTTGTGCCAGCGTTCAAGCCAAGACTTGGATCAGAAACACCAATCTGCAAGAGGTAGAAAGTATATTAATAATTGAATTGATTTTTTGTTGATATTATTAATTATACAGACATGAATTATCTGATCATTAATAATTTCCTAGTGAAGAACAACAAAATGATATGTTACGTGACTGATTAATCAAGTAAGTGGACTAAGGTACAGAACGAACAAAGGAACTGTCGAGCCAGCATAGTGTACATGTACTAAGAAACTTGAAAACAGAGCACTGAGAAACAGAGTTGATGCAGCACCCACGTTGTGTGATGGATTCGACTGAAGAAAAAGCAATAAAATACGTACTAGTCATCTCGCAAAGCAAAAATACTAGAATTTATACATCTACATAGATTTACACATGCATGCATTTCGCTACATGGACTCCTAAGTCCTAAGGAGATGCCCTGTAGAAGCAGCCATGCAAGTTTATCTCAGACCACGCTATCCACAACCCGGAAGTTATCAGTTTGCTTTGAATTCAGTAGGTTAAATGGTTTTGAAAATCTCTGAAGTCGGCAAAATTTAGATGAAGTACCAGAATGGTTGGCTGTCAACATGCACGAGCAGCGACAGCATCAGCTATATATGGCAGGTCAGATGATGTGGAGAGAGTACGAACATGGCATAGTTTGCATTCAAATCCAGATCTCTTTTAAAAGCATGCAGGGCTTTGTTTGCCCAAATCAATTTTATTAGCCACCTGCGAAGGCAATCTCAGCCTCCTCCTGCTGTTTCTCGTCTTTCTTGCCGGGGTTGGGGCACCATCTTTCCGTTTCGGTAGAAAACACGAAAAAACCAATAATTAATTAGGAGACGGAATTATAGCAAGACAGAAATAAATAAAGAGACAATAACTTGAATGGAACTAGTACAAAATACTCGTCATACCTTATTAAATGTAATCGTCTTAAGTGTCGGATGGTTGGGATGGACGTTGCGTGTGTCTCAGCGCAGCCACCGCAGCATCCACCTCCTCAGCAGATACGCCCGCACCGTTGATCCACCCTGTGACTTCTCGAAGGGAAGGCAGGTACTCCAGGCCGATATTGGTACAGTCACCATTGTTATCCTTTAGGGCCCGCAAAGGGACATCGAAGTGAAGCACTTGAAGATTTGGCATCACCGCAGAGGGTGTATTTTTGCTGCAGTTGCTTTTCCCGGAGCCAAAGGGCATAGCACCTTCTCTGTTCCATACATGCAAAGAAATGCAAGAGTCCTCCTTGTTGTGCTGCAGCTGCACCATTACATTGATCCCGAAGTACCTCAGCTTCTGGAAGCAGCCATCATTGCTGCTAGCATTAATAATACTTGCTGTTATTGTGAACTTTATAGACAGAGATAGAAAACTGAGCGCAAGGTGTTTCATGTCCTGCTCATCCGGTGTCCACCCACAGTGCCAAGAAGGATAGGTTAGGCAGACACGAGGGATTGATGCATGACGGCATCCTAGAGAAGTAAAAGAACATGCCCAAATGACGGAGAGATCGTGGAAGCACAAAGCCTGCTTCTTCCCACATGGTTGTGTCAGCATTTAATGTACCCCCAGCGTACACATCTATCTTCTGGATCTTTTGCAGATTGCTCAGAGAGAACACAAAATCTCTCTGCATGCTCTCATCCATGACACCTGTAGTATTAATGTAGAGCGCCCTCAGTTCTCGCAGGCTGCTCAGCTCCTTTACGAGCATCCTAAGGTCACCAGATATGCTTAGCTGCTCCAGGGATGTAAGCTTTCCAATACGATTGGGTACACTTGTGTTAACATGTAGGCACAACAGCTGTGTTGGTAGGACAATGCTTTCTCGCAAGATTCCATACAGAACAAGTGTCTGGAGGAACTTCAGATTTGTTATTTGTTTTCTGATCTTTGGAATGATACCTCTACACTCTATCCCAAGAAACCTTAAGTAAATCACTGACATGCTCAAGATGGCAACCTTCCTTTAGTCAAGCACACGCAGAAGCCTCAAGCTGGGAATGTGCACCCAGTTATCATAAATATCACAGCCAAATGCAATATATGATCACTTTTGGCATCTGAATGAGTTCAGATTCTGAACTATCATGCTCAGCAGTTCTATTATGGAGGGCAAACCGACGAACATTGATTGGTGGAGATATTGCTTCAGCATTACCATCTAGTATAGCAATAAAGTTTTCTTCAATTCAAAAAACTTGCGCAACAGGTCAAGAACAGTATCATGAACACGACAAACTGAGGCTATACCATCTAACCATTTATCCACTGCCTGAATCATGCTTCTATTAATGAGATCACTGAAGTATCTTTCTCCAACGTCAAATAATCTTTCTCCTTGTTTCTCATGGACAAATCCTTCAGCTATCCACTTCCATATCAACTCATCCTTGTTTATTTCGCTATCTTCCGGGTAGGTACTTAGATACAATAAGCATGTCTGCAGATGTGAAGGCATATCATAGTAGCTGAATGAAAGTATTGTCATAGTATCTTCTAAATCTGCATTATCTTTGTGCCTGAAACCAATAGAGTTGTACACCTCAGACCATTCGTCCCTTGATTTACCCACCAACAAGCTAGCCACTGTGATTATTGCTAATGGTATACCAGCACATCTATTTAGAATTTTATCAGATACATCATCTCGTTTGTTGTCAAGATATTGTCCATCCGCACTAAATATCCTTGTATAGAATAACTTCTTGGAGCATTCATAAGAAAGTGGTTTGAGCTTGTAAAGAGTACCAGATTCGTCGGCAACGTCAAACTTACGAGTAGTTCTGATTACTTTACTTCCAAAACAATTCTCAATAAGTGCCAATTTGATTGTTTTGCATGTCACTACATCCCATACATCATCAACAACAACAAAATACCTATCCAAATGAACATGTAAGAAACATTGATTAGTAATGATTTTGGGAGCTTCTATATAAAGCAAAAATTTTGCAATGCCAACTTTAAAACATTCACATTATCAAAATGGTAAAAATAAAATATGTTGATGGTTAAGAATATTTTCAGACTACAATAAAGGTCAACCAAAGACAAAGAAAAGACCTTGAATATGTCCACAAGCCGCCGCAATTCCACTAAAACCAACACCTTGCATATAGGACATTCAAAAGTAGCACCTCGAATAATGATTAGGCATAATATGCTATTGTGTTGATTGTCTGAAGTCTAGGCAAAGTTTTGTCTTGGATATATTATTGAGGATGAGCAAGAATACCCACCACATTGATTTAGACAAAGAGGAACAATACCTTGTGGTTTTCTCTATCATCGAAACTGACTAATATCCTAGCATGCCTTTCATCGTGTACATATGACTAAGAGTGCATATGACTAATATTCGGGATAGGTTTTCTTAGTAGGCCTTGGCCTTATTAACAAAAGCAATTTTTCTATGTTGCCCAACTTAAAAATAGGATCAATTTAAATTTACAAAGGCGGTTTTTATTGTATTCTCTCCTAAAATGGGGTGACCGTCTCTGAAATTGACTCATTATTTTCTAGGGACACAAATGTTTTTATGTTGCCTCTTTATAAGTAAATGAGTTGGCTCCTGAGAGTGTTTTGTTGTATTGGGGCCAGGTCACTGGTAACGATCATCGATGCTGTCTCAGTATTCTTTTGTAAATGACTATGCACAAATTTGCAATACAGATCGGGGATGCTCCATTCTTTTTAACCTGACCCATGGCTATATAATGTGAGTAGGGAGCCCCGAGATCATTGCCTCTTCATTTTTCTTGCATACGAACACCAGCAATACAATCTCAAACACATGACATAGGTTCTATTAGTCGATGATTGGTTTAGCCTGTCTAAATTTTGTATTTTGGGGGCAACTTTATAGCTTCTAATGCGCATACAGTGGCCATATTTTCTTGAGATGACAAAAATAACTACAAGAATTTAAGTGCTTAGAACTAGTAAAAGTATTATCGTTTTATATATTTAGCACTAGCAGTAAAGTACATCATTTTGTGTTCTAACAAACTATGAAGTGTTGCATAGATTACATAGAGATAATATACATTTTTGTTAAGATGTAGAGGAAAATTAACAAATCAGAAAATGAATTTCAAGCAGTCATCCATAGATGACTCAAAAATAATATTTTTAGTATGACCTACAAAATGCGAACTAGCATCAGCTAACTGTACAGCTACAGCATCTTAAAAGGCACTAACAAATTACAGTATGCAATTGGTTGGCTGATGTGTTACCGCTTATTTTTCAAGAATTCTCGGAGTTCATGGATGAGGAGATCAACACCTCTTCCAGTGGTATGAATGTTGTGATACTTCTCTTTGTCTAGATGAAAGAGGATGTCCTTGAAAATTGTAGCCATGTCACGATCACGACCAACTGATACAAAAACTCCGCATTCATACTCTCAACTAAGCTTGTCATACACTGCTTTGGCAAGAGTGGTTTTGCCCAACCCCCCAACTCCAACAATAGATACCTTCTTAATGTTCTTCTTGTCCAACACATCGTGATATTGATGGCATGCGTTCAGCACGGATATGAGCTCCTCCCTTGATTTATCAACACTGATAAGTTGCGTCACTTCTCTGTACATTGCAGTAAGGCAAGGATCAATAGTAGATGTTGACACCCCATGCTTGGAAACACACTCATCAAGCTTGTCCTTCTGGCGCCTTTCAGCTACCTCCTCGAGATACTTCTTGATGTCTTCGATGGCACCAGCAATATCACGCCGAACCTTGGCCTTGCTGAACACCTTGCCCATCTTCTTGATGGTGCTTTTGAGACTGCTCGGGTCAGCAGGCTCATGGCCTTCCAGACGCACAAGGAAGGTGTCGAGGACATCCTCCATGTCATAGGATGCCTCCCTGACCTCGCGTACCCACACCTTGACCTGCTCATCGAGCCGGTCCCATGGCACATCCGAGACCTTGCGGAGGAAGGCATAGATACTGTGCAGCTCCCTAGAGAGCCACTCCACCTGCTTCTTCACACCCTTCTGGAGCTTGTATTCATCGTGGAGCAGTTGAAGAAGCTTTGGGGCGAGGCTTCCCAGCGCCCCTGTCACCACACTCATGCTTCTTCGCTTGCTTGGTTCAGATCTGAGTGCAATGTATTCATAGCACTAGTCTGGTGTTTGAAAGGCATCTAGCTAGATGGAGGCATGCAATAGCTAAAGAGTTAAACCGGAAGGAACTAAGCAGCCTCGGATACCTATGCTTCCAGCTGGTAGCACATGAGTCCATGTGAGGCCGCACATGCATCCATGCAGCTGCACGCCTCACTACCAGCTGGTAGGTCCAAGTCAAAGACCGAATATTTAGACAATATAAAAGAAGTCCAAGACCATATAGAACAGCGCTTGGTGTGTTGAGGCTCGCCATGCCAACGGCGTGGTCAGACTTAATGAGAGTTGAAGATCCCTCTTTTGTTTAATTGAACTTATGAAACAATTAATGTATTGGGAGATGGAAAGCTCCAAATTTTAGTTCGCCATCTGTACGTCTTCGTGCTTAGTTGCTGGAACCACAGGACACGCAACTGGTAGATGTATTATCACGGCCAATCAATAGTTGCTAGACGTGCACTGTGCCAGGACGGCATGCCTGGCCTCTTTCTTTCCTTCTATGGCTTCATTAGGCCATGTTGTTGTGGAGGAAGCAGTGGTAGTTGGACTGGCTTGGTTATTGACTACATGAAGTTTGCCTACCTCACCTGCAGTCTGGCCACCATCCTCTGTGGGTTCAGACTTGGTGTCACCGAAGCCAATGTAGGATGGGTGCTTGTTCTGCCGTGGCCCCGTCTTCCCTTCGCTTTATTTTGATTATACTAATCACTCCATCAGTTTGATGTTAAAGAATATGCTATCTGTCCCCACTGCTGTATGGAACTGCCCCATTGTTAGTTGCTGAAAAAGAACAGCCCTGGCCTGAAACTTAAAAACAGGATTTCGTGTTGAGGGATAGTATGTAGTGTGTGCACACCTACTTATATGCTGTGTTTGGTTGAGGATCAAAGTTGGTGTTGTATATGAAGTTAACAAGTTCTGTTAAATCCCACTCCGCTGTTTGTTGTGTTGGGGGTCTGCGTGCAAACTGAATATTGTTTGTTGAGGCTATTGTTTGAGTATTACTTGCGTAACTAAAATTTTCAGGGAGAGATCCATGGATGCATTCATTTCCATGAGCAGAAATGTATCCTGTAGTATAGAACTATGTGCTTCTTGATCTCAATATGCATCCCAAAATTGCATTCGGCTGTAAATGTAAGTTTGATGCTTTAAGCCCTTGTCTGTGAGCTGGCTGTACACACCGTTAGCTCCTTGATGTGGTTTCTGTAGTGTCCTAGGGAGCCCATGCGGGTGACTGACATCCGTGCCTCGTCTTTAGAAGGCTGTAGCAGGTTACCTGAGCTCGAGTCGACTCTATATTTTAGTAGTGGAGACATGGTACTGAGAATCTCTAACGGGAACCCAGGATAGGTTCCCCACTCTTATGGACTAACTCTTCTCGCAGAGATCAGCGGGGATGCAGAAGTCCGCGGTGCCGAAGACAGCGGCAATCTGGGCACGGAAGTCGCAGCGGCAGCCCATGGCGCCCTTGAGCTCTTTGCCGCGTGTGCCTTGAACAACGGCGGCGGCGAACTGGCGGCCGTTGTCGTCGCAGCCTTGAGCGCAGCCGAGTTGAGCTCCTTGAGCTCGTCTATGCAGCGGAATACGCCGTTGACGCACTGCTGGAACTGGAGCTCCAGCCCGATATGCTGATTCCAGATGGCTGCTGCTGCGCCTTGGGCAACGCATGGCAGCATCGCCGGCCAGTTCCTCCTGACCGTCTTCTACAGCCTCACTTTCCTCGATCTCTTTCTGTGTGTGTCTTTTCTCTTTTTCTGGGTGTTGTTGCCGAGTCGATGGCTCTGGTGCAAATCGATCGATGCTGCTGCAGTGCTGCTTGTAGAGGACGGCTGACTTGGACTTGGAGAGTGATGACGGGTCTTCGAAGGATCCAGATGCTCAAACCATGTGCATGCGCTTGTGGGTATCACAACAGCTCTCTGATCGATGATGAAATTTTCGACTACTTAGTTACTTTACTCCAGCCAATAAGCTAGCGGTGTGCACCTCGTAGCAGACGACACGGCTCCAGACTCAGCGTCAAAATAGTCGATGCCACATAGCGGAAACAAGCAGTGGAAGGTATTTGGGCCCTATGAGGCAGCAGAATGAATTAGTTAGGCCCAACTCGTGATGGGTTGCGCCGAACCACTCATTTATCGCGTCGTAGTGGAAAGTATTTAGGCCCTACTACGTGGTAGTATTGGGCCCAACTAAAGATTGGTTTGGGTGGGGTTGATCCGTAGGATCAATGTACTGGCCCAAAAAATTACCCCAAATGCAATCCATGACACGGAAGCGAAGTAAAAAAAGAATCCAAACCAACGGATCAACTCGGTCGAACCCTTCGACGTGATGGCGGTGGTACCAACGCGTTGGATGGACACTCATCTTCGGCTGCGCCAGCTTGGTGCGCGGAAATCAACACAACATGTTGTGTCTCTACTGCTCGCTCGGCCATTATGACTGTAAATTAATTTAAAGCCATTAGGATTATCGTCGCATTGTATTACCTGATATTGTAAACGATCGATGCACTCAATCACGGCTTGTGAGGCGTTGTCGATTGTCTGCATAGTATCTGCAGACGTTATTTACACTTTTTTTTGAGATCGCGACTTCACGCGTATTTCATTAAGCAGAACAAATAACCGATACAAAGTATTCGCCGGTAATCCATAGATTACCAGAGAAGTCCTCGACACAAACGAAAAAAACTTAAAACGAAAAGCATAAAACATGGAGGGGGGACTCCACAAGACAACCCCAAGTAACTAAACCTAACACCAGATAGTCCAACACGTTGGCAGCCAGTGGTGACGTGTAGACGTAGATGAAATCCCGAGACGGCAAAGCATCCGTCCAAATAACCTTGACAGTAAAGCATCTGCCAGAGAAGACAACAACCTCGGTGGCGGAGCATCCACCGGAAACCCCTCGGCGACAAAGCATCCGCCGGAAAATAGGACTGACCCGCGCATGGCAGCAACCTCCTCCGAGTCACTAGGGGCCCCTAGGACCACGGGCGAGGAATAGCTCCATCGAAGTTGCACTCCGGGTACCCCTCCGAGTCACTAAGGACACAATGCCCTCAGGACCACGGACGAAGGGCACCCCCAAGACGCCCTCCTAGTACTCCTCTAAGTCACTGAGGCCAGGACCGCGGGCGAGGAGCACGAGCAAGAAGAGCAAGTACGCGCGTGACAGCAACTCTTCCAAACCAGCGGCAAAGCATCCGCCCAAGCATCCACCAGACCGGCGGCAAAGCATGCGCCCAAGCAAACATTGACGGCAAAGCATCCACCAAGCAAAACAGGCGGCAAAGCATCCGCCAAAAGCCTCGTTAACAACTACGGCTACAAAAAACCACCAACTGGACAAACCGAAGCGAGGGAAAAACATGAAGCGCAGTTAGGTAAAGTACAATGATCGCAGTGACCTAACGAGCGAGGAGCGGCCGGAGAATCTTCAGCAGCGCCTTCAGGAAGGAATTGACGCCTAAGACGCCATCACTGCCGGCCTCAGAGGCATCCAAGGCAGGGATTTCACCCAGAAGTGCACGAGGTTCAAAAGACGCGCCTCCAAGGAGGTTCGTGGCGTCCATGGCGTCACCATCATCTGCCCGAGCTGGACTTTCGCCCGAACCTAAGCAGCCAAGCTACCTTACCAAATCCGACGAGCACTCCCCGCCCATCCGCCGGCAGCCGAACCGCAGTCACGACCGCTGGCGCCGGAAGCGCATCACCAGAAGCAGCGGGCCCCCCGTCAGAGGACCCCACGAGCCCAGAGGAGGCTCTAGCTGAAGTCAGGCAGGCAATGACCACCCCACGGCATTTACACCTGGTGATTGTCATATAGATGCGTAGCATTTGCACTTGAGTCAATCTAAATGGTACTCTATCATTTCAAATTATAATTCGTTTGATTTTTTTGACCTCAAGTTTGACCACTCATCCTATTTAAAAAATTTGCACAAACATAGTCAAATTTAAGTTATTCTTAAAGACCTTTTATTAATAAAACATGCCACCACAAGAGAAGTAATATTTTGTACAATTTTTAAAATAAGATAAATGGTCAAACTTGAGGTCATAAAAGTTAAATAAACTATAAATAGGAATGGATGTAGTACTACGGATTTCTGGGCAAAAAAATCACTTGTAATATGAAGTTCCAAACAAATTATATAGTCTACCAGCTGTATGTATGTGTTCAAAATGACACAACCTTATTACATGTATCTGAATAAGAAAAAGGCACCATGCACGAGGCAATGTAAGCCACAGATGAGGTCGCCACCTCAAACGTGGCACAACATAAATATGTTCGGTGCTTATTAGCATGTACGAACCATGGAATACGAAAGTGGATAAAAAACCGTTGCAGCAGTGCTCCAGTAGAGTAGCTCGGGTGGAGATATGCTGACACAGTAGTCTGCGATGTCATGATCTGATGCAGTCTCCAAGTCATCATCTGAGGTGCCACTGTACCGTCAGAAACTTGAATCAAAAACATTATAGTTCATAGATAATTCTTTTTAATCTTCAATTGATATTAATCTTCTCACAGACATAAGTTATCTGATGACTGAAGGAATATTAATTTCCTAAATAAAAAAGAACCACAAACTGTCACCGTTGTTATCCTTTATAGCCTGCAAAGGGATGTTAAATCGAAGCTTTTCAAGGTTTGGCATCACTGCAGGGGGTACAATGGCTTTGCTGGAGTCACTGCTTTTTCTGGGGACGAAGGGCATAGCATCTTTTCCATTCCACATATGGAACGAAACGCTAGCGTCCTTCTCATTGGGCTGTTCAAACTGCACCATTGTTGAGCTCCACGTGTCCAAATACCTCAACTTCTGGAAGAAGCCGCCATCACCTTCATTGATATTGCTTAATGTCACCGTGGACTCTGTTCCAAGGACGAGATAACAGAGTTCTGGCAACTTAGCAAGCAGTCTTAGATCATGCTCATCCATATGAAGCAGCCTCAGTGACAAGTGGGACAGGCAGGGAAGCCTTGAGAGGTCTATGCATGACGGCATCTTAGAGAATGCAAATGGCAAATCAAAATAACAGAGACTGTGGGAACACAAAGCGTGCTTCCTCCCACACGGCTGCTGCATATGCTTGGGAACCATACACACGTATATGCTTGATCTTCTTGAGATAGCATAGGCACTCCACGAAATCTGTCTGCGTGCTCCCGTCCCAGTCCAGCTGCATGCTCTGAACACCAAATTCTAGCACCCTTAGTTCTACCAGTCTGCCCAGCTCCTTCAATAACCTCTTGGGAATGCCCCTGTTCTTGCCGTAGTTAGGTATTATTAGCTCCTGTAAGGATGTAAGGTTTCCAATCCCATCCTGTGTATTCACTAGTCTACCACGTAGCCGCAGCAGCTTTGTTAGCTGGTCAATGCTCTCAGGCAGCACTTTGTCAACATCAATTGTCTGGAGCAACTTTAGATTCTCTATTTGTTTCGGGAGCTCATGACCTATACCTTCACATCCATGTATCCCAAGATACCTCAAGTGAAGTAAATCACCAAGATGATCAAGACGGCAACCTTTCTTAAATCTGCAGCCTACTATGTCTAGCACACGCAAAATTTTGAATCTCAAAAACTGGTCCAAGTTATGAATACTGCACAGGAATGTACTATTGACCTGACTTTTGTCATCTCACTCACTGTGGCTTCAGGGTTCTTGTGCTCAGCTCTTCCATTTTGGTGGGCTAACCGATGAATATTGCTTGGTGCACATGTTACTTTAAGATTATCCCCCTAATAGAGCCAGAAAGTTTTCCTCAAATGCAAGCTTATGAATCATATCAAGAACCATATCATGAATATGACACCTTGATATGCTTCCTTCCCATCTGTGCACTATCTGGATCAAGCTTCTATTAATGAGATCACTGAAGTGTCTTTCTCCAAGCTCAAATAATGTTGTTCCTTCTTCCTCAATGATAAATCCTTCGGCTATCCATTTCCATATCAACGAACCCTTTTCAATCTGACAATCTTCTGGATATGTACTTAAATACAGTAAGCATGTCTTCAAATCTGGAGGGAGATCGTAGTAGTTAAATGAGAGTATTGTCATAGTATCTTCGACTTCACTCCTACCTTCATCATGCACAAAACCAATAGAGTTGAACAACATTGACCATTGGTGCTTTTCTTTAACAGCCAGCAAACTACCCATTGTGATGATTGCTAATGGTATACCAGCACATTTCCCTAGAATTTTGTCTAAAATGTCATCTAATGGCTTATCAAGGCACTTTTTGCCTCGACCATATATCCTAGTACAAAATAAATTCATGGAGTCATCATAGGAAAGTGGTTTTAGCTTGTAAACCTCACCAGATGCTTTGGCAACATCTACAATACGAGTTGTGATTACTTTACTTCCACAATTATTCTCAATAAATGCCACTTCAATTGTTTTCCATTTCTTTACCTCCCATACATCGTCAACAACAATGAAATACCTATCCACATGAAAGTGCATGAATCATTGGTTAATAATGATGTTTGGAGCTTCTACACAAGGAAGCAATCTGGTAACATTTAAAAGTAGTCTCTGTTACACAACAAACTCATGATCACTTTAGTACAATATAATGTGTTGATGATTGAGAATCTTTATGACTAGCAATTGGGGTTGAATGTAATTATAGAAGATTATAATAAAAAAATAAACTACATCTTTTGGCATATGTATGAAAACTACACACCAAAGGGCCTATTTGAAAAAAAACTACATATTTAAGGCCATGTTGTTATAGAAGTTAGACATCTAAGGCCAAGTTGCAAAACAAGGTGACCCTAAAACTGATATTTTTCGTGACATATACCCCTAGCGTATTATGCATATGCAACAAGAAGTTACCATCTTATGAGATTTTTATGCCCTAAGTTGAAAGTTTATAGTTTCAGAATGAAAATGTGATAATATAGTTTCAATTATGAATTCGCAATGTAAGCAGCTAGTTAAACTATGTTGCTCTTGCTTAGATAATGGATATTCATGCCTTAATATATATGTATACAATGAAGTATATCTTTTGATGCACTAGTAGATGAAATAAACCTTTGATATTAGACAACACTGAATATATCTTTTTACTAACATGTGTGGAGTGGAGATAATTAGTCTCAAGAAGTAGTATTGCATGAATGATGCAAAGATGACAATATTTTTGTTATAACCTTTGTCATACAAAAAAACTAGTATCATCGACTGATTATGGAGTAACATCATCGTAAAAGGCACTTTCTAATTACAATTTAGACTAGGGTGGCTGATGTGTACCTCTTCTTCTTGAGACATTCTTGGACTTCATCGATTAGGAGCTCGACACCTCTTCCATCGTTATGAATGTTCGCATACTTTTCCTTGTCAAGATGAAAGAGGATGTCTTTGAAAACTTTTCCTAAATCAAGATCCCGTCCAACTGAAACGAAAGCCGCACAATCAAACCGCGACCTTTGGTCCTCATAGACTGCTTTGGCTAGAGTGGTTTTGCCCAATCCCCCAACTCCAACAATAGAAACCTTCTTGGTGATCTTCTTATCAGGCGCCTCATCATCCAGTTGGGCCAGATTCAGCATAGATATCAGCTCATCCCTTGACTTGTCAATGCCAATAAGTTCAGACACCTCTTTATACATAGCTGTAAGGCGAGGATCAATAGTGGGCGTTGCTGGAATCCTCTCATCGAGTTTGTACCTCTGACGCCTTTCAGCTACGTCCTCGAGATGCTTCTTGATATCCTCGATGGCACCTGCAATGTCATGGCGAGCCTTGACGTTGCTGAACACCTTGCACATCTTCATGGCACGCTTGAGCTTGTTCGGGTCTGTAGGGTCACCGCTGCGCACGAGGAGGATGTGCCTCCCTGACCTCACGCGCCCACACCTTGACCTGCTCTTCGAGCTGGTCCCATGGCACATCAGAGACCTTGCGGAGGAAGGCGTGGATGCTCCCCAGCTCGCTGTGGAGCCACTGCACCTGCTTCCTCATGCCCTTCTGGAGCTTGTACTCACCATGGAGCAGCTGCGCAAGCATGGGGACGAGGCTTACCAGCGCCCCCGTCACCACACTCATGCTTCTTCCCTTGCTTTGTTGAGATCTGAGTGCAGTGGATTCACAGCACTAGTCGGAAGAGGTGTAGGTGGTGGCAAGGTATCTAGGTAGCTGAAGAGTTAAAGCCGGAAGCAACCAGGCAGCCGGGGACAATTGCAACCATCCGTTGATTGGCCTCGGGTACCAACGCTGGTAGCACATGAGTCCACGTGAGGCCGCGCAATTTGTCTAAAATTTTCTCATTCTTTACGATGACGAATGACTGGTCGGTCAAGAGTACTGTAAGTTCTGAATGCCCTGCATCCAATCAAATATTTAACCAGTTTTTCTCGATACATTTCATAAAAATTTCAAGTCGCGCGCGGCTTTAGATTTACTTTAACAAGTGCAATGTATATATAGCACAAAAAGCGTGCGTTGCTTGCCAACGGCAACCAAATCTTTGACGCGGCCGATTTTTTACCAATATTTAAAAAAACATATCATATACTAAATTTTCCGAGATTGCCAAATGGGTTGTGCAAGAGACCATGGCATGATTCTCGCCACGCCGATGGCATTGTTTAGTGCGAACACATGGTTTCCATATCTGTGCAAGTGATTTTTGTGACGAGCCATTGTCAACACGGTGCGTGTGTTTTCTCTAACCTTGGCACACGGAGTGTGTCATGCAACATGTCTCTTGGCTTGTGTGTACAGGTGTCGAGCTCAGAGGCGGTGGTCGATGGCGAGTGAAGGTCAAGTAGGGCGTGCCATGTTGATGGACCGGGAGTGGTGAAGGGCGGACGTGAGGCTTGGATTGAGGGACTTGGACGTCGGGCAGCCAACCGCGGTGGCTGACACTTGGGACATCGACAAGCGCAAGTGTACATGGCGGGACCATGTCGATCGGGTCAAGACGGCGGACGTGCAAGTAGAGTGGGCGGCTCTGGAACACTTGGTGCCCAGGCGGTCGAGGGTGGCGGTGACACATGTCGAGGAGTTTGGTGGTTTAGCCTCAAAACCATCGGCGGACGGTTTGGTGGGTTGGGCCTCAAAACCTATGGTGTGGGGTGTGTGTATGGACTACGCTACTCATAGCGGGTCTCGGTGCAGATGGACGGTACGTGGCGGCAATAGGGAGTTGGCGTCGAGGTGAAGCTACCGGTGAGGAGGCGCTATGGCCGTCGGACCAAGACTTCATCGAGTCGGACCATATCGCCCTCGGTTATGTGGTTTGGCTAACAAATGTATCAGGGGCAAAACTAGAATGTAAAATAGCCCTGTTAAATAGAGTGGGGGAGCACGCATCTCCCTCAGCTCTTCCATTTGGATTTTCCTTATTATAGAGGGTAGGGTTTTTTCTCCTCCCCCATGAACCTTTGAGAGAGGTCCACAACTTGAGTTCATGCAGGAATCGTGGCCGTAACCACATCGTGCCATGGTTGATTCGTCATACAAGTTGTGTCTTATGTTCTTGTGATTTTGTTTCCGAGTTCATCTTTTTCCCCCTTTGTTCATGTGGCAAATCTTCGTTTTCTGACCGATTTGAGTGACTTTTGTTGCCTTGATTTGTTCTATGACGTGATAGGATCATTTTCACCGAAGGATTTGAGCTAATTTCTCACGAGTTCATACATCAGGGCAAGAACATGTCAAAGGTTCATTCTTGGTGTTTTTCACCTACATCTTTTGATTTCTCTTAATTCTCTCCAAATTGGGAGATGATTTCTTAGAGATAGCTCATCCATGGCCTTGTAAACATCTCTACCAAGTTTGGTTGCAGGGGGTTTCGATTTGGAAGACATCAGGATGAATTTGTGTTGCAGGTGATTTTTGGTTGATTTTCTCGGTGACCCTCGGATAGTCTGAGCCTCGATCTCAGACAGTTCGAGCCTCAACCTCGCACAGTCCGGGCATCGGGTTTATCTGTGACAGATTCTGAGTTTTTTTAGTGGTTTTTTATTTTTCACTTTCGGACTGTCCGCGCTAATTTCCCGGACTGTCCACAGTAGAGTTTTCATCTGTTTTCACATTCTGCACAGTTCGGTGTGTTTTTTGATTTTTGACCAGCGGACTATCCAGAGGTACTGTAGTAGCACTGTAGCAGTTTTGCTGTTTTGTCCGTATCTTGCCTGTTTGGACTCCGATTCGATTTCTGTTTGTTCCGCTGTGCTTGTGGTGTCCCACTCTGTTTATAAGGAACATCCACCCTCTTCTTTGGGTTTTGGACATCAATGGTCTTGCATTATTTCTTGGGGTTGAAGTTGGGACATTGGCCGACATTTTCGAAATAAAATTTTGAGTCTCCCATTCACACCCTCTCTGGTCCTCGTTACCGGTCCTTCACCAAACATAAAGAATAGGAGCTACAGCAAAGAAGGTTGCCTAACCTGTGATTTTTTAGCTTTGCAGATTCTAAGTGGCTTTCGCTGGAAGCCTACATAAAGCTTATAACTTTTAAAAATGCTTAGTCGATAAGCACCAGCCGGGCCAGCCACTTTGTCCCTAATATAAGTCTGCAGCATGGGTGCTTTTGCTGTTGTTCTGTGTATTGGGTGCCGACACACGGAGGAGGAAGAAAGTTCATGGAAGCCGCGCGTAGCCAGGGATTGGCCTGGGAACACGAAAGAGGGGGGAGTTACGATTTTAGTACACAAATGAAATGTGCATGTACATGGTGAAAATTATAGAGGTACAAGTTGATCGAGTGAAATTAAGCGTAGCCACCGACTGGTGAAAAGCCAAGGAAAGTTGTGGATGCCAGTTCCCAGAAAACAGTAGAGCTGTAGAGGAAAAAGCGATTGACACTAGGGGTGAAGTACGACAGAAGGCAACGGACGCCGCTGCCGCTGCCGCTGTGCTGGTGCCTGCTTCACTCTCCCTGTCTCAATCCAATAAAATGCTTGTTCATAATATTTATTCACCATATCTGTGGCTCTGTGCTTGGTGAACCAAGCAAAACAATAGATAATTCAAGACTAAATTCCTGCGTTTCCCGTGATGGGATCCCATCACCAGCGTAGCTTTGAGCTGGGATCCCGCAGCCACCGTCACGTGCCTTTTCCATTGCCATTGTGGAGCCACTGCATGCACCTGCCTCCTCACGCCCTTTTGGAGCTTGTATTCCCCAAGGAGCAGCTTCACAAGCTTCGGTCCAGGGTTTCCATTGCCATTTTGTTGGCAAGATATGCAGTGAGAGAAGATTTGTTGTGGATGCAATGCACGCGCAGCCTCAGTTGCAAACACTTGCAATGCTCATCCATCGGCTGGAGCTGCACGATGCACCGCACACTCGCGCAGGGCCATGACGACATGCTTTACCAATTTTTTTTATCATTTCACACGAGACGAGTCCGTAATCACACTAGCTGATTCGTCACCTCTGCCTAAAAATGTAGGATGCCAAATATCTTCCTTTTGAGCTTCGCAGATTCTCCACTTCCGTGAAGTGGCTTTCGCGATAAGCCTCTCAAAAGCTTCTAACTTTTAAAGATGGCTTAGCTGCTAAGCACAAGGCCTGGTCAGCCACTGGGTCGTCATTAATGTGAAAGCCCACAGCTGGGGTGGATGTGTGTTTGGTTTGAGGAACGAGGTGGTCAACATCTTATCACTCCTCACTTTTTGTATTTCGTTTGCGTAATGGAATGAGTTGATCCTTCACCGCCTCATTTCACATAAGATAATAATTAGTATATGCATGAGGATTGGGTTCATACTACGAGAATTTATGGAATCAACTCATGAAGTCATGGGAGAAGCAGAATCAGTGGTCTTTTTGCATCTCCTCCCCCGGAGCGCAAGTCATGTCAGATAGCATTGAGAGAGAGGCTGCAGAAAACACGCACGTACTAATACATGATAAATATCGATAGTTAACACTTAACGGTCACAGACGTTTGCAAAAACAAGTACATACGTGAAAATATCATCACCTAACACAATAGCTAACATGGAGACATTACATGAACAAAAAAATCAACACCCTTCATACCAAGAAAAATTAAGCTAACAGACGGTCAGATTACATGAAGAAGCCAACGGGCACGTCCATGCATCAACCAAGAAGCAAACATGTTACCTGCATCAAAAAGATAACATCGTAGTCAAATCTATCATGTCCAAATTTCAAAGAAAATAAGTTACACATCCAATAGATGACACATGCATCAATGAAATCTAAAAAAAATAAATTTAAACCTTTCCTTATATATCATATTTTTTAAACAAACAAATTAAATAACTCTATTTAAATAACGCTATTTACCTCCTAATAAGAGGTAATATGTGATCACAATCGTCCAATCTAATTAAATGAATAGCTCACATCATTTAGGAGTACCACATCAAAGCTCTTAAAGTAAATATTTCGATGTTGATTATACTTATTATGGTCATAAAGGGGAATTGTTCTAGCGCCATATTTGGCACAAATGGCTTGTCTGGGATCAGAACGGAATCCAGGTGCCTAAGCAGGAAGTGCGGGAACCGCGTGACTAGTCATGAATACATTGGTGTTGAAGTGGTGTCAAGGTTATATTAGGTCCTATTGGATGCCGCTGTCAACAGATTTTGAGGTACCTGTTAATGGTTACCTAGCGTAACCAAACAAGAATCTACACTATCTTTTCACGCTGTTAATGGTTGCCCAGCAAAAATGGTCAAACCAAAAAGCACCAAAATGGTACTACAAATTTTGAGGCAACAAAATATTTATACCTGCTGCAATAAAATTTATTGTTCCAAACAAACCATGTTACATACTAGCAGTATGTATGTGTTCAAAACTACACAACCAGCCTTTCATGCATCAGAATATTAAGAAAAAGGCACCATGAGGCAATGCAAGCAACACATAAAGCCTACTCAAACTTTCGCACAACATAAAAACGTTCTGAGCTTAATTTTTTTGAAATTGTGTATTGCACGTGCTTCAATAAGAGAGACGTTCTGAGCTTATTATTAGTATTCAAAGGTACGAACCACATACATGTTATTGCAAAAAAAAATACATAAAAGTCGAGAAACTAATAATACAAGCTACGAGTTTAGAATGAAGAAAAATGTTGCAGGTTCTAATAGCAGCAGAGTACACTGATGTACTTTTGATATAGCATATTAGAACAGAAAATAGCTCTGGTGAACATTAGAGCCGACACAGTCGAGTGAAAACTTGTGGTGATGGGCTGATGTAATCTTGCACGCATTTAAGCCTCAGTTCATGCAGAAACTTGGAACAGCAAAACTAGCCTGCTAGAGGAAGCAAATTTGTCAGTAATTCTACTGAATCTTCTACAGATATTATGGTTCCAACCATAAATTATCCGATGACCAAAGTGCTTATTTCCTAGTAAAGAATGATAGAAGGATGTGTAACAGACTGAGTAGTGACTTGTGTACAAATCGAACGACACAGGTAACAGATTGTAAGCAAGTGACTTGTGTACAAATCGAATGACAGAATCAACCATCGAGGAAGCAGATACAGTCCAGATTATATCAAGATAGGAGAGTGGAAAACAGAGTATCGACTGGTGGCTAGAAACAGAGTGGTTGCAGTCACTGGGATTACAGAAGAAACAGAATGGCCAGAAAGTATTGACGGTTCAGAAAAAGAGCAGGCACTGGGTAGCAGAGTGGCCAGAAATGCTAAAATAGGTGTGATAGTTTCACCATTGCTAAAATACTACTAGTCCTCGGGAAGCAAAAATGTAGTTCAAACGTCAACATAGATATACGCATGCATATCTTTGCTTAGTGGGATGTTGACGATGACTGTCGCAGCAATGTTTCTTATATTATTATTCTATATATTGCCCGGAACCACTATGTTATTTATCTGATAGAAATTAGGTTCACGGATTTTCAAAATCTGTGAAGTCCGCAATACTAGTGCTAGAATGCCTGAATTGCAAGAGCAGCAACCTCATCATCATTCACCGGCTACGACAGAAGACAGGCATGGAGAGAGTACGTACAGTGTATGCAGGCATATTTTGGATACAAATTTGGATGTGTTTAACAACTGGCTGGTTCGCCCAAGTCAATATCACCAGTTCGCGAGGCCACCACCTCCTCCTCCGCCCGCTGCTCCTCGTCTTCTGTCGTGTGTGGACACCATCATGTGCTTTTGGCTGAAAATCCGGATTAAAGAAAACATTAATTCATATAATTGAGTAAGACAATCAAAATGACGTATCACAGATTATAGGCATGTCAAGAGTGGGTTGGTTGGGATGGACGTTGCATGCGTTTCTTAGTGCAGCAAACGCAACATCCCTATCCGTGACAGTGACGTATTCACAGTTGGTCCACACTCTGAGTTGCCAAAGGGAAGGCAGAAACTCCAAGCCGATATTCCCGAGTCATTGTTGTTATCTATTAGGGCCCGCAAATGGACATGAAACTCAAGATTTGGCATCATGCCAGAGGATACAACTTTTCTAGATCCATTTGTTATTCCAGAGGCAAAGAGCATAGCTTCTTCTCCAATCTCCATTCCATATATGCAATGAAACACTAGCGTCCTCCTGGTTTGGTTGCCCAAACTGGACTATTCGATTGGTCACGAAGCGCCTCAACTTCCGGAAGAAGCAGCCATACCACTGGCGTTAATATTACTTGCTGTCAATGTGGACCATGTTTCCAGGCAAAGAAAACAGAGTGCCGGCAACCAAGGAAGTAGTTTCAGATCCTGCTCATCCAGAGTAATCACAGACAGTGTCAAGTAGGACAAGTTGGGAAGAACTGAGGGATTAATTCATAACGGCAGCATAGACAATTTAATGAAAGGCCACTCCAAATAATGATCCAAATAATGAACAGGTCGTGTGGGAGCACAAAGGCTTCTACTTCCCACATGGCCATATCCGCGTCCCAAGTTGAACCATGCACAGCTATATGCTGGATCTTTTGCAGATTACTTAAAGAGGCTCCAAAAAATCTCTCGATCTGCATGCTCTCGTCCATCCCATCGTCATAGACAAATTTGAGCACCCTCAGTTCTCCTAGGCTGCGTAGCTCCTTAGACAAACCCCCCGGGCTTATCACAGTTCCTACTTATGGTAGGTGCAAAATGCTTGCTGGCAACAATGGTAGTCAGTAGAAACACCGGTGAATGGCCCGATCACGCAAAAAAAAAAAAAAAAAAAAAAACAATGGTCGTCCGTACACCCCTAATGTTTGCAGTAACTTTAGATTACCTTTTTTTTGGAAGCTCAAGATCATAAATTTGAAGTTGCTACAGAATATGCTCGTTGTTTACAGTGCTGTTTAGTAACTGCCCCGTTGTGACTTCATGGAAATGAATAGCCATGGCCTGAACTTGAAAGTAATTAATCCTGAACTCCTATAAACCTAATATCCACTAGACTATTTCTATAGCTCCTCCTTCCTCCGCATCATCCGCTGACATCATCCCACATCCCTCTGCCGTCCTTATGCGTGCCTAGCTGACCCCACCTTCCACTAATACCCATGGGTAAGTAATTAATCTACACCAGCATGGTTCACTGCTGCATGCCCGCATGCGTAATGTCGAGGAGTAGTAGTTAGTCTCCTGTCCGTGCCGCCTCTCCTGCCCACCACAAATTCAATTACTCAAAAATCGAAACTGTTGCCACCACCAGCACATCTCCTTTTAAGTCTATGCCGTGTATATATTGTTCAATAATTAGACAATTTTTAGATTAAAACCAGAATATAAAACATGACAATATGAACAAGATTAAGGATGTATATATTATTAGAATGACAGATTAGCATATCACATATACTAGCAAAGCAGATCACGATATCACATAGCATGACCATGATAACTAATGTAAACATAACTCGTACTTTGTACCTGCCGATTGTAGACGTACTTGGTGGTGAAATTGCATACGGCGATTGTAATGAAGTTAATGACGATGACGCAAGCTTGTCACTGAGCGTCTCCCGTTGATGATCCTGCAAGCCTGGCGATGACGAGACGACGTGCTGCCAGCGTGGAAGATTTGGGAGCAGTCGCGCTAAGAGTGCTTCCCAAAAACCTTATTCGCCTTCTCCCGGTGCAGGATCGCAATGAGGGTTCCACAGATCTGCTCTCCCGATCGCCCATGCATGCTGACGGTCAGGATGGAGAGACTACGGCGGCAGTGCAGTAGGGAGAAGAAGAAAATACTATTTTACTATGTTAGAATTTTCTAATTAAAATTTTCAATTATAGTTTTTTTATTATGTATATTCCCAGGAGGATCGGTACGTATATATGCAGAGAAAAACCCCCTACCTCTACATCAACTAGCAATATGGTACTAATTGATGTGGCACCTCTCACCTCTACTCATAAACTTAGACATTAAAACCCATTAGGGAACACATGTATTCGCCCTTTGATATTTACTAGAATCTCTTCATATGGAATTAGAGGAATTATCCATATAAATTCTAACAATCCCCCACCAAATCTCAATTGCCCAGTATAGACATTTTTCTTCTCTCTCACTATTGTTTATATACTAGTGTTTCAGCAGAGACTGTTAAGTTGAACATCTGCCTAGAGCTTCAAGTTACACCCTTTCACAACTTAAGCAATGGACTATGCCTTGAATTGCAAGTTTTGTGCGAATAAGTTTTACTCAAAGTCAAACTAGTACTGGCTGCCAGTAGCCTTACCCCGTAGGTGGAGCATATACGTCATACTCCTTGATCTCTTCATGAGCTTACTAGAGACCACCTAAGTCTCGTAGACTGCGACATTTAACAATCAAACTCATATAGATATGTTCTTTCAAGAATGCTCTATAGGATAACATCTTTGCTTGTTAAAGCCAATAGAATATATTAAGGCATTAGCCAACCTGCCATACAATGCCTCAATGCTTTGAGAGTATTGCATCTTCACTTAGAGAGGGTTATTATTATAATCTCCTTAGTTTACCAATAGCTTGTTCTTTCTAGATCCTTGATCACGGGATCTCCGATCAAAAAGGTTGGGTTACTACTACTGTAAACTCACATGGGTCTCATACCCATCTCCCTTGATGCAATTTCTATCACATTCCATGATAGCCCTTTTATAAAGGAATCTACCAGGTTTTTGTCTATTTGGACACAAGCCATAGTTATTACTCCGGAGTTTCTCAACTTTCTGATAGTTTTTAAATATCTTTTAATGTGTCTTGTTAACTTCGCATTATCCTTAGCACTATTCACTTTAGTGATCACTGTTTGGTTATCACAGTTCATAAGGATAGCCGATATTGGTTTTTTAACCACCAAGACAAGTCATACAAAAGCTCACGCAGCCACTCTACTTCCGCAGATGCTGTATCCAAAGCAATAAGTTCTGCTTCCATGGTTCATTTAGTCAATATAGTCTGTTTACAAGACCTCCATGACACCGCGCCACCTCCAAAGGTAAGTACATACCTACTAGTGGCGTAGATTTGATCAATATCAGAAATCCAGTTTATGTCACTATGTCCCTCTAGCGCAACTGGGTGCCTAGAATAGTGAATCCCAAAACTCATTGTACCATAAGATAATGCAAGACCTTTTCAAGTGCATGCCAATGATCATTATCCGGGTTGGACATGTACCTACTCAACTTGCACACAGCAAAAGAGATATCTGGTCTGGTTGCGCTAGCTAAATACATGAGTGAACCAATAATCTGATAATAGCCCAATTGATCTCTAACAATCCTCTTGTTCTTTCTTAATGTCACACAAGGATCATAAGGTGTTGGAGAAGGCTTACAATCCATAAAGCCAAAATGGCTCAAGAGCTTCTCAACATAGTGAGGTTGCAACAAAGTAATCCCACTCTTTTTCTTAATTAGCTTAATATTTAGAACCACATCAACATATAAGCATAATATAACAGACTGTCTCCCACCATGTCAAAACTCTTTGACAGAAAAAACTTGACTTCATTAATCACATTAATGTTTGTTCCAAAATTTAGAATATCATCAACATATAAGCATAATATAATAGACTGTCTCCCACCATGTAGATAATACACACTCATCAGCCTCATTAACAGCAAAGCACGTACTAGTTGAAGTGGTGTCAAACTTCTCATGCCATTGTTAGGTACTTGTTTCAAGCTATACAAGGATTTCAATAACTTACACACCTTCTGCTCTTCACCTTTTACTACAAACCCATCAGGTTGATCCATATAAATCTCCTCATCCAGCTGTCCATTAAGGAAAGTTGTCTTCACATCCATTTGATGAATGAGAAGATCATATGAGGCAGCCAAGAAAAGTAGCACTCGAATAGTGGTCATTCTAGCAACAGGTGAAAAAGTATCAAAGAAATCCGCACCTTCCTTCTAGGTATAACCCTTAGCCACAAGTTGGGCCTTATACTTGTTAATAGTACCATCAGGTCTAAGCTTCTTCTTGAAGACCCACTTACAACCAATCGGTTTACAACCAAATGGTAGCTCAGATAACTCCCAAGTTCCATTAGAAAGAATTGAGTCAGTCTCACAACGAACAACTTCTTTCCAATCATCTGCATCTGGATATGCACATGCCTCCGTAATAGAGGTGGGAGTATCATCCACAAGGTACACAATGAAATCATCACCAAAGGATTTTGTAATCCTTCATCTCTTGTTCCTCACAGGAAATTCATTGTCATCCTCCTCAGAACTTCTTCCAGTGGTTGCTCAAATGACTCAATAGGATGCTCGATAGGTATAGTCTAATCAGGAACTAATTCGGTATAAAATTTAGCATTGCTACGCATATCTTTCATAGGGAATATGTTCTCAAAAAATATAGCATCATGAGATTCAAAGATTGTATCAACATGCATATCAAGAACTTCATATTTTACTACTAAAAATCTATAGGCATTCCTATGATGAGCATATCCTAGGAAGACACAATCCACAGTCTTTGGTCCAAGCTTACGCTTCCTAGAAATTGAAACATTGACTTTTGCCAAACATCCCCATGTGGGCAAGTATGAGAGTGATGGTTTTCTTCCAACCCATTGCTCATATGGAGTTGTCTCTTTATTTCTGTTTGGAATTTTATTCAGGACAAGACTCACAGTCAATAAAGTTTCCCCCCACCATGCCTTAGATAGACCAACAGTGTCTAACATGGCGTTCCAGGTCAGTCTAACGTGTGGTTTTTCTATCGACAATCTCATTTGATTCAGGTGAATAGGGACATGTCCTCTCATGAATAATGCCATGTTCCGCATAGAATTTATCAAATAATGTAGTAAAATATTCATCACCACGATAAGACCCTAGACGTTTAATCTTCTCTCTAGTTGATTTTCAACTTCAGCCTTATAGATTTTTCTCTCGACTGTCTAGTTCTAACGACTATCGACTATCCAACTTCCTTAATCTTTCTCTCGACTATCCAGTTCTAACGCTTCATCTTTAGTTTTTAGCAAGTAAACATAAAAAAATCTAGTTGCATCATCAATTGAATTCATGAAGCTAAAAACTAAAGATCAGAATGTATGAGTTCTAGAGGTGTCAAGTGTCTCTCCTCCACTGCCTTGTGAGGCTTTTGAGGTTGCTTAGATTGCACACAACTATGGCACTTAGAACCTTTGGCAATAGTGAATTCTGAAATTAAACTTATGTTGGACAACCGTGACATCAAACCAAAGTTCACATGACATAAACGAGAATGCCAGACACTCGAATGACCACTGATTGTGCCAGAAATGTGATCCACTAACTTATTACAAAAATCTGCTAAAGATAAATGAAACAAGCCTCCACAATCATAGCCTTTATAAATAAATTGTCCATGCTTAGATATTACAACTTTATTGGACTAACACTACCTTAAACCCATCTCTCAAAAGAAGGGAGACACTAACAAGGTTCTTGCAAATAGTCAGAATATGCTACACATTCTTAAGCTGCACGATTTTCCCTGAAGTAAACTTCAGATCTACCCTGCCAACACCATGAACAGAAGCATGCAATCCATTCCCTATTAGAACAGAGGAACCATGGAGTGCATGATAAGAAGAAAACATAGATATGTCAGCACACACATGAATATTAGCACCAGTATCAACCCATCAACTTTGGGATTGAAACACTGAAAGCACGGTAGGAACATTACCATACTCCTCATCAGTATTGCTAATAGTCACGAGGTTGACATTCTTCTTTTTCCCATTGGAAAAGTGATCAAGCTCTCCACAAATGAAGCAAGGCAACTCTGTTTTGTTTTCCTTCTTCTCAGAGGTAGTTACTAACTTGGTATTGAGAGATTTATTATTTCCTCTAAGGATAGTGTTTCTTCATGAAATCATGCTTTTGCCTATAGGTTATTGAATTACCTTTGTATATGTATGCATATAATAGTTTGGCCATAGTCGAGAACATGCTAGAGGTATGGTAGACCTGGAATACACAGAGGTGGCCAAGGAGTACCAAGACGATGTCCTCATGGTCGGTGTACCCGAAAGCCTTCGTTAACTTTCCACTATTCAGTTCCCGCCCTAGGCAAGCCCTGGTGCATAACCCCTACTTTTCACCACTCATTGTGTTTGTTTGCGCATTAAGTTTTGATGGAAAATATTTACACCATCTGATGCAATTTACATAAAAAATATTTTTATTAAAATATGGATTAGCAATGGTACAACTAAATTTAGTGAATCGAATCTTGGGCAAATTATTACCTAATAAAATATGAACTAATGAGTAATTTCTGACAAGGGTTGTGATGTGAAAAACAAAGAGAGATCACCTATCACCGTCATAATCATTGATGGATAGAACAATCCCATCACATCAACAAAGGTCGACATAATGCATCACAAAAGCTACAAAGGTCGATAATGAGCCATAGAAGCCATAGAAACACATGGGTAGTATGAAAAAGCTACAAAATTCTAATATATTTATATCTAAATAATTATGCGCTTTGCAACAGAACAAAAATATACCAAGTAGTATTTTAATTCTATATAGGTTTAATATGATATTGTTATATTTATTGTCAACATTAACATATATTATGGATGTGGCTGTTATCATAAGTAAACCATAAAGCATAAAACATAAATAAATATGTAGCATTTACAATATTGTTTATATTTTTATCTACCATTGCAACGCACGGGCATATTTGCTAGTTAATAATAAAAAGTAATTCATAGTCTTTTAAAAATGAAGATATTACATTTTAAGGTATTTTTCACAATAGCGAAGAGCGCTTATCGCAATTCCTTAATATTTCAAAAGGAAGTTGGCTGATGTTTTCTAGTTTTATATCTAGAGAAGTTCTAAATACTTTGTGTTATATAATAAATAGCACGAGAGTCATCATTCATTCGCGCAGCAATGCGCGGGGATTCAACTAGCACTTGTAATTTCTCGTCTCGACTATTTTATTTTGCAACACCACATATCGTCTGCTCCAAATATGAAAAAATCAGTGTAAGATGTGCCAAAAAGTCACACAGCCACACAGGAGCTAGTTCTTGATTAATTAAAAATGAAAATGTCTACACAGTAGCCGGCTATTTTAGACATAAAAAATAGGCCAGATTTTCCAGAATATCGCAAGAAATACCCATAACTTCACAAGAAACACGCTAGAACATCACAATAAATATGCCAGAACATCACATAAACACACCAATCTGTTCCAGGACTACATCAGCGCCATCTTTAGTGGATAGTGGTGTCAAGTTCATCGACGTTCGCATCAACCCGAGATATATTCCGCTTCAACTTCATCCTCGCCTTTGTCATCCACTATGCCATCGCCATGGAGCCGCCCACCCCGAGAATGTATCATGTCATCAAGAAAGTATCTTTCTGGCTACCACAAAAGATAGAGTAAAAAGAGAAGAAACGAGATCGCTAAATCACTAAGAGGGTCTCTTGATTAATTTTTAAAGAGCAATACAAATACTTCAAGAGATCTAGATGCATTGGTGATAGTTGCTGGAGGAACCACATGTTAGTGATCATGATCATGTATTTATTTCAAATGAAACAGAACCTACTATCGCATCTTGTTTACTATGCCAGTAATTGTGGCATTAGCTGAAAGAAGCTTCTCAAAATTAAAATTATTAAAAAACTATTTGAGATCTACAATGTCACAAGAGAGGTTGAATGGATTGGCAACATTATGAATTAAGAAGCAATTGTTGGATGAGATTCATATTGAAACCATCATCGATGACTTCGCATTGAGTAATGTTAGAAGAAATTTTGAAGGTAGCTTAATATGTATACAAATTATTTAATATGGATATTGTTTTTTTTTGCATTCTGTTATCTGCTTATTACTAATATTTTGTATATGCGTGTATATACTACTAATAGGTAGTACTAGTAGTATTATTATGACCATATAATAGTCTAAAATTTTAGGTTTGTTCCAGGTCAAAAATACTTAGGACTGGCACCGACCCCGACCAACGGGTAATTCAACATCTTCAGGTAGAAGTCGGTGCTGATGGCCTCTGCGGTGGCCGCCGTCAAGAACAGCAACCCGAACGTGCGGTTTGTCAGGCTCGGCGGTGCCACCGTGAATAACTGGCCTGTGTTGTCCAACATCACATCCAAGGACTCTGTGGTACAGAACGTCGTGTCCTTCCTTACCTGCATCATCCAGGAGTACAACCTGGACGAAGGAAGCCAGCGTCTGTCCATACACCGGCCACCAACATAGCAATGTCTGATCTAGCCACGTCGAGGGGACTGAAGCATGGATATGTGCTAGCATCAGGGCGCACAAAAAGACCATACTTCATCCATGCCCGTAGGAGACCGATTGACGAGATCTACGTGAAGCGAGGAAAAGGGAGGGTGGGTGAGCTGCTGGTGCCACGACCTTGAATGTTCACAGGAACTACATCAACGCTAGAACCAACTACACATGCAAGGTATGGCCATGCATCTTGCAAGATCCCATAATTATAATTTAATTTCTCTCCTATGATAAACTAAGTTTGGCCATCTTGCTCGATCCACATTAAAGTTTAGTTTCTTCCTATAATGTACTACATTTGACCATCTTTCTAAATCCTATAATTAAAATATAATTGGTCTCTTGCAACATACTAATTTCATATTGTTTCGGTCTGGTCGGTAAATTATTTAAGTGAGATTAGACCAGAAAAAGAATGGTGGTAATCTAATTTTATTGTGGCGAACAAATAAGTCATGACATTTATAAGTTAAAACTATGAATTCCACTTTATAACCAAAAGAGACATTATACATTAGTAAAAATATTTTTATCTAGCGTGGAAAATAACACATGCCATACAGTAATAACACTTACAATTTATTTTAAGTTATATTTACATTTACCATTCAATTTTACAAGTCATTACATGCAAAAGATTAATCATTTTTATTGAAATATTATATCATTTGAATAGTAATAACAAATAAATAAAATAATACTAATATGATATATGATAAATTCAACATTTTGAGTACCATGATGCATGTCGGTTCAACTATTTATGCCCCTGTCAGAACTAATAGGACAGCCTAAAACATATAATATTTTGTTAATAAAATGAAAATAAAAATTGAGGATAAATGATACAACAAGCATTAGAAATCAAATTTACACGTGTGTGAAATATTACCACAACTAGATCAAAAGCCAAACGTCCAAATATAGATTTTGATGATTTTTTACATAACAGGATGGAATAATAGTTTACATCATGTTATATATTTTGCATCAAAAAATAAGAGTTTATAGATTTCAGTTTATGTTTCAGTTAAATATGTATTGTGCTAGGAAAAAAAGACTTAGGAACTATTGCTCACAAAACTACTAGAAAAAAAAAAGATAAATGCTAGATTTTTTACAAGAATACAAAACATTTTACCATCAAATTGGTAGACTCTATAATCAGAGTAGACATTGTGTCTGAGCAATTAATAAGAAACAAATTTGGGAAACCAAACTGAAAATTTAGGATCATGTTGACAAAATATAGACAATACCAAAGCAATCAAAGTTTGAGCAAATATTTCAACTAAATGTATAATGCAAAAACACATAGTTGCCATGTAAAGAAAAAAGAAATATAGACCATAGAGTACTTATTAAATATCAGTTATTTAGAAAATTAGTAGACATAAAAAATAGTGAATATAAGAACTTTTAACCCATACTGTAGCACAGGTTGATGAACTAGTATGTGCTAACTGCAGAGCTACATTATCTTAGAAAGGCACTAACAAATTACAAATTAAAAATGGGTGGCCCATGTGTACCTTTTTTGTTCATTAAGAACTCTCGGAGCTCGCTAATGAGAAGATCAAGACCTCTTCCTCTGGTATGAATGCTGTGATACATGCATTTGCCAAGATGAAAGAGGATATCCTTGAAAACTGTAACCAAGTCACGATCACGACCAACTGACACAAAAGCTCCACACTCGTACTCTGAACTAAGCTTGTCGTACACTGCTTTGGCAAGAGTGGTTTTGCCCAACCCCCAACTCCAACAATAGAAACTTTCTTCATGATCTTCTTGTCTAACACATCATTATCTGGATGGGATGGACTCAGTAAGGATATGTGCTCCTCACTTGACTTGTCAATGCCAATAAGTTGCGTCACTTCTTTGTACATTGTAGTAAGTCGAGGATCAATAGTAGATGTCGACACCCCATGCATGGAAACACTCTCATCAAGCTTGTACTTCTTGCGCCTTTAGGCTACCTCCTCAAGATATTGCTTGATGTCTTCAATGGCACCAGCAATATCACGGCCAGCCTTGGCCTTGCTCAACAACTTGCCCATCTTCTTGATGGTGCATTTGAGACTGCACTGGTCGGCAAGCTCATGGTCTTCGAGACGCACAAGGAAGGTGTCAAGGACATCCTCCATGTTGTAGGATGCTTCCCTGACCTTGCGAACCCACCCCTTGACCTGCTCATCGAGCCGATCCCATGTCAGATCTGAGACCTTTCGGAGGAAGGCGTAGATACTATTCAGCTCCCTAGAGAGCCACTACACTTGCTTCTTCATGCCCTTCTGGAGCTTGTATTCATTGTGGAGGAGCTGGAGAAGCTTGGGGGCGAGGCTTCCCAGAGCCCCTGTCACCACACTCATGGTTCTTCCCTTGCTTGGTTCAGACAGAGTGCAGTGGATTCATAGCAGTACTCTCTGGCGTCTAATTGGTGGCATGCAGTAGCTGAAGAGTTATGCTGGAAGCAAACCAGGCTGCCGGAAGCAACTGTGGACCTCGTTCCCTACACTAATAGTGGTAGCACATGCGTCCACGTGATGAAGCACTTGCATCCATGCGGCTGCACGCCACATTGCCACCTCTCATGCCAACATCCTCGACCTTGATTCCATGCACGCGACGCACTGTCTCTTAACTTTTCTCATTCATTACAATCAGTGATGACTGGTGGGTCAAAAGTTTAAGTTCTGAATGCCTGCAACCAATAGTTAAGAATTTTTATCGATATCTTCATCAAAGATCCAGGCACATGCGACTCGTCTCACTGGCCTAACTAATTCAACCATCTGCATGAAGCTTTTCTCACTGGCCGAATTAATTGCTCTTTGGTCACTGTGCACAACCCTAATACGACCCTGATAAATGGATGGAGGGAGTACAATCTTGTACAAGAACCATGCGTTGCCAACGGCTACCACACATCTCTTTTGCCATGGCACTAAATCTTTTATGAGACAGACTATTTTTTACTCACAAATACTAATACATTTTTTCAAAAATAGTAAGTCCTGATGTAAGGGTTTGTTTAGTTGCCCGCCACATGCCTAAAGTTAGACTTGCCACAGTTGCTTGGGCTGTTGTTTGGTTGACAATTGAAGCAGCCCTTGTCACAATCAAGAGAAGCACTCGCCATAGTTTTGTACACCAAATGTGTAGCATCTATTTTCTCGGCCTTGGCCACCAATCTAGGCTACCAACTGTTGGAACACGGTTCCAGCAGGTTTGGGATACGATGAACAGGTGTGACCAAGATAACTCTCTGTTAATAAATTAATGAGGAAGTACGAAGTGGGCCCTAGGGCAAGTTACACATTGTAACTACTATATGACCACTGCCCTAATTACACAAGGGGCATCGCCTTTTATAGTGACTGCCCAACCTAAGATTAAAAGTACAAGCGTGCCTCCAAGGGGAGTCTCAAAACCCTAGATACTGACTCTATTACATGTGGACCTTCCAAGGGCACGTTTGTCCACCACTTCACCAACAGGACACATAGGCCGCAGCCCATCATTGCCTGTAAGAAAGGTCCATCACGTCCGCCTCTTGATGATAAGCCTCAGCCCAGCCCATCACGCCACCTCGACAGCCATTGTCTTCATTCATCGCCACCTCCATGGAGGACCTCTGCGGGAGTTGGAGGCATGACCGAAGGACCTCCGCGATCAGGGAAGATGACACCACCGGACCTCCGTGGGAGTCTACACGGTGGAGGTCCTACCTCTAGAGGCTTCTCTTTGGTGCCTGCAAACATGAAGAGGATTCATTGGCTAGACCTAAATCAGAGGTAATAAGCCTCTCTGGCCCCGGGACGTATCCCCAACATTCCCCCCTTGAGGGTTAGGTCCAGCCATCAATACGTTCCTGGCCGCGGAGGCTGTGCTTACCTCTGACCCCCCGGCCCATTGAACGTTGGACTAGAGGCTTTGCGTTTTTACTGTTTCCTAGTTTTTAATCTTAGGCATTGATTTTGAGTCAGTTCGTCTGTTGCCATTCATTTCGTGGATCGTCGGTTCCGTTGGGCTAAGAAGTTGAGGCGCCACTTCGCTACCTATATAAGGGGGGTGGGAGGTGAAAATGACCCGTACTCCCCTTCGCTCGCCACCACATAGTTTGTTCTGCTACTTGCTACGTCTGCTCTAGTTTTGCCTTGGCATCCTGCCGCCGTGGCACCTAAATGCCCCTGCTGCGCGCGTTGTTGTCCGTTCTCCGGCCCTTATTCCCGTTTCCAGGGTGTCAGAGTCGGAGGCTTCCTAGATCTTTTCGAGCAGTGCATGCTGGCTGCCACGGAGGCTAAGGATCTTGAAGAGTCCCTGTCAGATGTCGAAGCTTCCTCGGGTGACTTGATGGCTCCAAAGGTTGCTACGGCTACTGCGGAGGTCTCCTACAACTTTGCTCATAGTCAAATGACGCAGAGCATGATTGCGAAGCTTGAGTGAAAAGGCTTTTTCCCTGCTGGTACTGGGTGACATCCGCGTGGAGAGACCGTGCCAAAGCCTGAGAAGAATGAGGCCGTCATCTTTTGAGACTTCTTTACCTATGGCCTACGCTTCCCTTTGACCAACTTCCTTTGGTATGTTCTTGAATGGTTCGAGGTTCAACTCCATCACATGACTCCCCATGCTTTCTTGAACCTGAGCAAGTTTCTCTGGGCCGTTGAGTTTTACAGAGGTGGGCTTAGTATGAATACCTTCATGGAGTATTATGAGCTGCAGAAGCAACCACACTATGTTGGCACTAAGATAGCCTAGTTTGCATCATGTAGTTTTAAGGCTAAGAGAAAGCTGATCAAAGGTAAGGAAAAATTGCATTCTCTTGGTGTCAGAGGGGAAAGTATGAGCCTGCTGATTAGTTGGATTTCTGGTTTTACGTTCAGACCCCTAGTGTTACTCGCCCTGACGAAGATGGTAGGAGCGTTACTCAGTTTCCTTTCGCCTCCGTGATGACTCTAATGAATCCTCTGACTAGTGTAAAGCTTGGTTTCATTGACTCTGATAAGTGGAGGTCTCGCACGGAGGCTTTTAGCATGGCCTGTCGTTATTCTGGTGGGAGGGATCTCGTTGAGGAGATGATAGCCTCTAATTACTGGCCCTTGCTTGGTGGTTCGGGGCAGAAAAAATTACCATAGAGAAGCTGGATCTGCCTATGTTTGAAGTTGCTGGTGGTATCCCTTGCCCACATTTTGGGCTACGTCTTTCGAAGGGTCAGAGCGAGGAGGAGTTTGTCTGCCTGACCGAGGAAAAGGCTGTTGAGATTCTCGGAGAGGTTTCTGAGAGGGAGTATCTTGCCCGGAGGTCGGAGGCTGGTATCATGCCATGTCTTAACAGGATTTTTGAGGAGCTCGATGTGCATTACTACAAGTGTGAAGTCCCTGACAAGGTGAAGAATAAGGTTGACAAGAAGGATTTGGTTACTGCTGCTGCTTTTGCTGGTACTGCTGCTGCTAGCAAAGCTACTAAAAAAACAGAGAGGAAATGGAAAGCTGGCGTGTTGACTCGTGTTTGCTGAAGAAGCAGAGAGGAGCCTCCACTGATTCTGCGAAGGTTGATGATGCCTTTGAGGGCTTATATGATGAAGATGAAGATCTTGTTGTGGGCTCGGAGGTTGATGCTGGTGCTACTGCATCACCTGATATTGAGGGTCTGTCCCGAGCATCCCAGCCGGTGTCTCCTGTTCTTGCGGGTGATGCTTCCAGATCGTTCCCACTCCAGATAGACATGACCCCTACCACGTCTCTCCTTCAGGCTCAGACTGGTGTTGTCCTTCCAGCGGTCGCTATTAAGCCTTTTGCCAGCGCTTACATTGATCCTATCTCTTCTGATGAGGAGTCAGAGGATGTGGTGTTTAAGGCTAGTGATGTTGAGAAGCCTACGGAGGACGCACAACATGGGGTCGAGAACGCGGCGGAGGATGTGGATGTGAACACGGTGGAGGAAGAGGACGCGTACACGGCGAGTCAAGATGGGATTCTTACCTCAAGTATGACTTATCTAGACTTCATTTCTTTGAAGGTGTCTTGTAGTAGGGCTTCAAAGGGGGAGATTTCCTTGCTTGGTGAGCCAGCGTGCGGTGGTTGTGCCTTTTCATGTTTGTCAATTATGTTTTGACTTGTTCATCTTGATCAGCTCGCATTACCACGAAGGTCACACAAATGGTACCTCCCACGGTCCCTGCACCCTCTACACCTTCGGCTAAAGGTGTCAATGCTGAGAGCGCCGCTGGTCCGTCTGAACCTCCGCCAGGTGCTGGTGTCTCGAGTTCCAGTGGAGGTTGCGATGATGAAAAATGTTTCATCTTGGGGTGCGCTGATGGCATTGGGCAGATGACTGAGGTAATGGGTTCTGATCTTACTCATCGCCTCGTGCAGCTGCCCCATGAAGTTCTGATGCGGACTCAGGTCGATCACCATATTATCATGAGTTACTAGGTGATATTTTGATTTGTTTTTCGTTACTCCCTTGTCTGGCCTATCTTGCTTAATGTTGTTGCTTTTTATATCTACGGAGCCATGCTATGTCTGTGGCAGTTGAGTCTAGCAGCCATTTTGAGCTAGAGAAGAAGGACAAGGCGATCTAAGCACTGAAAGCGAAGGTTCAGTCCTAGACTCAAGAGAAGAAGGAGCTAGTGCAAAAAACATCTGAGATGAAGGAGCAGCTGTCAAGCCTTGAGGCTTGGTCTGCTGAATTAAAAAAGTCCCTTGATGAGGCTCAGAAATTAGCAACTCTTGCTACCAATCGAGGGGACAAGGCTAGTGAGATCTCCAAAATCCTTCACAAGGAGGTGGATAGTGAGCGCCAATTATCAGAGGCCCTAAAGTCTAAGGTTAAAAGCTTTGAAGCGAAGCTGAATGTCCTGAGGTCCGTTGGGTTGGAGGTTGTGGAGACCTATGCCTCTATTGTTCACGCATTCGGTGGTGTTTCAACTCCAGTTAACCCTAAAGCTTTCACTGCTGGGATCTTTACTTGGATTAGGGTCAACTTGGGGAGGCTTAGTGAGTTCCTGACCAGGGTCTCTGACTTTAGTGCAAAGACCTCTGCCACCTCTCTTTGTAAATTTTTTGCGTCCAAGGACATTAATTAGATTGGAAATTTTTCTTGTCCGGAGGTATCCGATCCCTCTGAACTTGGCAAGACAGATCGGTGGGTCAAGACCACCGTTCTTAGTTTCATGGCAAAATTCTAGTCCAAATTTGGTCAAACTGAGACCGTGGCTATGGCTAAGATTACTCGGGAGACGGTATGGATTGTTTTTCCTGCTTTATTTTGTTGTGAGACTTTTGTTGGAAATGTTCTTCTCTTGCTCATCTCTGCCTTCTTTAGGAACTTAAGTATGGCAAGCGCGGTGGTCTGGGTTGACTACTTCTGGTGGTATATCTGCACGTTCCCGGGGTTCTACCGACGCCGGTACCTCCGACGCCCGAGCCCTTTCTGCAAGTGCTGGCACTGATGCCATGATGGAGCAGGTGATCGTGCCTCCGGGGACCCAGACAGGGGTTCAAAACTTGATTGCTAAAGAGGAGGTGTAAAATTGATTTTATCCCATAGTTGTGTATATTTTGTCTTTTGTTGACTTGGTGGCGGTGTGCACGTGTAAGGAACACTTTAGGCTACTGTTGGTTTTGTAAATTATTGATGGTTGAATCATCCTACATAGGTCTATAGTTTGGGGCCAGTGCAGGAGATCGAGCCTATTACTTTTATGCATGACGGTGTTTTCGTTAGCGGCAAGCTGTGGGATTATTGGAAATCGGTGTTTCCTGGGTGTACTGTGAGCAATTTGTTTGATTTTGTTATCTCTAACTTAGATGATAAGCATTTTAGCTTTACTCGATCTCTTGCATGTTGTGACACGACTGGGCCTTTGTAATTTTTTACTGATTTACGGAGGCACTCTGCCACGATAAGAGTGTTGTCCCGTAGTTTATGTGGGCTTGTCCTCCGCCGTGTTGCGGAGGTCAATTTGGATCCGTTGGAGATCCTCTAGATGGGTCATGGTCGAGACCTCTGGACTCATTTTCGCTTACCTCCTCGGAGGATGTAACAGTTCTAATGTACACATAAGTTTTTTTATATGAATAATTTATTTTTTCCTTTGGTTACAAGATTGATGTGATAGTCATTGTTTCTCTTCGACCAGTGTTGGCCTTGACTTTTCCATACGTCGGGTTTTCTTTGTTGCTTTTGTACTTGTTGCCTCTGGAGTTGTCCTCGCACATCCTGATGCTTGATCAGTGATGACGGTCTTCGGTTGATTTTTGCGGAGACGGGGGGACGTTATGAGTTCTTACGCGGTACCCCCCCTTGCCTTTTAGTTCTCGATGATCCCGATTGGCTTGCTCTGTCAGCTAGCTTCTTTTGCACTTCTCCGGAGGTCCTTGTGGCCTCCGGGCTGGCTACTTTGCTAAACCCTTTATGAATGCTTGCAAGGTATCTTGTGTTTATTATTTGGCCGTATGCGTACATCAGCTTCCATCTCTGTTGTTTTTGATTTTTGCTGATAAATGATCTTGCTTTACGTATTGCTTTCGCTTTTGGAATAATGAATGCTCTTATCGGTTCCTGAACTTAATTTTTATAATTATATTGCCTTCGTTTTGGAAGGTGTATGATGCGGAGGTTGCTTGACTTCGTGAACTCATACCTATGTGTGTGTTACCTCCGCTTATTTTAATATTGTATTTCGGAGGTCACTGCCGGTGAGTGTGATGTTGCTCGCTTTTTGCGCTACCGTGCCTGAGTTGGTTCACAGGTCTTTTCCCGGTTCGCTTCGCAACTGGTGGTTGTGATTGCCTGCCTCGATGCCTGATATGCCAGAGCTTTTTTGAGGGCTTTTGGTGTTTCAAAGAGGTTGCTTCATGCCTTCTCATTTTTCTTAATGGTGGCATGAAGTGACCTTGTAAATCATGAATAGTTGTCAAATATTGTAGATGCGTTGCTGGCCGCTTTCGACTGTTCTGGGTATTGTTTTTCGGGGTCCTCTTTATATGTTCAGAGGTTAATTACATGCGTTCTTGCCCCATTAAAAACCTCACCTTTGATTTGGAGCCCCTTTTGTGAGGAAAAGAGTGCAAGCCATTTTTGCAGAAAAAGTAAATTGCAGGAATTTAAATCTACAGACATCCGCTTATAATACTACGGAGTCCTTACATTCTATGTGTAGTATTTCCTGAGGCTATCAATGTTCATGGAGTGAGTTGAAGTTCTTCCTTCTGCATCTTGTAGATAGAATGATCCTTTCCTTTTGCCTTGCTTGGCTATGAACGGTCCTTCCCATTTTGGCTGTAGTTTCCCTATGTTTCGAGCGTTTGGCCCCGCCTCATTACCCAGTCACCATCTTTAATGTTTTTAGTGACCACTTTTCCATCCCTCCATTTTCTAGTTTGGTCTTGGTATTTCTCTATGTTTTCGATTGCCTTTAGCCTGTATGTTTTAGTCATCTCTTTGGTGTATTCTTCATCTTTTGCGAGGTTCTGTTTTACTACGCGGAGGCTCTGGTATTTGATCTCCCCTCACATCATTGCTTCTTCTGCATACAGTAGCTTGAATGGAGTGAACCCGGTGGCTCTTGATACGTTTGTGTTGTGAGACCATACCACCTTTGGCAGCTCTTCTACCCATTTGCCCTTTTTGTGATCTAGCAATGTCTTGGATATTGCTGAGAATATGATTCTGTTTGACCTTTCCACTACTCCATTACTTTCTGGGTGATAGACTGATGCGAAGGCTATTTGCGTGCCGATGTTCTTGCAGAATTCTTTGAACTTGTTTGAATCAATTGTTTTTCGTTGTCAATTGTGAGTGTCCTTGGAACCCTGAATCTGCAAATTATGTTTTGCCAGAAGAATTTTTTGATTGTTTCGGAGGTGATTGTTGCAAGTGGTTTGACTTCTATCCATCTTGTGAAGTATTCTACTACCACTACTGCATATTTGCTTCCACCCTGAGCCGGGGGCAATGGGCCTACGAGATCCATTCCCCATCGCTGAAGCGGCCAGACCGGAGGTATTAGCTATGATTGTTCTCCCGAAGACGCTTGGTGAGCTGCAAAACTTTGGTATGCTTTGCAAGTTGTTACTATGTGCAATGCGTCCTTGATATGGGTTGGCCAGTAAAATCCTTGCCGGATTGCCTTTGCTGAGAGTGCTCTGGGGCCAATATGCGATCCACACATTCCTGAGTGAATAATCTGTAAGAGGTCTTTGCCTTCTGACTTAGTGATGCACTTAAGCAATGGTTGGACTATGCCTTTCTTGTATAGAACTCTGTCTATTATTGTGTAATTCCTTGCCCGTACGACCAGTCTTGCTGCACTTGTTTCATCTGATGTCACATGGACTCCATTAATATGATCAATTATTGCTTTCCTCTAGTCCTCCGTGTTTACTAGGAGTACCTCCGCAAATGCCTTAGATGTTTTTATAGTAGCTGGCGATGTCAATTCTTGGAAGAAGGTACCTTTGGGTACCTCCGTTTGATTTGCCGCTGCTTTGGCTAACTCATCTGCCTCCGTGTTGTCCCCCCTTAGGATGTGCTTTAGGGTAAAACCCGGGAATCTTTTTTCTAGACCCCTAATTACTTCTAGGTATGCGTCTAACTCTGGGTTTCTGGCAACATAGTCTTTCTCTACTTGTCTTGTTACTATCTGCGAATCAGTTCTGACCATGATGTATTTTGCACCAAGTGCCTTGGCCTTGCTAAGCCCTAGGATTACTCCTTCGTACTCAGCTATGATCCCGTGCAATGCTGACATATTCATGCAGAGGTATCCCATGTGTATTGCCACATTAAACTTGTTTGCAAATCCTCTTCCCAGCATTGCGTTATATTGGTAGTAGATGTCTACCACGTCAAAGGTGTTGTATTCTATCCTGGCGCAGTCTCCGTCTTTGAATGACACTAGTAATGATATCTTGCCTAGTGCATTGATCTTTTTCCCACCAAATCCAATTAGCGGAGTATCTGGCGGTTGCAGCTGGCTTCTACTGAGTTTCATTTGATCGAAGACATTTGCAAAAATGGTGTCTGCTGAACTCCCAGAATCCACGAGTATCCTACTTACTTCCTAGGCTGCTATGTTTGCCTTTATGACCATGGCATCTACGTGCGGATAGCTTTCGACTTGGAGGTCTTACTCTGTAAATTCTATTGGCATCTTGGACCATTCTGTTGATCTGTAAGCACCCTGGACTGCTACATTGTTTAACAGCCAGAGGTGGTCCTTCTTTTGCTTTTTGGTTTTAAACTCTAATGCTGAGCCTCCGGCTATTGGTAGTATCATACCAACGGTTGGCAAGGCGGAGTGTGGATTTATTTGGTTCTCCATTGGAGGCTCTGCCTTCATTGCCATTGATGGTAATGCGGCATACTGTGGAGGCACCGGTAACACCTCGTACTGTCTTTGCTGGTCTATCAGAGGTGTTTACGCCTGTGTTGATTCGATGAATGTTATATGCGGAGGTCTTGGGTTGATGTAAGTTAGGCCACTTTCTACCCTGTGTGGAGTGTAACAGTGGTGTTGCCCTATTTGTTGATACACTAGTCTCTAGGCAGGTAATGATGCTGGATAGTACTGGTGGGTCAGGTTCTATTGTGACAGTGGTCCTAGACCGTATCCTAGGAAACGTGGGTTGTATTGCTGATGGAGTTGCGAACCGTGAGTGTGATTTACCTCTCTACTACCTTGCTGCTGGGGCTGCAATTGTGACTGTTTGCTTTTCATCCTGTCAAATGTCTCTTGGGCCTCCGGGCAATCCCATGTGGCGTGCCCATTGTCCTCTCCGTGGAAGAGGCAGTATGGCTTCTTTGGTTGCTGGTTCTTGCTCCAGTTCTTGGACTTGATGCTTTTGCTGTAGCCCTGCCCTCCTTGATTTCTCTGCTCGAAATTGTCTTCTTTTTGTTCCTGAGCATTCAAAGGCTGGCTACTCCATAAATTGAAGACTTGTTTCTACTGGTTCTGGTATTGTTGTCTTTGCTGATTTCTGCTATCTCTTCTATTGCCATTATTTGAGAACTGTTTACCTTGACTATCCGCTTCTTCTAATCTTTTGCGGAGGTCATTGTCGGACCTGCAGTATTTTTCAAAATCCTCGTGCAGCTGAGCCATTGAGGCTAGCTTCTTTCTTGCCAAGGGACTAGTGAATGGGCTGATCCTGAGTCCTTTGATTGCTGCTTCTATGGCTACCCCATCAGGGACGTCTGGTGCTTTAGCCCGGAGGTATAGGAATCTCTGATAATAGTCTCTGAGGGGTTTGCCCTTGAGATGCTTGTTGCTGAACAAGTCTGATGATGTTAGCAATTCACTTGTCTAAGCTTTAAAGTTTGCCAGTATCTGGTCCTGTAGGTTCTCCCATGAGTATACAGTGCTTGGCTTCAACATTGAGTACCATGTCAGTGCATCTCCTTTTGCTACGATCACAAATGATTTAGCCATTACATGATCATTACCTTCTGCGGAGGCTACTGCAGCTTCAAAACTCATTATAAACTATCTCGAATCTGAATTGCCATTGAATCTTGGCAGAGACACAGGTTTGTAACTTGGAGGCCATGGTGAGCTTTGCAGACCTTCGGACAGTGGTGACTTTGGGTCAAAGATTCTTGATGGTGTGGGTAGGCCTAGAATTATGGTGTGTGCAGCTGGCGCATTTATAGCTGGGGCACGACTTGCTGTGATTGGTTGAGCGGTCTTTGATGGACTTGCTACCGGAGGTTGCATGCTCTGTATTTCTGCTTGCAGAATGGCCATTTGCTGCCTTATCTCGTCCGCTTGACGCGATTATTGTATTCTTCTTTGGGTGGCAGCTTGCTGTGCCCTTAACCTGTCTCTTTCGGCTTCCATGCAGTGCATCTCATCCCTTAGCCTGGCCAATTCGTCTTCTTGGTTCTAGGCGGGCGGATGCTGCTCAGTTGGGTCGCCCCTTTGCACGGTATTGTTGTTCTTGTCATCACCTCCGTCCTCTGGTGCGGAGGTGTAGGTGCTTTGAGTGTTTCTTCTCGGCCTCTCATGAGTTGAGGGTTCAGGGACCTCCGCCTCAGCGGCGGTACGCCTCCTCGCGGAGGCCTTTCTTCTGGGTGGCATCTGCAAGCGTTATCTTCGGCCAGCCCCACGGTGGGCGCCAACTTTTGGAACACGGTTCCAGCAGGTTCAGGATAGGATGAATAGGTGTGACCAAGATAACTCTCTGTCGGTAAATTAATGAGGAAGTATGAAGTGGGCCCTAGGGCAAGTTACACACTGTAACCACTATATGAAAACTGCCCTAATTACACAAGGGGCATCGCCTTTTATAGTGACTGCCCAACCTAAGATTAAAAGTGCAAGCATGCCCCCCAAGGGGAGTCTCGAAACCCTAGATATTGACTCTAATGTGGACCTTCCAAGGGCACGTTTGTCTACGACTTCACCAACATGACACATAGACCGTGGCCCATCGTTGCCCGTAAGAAAGGCCCATCAAGTCCGCCTCTTGATGATAAGCCTCAAGCCGGCCCATCACGCCACCTCGATAGCCATTGTCTTCAGTCATCGCCACCTCTGTGGGAGTCGGAGGCATGACCGCGATCAGGAAAGATGACGCCACCAGACCTTCATGGGAGTCTACCTGGCGGAGGTCCTACCTCTGGAGGCTTCTCTTTGGTGCCTGCAAACATGAACAAGATAGATACACTGGATTCGTTGGCTAGACCCAAATCGAAGGTAATAAGCCTCTCCGGCCCCGGGGCGCATCCCCAACACACGTAATAATGATGGTCACAGTATAAATATGTTTTTTGGTCACAAATTTTGACACGGGTCTAGATCTCGTTAGTCAACACCTGAAAACCTGCCTGATGGCGACCAGCGGCGTTTCGGTATGTTGCCGATGATTGACTTTGACTTTGTCTGACTCTGCGAGCGTGTCCGGTCCAGCAGTATAAGACCTGTTCAATTGTTCGTATACATTTTTTCCAACTGCTGCCTATAAAGCCTTTTACCGAACAGGCTCCCTTCCCCTGTACTCATCGTGTTGTTGATTGTTCACGTATACAACATGAGTAGTCTTGGTCCTGGTGCCATCTTTGGCATTGTGATATCTGGGTTCGTGCTATTTGTAGTCCTAGCGATGATCCAAAGGTTCATTTGGGGCTACTGCAAAGGTGGAGGTGGAGGCTGGCATAGAGGAGGAAGCGAGCACCATTGTGGTATCGATGACGATGGTGGTGGTACAATCGAAGACGAAGGAGGTGGGGGCGACTAGTTCTTCAGTGGGGATGGGGGTGATGCTGGCGGTGGCGGTGGCAGTGGCGGCGGCGGTGGCGATGGTGGTGGTGGTGGCTGCGGCGATGGTGGTGGTGGAGGCGGTGGCGATTGTGGTGGTGGAGTTGGTTGTGGTGGCAGTGGTGGTGATGCTGGTGGTGGTGGTGGCAGTGTTTGCAAGAGAGATCCTACTGTCTACGTATATAAGTCTGACAGATCATAGCTACTCGGCTCTCTGTGCTGTTATCATTTTAATATCATGGGATCCATTCTATCCGTCATTATTAATTTGTATTCATTGATTACATGTTAATTGGTTATCTGCCTTCGTCTGATTTATGTAACACAAAAAGTACAAGTTTGAACTCTAGTATGGTTGGTTCACAAGGTTAAATGCTTCATTCCTCTACTAGTTAGTCAAGCCCCTGGGTGGTGTCCCCCGTGACTGTAGTTCGAATCCTTGGTGAGGTGAATTTCTTGTCGACGGTGTAGAAAAAAACCCCTCGCTTGTCCGGCGTTCCCAAGGCACAGGTAAAATGGACCGGCCCCCTCACCAGATAACGGGCCCCAAGATATTGGCAGGGCATTGGGGTTTGGGGGTTATCATGCCTGTCCTATTCGTTAAGCTAAAATAGCTCGGGGTGTCTACTCTACTCAGTCAGAATTTTTTATCAAGTGCCACCATGGTACGAATCTACTGTCTGCTATATGTGATAGCGTACCTAAATAGGAGAACCATACTATCTGCTATCTCATCAAGTCACGTCACCACGAAGGGTCCACTTCTCTCTACCTTCTTCGATATTAACAAAGACTATTTCGTCTCTTCTCTCATTGGTATTGTACCTGCCGGCACCTATAGCATGTGAGTACTAAGAATCAGCCACTCATCACGAGCTCCTCCATTTGCAGTGTTAGTAATTGCATCACAAAAATGTCCAGCACCTCAACAGTCAACTGGTCTGATTTTTAAGGTATAGACTGTAAAGTTTGCAACCATCAGCGCTGGCTTCGGCAGGATCCGGGTGTGATTCATTTAGCAAGGGGTCAAAACCCACACTATATCCAACTCTACCGTAAGAAATTAACTCTCTTTATGAAGCCACCACATCCCATATTTTCATACTTTCAACTAAACCCATTCTAACCCACAAACTAATGTAACCTATGGTTTTGCTAAAACAACACATGACCTTGCATAAAATGTATATATAAGCTTGCATAAGACATGAGTTCACATTCAAAGTCGGACCCCTATATTAATCTTGCGTTCACATTATAATTTATTTCAAAATTGACTAGAATTTGTTGATGATGATTTAATATAACAAACAACTACTTCATACTAACTCGCATTGTCAATTCAATATGTGGGCCCTACATCAAAGATCTCGCGGCTCCCTCTCTACCCTCTGGTTGTGGCTCCCTCCCTCTCTCTCTCCCTCCTATGGCCTCTACACTTCCTCTGCACGAGCTCGCAATTCGGCCATGGCGTTGGCATGAGCATGGCACGTGTCCCTCTGCCCTCCCCGTCCATGTGCTCAGCACTTTGTCTGGAGCAGCACCAGAAGCGGCGGCGCGGCTGCCCTGCTTCCCTCCCTCACCGCCAAATCAAGGACAAGGCAGCGCAGTGTCATGGACAGGGCAGCGCGGCTGCATGGACAGATGCAGCGCAGTGGCGAGGAGGCAGAGATGCAACCTTCTTGATGAAGAGGAAGAGGAAAGGAGGAAAAAATAATAGTGACTGACATGTGTGTTCCTCAGAAGTAGGGCCTTTAATTTGTGGCTTCTTTTGGAGTTGAAGGGAAAAAATGGGCCAACAAAAATAGGGGAGAGCCCCCAAATCAGAAGTATGGGCCTTGATTTAGGGGTCTCTCCTAGAGATGCTCTTAGGAGTCAACTCTTTTATTTATAAAGAGGTAACATAAAAACATTCATGTCCCCAACAAATAACGAGTTGGTTTGAGAGACGGTCACACCATTTTAGAAGACACCACAATAAGAATGCCTTTATAAATTTGGGCCAATCCTATTTTTAAAGTTGGGCAACATAGAAAACTTGCTTCTGTTAATAAGGCCAAGGCCCACTAAGCAAACCTAGCCCAAATATTAGTCCTATCCACTCTTAGTCATATGTACTCGATGATGAAAGCCATGCTAGGATATTAGTCAGTCAGCTTCGATTATAGGGAATACCACAGGTGTTGTTCCTCTTGTCTAAATCAATGTGGTGGGTATTCTTGCCCCTCCCCAATAGTGTATCCAGGTCAAATATTTTCCAAACTTTCGGATAGTCAACACAATAGCATATTATGCCCAATCATAGTTGGAGGTGCTACTTTTGGATGCCCTATATGCTTGGTGTTGGGTTTTAGTGGGCCCATGCTGGCTTCATGGACATATTCTAGGTCCTGTCTTTTACTTGGGTTGAGCTTTATTATAGAATGAATAGAGATGCACTTCTTTGATGGGATTTGGCTGGAAAAAGAAAATCATGTATTGTTCAATGGAATGCCAGTCATTTATTCAGTTATCTTGGCCATGCTTTCTGAAAAAATTACTCAACGATGTTCTTTTTAGTGCAGTTGCTAGAAAACAATTATTCTAATCCACCAACACACAATTCATTTTTTAGTGTGCTTGTGTTGGTTTATAATTCGAATGTTTTTAAAGTTAGCAATGCAAATTTCTTGCATCTACAGAAGTGCCCAAAATCATTACTAACCAATCTTTCTTACACATTCATTTGTATAGGTATTTTATTGTTGTTGATGATGTATTGGAAGTAGAGACATGCAAAATAATCCAAATGGCACTCACTGAGAATTTTTGTGGAAGTATAGTAATCAAAACTACTCGTAAGTTTAACGTTGCTAAAGAAGCTAGTGAGGTTTACAAGCTAAAACCATTTTCTTTTGATAACTCCAAGAAGTTATTCTATACAAGGATATTTTGTGCAGATGGACAAAATCTTGATAACAAACCAGATGATGTATCTGATAAAATTGTAAAGAGATGTGCTGGTATACCATTAGAAATAATCACAGTGGCTAGCTTGTTGGCAGGTAAACCAAAGGATGAATGGTTTGAGGTGTACAACTCTATTGGGATCAGGCATCAAGATAATATGGATGTAGAAGATACTATGACAATACTTTCATTCAGCTACTATGATATGCCTTCACATCTGCAAACATGCTTATTGTCCCTAACTTCATACCTAGAAGATAGCTACATAGACAAGGATGAGTTGATATGGAAGTGGATAACTGAAGGATTTATCCATGAGAAACAAGGAGAAAGACTATTTGTGGTTGGAGACAGATACTTCAATAACCCCAATGGTTAGATAACACAATACCTGGTTGTCGTGTTCATGATATTGTTCTCGACCTGCTACATAAGATTTCTTTTGAAGAAAACTTTATCACTGTACTAGATGGTAATGCTGAAGCAATATGTCCACCGAGCAATGTTCATCGGTTTGCCCTCTATAATAGAACTGCTAAGCATGTTAGTCCAGAAGCTAAAGTTGTTCAAATATGAGGTCATATACTGCATTTAGATGTCATATTAATAATAACTGGGTGCACTTTTGTAGCTTTAGGCTTCTGCGCGTGCTTGACTTAGTCCATTGCATATGTAAGAAAGGTTGCTATCTATTGCATCTTGGTGATTTACATCACTTAAGGTATCTAGGGGAAAATTCTTCAGGTATTGTTCCTAAGCTCTCCAAATAAATAATGAATCTAAAGTTACTACAGACACTGGTTCTGTATGGATCATGGGAAGTAAGCATCGTCGTACCAACACAGCTGTTGTGCTTACTTGCTCTAATCTATGCACCCATTGGTATTGAAAAGCTTACATCCCTAGAGCAACTAAGCTTATGTGGTGAAGTCAGGATGGGAAGTTAGGATGTTGTAGCCAGAAATTCTCAAAGCAAAAGACAGAGCCATTGTGTATGTTGGTAGCAACAGAAATGGCACAAGGGACATGGTCAGAGGTCTCCATGGTGAGAGGGTAGGCAAATGTGTGAGGGTAAGAGAGGGTCCATGAATTCGATTTGATGAACTAGTCAAGTCATTCAAGCAATGGAGATTGTTGCTTATTGGTCCATGTATATCTTCTGCCTTTCAGAGGAATTTCCATTAGTCCTAGGATGCTAATAGCAGCATTGAAGAGATATATTTCACTTGGTCACCACCTGGTTGATTTCTATCATTTGGTGACCTACAAAGATTAAAATCTCCAACCACAATCCAATCAACACTATCAGGCATACTAATGTTTTTAAACCAATGAATGAACTCTCTTTTTTTAGGGCTAGTGCAAGTAGCATAAACATTTGTAAGTATCCAATGGGCATTATTATGCAAAGAGTAAAACTCAACCGACTAAGCATAGGTGTTCTGAAACACAAGTGATCCTTGAAAGAAAGATGACTTCCAAACAATAATTGACCCACCAGATGCCCCAATCGAGGGAATAAACACAAACTTTTTAGAAGCAGGAAGACAATTATTTCTCATAAATTGATCATCAAACTGAGATACTTTTATTTCCTAAAGACAAAAGATATCACAATGGTTGTCTCTAATTCTATCATAGAGAGCGTTCCACTTTTTGTCAAAGTTTAAACCACGAACATTCCAGCATAGAATTATCCAACTTTTATTATCCATTAGATTACAAGATAAGGATAAAGATAGGTCCTAAGAATAACATGGGACAAAAGAAAGACTAATGGGTTCCTTCCCCTCCCTTCTTGGAGGATTGCTTGAAATTGTTCTTGGAGGCTTTCCCCCCACTGGCTTGGACCTGGTAGGTGAAGCATTAAGCTTGGCATTAGTGAGTTCTTTAGGATTGATATTGCAGAATGATGCCCCCAAATCCCTAATAATTGAGGAGGAGATTTCTAGGGGGTGGAATGGCATCCTAGGCAATTGCCCTTGTTCTTGCATCCTGGATTCCTGAAGCCCTTGTGGAGTTCTTTGACCCTCAGACTCCTCCTAAGCTCAGCTTCAGATAGGATTGGAGCCTTCCCTTTGCTCTTTGATGCTTCGGGGGTCTTTGCAGTCTTGTTGATGGGGGGAGAGGGAGTGGGGGTCACTTCAGTAGCAGGATCTGTTTCCTCAATGAAAACAGAAGACGAACATTCAGAAAGTGATTCAGAAAGAGCACAACTCTAAAAAATCACATTTGGGAACTTGTTAGGGAGGCAAACATTTGTAAAATTACCAGATGAAGAGCTAGTGAAGATTTGCCAAGTAGGAGACATCAGGAAGTCCTTGGCTAATTTAATGGTTGGGGACTGTAAGGCAAGATAAATAAGGAAATTTCTCCATGGATCAAGGATATGAATAGAGTGAGTAGAATTAGATCTTTGTGAAAAATGCCTTACCCACTGCCTGATAGCCTTAGGGTTTGGCTTGATAGCAGGAGTCCACACCCAGTTTGCACTAGTTGAACCATACCGACATGGAGATGATTCTGATTTGGCTGCTCTGGCCCCAAGACTGGATTGATGTCACCCAACAGATCTTGAAACTGTATTTCATCTTTAGGTAAAGGGATCACAAGTACCAAATTTTCAAAGTTTGGAGTGGTACAATCTGCACAAGTTTAATAGCCATTAGAGGTGGAGGAACTTCATTATCTAAGGCATATGTTAAGTCATCCATAACTAACACATGTTATCCTGCTTAAGGAATCAAGTTGTCATCCTGGACAGCATTGGGGGGTATAGCATTGATTATCATCTCTTGAGAAAACACCAAAGCAGGTTTAGGCTGCACAACATCCATTGGCTCAACATCCACAATGCAAGATTATTCCGAGGCTCATTAGGTTGCCCTAGAGGTGGCCAAAGACCCCAACCCATGCCTTGTAGGTTTTGTTGAATTGGAGCTTGTACAACAAAGGGGTTGAACAATTGGAAGGGGGCTGCCATTGGAGGCCCATGACCAGGATGCATTTGTTATCCATAACCATGGTATTCAAAGTTATTGGGATGAAACTGTCCTTCATGTCCATCAGGCCCTGGACCAGGTGGTATGTCTTCATCTTGTGCTTGCCCTTCCAAATGTGTGGCTTGGAAGATTTCAGTCTAGACAACCTAGCAAGGTGAGATTGGGTCAAGCTCTTTAGTAAAGGTGAAGAACCATGGTATTGTGTTGAGGTCACAAACTCTTGCCTTTACATAAACCCTAGACATATTCTGAAGGTCTTCTTCCTAAACTATCAGCTTCCCAAATTTAGCCACTCTTTCTCAACTAGAGCATGGGACCAAAGATCCATATTTAAGCCAATTAAACTTAGCCAAACTTCATGAGTCATTGTAGCAATTCAGTTGTTCCAGGCTTGATAATGAGGAATAAAAGAAACAGAGCCATTCCATATGGAATTGGACTATTCTAAATGAGGAGATCACGCTAATGCATATAGGTAAACCTAACATACACTTATCCAAAGGGGCATGGCTGTATAGTTTCAAATGAAATGCCATTCTAAGTGAGCAGGTCATCAAGTACCTCTCTGATTGTGATGTGAACTAGGGTTCCCGATCTTCCGAAAGGTTCTGATAACTCTCGATTTGGTCGAATCGCGACACAATTCGATCCGGCTTCCGAACAACTCGGCTCTGAACCCCGCAATCGCAGCACCATGTCTCCTCTGGTTATCGACCGTCGAAGCACAGTCGACCTCACCAAGAAGGCTGAGTCCTTTGCCTGCTAATCAAAGAACACAAGCAAGAACATGAAAGAATGCAACCAATTGCAGATGAATGATTAATCTCACGAGTTGGGGTCTCACAAACCGATGGCGCGGCGAAACTGTTGTGAACAGATTAATCTAAACAAAACCCAAAACCTAACGAGAGAGGCGGTGGCTGGTTATAAAGGACTAAGGGTCATTGCCACGCCTGGACGCGCCCCCTAATGGGCTCAACAACGATACACGGCCCAACGGACCAAAAACGGTGACGCAGCACCGGAACAGATTCTGGATGCTAACTTGTTTTGACGTTTGCTGATGACTCCGAAGGAATTTTGACCTCAAACCAATGCCATTGGCTTCCTTATGAAATTATCTTTCCATACATAGGTGGATCATCAAAAACGGAGTCCGGATGCATCCTGGGCGTCCACTTTACTCTACACTAGTCTTGGACTCCGAAACAGGCTCGAAGTCGACTCGGTTTGGGCCTCCACCTTGACTTGGGCGCCCTTGCTGGTCCTCCATGCCTCCAAGCCATCCCTTATGCATCCCTTGGTCCTCTCCATGATTCCTAAGTACAATATAATCATTAGGTAGCAATCTATTCTCAAAATCATAAAAAGACTTCCTTAAGAATGAGCTCACCTATAAATTTAATTGCCGTGCGCGAGCTCTTGTGATTGGACCTTGAATGTCTAGTGGAGGATCATCTTATGCATTCAATGGAGTGATGTCCTCATCATCCTCCCCCTCTTGAATTGGAGTCGTCCTCGACTTAAGGTCATCTTCTTCTCCCAAATACGGCTTCAAATCTGAAATGTTGAAAGAAGGACTAACCCCGAACTCGGGTGGCAACTCAAGTTTGTATGCATTATCATTTATTTTCTCAATAATTTTATAAGGACCAGCAGCTCTTGGCATTAATTTTGACTTACGCAGCTCTGGAAACCTATCTTTTCTCAAATGTAACCATACTAAATCACCTGGTTCAAGTTTAAGTTCTTTTCTACCTTCACTACTAGAAATTCTATACTTTTCATTCATCTTTTTAATATTTTCTTTAGTGGTTTCATGTAACTTACGAATAAATTCAGCACGTGCACTAGCATCACTATGCGTTCTTTCATTGGTAGGTAAAGGCAAAAGATCAATTGGAGCACGAGGGTTAAAACCATACACTACCTGAAAAGGACTTACCTTGGTGGTAGAATGTGTCGCCCGATTGTAAGCAAACTCCACATGAGGCAAACATTCTTCCCACATCTTTAAATTTTTCTTCCAAATAGCTCTCAGCATGGTGCCCAAAGTGTGGTTCACTACCTCTGTTTGTCCATCTGTTTGTGGGTGACAAGTTGTTGAAAACAACAATTTTTGCCCAACTTATTCCATAGAGTTCACCAGAAGTGACTCAAAAATTTGGCGTCGCGATCTAAAACAATGGTAGACGGCATACCATGCAAACGAACAATATCTTGGAAAAAGAGGTCAGCAATATGAGTTGCATCATCACTTTTATGACATGGTATAAAATGTGCCATCTTAGAAAATCGATCCACAACCACAAAAATACTATCCCTTCCCCTCTTGGTCCTAGGCAATCCTAAAATAAAGTCCATCGAAATATCTGTCCAAGGAATAGAAGGAACAGGAAGAGGCATATACAACCCATGTGGATTCAAGTGAGACTTAGCTTTTTGACATGTGGTGCAGCGTGCCATGAACCGCTCAACATCTCTCTTCATCTGTGGCCAAAAGAAATGTGTGGCCAAAACAGCTACCGTCTTTTTAGCACCAAAATGGCCCATCAATCCTCCTCCATGCGCTTCCTGTAGCAATAAAAGACGAACAGAACCAACTGAAATGCATAGATGGTTAGCTCTAAACACAAATCCATCATTTATCACATACTTGTTCCACGTACGGCCCTCTTTACAATTCAGCAACACATCTTTTAAATCAGGATCAAGCGCATATTATTCTTTTATTGTTTCAAGCCCAAAAATCTTACAATCAAGTTGGGACAACATAGTATATCGTCTAGACAAAGCATCAGCAATTATATTATCCTTTCCTTTCTTGTGCTTGATAACATAAGGAAAGGACTCAATAAATTCAACCCACTTAGCATGTCGACGATTTAGATTATTTTGAGAACGAAGATACTTAAGTGATTCATGATCTGGATGTATAACAAAGTCCTTAGGCCATAAATAATGATGCCACGTCTCTAAAGAACGTACAAGAGCATACAATTCCTTATCATACGTAGAGTAATTTAAAACAGGACCATGCAATTTTTTGCTAAAGTATGCCACAGGTTTACCATCTTGCATCAAAACACCTCCAATGCCAACTCCACTAGCATCACATTCTAACTCAAAAGTCTTACTAAAGTTTGGAAGTTGCAGCAATGGTGCATGTGTAAGCTTATCTTTTAACATCTCAAGTGACTCCTCTTGTGCCTTACCCCATTGGAACACCACGCCCTTCTTTGTCAACTCATGTAATGGGACAGCAAAGGTGCTGAAATCCTTAACAAAGCGGCGGTAGAAACCTGCAAGACCAAGAAAACTCCTCACCTGTGTGATGGATTGGGGTACTGGCCAGCTCCTAATGGCTTCAATTTTTGTCTCATCCACCTCAATTCCCTGTGGAGTAACAACATATCCAAGAAAAGGACTCGATCCGTGCAAAAGATGCACTTCTCAAGGTTACCAAATAAGCGTGCATCGCGTAAAGCATTAAAAACAGCACGCAAGTGATCCATATGTTCATCCAAAGACTTGCTATAAATCAAGATATCATCAAATTAAACTACCACAAATCGTCCAATAAAAGTCCTTAAAACTTCATTCATCAATCTCATAAAAGTACTAGGTGCATTAGTTAAACCAAAAGGCATTACTAACCACTCATATAATCCGAATTTAGTTTTGAAAGTTGTTCTCCATTCATCTCCAAGTTTCATTCTAATCTGGTGGTAACCACTATGCAAGTCAATTTTAGTGAAAATTACAGAGCCACATAACTCATCAAGCCTAGGAATAGGATGACGATATCGAATAGTAATATTATTAATGGCTCTACAATCAACACACATGCACCAAGAACCATCTTTCTTAGGAACCAAAATCACAGGAACAGCACAAGGACTAAGGCTTTCTTGTACATACCCGTGGTCCAAAAGCTCTTGGACTTGTCACTGAATCTCCTTAGTCTCTTCAGGGTTGGTTCGATAAGCAGCATGGTTTGGCAATGTCGCTCCCGGAATCAAAGCAATTTGATACTCTATTCCTCTCATAGGTGGCAGCCCCGGGGTATCTCAGCTAGAAAAACGTCCTCATACTCCTATAAAAGGTTAGTGACAGCAGGAGGTCTCGAACTAACAACATCATCAAGAGAAAACAAAGCTCGTTTGCAAACCAAAGTATAGCAAATATCATCATCAGAAATTTCAGCAAGGTCACATTTTCTTGCAAGCATAACACCACCCTTCAATTTAATTTCCGTGACCATAGAATTAGGTGTGAACTTATCCTTTTTAGGTGGGTAAACAGAATTTGTAACTTGCTGATTTTCAGATTTAACATCATGCAAACTAGCAGCTCGTTCTTTATCAGCTTGTACAATTTCAGCTAGGGTCATTGGCACCAAAGTAATTTTCTTTCCTTTATGAACAAAAGTGTATGTATTACTTCTACCATGATGAACAACATCATTATCAAATTCCCAAGGGCGACCCAATAAAAGTGAACAAGCTTCCATAGGTACTACATCACAATCAACGGAATCAACATAGGTACCAATGGAAAAAGAAACTCTGCAAGTTTTTGTTACCTTAGCCTTACCGGAATCATTCAACCACTGAATATGGTACGGATGGGGATGTGGGTGTGTAGACAAGTCAAGCTTCTTGACCAAATCTGAACTCACCAAATTATTGCAGCTACCCCCATCAATGATGACACGTGCTCGCCGGTTGTTGATGACAAAGAAAATTTGGAACAAATTATGGCGTTGCAGCTTCTCAGGTTGTTGTACTTGTGCGCTAAGCACTCGCTGCACAATGACACTCATGTAGGCTGATGTGTCCTTGCTACCAAAGACCTCACCTTCTTCTTGAACATCTTGTTCTTCATCATCATCTTCCACGTCAGAGGTGCTGATGTACCCATCCTCTGTAGCAATGTATGCCCGCCCACTTGGACAGTCCTTTTGCACATGTCCGTAACCATGGCACCGATGACACTGAATGCTAGGAGTGCATCCTGTTGAGGCAACAGAAGATGCACTCTTCGATGGTTTCGGCACTAAATTTTTACCTAAACCAGAAGATTGCGCAGAAGACGTCCTCTTGTTCGTTGGTAGAGGCGCGCGGAAGGAGGATGCCTTGGGAAACCCCGATGATGCTCCCGTGCGTGGTGTGTATGAGGTGCCAGCCTTACTCTTGGCCTACTTATCTCGCCCCTGCAATTCCTTCTCTGCAAGCATAGCAAATTGAAACAACTAGTTGACAGTGTTAAATTCCTTATAATCAACTATGTCCTGAATTTCCTCCCTCAAACCCGCATAAAAACGAACAATAGAATCCTCAGTTCCCTCCACTATGCCACAATGCATCAAACCTTTCTGAAGTTTACCATAATAATCTTGCACAGATTTATCTCCGTGTTCTAAACGCATTAGTCTTTTACGTAGGTCTCTATGATACGATGGTGGCACAAATCTATCACGCATAGCAAACTTAAGTTCTTCCCATGTATGAGGTTGGCAATTATCTGCAATTAAACCAGTCTACCAAATGATAGAAAAATCTTTAAATTCACTAGTGGCTTGTCTAATGCGATGTTGCTCAGGCACAAGATGGGCACAGAATTTTTGCTCTACTGTCATCTCCCAATCAAGGTATTCCTCGGCATCATAATGTCCCGAAAAAGAAGGTATGGTAAATTTAACCTTAGCATAAGGATCATCGGGAGCATGAGTACGATTACCTCGGTGGCGATTGAAATGTTGAGCGCCACCCATACCTGTGGTATTTGTGCGAAGACGATTACGTAATCTATTTTCTCTTGTCGCTGCTCTGTCAACATTACCATCAGCATCATATACCTCATCGCCAGCATTGCTGCCATCATTATTTTCTTCAGGTGGTGGCGGTTCTTCCCTATCGGTCAGCGTGGACAATCGTTTATCCAATCTCTCAAGGGTGTTGCCAATCTTGAGATCAATGAGTGCAGCAGTTACAGCCTTGGTAACTGTCTCGTTCAAGTCCTTCTGAGCATTGTTTATAACAGATTGTAGTTGCTCTTGGCTGACACACTCTGAAAACTCTTTGGGTGAATTCTCTCCCACATCACCTGCCATTGTAGACACAAAACACAAGCAGCAAACGGTGAAAGTTATCCCTAATAATCCTCTACAAATGTGGAGTGGTGCCTCTCAAATTTAGAGCAAAAGGCAACACCTTAACAAGTTCCGACCGGTTCTTACCAGCAAGGCATGGATACCTGAAAGACATAGCGCTGAGATTACGGGTGTCACAACTTTTGCTGTCCAGAAGTATATGTGGGGCTTAGGAAGGCTGGCCAGAAAATATGTGAGTAGTACACAATTCAAAGACAGAAAGTAATATTAAATTATAGTCCCAATTACTTGTTCTCGTTGCTGGCCTAACATGTTCCAAGTACCAAATGTGTGTGAACAAGGACAAAGGAAGCACAAGTATGATGGAGAGACAAGTATGAATGAAGCACAAAGCACAATGTAGCACACGCAATCACAGAACAAGCAACTCCTTTTTATTTTTCCTTTTTTTCCTTTTTTTTCTGAACAAACCTTTTTTTACACTATTTTTTTATTTTTCTCTGAACAAGTATGATAAAAGATACAACCACAAAAATTTTCACCTACAACAGAGGTGGAATGTGGTCTACAGAAAATCAGCACATTCTCTGAAAAGCGTGCAAGAACCTTGTTAATTTTTTTCTTTATTTTGCCGTATTGTTTTGGCAATTCTAACTAGACCAAACCGGCCGAAGGCTGGGTCGGCTCCAAATGGAGTCAAGAAGCTGCTGTAAAAATTTCAAATTTTTCTGATAAACGAGTCAAAAGTTATGCCTGTTTTACCGAAGGTATCTCAAGTTATGTTTGTCGGAAGGCACAACATGGCGGCGGCAGTTAGGGCGAAGCGTCCCTAAACTCCAACACCGATCACAGTAGTAGGTATTCAGCTGATGATGCAAGGAGGGCTGTGATGCAAGCAACAATGAGCGGTCGGTGACATATCTAGGGTTTGCGCGGCGGCGAGAATTGACACAAGGCGGCTAGCGGGGCAAGTCGAGTAATATGGTGGATTCGACTTGTTGTTTGGGACGGTGAAAGGGGACAGCGTTGAATGGAAATGATGGGAAAAAAACACACGACTAGACTCTAACACAACCTAACCAGCAACAAGACCCTAACCAGGACACAAATTCAACACTACGAAATCTGACAAGAACTATGCAAAGGCCAAACGTGGTTCTGGGATAAGGGAAAAACCTAGACTAAACTGTTTTTGGCTTTTTTTTGGATTATAGGACGAAGGCGAAAACAAACTAAACTAGGGTAAGGGCGAACCTGATGGTGTACCTGAAGCTCTAATTACCACTTGATGTGAACTAGGGTTCCCGATCTTCCGAAAGGTTCTGATAACTCTCGATTTGGTGGAATCGCGACACAATTCGATCCGGCTTCCGAACAACTCGGCTCTGAACCCCGCAATCGCAGCACCACGTCTCCTCTGGTTATCGACCGTCGAAGCACAGTCGACCTCGCCAAGAAGGTTGAGTCCTTTGCCTGCTAATCGAAGAACACAAGCAAAAACACGAAAGAATGCAACCAATTGCAGATGAATAATTAATCTCACGAGTTGGGGTCTCACAAACCGACGGCGCGGCGAAACTGTTGTGAACAAATTAATCTAAGCAAAACCCAAAACCTAACAAGAGAGGCGGTGGCTGGTTATAAAGGACTAAGGGTCATCGCCACCCCTGGACGCGCCCCCTAATGGGCTCAACAACGATACACGGCCCAACGGACCAAAAACGGTGATGCAGCACCGGAACAGATTCTAGATGCTAACTTATTTTGATGTTTTCCGATGACTCCCAAGGAATTTTGACCTCAAATCAATGCCATTGGCTTCCTTATGAAATTATCTTTCTATCCATAGGTGGATCATAAAAAACGGAGTCCGGATGCGTCCTGGGCGTCCATTTTACTCCACACTAGTCTTGAACTCCGAAACAGGCTCGAAGTCGACTCGGTTTGGGCCTCCACCTTGACTTGGGCGCCCTTGCTGGTCCTCCACACCTCCAAGCCATCCCTTATACATCCCTTGGTCCTCTCCATGATTCTTAAGTACAATATAATCATTAGGTAGCAATCTATTCTCAAAATCATAAAAAGACTTCCTTAAGAACGAGCTCACCTGTAAATTTAATTGTCGTGCGCGAGCTCTTGTGATTGGACCTTGAATGTCTAGCGGAGGATCATCTTGTGCATTCAATGGAGTGATGTCCTCATCAGATTGCATTGAAGCCCAGTTGAAGTAGAGGCACAGGATTCAGAGTGGCAATGACTAAGTTTTTGTGTTGCCTCTAGAATCACCTAGTGATTACACGCTTCATCAAAGGCCACCCTGGGACAACAATTCTTTGGGACCCAAGAGGCAAGAACAGCCGGGGATTGGATCAACAAAGCGATAGACCATTTATTCCTGAAAGGTATGAGGGGCCGCAGGGGGTGACAAGTTGAGATTTGTCCAGCCATGAAACATGAACAATAGGCGGTGGTGGGCCAGGAACATTAAGCATAGCACAAGCAAACTCAGCAAAAGATTAGAAGACGAGAGGATTAGCAGTCTTATCAGGCTGATGATGAGGCGGCGATGGAGGCTCATCATCAAATTCTGATGCCGTGATCTTCCATGGGAGACACCAGGGAATAGTGATGGGAGGGGAAGGTGGATGGCCAAGATAGATCTCAGCGTTTTCCGCGAAGTTGGAGAAAAAGGGGCAATTCAATGTGGTACCAGGCCCATCATGTAGAGAGAGTTTGGCAAGGTGATTTGCGGAAGTCGAAGGAACACTTACGGCTTGACATGGGAATTTAGGTGGAGGGTTGTTATGCCCAAATTTCGGTTTCTGTTGAGGCCGGGCAGGACCCAATGTCTGGGCTAGGCGTTGCCATAGAGGTGATGGGCCGACAATTCCTCTGAGGCCTGGATAGAAAGTGGGTTTAACGTGCTTAACGGCCTTATCGGTCTTGACACGGGGCTGATTCAAAACCTTTCAAAATTTAAAAGGGGCACGGGGAACACGGCGTGTTCCTAGCTTTTCTAGATTTGGACCAGTGAGAGGGGGGATTTAGAAGTCTTTTTGATAATATGAACCCCCTCATTTGATTGCTCGTGCTGCCATAGCTTGATTTCATGGATCAAATTTGGCCCTCCACTGTGCTAAAGGTGGAAATAGATCTTAAAATTTGAGCAGTCAAAGGATTTAAGACAAAATATATGGAAACCCACATCTTGAGAGTGAACTGAGAATCTAAATACTCGATCACTGAGATACAGAACTCAGAAATCCTTTGCTATGCCACCAATAACCGATTGAAGGATTAAAGCAATTGAGGTTTCTGAGAGGCGGTATTTACATCGACCTACTGAGATGACCAGGAAGAACTGACGAGAGGAGAGATTGGGATCAAAACTGATCGGAGAGTTGTAGCGACGATGAATTTCGGCCTCTACGACCTTGCCAGGCCGGCGATCGAGACCGAGAAGCTCTATGGAGGGCAGTCTCAGCAGAGGGAGCCACGGTCGCCAGGGAGGGTGGAGGTGAGAGACATTTTGGTATCTGGCGGTTGGCTGGTTGCCATTGCTAGTGGTGGTGGTGATGGTGGTGCTGTTGTTCTTGCCTAGAGGTCTAACTATATTTTTGTGCTCAAAAAAGCTGCTGAAATGTTCTTGATTGCAATAACTTGTCTGTCGTGTAGTGTGCCCTAAGAATTGAGAAGTACAAGCAGTACCAAGTTAAATGACGGGTGCATTCATCTTTTCATTATATGTAAACAAAACTGAACATCCAGTGTTTTATCCATAATGTCTTTCCCCAATTTAAAACCTCATGCACTTCAGGCCATGGGGATCTCAAGAGAACTTGAAGTTATAATAAACAATAAAAGCTTACCCGATTTACATTGGAAATCCACAAATAGGAAATGAATTTCGCATTCAAAAAATTGAATATACTAAACCTCCAATAAAAATGCAGTGTAAACACTAAATATTCCCATGGTATTATTCATCATCAAAGGAAAAGCATTCATCATTATTCATTTGTAAATTAATTGTTGTACGAGGAAAAATAACTAACTAGTACTACAACTACATACATTATTGTATAGGTTACCCACCCAATGATGTCCCACACACATGGTACAGGATTATATGGGTCAATAGACAAGGTACTGTACAAAGTTAATCAAAACAATTTACGTACTTTATATACACGTGTTAGGTTGTTGGATTGGAATGAAACTTGACCTAAATTTCACTCCAATTCATCTTAACTCACGTGGACTGATACAAATACGACTACATCAAAACAAGACCTCAGGAATCTATTAATCTCCTCAGTTAATCCATTTCTCTCCGATCCCCTTGCTTTGAGGACTAACCAAATAAACAAGCCCTTACCAGGAATAATCACATAGGTAGAGATGGAGTAGCAGTAGTAGCCGTTGAATGGATGTTTGTCAGCAAGACAGTTGTGTGTACTTGAGCAGCGAAGCTGCCCATCTGCAGTTTGCGCACTACATCATCCTGCACCCGGCCTGTTATAGTGCGCAGCGGAATTCGGCCCAACTCATGCGTCCACGAGCTGATAGCCCCTCGGGCCCAGGTCCACTAGAACCCACAATATATCTAGGCCTTAAGCCTAACTCAATCCAAAAGACTAGCCAGATAGGCAAGGACTGCCCCGCATTATATGTTGTGCTCCTCCACTATCAATTAACGACATGTGACTAAACCCAACGATGTCCCCCGTCACACATTGGGCCTAACTCTTCATATCACACTACCTATGTGATCTCCGAAAGACGCTTCCAGGCCCTGAGTCCAACGCTCCATATCACACACAAATCCGTGTATCTGTCTGACCTTCGAGAGGTTAACGGGCTCCCCTGTATCCATGTGACTCATGAGATTTTGTAGGTTTTTTTGAGCATGGGCTTCGATACCACTTGTTAGAGTACGCAGCGGAATTCGGCCCAACTCGCGCGTCTACGAGCTGACAGCCCCTCGGGCCTAGGTCCACCGGAGCCCACAACATATCTAGGCCCTAAGCCTAACTCAACCCAAAAGACTAGTCTGATAGGTGAGGACTGCCCCTGCCTTATATGTTGTGCTCCTTCAATATTAATTACCGATGTTAGACTAAACGCAACGTGGCCCCGCTCCTTGGCCAGGTTTCGGGCTTCCAAAAAAACGAAGGAAGATATGCTTCCCCTGTCTGTGACAAGCTCGAGGGCACGGTTGAGGGAGACCGCCAGATCCTCCTGCGTATCATGCATCGCCATGTTCTTCATCGTCTCCGTCTTGTCATCAAGCTCCTTGAGGAGAGCGCTGACCCTGGCCACGCATATCAGGATGTTACGGCACCCTTCCCATTCTGCTTAACCGTCTCCACAGCCTCATTGATCTTTATCGTCAGATCGATGATCTTCCCCACGCTGCCAAATGCTATATCAGCCATCTTGTGCTGGGTACGCGTCGACAGCAACTATATTCTCCATGATGGCCATGCAAAGAAAACACATTAAATGGGGCTGGCTCGAAGCCTTATCATGTGAGCTGATGAGACGGGGAAACCATTCTCAGCTTCTCTCTCTTGCATCATAGCAATCAAAGTAATAATTGTTTAGGACGAACTAAACTTGCTCTCTTAGGCGCTGTTTCTCGCCTCTTCCTACTAGCGCCTCAGAGCTAGCAGACAAGCAGTTTCCCGCAGCCTTCCATTCGCTGAGTTAGCATAGCACCCCCATGTCTCCTGTCCTATCAAATCCGAATAGTAAGATAGGCTCCATCTTCACGGTATATAGAAACAATATTGCTCACTAATGGAAGCAGAAATTACTGACACCAACCTAATTAAATATTAAGACAGGCTGTGAACCTGTGACTTCAGTTTTAAGAAAAAACTAAGGCCACTTGCTCTCATGTGTTCGCACCAAGAACCACGAAAATGAATCAGATGTATCTGAACGTTTTTATTTTTTTAAGGGGACTGTCTGAAAGTTGAAATGGTGTGTTTGGTTCGAGGAATAGAGTGGTTCGTCATCCTATCACATCTCACATTTTAACTTTGGTTTGTTGAATGATTGAGTTTATCCATCACCACAGCCTCAATCTTCACAAGCTAATAATTAGTATATGCATCAGGAATGGATAGATTTCACCATGGGACGAACCCATAATGCATCACCTTATGAACAATGGCGTAACTCCACAAACCAAATATACCCTAAGTGTCATCATGGGTCCCGTGCCGGTCGAATTTTTTTAAGTTAGATTAGATTTGTAGAGAAACATTAGCAATATTTGATTCTCCAAATAAACTTATTCTTAAAATAAATTTAAAGATATATCTAAGGACTTGATGTTGGAGGAGTTCGCAGCCTTGATTGCCAACACACGGTTCGTCACAGAGCTTTCCTTTGAGCATGCGGTGTCACCTTTTGTGACCCCTCACTCTAGGTTGAGGTCCCGACAATGGTGGCCGCCCTGCTAGGGGATGAGGACCCAACGACAACAGACTTCCTGCACCGTGAGGACCCTCCTCCGCGCCCCATCCAATGGGCGGGGGGACTCACCTAGCCTGGAGCCATTGGAGACCTCCTCTAGTGTGGCGTGACGACACCTTGCAGCGCCACCTCGGCAGCTTCATCAACGAAGTGACAACTATGAGGAACTCTCCTCTTATTCGTGAGCCTACAAAGCAGCCCTCTGTTAAGCCTAGACTGCCTAAGCGGAGCAGGTGGTTGGCGGCTCAGCCCCTCTCTTGATTTCCTGCTTCTAAGCAAGGGGAGATCTTGACCATGCTGCGTATGGGCTACATCAAGCCTGGCAAAGCTCCTTTCACATCAAGTATCGAGAAGTATGAAAGGCTCCTAGGTGACGACATCACTGCAGAAGAAGCGGAGGCGGTGGACGCGATCCTTCCGGCTGCTCAGCAGTGAAGGCAGAAGGCCACCTCCTAGGTCGTGCTATAGCGTGAACTTCGTTTGTTTCTTTATGTGATATCAAACTAACGATTGTTCGTTACGATGGTTCAGCTACGACTGTGATGACCGCTGGCGCTCTCGTAAGCTCATTGTATACTCGTCAAACTCTTCTTCTTAATATAATGATGTGCGAATCTTTTGCGTATTTGAGAAAATATAATATTAATTTTGCATCATAAATATTAATATATTTTTAGTCAAAGATGAGTACATTTAAATTATCGTGAAATGACAAAGACAGTTAAAAATGGACATTATTATGTTCAGTTTTCTATGTTCCAGATGAGGAGAACCACAAGAGTTTATTTGGCGTTTCAGTGGCATACAACCACTGCCATGTGAAACCGCGTCCAGCAGAATTTTCAATTGCCTTTTTTAATTGGGTAATGGGATGAGTTCCTCTTCCTCACGGAGGTTATGTCGTTGCCTTGTTGGATTAGCTGTGAACAGTGAAGATTCCTCGATCTAACTTTGCCAATTAGTCCCTGCTGGTCGCCGTACGGCTGGAGCGACGCATGGCTGACCCAATTGGCACCGCGAACCAGATTGTGAAGATCGCTCTAGCGATCAGGAGGGCGGTGCAAACGGTTCGGCGGAACGAGGAGGAGTGCGATGAGATCGAAGAGCTCGTAACCACGGTGAGTTCCATCCTGTCTAGACTCCTGGAGACGGCAGCAGCGACGAGCGACCCCGGGATGGAGAGCACCATGGCGGGGCTGGAGAAGAGCCTTGACCGCGCCCTCGAGCTCGTGGTCAGCTGCCAAAAGAGGAGCATGGTGCACCGTTTCTGTGCGGCTGGGGCCATGGCCAGGCAGCTGCGCCGGGTGCAGGACGACATACTGCGGCAAATGGTGCTGGGTGTCTTCGCCACCACTACCCAGCTCACCCTAAGCTTGAACATGCTACAGCAGCCAGGTGTTGGTGCCCCTCCGCCTTCACACCCACCGAGGTCCCAGCGGCCTTTCTCCCATGGAGTAGGTAACATCATTGGCGTCTTCTGCTGCCTCAGCTTCTGCTCGATTGTTTGTTCAACGTTTCTGAATTTGCCTCTGTTGTTTCCTCCGCAGAGGCACGAAAGTTCGATTTCTCCGAGTTGGAGACGATCACTGGCTTAACGAAGTTTAGTATTTCTGAATTGGAGACAGCTACTGATCACTTTTCAGAGGAGAACATCATCGGACGTGGTGGGCATTCGACTGTCTACAAGGTACGCTGCAAATTTTCTTCGTATGTCAGATTAATAGGCACAGAACCTTTTCCATTTTGCATTCCATCACCTTATATTTTGCAGGGTGTATTAAAAGACGGGTTGATGGTTGCTATCAAGATATATAATCCTTCCTCTCGTATTCCGGCGGAGCGTCTGCATGAGCGCATCTATGATGAACTTAGGCTTGTTTCAAAACTTGATCGGAAAAATTTTGCCAACTTTCTGGGATATTGCATTGCCATCGAGGAAGGAGACGAAGATGAAAGCGATACAATCCAAGAATCACGTTGTTTCATGGTTGGTGAATACATGCTGAATGGCAGCTTGGACAGATTTATCAACGGTATGATTCAACTGAAATACATCAGCTACACTTCACAGTTCACACACACATAGGGACCAATTATCTCTTAATTTTGTCCGTCTTTAGCTGTTTGGTAGTTGCTTACTAGTGATGATTTATTATATGTGTTCGGCAGGGTCTCGACTTCATTGGTCTTCGGTGTTTCATATAATTCAGGGGATAGCCCGTGGCGTAATAATCCTTCATGATCGAAACATTGTGCATTTGGATTTAAAGCCAAGCAACATCCTCTTGGATTCTGATTTCAATCCCATGATTGGTGATTTTGGAGTAGCTAGAGAGTTGGATTTCGGACCGGATGAGTACAACGACATCCGTGGGACAATGTAAGATGTCATTCCAG